>CAJQUN010000180.1:0-1250809 GCA_907163345.1 Haberlea rhodopensis
AGTGATACCTCTTCAAAAAAATACTTTAATCATGTTATACACGCGTCAGAGAGGATATTTCAACAGCTCCATGGGTCAATGGATGTGGTCCGAGGGTAAAATCGTCATAATCACTATAAAATTACCCAACTATTAATATATGTACAACCCATCGTATTTTTTCAGCTCAACCCTTAATATTTGTTAAATTATTAAATGAACACCATGATATAGTAAAAAGTAAAAGCTCAATAATCCAAATCCTTAAAAATTGTAAATAAACCTAAATCACGGCTAGACATTTGGTAGAACAAAAAAATAATTTTTAACTCCTCGCAATTGTAGTTTTTATGGTAACACAGAGCGAGTTTTTCTAGGATATAACTCATCAAGACACCATTCACAATAAAGTGAAAAAGACTTTCTAACTGATAACATGGTTATATATATTGAGAGTGAGATTACTATTGCTATTGATACCGAGTTCATCATCGACAAGTTTGATATTCAAAGAATAGTAGATTACGACTAAAATAATATTTTAATATATTTTTAATGTATAGTTTCAATGCTTTCTATTTTTGTTTCTCAAGTTAATATAATACATACACTTCAGAATAAATTTCTTCCACCAGATTAAAAGATTCTAGTTACGCCCTAGTCCAAGGTGGTACATTATCTCATCATCTCATGTATTTGATTCTATGTTGTTTACTTGTATGATCGAGTTGATTTTTTCTCACCATATTTATTAGTATGATTCAAAATAAAAACTTGTGTAAAAGATATAAATATTGTTTAAACATCTAAAAACGGACAATAAGATCAAAAGACTTGCTTTGACACAACCTAGTACAAGACTAGTACATGAACCACAAAGGCAACAAGGAAGACTAACATTAACTGTTTTTTTACGAAATTTATGGTGCGTGTGTATCTTAGGAAAGTAGCAAACAAAAACAACAAATGATTTTTTAGTAAGAATGTCGAGGCGAGATTTATAATCTCCTTAAGACAATATTATCTCGCTACGGGTGCTAATTGTTTACTTTGGCAATTTGTCTCCCAAGATACAACGACTATGATTTGTAATAAGAGCACTCAAAATCACAAATCTTTTAAACCACAAAGGTTTCAAAGCGCTCAATATTCAACAAGGATGAAGATCCACAAAATTACTCAAATTCTGATCTTCTATATGATGTGAATTTCTAAAATTCCATGTCTAATTCATTCAAGGGTTGTTTCTATATAAAATACCAAGTGGTGTCATCAAGAGACACCATTTGGAAGCATCTAATCATGAAAAAATTGCACCCGAACATAAATGGACACACCATTTAATTCAATTCAAATTTCCAACATTAACATCACACGAAATAAGTACAGATGAAAAGTAAAAATCAACACAATTTACAAATTACAAATCATTATCTTGAGAGCACCAAATAGAAGCCGAAAGTAGGCGCCGTGACTTCCATCCTAGAACAAGTTTGTTGGTTGCCAATTCCTCAACCGTATACCCATCATTATACAATCCTATCAACAATTTAGCTTGACAATTATTAGAAAAAACTAATGCTCAAAGGATATAACCCGATCTCAGCCAACCATTGCCCCCACGAACACACGCCCCCATCACCATGGGCACGATAAATACGGTCCAACGACCCTGCTATCCGGGGCCCCAAGAAAACCCGCTCCACTAATACTCGTGCTCGGCCATGCATCGGGAACCCGGCCTCGAGTGAGTCATACATGGTCGAGTAATGGTGCAACGAGTCCATGAACCGGCCCACGAGCCCTTCGTCTCCCGTGGGCCCCATTTCTTCCTCCACCAGGGTTATCATCGCGGGTTTAGGGTCTTGGACCCGGATAAGAACGAAGCAATTGAATCCGGGGCTCGATAATAAATAATGTTAGGTGGTAACTGTATGCATGCAGTTTATTATAAGGGCTTCACCCCTTACCAACTTTAGGCAGATGGTTTGAATGTCTCACTCGCATCCAGCCTACATTGGTGGAATGAGAATGGTTGACCTACGGATGCCGCAAAAGATGTTAGCGTCGTCGGCCAGTTTCTTGGACGGTGCTGAACGAGCGCCGCCCCCCTCCGCCCTCGATAGGGCTGTGATCCTAAGATGTGGAGGCGGGGGCCATCTTTTCTTGACACAAAAGCCTGCATCAATGAGGCCCATTGTATACCTTCCATTATATCATAGTCAACAATATGAACCCTCCTATCATATGTGACAGCTTCCAAAATTGCCTGATTTGCAGTGAAATGACCAAATTTCACGTAAGGGGACATGTCTTGCAACAACTGAAACGCCGCCAAAACATCGGTCTGGCTGTGCTCCTCCTTGTACTGGCGACCGCCGCCGCACTTCCCGCCATCGAGCAAGCCGTGTAAGGCGTCAGTGAAATAGGATGCCAGCCTCTCCATGTTGGTGCCAACATTTGGCGACACCAACTCCTTGAGCCGAACCAATATCACCCCTAGCCAACTCGCGGCATTTGTTATCCCCGTCAGGGCCTCAGCCACAGCCATAAGGAGGTGGACGAGCCTCAGCCCTTTACAATCCTCCGTGCCGCCACCGCTGGATTCGTCATCGGCGCTCATCAAGGCGTGGCACTCGGGGGATGACAAATTGTTATAATACTCTTCATTTATATCAGCACTATTTGATTTATGTATCACAATATTATGATCATCCATTATGGAGTCAACAGGGTTGTGGAAATCGTCCTTGCCACCGGAAAATGCCTCCCAGTCAACCACTGATGACCAGTCGTTCCAATACAACCCTCGTCGGTGGTGGTCGTGGTGGTGAAGATGTCGGTACAATGACCAAAATTTGAAAAATCAAGATCCATTACCGTTGCCATGGCTAAGAAAAATGCTCGGCTGTATACTATTTTGGATGTGAAGACGGGATGATAATTAAATTTTGAGCTTAATGTATGTTGGGAATGAGTACAACCGAGGGATTATATAAAGAGATTGAGTAGTACTTTGATTTTAATTTTAATTTTGTGTGTAATCATAGGTTCCAATAATGTCAATCTAGCTTTGATTTAATAATACAGATAAACTATGGTCCCATTTGGGGAAATAATACTTTATATATATTCAGTCGCTAAACAAGGGTATGACTTTTAAAATAGGGAAGTGTTGGTTGGAGGTTAAGGCACCATAGATAAAAAAATTTTAAATATTTTCTAGGGAAGGGGTGAACTCGAACACGAGACATCTTACGTTGGAAAATAGATGACAACTATTAGACTAAATAGCTTTGGATATTTTGTGACTTGGAATACCCAATACTCCTAAAGGCTAAAACTAAAAGGTTAGTTATATCTAAAAGTTACAAATTGTCAATCTATTACTCTTGTACAAATACTTGAGCTCATAGAGCCTCACACGCTTTATCTGGATTTGTTTGATGTCGCTTCCAAAAACAGTGGTTTCTGGCTATAGTCATTTTGGAAGACCATATGACAATTTTAAGTGGGATTCGGAATCGGCAGCACCTTTTCACGTTCTTCTTAAAAAATTCGTGAACACATGCAAAGTTTCAAACATAAGTTTTAAAAAATTGAATACATTCTAAAACACACGGTTAAATGTGTTGGGTTTTGGAAACCCGAATAATCTTGGTTTTGATGTTAACAAAACTTGTTATTGTGTTGCTAACATATGTCATCAAGTGTGTAGTTCATAGATCATAATTAAGAGCTTGATGAATTACAAAGAAGTAGCTTGGAAATATCAAGCTGGACCAAGACTGAAATCCTGGCAGAGCGGATTGTTTCGATCATATCTCATAGCTCGGATATCGAAATAGCGTGCTTCCAAAGAGATTGAACAGCCAACTTAAAATACTAAAAGTCATATTTCACAACAGATCAAATGTTATCAAGGAGAAAAGACGCCTGCAAGATCGAGCTGAACCGCGAAGAAACAGCAAGCTGTTTCAGCAAGCAACTGTCAGTCTGGTGGCCATAACTCTCAGCTCGCTTATCGGAACGGAACGATTCAGTATGGGTTGGAAAACTAAGACAACTATCTACAAGTTATCTTTGGAAGTGAAAGACTGAATCGGACGTTAAGATGGCCAAAAAGCTTCTGCAAGTCACGCCATGTGACGCCTGTAAGATCGAGCTATTACAGCAAAGTCCCTGTCAGTCTGGTGGGCATAACTCTTAGCTCGCTTATCGGAACGGAACGATTCAGTATGGGTTGGAAATCTAAGACAAAGATCTACAAGTCATCTTTGGAAGTGAAATACTGAATCGAACGTTAAGATGGCCAAAAAGCTTCTTCAAGTAACGCCATGTGCTGCTGCATCCAGCAAACAGACAGCAGGAGCATCGCCTTGTATTTCGAGCATAACTCTCTCATACAAACTCGAAATCGAGCGATTCTTGATTCCGTGGAAAACTAAGAAAAAGGGCTACAACTTTATGTAGATCACTTTGCCCAGAAATCAAAGAATCAAGAGTTACAAGCAACAGATCGAAGAGCAAGTTTATCAATCTGTTTTTGTATCAAGCTATTGTCCAGACTGATCCGGACCAGACTGATCTGCCCGTGCTGATCCGGACCAGACTGATCTGCCCGTGCTGATCTGCCAGACTGATCTACCATGCTGATCCGGCCAGACTGATCTGCCCAAGCTGATCCGGCCAATCCGGTCCGAATATAAATAGCCCAGAAACCAGAATATGAACCGTTGCAAGCTCAGGAATGGTGCAGAACCTTTTCCAACGGGCATATTCTTGTGTCTAACGTATATATCATTACTTAGGGCTATATATACATGATTTGGAAGCTCAATACAGCTGATTGAAGATCAATCCAAGCCTTCCAAAGCAAACCACTTGGGATTCAATTGAGGAACTTAAAAGACAAAAGTTGCTAAATGAAGAGCACTCATCAAACCTTTGGCACCACTTACCTTGTTATATAAGATCTAGTTAGAGATCATTTGTGCCATATATATTCACTCTATTCATTGTATATGAGAGCTTAATAGATGAGTGAATATCATTGTAACGATTAATGATTTATCACAATCGATGAGAGGTCTTTGTATGTGAGACATTAAAGAACATACATAGTTGAGTTGCTAAGAGTTCTAGTTGGATGGGGCATTCCCAACTGGATCGGGTTTGTACAACGGGATTGTATAAATCAAAGTCTTCTAGTGGAATCCTTCCATGAGGTGGAAGAAGGGGAGACGTAGAAGGATTACACCACCTTCGAACTTCCATAAACAAATGCTTGTTTATTTATTTTAATTGCATATCTTTAAAATACCTTTCAAATGTTTAATCGGTTATAGAGCGGGTTATGTCGAGTGTCTTCCGCTCTGTTTTGTAACCGAACTCGATATAATCTCTCGGTGCAATTATTTCAAGAACACGAGCTATTGAAGCTCAAGTTGGTTGAACTCGGGTGTGGACTGACAACCCACCCCCGAAATCGATCCTGACAAAATGCAAAATGATTAGTGGGATCCTGTTAACTTAGTAATCATCAAAGTGAAAACTAGGCTTAATTACTTAATAATAAATTTGATTAACATTAACCCTAATGTCCTTAATGAACCAGTTATTATAATATTTATATTCTACTAGTCTGATTACATTTAGCATATATATAATGCCACTAGTTATTTAGAGTAGCATCAGCCATGCATGCCGGCTCGTCCGGCTCACTAGTCTCCACCACCCTCGATTATATATTATGTAACAATATGTATGTATATGCAGGGCGTAATCAAAAGTTCAGAATGTAGTGGACAAAAGTTAAATAATATTTTTAAGATGAACAAAATATAATATTTTAAAAACGTTTTTGCTACAAAATCGAAAAAATTTATAGATAAAACTATATCATTTTTAAAAAATTCTGCCCGGCAAATGCTCGGGGCTTTGCCCAACGGAAGACACTCGCCCCTGTAGACGTGACCACTATTCAGAACTACCGGTTAGACGGTTCGGAACCGCCGGTTCGACGGTTCAAACGTCGACACTTAGCTTTAACCTTCATTGATAATTTCGGTTACGGTTCATTAACCGTCATTTATGGTTCCGGTTTCGGTTATTTGAATGTGTTTTTCTCAATGGATTAATCATAAAATATCGTAAAAAAAAAATTCAATCTCAAATAATTAAAATGTGTAAGATATATTTGTTTGATTTAAATTATAACATGCTATTTAGATCAACAGGACTCTTAGCGGTTGAAGTTAACTATTCAAATTGGAGATCATGAGTTCACATCTACATCATAATATATGTTTTAAATTTAAAAATGTAAAAAAATAATAATAAACCCTTGAAAAGCCGGTTAACGCACAGTTCACGGGTCAGAAAATTATGACCCTTAACCGATCCGCCTATAGACAGGCTGGTTACAATCCGACCCGTCGAACCGTTGAACCGAATAAGCAGTTTGTTGATCACGGGCCGGTTCAAGACCATTTATGACCCTTGGTCAAGTCTATTGCCCCCATGTACATGCATATATTGTATGATCTGGAAATATATGATCTGGAAATGTATGTGTATCTGATTAATACCACTACATTATGACATTATTTCAACTTATTAATTAGATGTCCAACAAGGATCATTTTTAAAAAAAAAGAAAAAAAAAACCACCTAAAGTGTTCTATGTATTTAAAAGTGACCAAAACCGAACATGATTGGAAAGTAGACCTAAACCTCTTAAAACAAGAAGTTGAAGTGTGATTTAAAAGAGCATAATATTGTAACAGTACCTTACTAAACAAAACTAGATGAAATGTGTAAGTTGGGACATCCAATATTGTTGTATACAACTATAGTGGTATGAATGAACTGAATCGAACTGAATATCACGAAAATTTTAAAGCTCGAATTCGAGCTCAAGTTTGATGACTCGAATTCGGTTCGAATCAAGGATGGAGTTCGAGCTCGATTTGAATTATTCAAAATATATAATTATATTATATTAATATAATATTAAAACTCACGAGCTATCAAACAAAACAATTTGCGCTCGAGTTTGTCTCAAAAAAAGTTCAAACATTTACTCCTCTATACAAAGACCATGAATATGACTGTCTATACTCCAAAAAAAAAAAATATGACTGTCAAGAGAATCTTCATTTTATATACTATCTATAATCAATGGCATTACTAGCTAATGCAATGATAAACTTATATTTCCTTCGCAATAAGTATGACAAAGCCGAGTTGGAAAATTCAAAATAATCTCTTTTAAAAGAATTGCATGTATTGCAAAAATGATAATTAATTAGTTTTACATTCATGTGTGTACTCCACTTTTCAAATAATAAATTAATTAAGGGGTACTACCTAAAGTTTTTGGACTCGAATACGAGTCTTCACCAAAAAGAGAGTAGGCTTTAACTAATCCGGCAAAACCGGAAGCTCAGCATCATATATTACATCTGCAATAAGTTTGCTATAAATAATTTCTCCACAAACCAAAAGAAAAGGCCTCGCTTGGACTCATATGATGTCAAATTGAAGGTGACCCAAACATGATGGATACAATTTTTCGCAATTTAATTTCAAATGGATGCAAATTCAGTCACATCTTGGGGTCCCAATAAATGGAATGCTTTTTTTTTTTTAGTAAATAAAGGAAATGCTTTTGGGAAACCAATAAGAAAAATTATGAAATGAGGAAATTCCGTCACATATGGATATTATTTAATCTTGGGTCTAAAATAAGGTTCTTAGACACTGCCCTTAAGGTTATCTACATCAACATTAGGGGTGTAAACGAATCGAACATGTTCATGAATTTTTCGAACCGACTCGATAAATATTTGATTCGAATTCGAAATTCTCGAATTTGGGCCGAACTCGAACGTGTTCGAACTTTTTTCGAGCCGAACTGGAGCCCAAATTACTTTGTTCGATAGTTCGCGAGCCGCTCGTGAACTTTAATATATTATTAATATAATATAATTATATATTAAATAAATATATTTCGAACATTTCGGGTATTTATATTCGAGCAATAATTCGAATAGCTCGCGAACATGTTCGAACATTTTCGAGCCGAACTCGAGCCAAATTTTTGAAACTATTCGAACTTCTAATCGAACTCGAACTCGAATATAACTATTTCGAGCCGAATTCGAACATTAAAATTTTCTGCATATTTGACTCGATTCGGTTCGTTTATACCCCTAATCAACATACAATAACAATCCGAGCCTAAAATTGACCAGGAAAATGTGACAAAAGTCAAAATGAAGTTGATTTGAGAAATAATTGATAAGGATTTCAAAGATTCCAATAATGGTCAAACATGTTTCTATCATAAAAAGCGGCCACTTTGAATCAATCATCAATTTAATTTGGTTAGATATAATTATTTTCTCGATAAATAAATAAAAAAGAAACTAAAATAAAAAAAAGTTGTATGAAATAGCAAAACATCTATATTGTCATCTTAAATAAAAAATTCCCATAAAATAAGTCATTTGTGGGGTATAACCATTTATGCATTTGACTAACCACATTTTAACTGGTTAAATATCATGCATGATCATTAATGAGTAATCAACCATAAGTTTTTAACCGTCGCAACAAATGCCCGTAGCTCAATCTCAATCAATCAAGTCTTTATCTCATTAAGTGAGATTGGCTATATAGATCGTCACGATTCATACATAAGAAATTTATCGATGTTAAACGCGCTAACTACCTAACACCAACAATTGTTTAGATTAATTACCTAATATGAAACATCCATGTTTTTTTGCCATAATTGAATAGGAAGTTTACCCCGAACTCAAGAATGTATTTTGGACAAATATATATGGGCGAACTACCCAACCATTGGAGCCAGGTGGCGAAGAGTTCCCATCGATGTGCCAAACCTTTCCATCGATGTAAGCTCCTGAGGAATATCGGTATGTTTATCCCTACAATAACTTTTATCCGTTGAGCGATATATATTATGATATCGTTTTAATTATTTCAATACGATATAAACCTGTAGAATTTATATGAATATAAGTAATATGATTTTTTATTAAATCACAGTCGTTAATAAGTTTTAAGACAATGCAGTTGCTCCACTTGACCTAATTTACTCGCGCGTGTGTGTGTGAGGTAAGTTGTGGGTTCCCTCAAAGCAGTTGAAAATAAAAATTATAGAAAATTAATTGTCCAATTTGGTGAATATGTAATTTTAATTTATTTAAAACTATATTTAAATCTTTAACGACAGCCGTGTGTTGTCCGTTAGTAGAGAACTAGAGATACAAATTTAATTGTGACAGAAATATAAAAAAAAATTATTTATTATTTCTAATGGATGTGTGATCTCATCGCCGTTATTACAACTTGTTAACGATTATCTTTTTCAATAAATCTCATTGTTGCAGACGTATTATTTTTGCAAATTTAAAATGGCATATAGTTTATAGCCGCCCGCCTTAATCGGGTGGTAGAGAATCATGTCTCCCTTTTGGGAAGACTCAGGTTCAAGTGCGAACAGTGGCAAAAATCTTTAAAAATCCCCGACCCATATAAAAAGAAAGACATCTAGTTTATGATATAATGAAACGAGATAAAAGAATGTACTTGAATGGGTAAAGGTAGCTGCTGTGGGGTCCTCGTTACTTAATCCATTATGTATCCATTTAACATACATATGTGAGTCTGAATTAAGTAATATACCATGCACGGATTAAGAGTTCATACTAGATAAGTTGTTACAGTACCAAATCCTGAGTACAAAAACCAACTAAATCTGTTTTCTACATAAACATGACATGTACATAAGCAACCTAATCCAAAAGAACTCCTAGGCAGTGGTTCCCCTCGCAGCGGAAATCATGACTCACGCTCCCCACGTCTATGAGTCCCTACAGAAACATTCACAACGTGAGTATAGATAACAACTATCTCAGTGCAATATCAAAACACAATATCAATATCAATGATAAAGCACAATAAATCATATAACGTAACGTGAATGTTCTGTCTCATGCATCCACCAATGCACCATGTCATGACATGTCTCAACACATACCCTATTATCACGAGACTAAAATGATATGCCTATTCAGCTCAATATGTCAGTGGAACCACCTCACATCTTCATATTAGCAGTACATATCGTAGTACCGTCCTCAAATGATAATAGCCATAGCATATATCCAAAAACCGGCATATATCGCTATATAGCATAACCGAGCATATACCCAAACCAGGCGTATATCTCTCTGTCACATAACCGAGCATATATCCAAACCAGGCATATATCTCTATGTCACATAGCCGAGCATATATCCAAACCAGGCATATATCTCAAATACATAACCGAGCATATACCCAAACCAGGCGTATATCTCACATACATATGATATCCATGAATGTACAAGCATATGATACTACCAATCATATGATAACAACATAAGACAATTCATATGATATCAATCTCATAACATCATCACACAATATCTATACTCCGTACGTCAACACGTACCTGTACTGCGACACAAACGAGATAAAGCAGTTGTCAATAGCTAAGTGCCTCGTTGTCCTGTCCCCTGAGATGATGCTACAACAATGCCAACAATATATCATGTTATCATAGGCATTAAAATCAAATTCTACAAAATATTTTATTTTTCAATATTTTAACACTGGCGATCGATCGCGATCAACACCGATCGATCGCCAAAACTCTCTGCCCCCTCGCGATCGATCGCAACAACTTGGCGATCGATCGCCACAAACTTTCACCGCCTTAAATTTTACTCTGCATCGGCGATCGATCGCCACAAATCTCGCGATCGATCGCCGATGTCCAGAAAGTTTTGAACATGGCGATTTTCAAGCTTATCTCCATGGTTCTTCTCCCACACCTCATATTAAACCATTTCAACATGTTTCTTGAAATCTCTAGGAACATAATAACATGTTTCTATCATTAAAGAATCCAATTCATAGCATATACACATGTTATGATTCTCCACATAAACATTTCATATGCTATTTCTCATATATCAACACCAATGACAAAAACAAGTATATAACCATGAAGTTCTTACCAAGCTGATACAATTCTACTTCACACACCCTCCTAGCTCAAGTTACAAGTGAAACCCAAGCTTAAACCACAAGAAAGTTGAAAGAGAAGGAGAGGAGCTTGGTAGAGATTTGTAGGTGTAACTTGGTGTATTATGTGATTCCATCCCCTTAATCCACTTGATATAGGATCCTTAGTTCCTTAAGTCACTTGCTATCATACCATTTCAAGGTAATTACATGTTAAGTAACATGTACATGAAATGAACCTCACATTCAAATGCAACTCAATACACATGCTCATGCACCTCCAAAGGCATAGACTTGTCATATTTCTTGATAGCTTACTATATTTCAAATCATAGACCATGTTTCATTCTTTGCCCTTACCATATATCATATCACACATGTATTACTTCATTCTTGGTTCCACCCGAACCCCCATTAATATACCGCCAATTGATATAATTATACCATAATCATATCATACGTATATACAACAACTCGAGGCATTACAATTCTCCCCCACTTATTGAATTTCGTCCTCGAAATTGCATATACAACCATAATACATGTATATGAGATATACAACTCTACAAGTACAATATGCAAATAAGAAACATGATTATGTATGCAACAGTACCATAAAACTGTAAAATCATACCAGAAAACAAATCCGGATACCGTTGCATCATATGCTGCTCCGTCTCCCACGTTGCCTCTTCGACACCCCTTCTGTCCCACTGTACTTTTACCATAGGAATCACCTTATTACGCAACCTGCGTTCAGCTCGATCCAAGATCATAACCGGTCGTTCCTCATACGACACATCTGTATCCAACTGTACATCAGGTAGCTGTAAGACGTGACCCGGATCTGGTTCATATTTCCTCAACAGTGAAACATGAAAAACATCATGAATACTGCTCAATGCCGGCGGTAGTGCCAAGCGATATGCCAACGTACCAATACGTTGCAACACCTCATATGGACCAACATACCGTGGAGACAATTTTCCACGCTTACCAAACCGTACTACACCTTTAAAAGGTGAGATTTTCAAGAACACACGGTCACCAACTTGAAATTCAAGTGGTCTACGTCGCTTATTGGCATAAGCAGCCTGTCTATCCTGAGCAGCTTTCAATTTCAATCGAATTACCTTTACTTTCTCTTCCATGTCATGAATCATATCCGGTCCATGTAAGGAAGACTGATCCACATCATCCCAATACAATGGCGATCTACATCGTCGCCCATATAAAGCCTCAAATTGTGCCATCTGTATACTAGACTGATAACTGTTGTTATATGAAAATTCGACTAATGGCAATGACTCTTGCCATGAGTTATCAAACTCTAATACACAGGCACGCAACATATCCTCAAGCGTCTGTATCGTACGCTCTGTTTGTCCATCTGTCTGAGGATGATATGTTGTACTCAACCGCACTTCAGTTCCCAACGCCGTCTGTAACCCTTCCCAGAAATGAGAAGTAAATCTCGGATCCCTATCCGATACAATGGAAACTGGAATACCATGTAGTCGCACTACATGTTGAATGTACAACTGCGCCATTCTCAGATATGTATATGTCATACAATATGGCACAAAATGAGATACTTTGGTGAGTCTGTCAACAATCACCCAAATAGCATCGCAACCAGAAGACGTCCGTGGCAAATGAGTCACAAAATCCATCGTGATATGTTCCCATTTCCACTGAGGAATTTCCAAACTATGTAATTCACCTCCTGGTCTTTGTCTTTCCGCTTTCACTTGTTGACAGATCAAACATCGTTTCACAAAGCTCAACACATCCTGTTTCATACGTTTCCACCAAAATTGGGTACGTAAATCATGATACATTTTCTTCCCTCCAGGATGTATACTGTATCTACTACAATGAGCACGTTGTAGTAGTTCTTGGCGTAGTCCCAATGCAGCAGGTACTACCCAACAAGTCTTGTATTTCAAAACTCCATCCTCTGCAAGTACAAACTGTGATGTTTGTCCTTGACTTATCAGTTCTTTCCAATGTTGTACCTCATCATCAGTCGTTTGTGCCGTCCTGATTTTATCAAAAATATCGGGTTCAACTAACAATGTTGATACCCGTACCGGCACTGATTCCATATCAAAATAATAACCCAAAGTACAACAAGCAGTCATCAAAGTAGATAAATGAATCACCTCATCAGCCGTATGATGTACTTTTCGACTCAAGGCATCTGCTGTAAGATTAGCTCTTCCTGGATGATATTCAATCTCACAATCATAATCTTTCAACAGATCCATCCATCTCCGTTGTCTCATATTCAACTCCGCTTGAGTGAATAGAAATTTTAAGCTCTTATGATCAGTATATATGGTAAACGACGTACCATATAAATAATGTCGTCATATCTTCAATGCAAAGACAATGGCAGCCAATTCCAGATCATGCACTGGATATCTCATTTCATGTGGTTTCAATTGTCGTGATGCATAAGCCACTACATGTTTGTCCTGCATCAATACACAACCCAAACCAAGTAAAGATGCATCAGTATATAATGCAAACCTGTCATGCTCAGATGGAATGATCAAGACTGGAGCTGTAGTCAATCGATGTTTTAATTCCTGAAAACTACGCTCACAAGCCTCTGACCATTGAAATGATACTCCCTTCTGTGTCAAATGTGTCAATGGTTTGGCAATCGCTGAAAATCCTTCCACGAATCGTCTATAATATCCAGCCAAACCTAAGAAACTACGAATCTCTGGCACAGAAGTAGGTGCTGACCAATTCAACACGGCTTCCACTTTCTTTGGATCAACTGATATACCTTCCTCTGATATGACATGACCCAAAAATCCAACACTAGTCAACCAAAACTCACACTTACTGAGTTTGGCATACAACTGATGTGTCCTCAACAATTGCAACACCATATGCAAATGTTGAACATGTTCGGCATCACTCCGTGAATAGATCAATATATCATCGATAAAGACAATGACAAATCGATCAAGGTATTCCTGAAACACGCGATTCATTAAACTCATAAAGACAGCAGGAGCATTTGTCACTCCAAATGGCATTACCAGAAACTCATAATGCCCATAACGAGTTCTGAATGCTGTCTTCTGTATATCTCCTTCCCTCACACGTATTTGATGATACCCTGACCTCAAGTCAATCTTAGAATATATCCTTGATCCCTGCAACTGATCAAATAAATCATCAATACGGGGAAGAGGATATTTGTTCTTTATGGTTACTTTGTTCAACTGTCTATAATCAATACACAATCTCATTGTCCCATCCTTCTTCTTCACAAATAAAACCGGAGCACCCCAAGGCGATACACTAGGACGTATGTACCCCTTGTCCCATAAATCTTGCAATTGAGTTTTCAACTCTTTCAATTCAGTTGGTGACATCCGATAAGGAGCCCGTGAAATTGCAGAAGTACCAGGTATCAAATCAGTACCAAATTCCACTTCTCGACTCGGTGGGAATCCAGGTATCTCATCTGGAAACACATCCGCATATTCTGCAACCACTGGTATCTCCTCCACTTTCCTTTCTAGTTTCTATTCAGTTACATCAAGGGCATAAATCAAATAACCCGCATGTCCACGTTCTAACAAACGCGACATTCGGATTGCTGATATCAAAGGAATCTTTGCCCTCGATCCCTGGCCATAGAATAACCATTGATTGCCAGTATCAGACTGAAATCTCACTATCTTCTGACTACAATTCACAACAGATTGATATTTACTCAACACATCAATGCCAAGGATACAATCAAAATCTGTCATGCCTAACACAATTAAATCAGCCTGTAGCCCATACTCAGTCTCAAACTGAATATCACAATCAGACACACTCTGACAAGTCATCACCGTAGTTCCCATGGGTGTCGAAACATAAAGAGGCATCAACAGTGGAGACGAGCATATATGATACCGATCAATAAATGCTTGTGCAATAAAAGAATGTGATGCACCAGTATCAATCAACAGTAAAGCAGGATAAGTAAACAAAGTACACTTACCCGCTATCACATCATCAGGAGCTGCCTCTGCTTCCTCCCTGTTTAGTGCATACACCTGAGCCTGAGGTGTTCCTGTCCTCTGTCCTCCACCAGACTGTGGTACACCCTGTGGTCTCTGTTGTACTGTAGTCTCTGAAATGGGTCCTCTCCTCTGTTGTCCACCCACTTGAGTACAATCACGGATCACATGTTCGGGTCTCCCACAACGGAAACAAACTACGGGATTCAATTGAGGACAATCTCGTTTCAAATGTGGTCCACCACATTTAAAACATTGCACACCACTGCCACTACTACTACATTGGAACTGTCCTTTAGATTTGCGATCACCCCCTTTTTGTGATCCAAAACGTTTTCCACTAAACCTAGATGAAGATGCACCACCTCGTGATGATTTAAATGGTTCTCCTCTAGGTCTCATACTGTCAGATGTAGGTGGTTGGGCTTGTCCAACATCCTTGTATACCCCTACAGCAATCTCAGCCATCTCGGCTCTAGTCAACGCTTCTTCATAAGATGTAGGGTTATTGGACATTACCCTATCAAATAATTCAGGCCTCAATCCTTTCACAAACTGTCTAATCTTGGCCTTTGTGTTGACAGCAATATGTGGCACATACCGGAGCAAAGAAGAATAATGCACAGCATAATCAGATACTGTCATTGCTCCCTGTCTCAAATTGGTAAATTCATCCTCTTTCCTCTGCCTTGCAGCAACAGAGAAATAATGCTCCAGAAACTTTGTTCTAAACACATCCCAGTTCACTGTCTGTCCTTGAGCCCTCAACTCAAGCACTGTGGACTTCCACCACATCATCGCTTTCTTGGCTAACTGGAATTCAGCTAAACGTAACCAAGCAGTCTTGGCACACGGTGCTGACACAAAGATCTGTTCTACACGTTCTAGCCACTCCTCTGCCAGTTCTCCTGATTCAGTCCCCTCAAACCTGGGTGGCTGATAACTCAGAAACTGCGTCAATGTTAATTCTCCAGGCAACAGTACCTGTTCCACTGGCCCTTGTTCAATCGGTGGTGGTGGCACAGGCACCATCCTCACACTAGCATTGCCACTCATGGCATCCCCAACATCCTCATGTGGTACTCTGTCTGTCATAACTGTACAACAAGGATGAACAATAACATTCACAAGTATATAACATGTTAGAATAACATCATATTCCACATACTAACATGTTAGTACCATTCTCAAAGTGTTTAGGTAACTCCCTAATACACTTCCTCTACCCATGTTCACCCCGTTCTCGAACCACTGCTCTGATACCACTAATGTGGGGTCCTCGTTACTTAATCCATTATGTATCCATTTAACATACATATGTGAGTCTGAATTAAGTAATATACCATGCACGGATTAAGAGTTCATACTAGATAAGTTGTTACAGTACCAAATCCTGAGTACAAAAACCAACTAAATCTGTTTTCTACATAAATATGACATGTACATAAGCAACCTAATCCAAAAGAACTCCTAGGCAGTGGTTCCCCTCGCAGCGGAAATCATGACTCACGCTCCCCACGTCTATGAGTCCCTACAGAAACATTCACAACGTGAGTATAGATAACAACTATCTCAGTGCAATATCAAAACACAATATCAATATCAATGATAAAGCACAATAAATCATATAACGTAACGTGAATGTTCTGTCTCATGCATCCACCAATGCACCATGTCATGACATGTCTCAACACATACCCTATTATCACGAGACTAAAATGATATGCCTATTCAGCTCAATATGTCAGTGGAACCACCTCACATCTTCATATTAGCAGTACATATCGTAGTACCGTCCTCAAATGATAATAGCCATAGCATATATCCAAAAACCGGCATATATCGCTATATAGCATAACCGAGCATATACCCAAACCAGGCGTATATCTCTCTGTCACATAACCGAGCATATATCCAAACCAGGCATATATCTCTATGTCACATAGCCGAGCATATATCCAAACCAGGCATATATCTCAAATACATAACCGAGCATATACCCAAACCAGGCGTATATCTCACATACATATGATATCCATGAATGTACAAGCATATGATACTACCAATCATATGATAACAACATAAGACAATTCATATGATATCAATCTCATAACATCATCACACAATATCTATACTCCGTACGTCAACACGTACCTGTACTGCGACACAAACGAGATAAAGCAGTTGTCAATAGCTAAGTGCCTCGTTGTCCTGTCCCCTGAGATGATGCTACAACAATGCCAACAATATATCATGTTATCATAGGCATTAAAATCAAATTCTACAAAATATTTTATTTTTCAATATTTTAACACTGGCGATCGATCGCGATCAACACCGATCGATCGCCAAAACTCTCTGCCCCCTCGCGATCGATCGCAACAACTTGGCGATCGATCGCCACAAACTTTCACCGCCTTAAATTTTACTCTGCATCGGCGATCGATCGCCACAAAGCTCGCGATCGATCGCCGATGTCCAGAAAGTTTTGAACATGGCGATTTTCAAGCTTATCTCCATGGTTCTTCTCCCACACCTCATATTAAACCATTTCAACATGTTTCTTGAAATCTCTAGGAACATAATAACATGTTTCTATCATTAAAGAATCCAATTCATAGCATATACACATGTTATGATTCTCCACATAAACATTTCATATGCTATTTCTCATATATCAACACCAATGACAAAAACAAGTATATAACCATGAAGTTCTTACCAAGCTGATACAATTCTACTTCACACACCCTCCTAGCTCAAGTTACAAGTGAAACCCAAGCTTAAACCACAAGAAAGTTGAAAGAGAAGGAGAGGAGCTTGGTAGAGATTTGTAGGTGTAACTTGGTGTATTATGTGATTCCATCCCCTTAATCCACTTGATATAGGATCCTTAGTTCCTTAAGTCACTTGCTATCATACCATTTCAAGGTAATTACATGTTAAGTAACATGTACATGAAATGAACCTCACATTCAAATGCAACTCAATACACATGCTCATGCACCTCCAAAGGCATAGACTTGTCATATTTCTTGATAGCTTACTATATTTCAAATCATAGACCATGTTTCATTCTTTGCCCTTACCATATATCATATCACACATGTATTACTTCATTCTTGGTTCCACCCGAACCCCCATTAATATACCGCCAATTGATATAATTATACCATAATCATATCATACGTATATACAACAACTCGAGGCATTACAGCTGCCCCTTAAAAAAAGTATTTTTTTAATTACCCTAAAATAAATTTGTTTAAGAAATAACTACATTTTACTCGAACTAACATTAGATTTGCCCTCCTAAAATTATATCTTGACCCCCTCTAAAATTTGTTTGGCACTCCATTTTTTATATTATTTTTTACCCCGTAAACAAAATTTCAAAATTCACCCATGCGAGTGTATTTTTAAATTAGCTTAATTAATATTAACAAATAAAATATGACATGCAACACAGGTGTAATTAAATCATATTCACCAATTTACAAAGAATTTCTCAAATAAAATCAATCCAGAAATTAATTTCAAATTGACGTCGGACTTTAAAAAAAAAACGAATGAATTTTTAAAAAATATTTAATCATAAAAAATATAATTTTAATATAGACATTGGGGAACTCTGAGTGGCTTTGTTTTTCTCAGTGGACTCATTTCACATATAATATAACAATTATTTAAAGTCCTAACAACGATTCATTTATACCCTGAAAGCACTGCTACGTAAGTATTGATGCCAAGATTCCGGGATAATATATTAAACACCTGCAGTTTAAGTTCATTTTCGGTTCAATCCGTAAAATATTCAATGGTCATGTGTAGTACCTAAAGTTTAAAAAAAATTCTTGATTCACTCCCCAACGTTAAGTCGGCCGTGAGAAGTAAATGATGATTTTGGACTGATTTGAGAACACTTTTAAAACTTTAGGGACTAACATAGTCTGATTTGTTCATAATTCAGTCCTTAAGGTTTTTAAACATAGTCCCAATCAGTGGCGGATGCAGGATTTTTAGGAAAGGGGGGCAAAAAAATTTAAAATAAAAAAGTTAGGCCAAAAAAAAAAAATTAGAGGTCAAAATATAATTTAAGGGGGGCAAAATGTAATGTTTAAGGGACAATTTATAATTTTTTAGGGTAAAATTACAATATTTTTTTTTAAAAATATTTTTTTAAGGTAAAAAAAATTTATTTTTTTGGGGCAAGGGGGGGCACTTGCCCCCCCTTGCCCCTTAATAGATCCGCCCATGGTCCCAATTTAGTATCTCTTCATTTGCTTCCTATGATCGACTACTGAATTGACAAATTTTTAAACTATACTAAATGGGATCACTGAAAACTTTAGGAAATGATGCGGGAATGGTTCCAAACTACATGTACGTTTTAATATATTTCCTCAAGATTCCTGAACAGAGAAAATCGTTTCTTTCAGAGACAATTCAGACATCTCATTACTTTCGTATTTATTAATAAAACTATCGGGTTAAAAACTTTGGTAAAAGAATTTAGACTAAATCATTATATATATATATATATTTTTTTTTTTTTTTTTTTTTTTTTTTTTTTGAACATAGACTAAATCATTATATTTTGATAACCCATTTTATAAATTAAAAAAAATTGTGCTAAAAAGTCAAGAATGACCTCCAAATCAAATGTTTTTATTAAAGAAAAATCATTTCAATATTGATAGCACTGCAAAATTTTAAACGAGTAGCAACAATATCATAACCCTACTACTGCTGGGATAGAAACAGAAACCATCTCAAGTCTCCCACTTTCCCAGTCTTTATTTGTGTCCACTGTTACTCTAAATTTCAATGGGCTATTCTTTCCTTGATGAAGCAATAATTTTAATAAAATCAACCAAATCATGTACAAATTCGGCTTATCTTCGAGTGCGATATTGGGTTCAGTACCTTTTTTAGGATGTACATGTTTCTTCTTATGGATCTTATAGCAAGATTCAACTTTCTCAGCCTGGATGTTCCCGAAGAGAAGCTCAGCAGCCTTGTTTGTGACAAGAATCCGTGCATATTTAGAGTCGTCCCAAACATATAACTGCGAAAAAAAACACAGAATAATCAGTTGAATCCAAATTTCGTTGACAAATCAGAGAGCATGTTGAATGTAACATGTGATATGAAAAATAATTCGTACCCAGAAAGGTCTGTATATGGTGCCTACAACATGTTTACGATCCGAACTTCTCTCACAATATAAAGGAAACGTGTTTTGCTGCATGCTAGACCTGCTAAAACAAACCTTGTGTCAAAAAACGAAAGTTTTAATTACATGTTGCAATAATGCGGGACAAAATAATACAGTTGATCCATTTTCATACCCAAGTCCGGTATTCGCAGGCGAACCACATATCTGGCAGCCAGTAGTAATGAGATCATCAACCAAACTATCGTCAACTAGCGCATGTAGTCTTGTACTTAAAAACATTCTTTCAGCATTGGTCTCCTGAAGATTGATCCAAGTAATTGGAAGAAATATCTCACCAACATATGCGCTAAAAGTTGCCTTGCAATACTTGTTTAAATCACTCAACTCTGAGAGGGATAAGCAATTCTGAGATTGTGTCTCTTCACGCACTTTCCAATTTATTTTCATCTGCCTCCGGTACTGGAAATCATAAGTCATATTACTTGTCGAAAATAAAAACCATCCATAAAGAAAGAGGAAAAAAGTCTTGGCTATGATCTCTATCCTGCTTAGAGAAACACACCATAGACGAGCATAGTGTGCAAAGATCAAACCCAAAAACATATGCAATCAGTAAAAGAAGAGTTACACTAAAACACCCATATTTTACCAAAGTAGGAACAAAAACTTGATAACTGCGAGATGCTAGCAGACAAAGGGATGCCTATACTCAGAACATACCCACAAATGGATGTGATAGCTTCCAACATAAAGGGAATAATTTGTTGTGAGAGCATAGTGATGGTTTTCACTTTTCTTTAACCTCGGTCCTCCAGAATAATATCAAGCCATGAATTTTTGAAACAATGTTGAGATTTGTACCCAAAGGCATGCTCCAAAAAGGCGGTAAGCAATAATTATTTGAATGTTTAAAGGCTTACTTCATAGTAGTTTATTTCACTGCCGCGATGAGCAAGTCTAGCTTGCTGTACCCATCTAGCAACTTTTTTAAGCTTGTCTTTTGCTGTTATCCCTACACGACACTCCCCTATCAACTCAACGACACCTGATTATGAAGAAGTTATTAATGTAAGGAAATGGGTATAGGAAACTTTCAAAGAAGAAGCACAACTATTATACAGGTAATTTGTAATGAACATCATCCACTGTTAATTCTTTTTGTTGCCTGGCATATACTATGCCAATAATAAGATGCGTTTTAAAAATTTCTTTAAAAAAACAACAAATGCCAAACGAATTTTACTTCCAACTAACATTCTTGCAAATTTCTCGAATAACCAACACTCTTAAGACCGGAACTACATACACAATCTGAAGCAATATACATAAAGGTATGTGGGAAGTACCTTTTGGTGAAAGGAAATCATCCGAATGGATTAGACACTGCAAAGATGAACAATGCAGAGTTTTGGCCTCCAAAGAATTTCCATATTTCGTAATTTTGACATCTATTTACAATGGAAATATTACTGAGAAAATCTGAAATCAACAAACTCCAAAATATGGACAACATAAAATTAGTACGAACAAGCCAGGGGACGAAAGAATAGAAGGAAAGAAATGGTGCTCAACAAATAATTCTATCCGAATATATCTACCAAACAAGGGAAAATTGTAAATCTCCTCAATTTGCATCTCATTTGGTAAGAGTACAAAATAGAGTCGGAGAGACTACTTGAGCTATATTGGTAGGTGCAAATTGTAGTTTTACGAAATTATTCACTCATACACATCCAAGTTTTGGATGCTTACGCATCGCACAAGAATGCAAAAAAATCAATGGTGGAGGATGTCAACTGAGTTTCAAAATCATTGGGTCGTGGTTCAAAGAACCTAAAATATCCCTTCATTGCGGGAGATGTTTAATTTGTTAGTTCAACAGTCGAAACAGGACCATTGATAAAAGATCAGGTGGAATAACCCCAAGTTTAAAATGCAATGAGAAGGATCATCAGACTATTTTTAAGCCAGATTGTAACAATAGACATGATAACAGAAACAACCCGCAGGAACAGAAAGAGCATCAATCAAAAATGATTTACACAACAAAAAGCATACTTTGAAGTAGACAAACATTTCCAGCAACAACATTGGACACCATTTGTTGTTGCCAGATGGTTACAGGAAAATACGTCCTTGTTTCATCTCCCACCAAAATATCCAACCTCACCACCTCTCCTCCATTTCTGGAAACCTTGTACTGCCCAATAACCGTAAAATCATTCACATAAATACAGACTACGGTAAAGTTGGAATCTTTTATCACTAATATCGAGAAAAATAAATGGGAAAAACCGCCAAGAACCTGGATAGGGGTGGATTTGTGAATGAAGACCAGGAGTTGCACATAATCTCCAATATGAGATGAAGCTTTGCAAAGATCAATCAATGGTCCGTACCATCCGATTGTGGCACCCATGGAACAGAATTACAATGGAGTTTCTTTTTCGCGTCGTGTATATATATATATATATATAACAGAACGTAAAAAAAAATGCGCTTTATTCAAAGCAGAAGAGAAGGGCTGAAGGGGAGCACAGTTTCAAAAAGGAAGAAGAAGAGAAGGGGATTATAACAAATTTAAATAGTTTCTTATCTATTTAAATTATTTTTAATTTTAATGTTTTAATAAAGTTTATTTTATTTTTTATTTTTAAGGATGATGGTTTTTTTATTTGAGGGGATATTTATGAAAAAATGGTAAAAGTTGATCAGACGAACGAGGATAGACAACAGAATTAAAAATATTGGCCTTATTTAAATTGAAAAATTATTATGAGCATTATTTTCTTTGGATAAATTATTAGATATGGAAAAGTGTCATTAGAAAATGTTAATTCTTGCCAAGAAAACATATATTTTTTTGAGAATTGTGGAGGGGAATATTTTGTGTTATATGGGTCTCGAAACATCGGAGACCTTCCCAATATAAAAAATGAAAAATAGCGACAACCAATTTGGCAGATGCCTTGGTGTCAAGAAAACATAGATTTTGGGTGCATACAATCATAATTTAGGATTTATAAGTTGCACAACATCAATTAATTAATGCAGCGTAGCTTACCAAGTATAACTAAACTGATTCTAAATAATAGTCTTGGAACAAGCAAGATGTGATCTTAGTTCTATCAACATGACATTCTTGCAACAAAAAAGGGTGGAAGTAAAAAACACGGAGGATTTCAGGTCTCTTGAGAATTGTCAACAAAATCATGGTCATAGGTCTCATATTCGAAATCCCCGTCCTCGTCCTCCATTGTTTTCCCGTAACTGAATTGTTTGGTTCCCATTGTGGTGAAAGGCATCAAACCAAATGCGCGGGCAGTCTTGATCTCACGTGCAATCTTCCTCTGTGCTTTGGCACTGATCCCCGTCTGCTCCAAAATTGGTAAACAGTTGATGAAGAGCTTTAGTCATGCTTTGTTCAGAAATTTAAGACCATCAAGTTGACAAAGCTATTGTTACCTTGCTCCTCTTGATGATAATACCAGCCTCGGTGAGGAAATTTGCAAGAAATCTTACATTCTGCACAGAAAGTTTCGGCTAAGATCATTTTTTTCTCTCTTGTCACGAATAATCATCACTAATCATACATTTATTTTTTGAATTATTGAATTTTCACTGGAAATGTATGCACACATTACTGAGATACAGTGTATATTATCTGTGGCGACAAAATGGATCAGATAATAAGATCTAAATTTCCTGAAACATCTTTAAAGAACAGAGAAAACTAACTCAAGCTTTCAACAATCCTGTCCAACAAAAATTCGAAGAAGAAGAAGAAGAATCATTTAAATAGATGCTACTGCTACACAAACACATGCGACATAAGCACAAATGCACCATTCTAATAAAAAGAGAAAAATAGAAGAAGAAGAAGAATATTTATATGCCATCTGTACCCTGAAGTCTGCTTTGCGTAATGCTTCCTCTGTTGTTGTTTCAAACTTGCTCCTCTTGCCAGGCCTGCGAACTCCGGGCTTTCTTAGGTCAAGATCCTATTTAAATCAAGGTAAATCATTCTGAAAATGACATCACTGAATGAAAAACGAGCAAATAAGGCAAAAGTCATAACAAAAACTCAAGATAATATCGACCAGAACAAGATTAGGCAAATTGTTTTCTATAAACATAGAGCAACACTCAAAACTGAAATAAATATGACACTCATTATGAAGGACTAGATAATCTTCCAGTAGAAAAATTCACTCAGTATTTACACCTTAGTTACACCATGGGTTGCAAACCTGTGGATGTCTCCACTTTTCACTCTTAGACTGTAGCACCTTGGATTAAATGATGTGCATGCCAATATATCTTTATTCATTTACTTCAATTTCGTAAGTAGGCACCTTTAGTTCGCAAGAAACTAGTTTGAACTGTCCAATGTTAGGTAAAAGTATCAATGTTGAGTCTGGAAGGACCATCGTTAACATAATTATGATACAATATTAGCAACAATAGCATAAGAACCATGTAAGTAGAGAAGCAAGAAGTTATAAATGCTCGAACAAACAGCCCCTGAATACACATCCCCACAACTAGACATGACCCTTACAGTACTAGCTATTCAACTGCACAATGCATGAAGTCCAGGCAAAAGATCACACTCGATGGAATATTAATAGACAATAATGTTGTCCGGAGTGGATTCTTCAACAAAAACCATATTAAGAATCTTATTCCAAGCAGATGGAAATGATACTTTACAGTTTATACCTTTGTATCGTATGTCATCCTGCTCAATAAATTAACATCTGGTCTGAAAGCATAATTCTCTTGATTTACTTCAACAGGGTCATGCTCGAAATAGGTGGCTGCTTGCTTTAATTTGTAGGCCATCCCATCATTCAATGTAGTGTAACTATCATTTAGACCATCCAAGAGACTGGATCTGACTCCCCCATTAAAGTTAGACCCAATTCCATAACGGTCATATGCTTTCTCAGCCTTGTCAAGTTTTTGATAAAATGAGTTCAAAGGAGGACCGTTTTTGTCGCCAAAAAGTCGTTGCTCGAAATCATCAACAGACTCAGATGATCCAAAATTAGGATTGCCATCTATATCAGAAGAAAGTGAAATCATTCAACTCTTGGAAGAACGACATCAGATTTCATCAAATAATCTAGCAATCAAACATCAAAAACCCCAGAATTCTACTTAGAGAGCACATATTCAGCTGTGAAGTAGATCATTAAACATAAGCTTAATTCAAAATAACAGGAATGTCCAGTAATCTATGTCCAGAAAACAGGCTTTTCGTAAATAAATAGAAATGTCATTAAAACATGACAAAGAAATCTTATTTATTAATATTTGCAGATATCTTTCTGTGAAAGATGGGACAAACGATTAGCATATTCCCAGTCACCACCAACAATAATCCCTAAGCATATCTGAAGAACAGTTAACTTAATTTTTTATCTATTGATTTCAGTATCTAGTAGACAAGCACAAAATAATCAACAATCGAGACAGAAATCACATTTTCTTCGCAAGACAACTCCCTCCCACCCATTAATTTTTACAAATAGAAAAATCACATTGATTGAAGAAACAACTACCCAAAATTGGACTTGCAGAAAAATTCCGAATCGTAAGCGACCTCTGAAACTGAGTAGACAAATCGGTCTTAACAGACAACAATAAACTTCTAATTACTTTCATTTCACCTGCAAAGCAACCACCATTTCATTAGGACTTCCACAATTGGTTTAAGATAACTAAAATCATAAGATTAAAGATCAACGAATACAAACCTAAAACGACGAAAGGAAGAGTGAAGCCACAGAAGTTCAAGAATATAACGAAAATTTGTTCTTTGCAGCAAGGCTGAATGGTCGTGTTTATGGCGGGCCAGAGAAAAATGTAAAGTCGATCGGATTTACATAACCTATCGGGCTTGTTTCAAATCGGTATTACGAGTGTTAGGTAGGGGTGCTTATCGGACCGGGTCGATCCGGACCCGGTCCGAAACCGGATCGGTTAGTCCGGTCCGAAATCGGAACGGAACTAACCGGTCCCGAACCGGTCCGGAACCGGTTTGATACCGGACCGGATCGGTTCGATACCGGACCGGATCGGTTCTACCGTTCCGGATTCGGTATCTTACCGGTTCCGGACCAAACGGATCCGGTTCCGGATTGAACCGGAACCGGATCCATTTTAAAAAAAAAAAGAAAAATCCGGTTCCGGGTTGGAACCGGTCCAACCGAAACCGGATCCGATCTGGTTCCTTACCGGATCGGACCGGTTCCGCCCATAACGGGCCCGGAACCGGCCGGTTCCGGTCCGGACCGGACCGGTTCGAACCGGTAACCACCCCAGTGTTAGGCTTTTGTGGAGTGAGTGGCATATAACTAGGGGTGTAAACAAACCGAATCGAGCCGAATATGTAGAAAATTTTAAGGTTCGAATTCGGTTCGAAATATTTATATTCGAGTTCGATTCGAATTCGAATAGTTTCAAAAATTTGGCTCGAGTTCGGCTCGAATCAAAGTTTGAGATCGAGTTCGGCTCGAAAATGTTCGAACATGTTCGCGAGCTATTCGAATTATTGCTCGAAATAAATACCCGAAAGGTTCGAAATATATTTATTTAATATAATTATATTATATTAAAAATTTTAAAGTTCGTGAGCGGCTCGCGAACTATCGGATAAAGTAATTTGGGCTCGAGTTCGGCTCGAGAAAAGTTCGAACATGTTCGAGTTCGGCTCGAATTCGAGAATTTCGAATTCGAATCAAATATTTATCGAACCGGCTCGAAAAGTTCGTGAACATGTTCGATTCGTTTACACCCCTACATATAACCCCTATACTTTTACTAATAGACACATAACCTCTCTATAATTTATGAATAACCACAATACCTCCTTGTGTTTTAAGAATGTAGCTCACAGTACCCGTACAAAACTCCTTTTTTTTTTATCATCTTTTGACATAATTATCCTTGTTTAATTAATACTAGTAGACGACGCACACGCGTTGCGTGTGTAACGTAATATATAATGCATATGAATTGATTCGTGTAATGAATAAATGAGACATATACATTGGTTAATATTACAATTCAAAAGATGTAACAAAAAACCACAACAAACCATTGGAGGGGGTAGTTTGATAAATTCAAATTTGTCATACCAAGGTAGTTATTATAAGGGGCTTATGCATTATAATATAGTAAGATATATTTTAAATACAAAACATAACTTTCAAATGAAATGCTTGAAGACAAGGAGGTGCAGACGAGGAGTTAGCTTTACGAAATGCTTGAGAATGAGAAGTTAGCTTTTGCAAAATGCTTGAGTAGCTTCTCCAGAATGTAATTGACAGTAAGCATCATCATTTTCTTTGAATTATTTACTATGTCGAAAGAATTTTTTTGAGTTATTGCTGAAAACCTAATTTTTGGGAAGAAATCTTTGCTTTATTTTAAAATCTGAAATTGAAGACTCTATTATCGATAGAGGGTAAGCAACGAAAGAGACATCCCAGAAATTTAAGCACACAAAATCCTTTCAAGAGATTCCTTGATACCCATCTCTATTTCGCCTCATTGTGTGTTCTTCAATTTCTTTGATTTGTGGATGGAATCTAAAGGGGTTGGTAATGGGCATTTGAGGGAAATGAAAATATAGGGAATCTAAACTTGCCTAAGGTGCCTGTTGAGACAGAAATTGAGATTGAAAGGCATTCTAATTATGAGTCTGACTATGAGACTGAAGATGAATACTTGGACAATGATGAGCCAGAACATGATGGGCTTGTAGATGAAGACTCAGATGCACCGAGTGTTGCGGTGCAAGATGTTGAGGGGTTTGATGATGAGGATATATTTCTGGATAGGAATCCAACTCGTAAGCAATTGCTACAAAAGCTAAATTTTATGAAAAATAGGGCTGAAAATCATGCACCTGAATCGTTCAAGCCACTTGTTGGAGATGAAGACTGGTACAATGATGCAGATGATGAAGATGAACTTCAAAGTTTTGTCTGGGTCTGATGTTGATGAAGTTTCCAAACATCCATACTATAAGGAGGGAGATGACATGAAGAAGTTCGAGTTGCGTCAAGGTTGTAGGTTTGCTAGTCCTCAGAAATTTAGGGAAGTCTTGAGGGACTGGGCTGTGAGAAAGGGGTTTGAACTAGACTTCATAAAAAAATGAGAATGCCCGCATCACTGCTAAATGCAAATTGCACTTGGCGGATACATGCATCACTCCTACAAGGAGGGGCCACTTTCCAGGTGAAGAGCATGAAAGGAAAGCATGTATGTGCAAGAATAATAGCAGCACTATTGCGAAATATTCATACATAGCTAAGAGAGTGCCGCGTAACATAAAACAAAGTCCAGACATCACTATCAGGGGGCTTCAGGAGATAATAAAGACCAAGTGCAAATTAGAAGTTGGAAAATGGAAAGCCATTAGGGTGAAGAGGCATGCAATGAAAGTAATACGTGGTGCGGAGAATATGCAATATGCGAGGTTGTGGGACTATTGTGCAACAGGGAAGGCATTTAACCCCGATAGTTCATTGTTTTTTGAAAAAAATTGATGGTTCTGATCCTCCTATATTTGAAAGGATGTGCTTTTGTCTTGATGGTATGAAGAATGGTTTTCTCGCAGGTTAGTGCAAGTAAATCCATTCTTTTATATGCATTTGATCCCCTTGTCTGCAACACACTTTTTGTGTTTTTACAAGTTGGTCATTTATTGGGCTCGATGGATGCTTCTTACGAACTCCTTACGGTGGTCAGTTGTTGGTGGCTGTTAGTAGAGACGGTAATGACAATATGTGGCTTATTGCCTTGGTAATGGTTCCAATTGAGAATAGAGAAAAATGGACCTGGTTTATTAAGCTATTGTTGGAGGATATTGCAGGATTAGAGAAAAATAAATGGACATTTATTAGTGACAGACAAAAGGGCTTGTTGACGTATTGAAAGAGGTGGTGTCAGATTGCGAGCACCGATTTTGTCTAAGGCACATGTATGAAAATTTCAAGAAAAAGTTCAAATCACCTGATCTTAAGTTAGTCTTCTGGCAGGCTGCTTCTAATGCGAACAAGATGGAATTTGAGAATTATATGAAGAAAATTGAGAGGTATGATCCTAAGATAGATGACAAGGTTGAGACAGCAGGGGAATGGTTGAGAAAGATTCATCCAGAGCATTGGTGTCATGCATATTTCTCTTGCCAGAGCAAGACCGACAGCATTACCAATAATATTTGTGAGTCATTCAAAAGCTATATTCTTGAGGCGAGGGATAAACCAATCATTACTATTTGGGAGTGGATTAGGAAAAAGTTGATGACAAGGATACAAGATAAGCTACATGGGACGAATAAGTACATAGGTATGTTCAAAAAGCTATTTCTGGTTTGTTACGTAATGTTGTTTTATTAATGCCTTTAATTTTTAATTTTGTAGGTACAATTTGTCCAAACATTGTGAAAAAACTAAACAAGGAGTACGAAAAGCAAAAAGATTGGTTTGCAAGACTTTCAAATGGAAATAAATATGAGGTGCATCAGTACCCTGAAACGTATTTGGCTGATTTGACAAATATGACATGCACTTGTGGTATGTTCCAGTTGACGGGCTATCCTTGTTGCCATGCTCTCACTGTGATAGGAGAAAAAAGGGTTAATGTGGAAGATTATGTTCATGAATATTATAAAAATGATACATACATAAAGGTGTATGCGAATGTGATTCATGGTGTCCCTGGGCTGAAACATTACATTAAGACAGATCATGCACCCTTTATTCCACCAAAGGTGAAGAATGTGCGAGGAAGGCCTAAAAAAATGAGGAGAAAGGATCCAGATGAAGTGAAAAAGAATTTGCCTCCAAGTGTTAGAAAGGGGATTTCCACCACATGCGGGAATTGCCTCGAAATAGGCCATAACAAGAGAAGTTGTCTCACTCCTACCCATCCCAAATCCAAATTTTACAAGGTCAATCTTTATTTTTTCAGGTTTAATATTTTGTTATTCTTATACAAATTAGTAAACTGATTTTTCGATTCTCGGGGTTGTAAAGCACAACTTGTAGACTCTCAAGTTGAGGTCCAAAGCCAAAGTCAATGATGCTCCACCAAGTAGTCAGCTTGATGGACCATTTGCTGCAACGCCTCCTCACCGTAAAGTAAATGTATAGAATAGAATGTTTGAGCTATATATTTCATACATGGTCTACTGTTATACATGATCTATTGCTGCATTGTAGATTGTTATGGCCTTGATGTGTTGTAGAAACTACATATTCATGGAGGAAAAGGGGTTGGATATCAAGGGCCGAGAAATGTACAACTTTTGGGTGAAACGGTGTATGGAAGGTCAGGGCACCTTGCTGAGACAATGAGTTCAAGCGCAAGGAGGCGGACAACAAGCAAAGGAGGAAGAAATGAAATTATACCGCTACAGATACTTCAGTCTGGGATGCACCTAAAGAGAGGTCGAAGAAAAGAAGAGAAGATTAGTCTGTATTGTGGCTCAAGGATGTTTTTTTTTTGCTGGGTAATTGTTCAAGGATGTTTTTTTTGCTGGGTAATGGCTCAAGGATGTTGTTTTGGAATCAACTCTATACTATTTTGTCTTTGGAAACATAGGTGCATATAATACACTTTTGTGCATCCATTTGTTAACCAATTTTTAGTTATTTTGCATCCATTGTGGTCTTTTCGTATGAATCCACTAATATTATTATAGCACTTTCATAATTGTTGTGATAGTTTATATTTGTGTTAAAATGATATACTGAAATAATTTCAAGAAGTAATTCAGATTTTTTATGCTAAGTACTGATTTTAAGAAACTAGAGGAAAGTGTCCATGTATTTGATACTTATTTTATATGGACACTTTCCTCAAGTTTCTCTAGTTTCTTATGTGGTATCATAAAAAAGAATATTTTCGGTAACAAATCGATGCCTAACAACCTGTTGGACATATATAAATTGAGCTATTTTTTTCTGGTAATAATCGATGCCTAAACAATATTTCCGTCAATTTTTTTTAGGTGCAAATTACCCTCCTATACTTTACTTTAGGTGCATATTACCCCTTTATGTTTTACTTTATGTGCGAACTACCCCCTATATTTTACCTTAGGTGCAGATTACCCCCAACGAAGGATAAATATGACCTTTTAACATGCAATTCCAATGCCCATATGCACAAAAATCACGTGTTGCACAAATTCATACTCAGGGGTTAATTTGCACCTATTTAAAAACTACAAGGGGGCAATCTGCCTATTTTTAAACCACATGGGAGTAATGTGCCTATTTTTGAAACCACAGGTAGGCTGTGTGCCATTGACCCTTTTTTGGACGTAGGGACTATGTCACCCTAAGTTGTCTTTCTGTTGGCTGTGTGATAATATGTCTCAAAATACTTTCTTGGCTACCCATGGCACTACCAACCATGGATAAATGACCCAAATTTATCAATATATTATGCCCCACATAAAAAAATCGAAAATTAATAAATCTGAGTTACTGATCCAACATTTAGGGTACTGCTTATGAGCAAAAAATAAAACTCTGGATCGAGAAAAGGTGAATTCGACTGACAAGTGAATTCATAACCCAGCAAGGTTTTAATGGGAGGACGTTGAATTTATGGGATGTAGAGAGTAGTTATAAAAAAAAAAGGTCTAATCCGTTCTATACCTGTAGGATATTTAGGATTGAGCTTATATTTTTAAACGGGTAAATAATTTCAATTATTCATAACAATTGTGTTTGATGGCTGTGATAGGATAATTGATAGATATATTAAAAAGTGGATAATGATTATGAGTTGATAAGCCAAAACATGAATATGCTATATTGTGTATGGTTTATATGATTAGTAAAATATGATAAATAATAATGTGTTTGGTTTACTTAATAATATATGATATAGAATAATTCTATTTATAAAATGACAAAAATATCCTTGAATATGTTTTCACTTATTTCTATTATTTTAAGTCATTTGTTTTATAATTAAGAGCACTATTATCAACATGAAGCACAAAAAATTTTATTATAACATAAATATTCCTTTTTATTTTATTTATGTAAGGCCCAACAACTCAATTCCCTAACATCAAATCAAAATCCATCGGTCATCACCTCAATCATATCACATCCGATATACAAATCGATATAGTGGCAACACCGAGCCAAAACATTAAAAAAATCGAACCCAAATATCAGCCTAAATTTTCGATACCACTAATGTAAGACCCCAACCCCTTATACTCGTCATTAGTGCATTTATGACGTCGTATGAGTATAAAAAATTTCATTCTTTCAAAGAATCCTTACATGCTTCACATATTATCCATGACATCAATAATACTCAGTAATAAGACTCAAGGTTCACCCATTATCATCACCATTGCACCACTTTTACATTGTGGGTTTTAATAAACATTTGGGCAGAGTCTTCCCATAAATTAAGCTATCCCAAAATAAAACACATCACCAAAACAATTCCCAGCCAGGGAAAAACACAATACTAAGAAGACATCAAAAGTGGGCTTCAACACCCTACAGTCCATATACATGCTTCCAGTTGCTCACATACGAGCAACAAATAAATGAATACCAATCTAACTGAATAAATAACGTATTCTATTTACCCACACTCGTATACGCTTCTGGAAGCGGCATCCAACAAGCTCGAACCAATATCCCAAAGTAGCTTAGTACATGTTGTACCTGTTTCAACAGAAACAGCCCCCACACGGGTGAGCATACTCCAACTCAATATTCATTCACAAATCAATGTACGAAATTGTAATGCAACAATTTAGATTATTCAAAACTCAAAAGTATACTCCCTGTTACAAATTTCCGAACCGACATAGCTATCACGAATTGTTCCTGTTTCAATATTATATACTTGCATAAACATCATGTTCAAAATCGTTCAATATCATTATTCAAAGTATGATACTCGTCAATGCAATAAATACGACATAACCACAATTTATCATTTATACTTAATCATGACGAATCTTATCTCGAAGGCAGCTCAATTAATCTCATTCTCAACCACTTCGCATATCGATCATGCCAAAGGCCTCAATAATCAACTCGTATACCCGGATCACGTACATCGACATATCCACCATTCCACGTGTATTAAACTCAATTATCAAACTCAATCACTGAATCGTAAACATCACATTAAAATACCTGTATGCATGCATATATACATACTGGGTATACCTGCTCGTACGTCACCACGTACCTGATAATTACTAATTAGGATAGACTGTTCCTGATGTCCCGTGCCTCGAGAAGTATCTATAGCAATTTTAACAATTCAAGATCAGCTCATTACAATAACATCAACGTATAGATATAGCCTCTAATCACATTTTAACGAACCTGATTCGTAATGAAATCATCTAAATTAGGAAACGACATCAATTACGCTTTTCGTCTGAAATTATAATATCTATACTACACAACAATCATCTATTTAGAATTAATTCCCCCAAATATCAAAATCTACCAATTATTCAATAATTCCAAAACTCTATCATTTAGCCGTTTCGACTACAATTAAACGTACCGGTGTATTTAGAATTCAACAACAGTCAATAATACACCATTTTTAACTATCACTCTATAAATTGGCTAAATAAAAACTAACACCAAAATACGAAATATTAGTGCCAGACAGTAGCCCTTACCTCGCTGATTCCAAATATATAATTTATTTGACCAAAACCCGACCAGATCGACCGTGATAATTTTTCGTCTCAATTAATGAAACCCTCGTGCGCTTCATCTATGAATTCTCAATCTTTCCCGTAGGTTATCTTTCCCGTAGGTTTCTTGCTATATATGTAATATAATATTAATTTAAGGGGTGACATGTGTCACCTCCAGAATGTGACACGTGTCACTTCTTTAACTTCGATTTTTCTCCATTTTCGAGCAACTTTTTGGACATATGTTCAACATATAAGTTGTAGAACTTTCTGTTATCTTCGCGTGGACAGCTAATTCACTCAATTTCGACATCGTATGTGAAAGTTATGACCAAAACACTACCATGTGTTACAATAAACAATTTATTCTGAACACATGATTTATTTTTAATTACAATCTGACCACATGCTTACGTCATAATTCTCAATTTAGTTTTATAACTTTTTCAGGCATCACAATTCTACTCACCTTTAACGAATTTCGACCCCAAAATTAAAATGTGTGCTTACCATAAAAGCCAACAGTAAAATTTTATGTACCGTTATACATCTCAAGGTAATGACTTTGCCATCTGTAGGATGACACTCATTCGAATCATCCCTGCTCGCACAGGCGCCCCCCATTACCCCAACAATGATAACACTGCAAATCACATCACTTTACCATATTCCAACATTAGCATTCAATATCGCAATAACAACATACTAGCCATGTTCAACTTTATTTACATTTTAAAAGCTCATTCCTATAAGTAACTTATCAAGAGAATTGCTAATAATTCATAAAAGCCAACACTTGCAGTGTTTAGAAATCAAGCACTTCTTGTCATACTTCAGTACCTGAGTACTCGCATCGGTATTCCTCGCACCAGGTCTAAATACGTCACAGTTTACTTTCATCACAGTACACATCACATAATCACTAAATCATCAAATCCATGCATATCATGCGTATATCAGAATGTATGACAATACACCACCTTTTATCATTTAAATAACCTCATACCTGTGTGGTTGCAATTGTATGCAACTTATACCAACATCACCACCATTGTCCGTATGAAGTAGCGGTACTCTAGAGTCCTTACACATCAACCTTTCATATATCATCTCCTGGCTATTATCTGGTGCAAAGTCATTACTAGAAAACCCATTAGTAATTCTCACATACATATATCCACATTATACGCACCAACAACCACATATCATCAATATCAATCATAAGAATGGTCTAACATGAGTATTCTTACGTCACTATTATACGCACTTAACATCATAACATTGTTTATCCCTCAAATTTATCTCATAACTCATCATTTATTCTTATCCACTTGGATGTGTTATCTTGTACTGTCCATCGTTCCTTACAAATCACTTGCATAAGCCATTTAAAACAAGGCATCAACAGCAATATCGAATAATTCGTCTCATACCTTTGTAGATGAAATCATCTACAATATACAATAGCATCATAATATCTTGTTCATCACAGTACTCACATGCTCTTAAGCATCAAACTTTCGCATTTCATCACTCAACTATCATCTGTCATAGGACAAGTACAAACTAAACTCATTAGTATTTCTCCAATACTCATAACATAACCACGTACCTTGACATTTACGCATTTTGATATGCATAATGTTTCCATCATCGAACATTACTTCCATGCGTCAACAGTTTCACGCAATCCTATACACAACATGCTACAGCACACTATCACATATCTAGATGATTGAAATTCAACATAAGAATCAATTGCATGCCTCAATGACGCAATTCATTTCAATCTTTAACTCATCCTCGAAACATTCGAAACATAATAATTCATTAATCATGAATGGTCACAAAGATCATATGTCCACACACGACATTCATAGTGATCCCACGTCATCCCGTGACGTACCCATTAATCTCAGGTTAACATGATCACGGTCACCTACTACTCCTACAATATATCAATCTAGCATGCTTTTCACAGTAATAAATACCAGCTCAAGCGATTATCATTTTCTATTATTCCATCTGTACAATCGAGTCTCAAAAGTCAATCAGCATCTATCAACAGCTATTAACATATATTCACATGCCAAACCAAACGTAATAGTTTACCTCAACTCCTTGTTCCTCTGGAACATTTCAATATCCTCTTGGGCCTACATCTCATGTACCCAAGGAACAACAATAACACAATGTCCGCAACTATCTGACATGAACACATCATCAATAGACATCGCTAGAACAATAACAGTATAGTACTACTCATACTAACATAATAGCAGCACATCAATATTCATCGCCCAAATGACGGCACCCTAATATTCATTGCGAACACAATAGCAATATAGCAATACTCATCGCCAACACTGGCATGCATAATCTCATTTCCACTACGAGCATGCACACTATCATCGTCACTACTGGCATTCATATAACATCCATCATCACAATGAATAAAATTACATTCTGAAAACAATAAGATATAATAACACTTACTGTACACGGTGGATCCACACTCGATCCTTTACACTGTCCCTATTCTCAACATAAATATTCCACAAAATATAATTCATATCAATACACAATTGATATACTCATCATCAATAACATGACCGTCCAAAAATATTCATTGCCTCGACATATCAGCGGCATTCACAATATTTCCATCGTTTCGATATGATAGCGGCAACTATTATAAATCTCAAATATCACCATATAATCATACCATCATCTCGCCAAGAAATGTCATCAATATATATCGGTATCAATCATACCCCGCTATTGCATCCACTGCAATAAAATGAGAGAAAACAATAATGTCTCTTCCTCCACGCTCTCCATGATCGCATTCACCTGTACAGTTGATTATCACAATACGTCAAATCAACAAGGTCAATTTAAATTAACGTATATTCATCACCCTCCCTCTATAGTGGAGGCACATAAAAGACATTGCACACTCTAGTGTCGATCCCAACAATAATCACATCGCTCGCTCGTCAGCGGCGACCACATCACTCACTCGTCAGTGGTGACCCAATAACACATCACACACTCATCAGTGGCGACCCATATCACATCACTCGCTCGTCAGCGGCGACCACATCGTAAATAATCGATATAGTGGCAACACCAAGCCTACTATACCACATCGTCGCATCATCTTTGTGACACATCGTATATAATCGATATAGTAGCATCACCAAGCCTATTATACCCCATCGTCGCTCCCCTACTACTGCGACACAATATATAATCGATATAGTAGCATCACCAAGCCTACTATACCCCCATCATCGCTCCCCTACTACTGTGACACAATATATAATCGATATAGTAGCATCACCAAGCCTACTATACCCCATCGTCGCTTCATCACCGCGACCCATCAACTATATAATCGATATAGCAGCAATACCAAGCCTGCTATACCCACACGTCGCTCCCCTGCTACTGCGACACAATCAGCGACCCTCAATATCATCATTCATTTACAATCAGTGATATATCATAATCAACATCAATAGGAATAGGAATATCAATACTCGTACGTTAACACGTACCTGTGCCCTCCTGTAAATGACACACACATACCCGATTGTCACATTATCTGTTGTCATACTCCAACCGCACAGTACCGCCTGCCATTTCCTATTTTCAGATATCATATATCTCATTTTCTGATTTCTCCTGCAAAAAATCAGATTTCTCAGCACTGCACATACATATACATAACACAAAACTCAACTCAATAAAATGCATTTATCCCTCTACTAGTAACAACGTCCACTTCTTATCAACATTAATTACCGTCAGCGGTGTCATTCATCACGTACCTTAAAAGGCATTATCATTTTTACCATAGTCAAGCTAATGATATAAATACAACGAGTTACCATACTCGAGGCTTTTCAACCATACCACCCTCATTGTATATGTTCATCGTATCTCATACGATCCTGCAATCACGATGGTTAACAATAACACCAATTTTCATTGCTTCATATCATAACATGCACCTAACAGGCGTCATGTCACAATGACAGAAAACTACAATTATGCAGAAAACTACAATCGTGCATAAAAGTATGTGATATACATGTATATCAACACATCCCTAGGCCATTAAACATCCCAAAGAGCTAACCACTGCTCTGATACCACTAATGTAAGGCCCAACAACTCAATTCCCTAACATCAAATCAAAATCCATCGGTCATCACCTCAATCATATGACATCCGATATACAAATCGATATAGTGGCAACACCGAGCCAAAACATTAAAAAAATCGAACCCAAATATCAGCCCAAATTTTCGATACCACTAATGTAAGACCCCAACCCCTTATACTCGTCATTAGTGCATTTATGACGTCGTATGAGTATAAAAAAATTCATTCTTTCAAAGAATCCTTACATGCTTCACATATTATCCATGACATCAATAATACTCAGTAATAAGACTCAAGGTTCACCCATTATCATCACCATTGCACCACTTTTACATTGTGGGTTTTAATAAACATTTGGGCAGAGTCTTCCCATAAATTAAGCTATCCCAAAATAAAACACATCACCAAACAATTCCCAGCCAGGGAAAAACACAATACTAAGAAGACATCAAAAGTGGGCTTCAACACCCTACAGTCCATATACATGCTTCCAGTTGCTCACATACGAGCAACAAATAAATGAATAGCAATCTAACTGAATAAATAGCTTATTCTATTTACCCACACTCGTATACGCTTCTGGAAGCGGCATCCAACAAGCTCGAACCAATATCTCAAAGTAGCTTAGTACCTGTTGTACCTGTTTCAACAGAAACAGCCCACACACGGGTGAGCATACTCCAACTCAATATTCATTCACAAATCAATGTACGAAATTGTAATGCAACAATTTAGATTATTCAAAACTCAAAAGTATACTCCCTGTTACAAATTTCCGAACCGACATAGCTATCACGAACTGTTCCTATTTCAATCTTATATACTTGCATAAACATCATGTTCAAAATCGTTCAATATCATTATTCAAAGTATGATACTCATCAATGCAATAAATACGACATAACCACAATTTATCATTTATACTTAATCATGACGAATCTTATCTCGAAGGCAGCTCAATTAATCTCCTTCTCAACCACTTCGCATATCGATCATGCCAAAGGCATCAATAATCAACTCGTATACCCGGATCACGTACATCGACATATCCACCATTCCACGTGTATTAAACTCAATTATCAAACTCAATCACTGAATCGTAAACATCACATTAAAATACATGTATGCATGCATATATACATACTGGGTATACCTGCTCGTACGTCACCACGTACCTGATAATTACTAATTAGGATAGACTGTTCCTGATGTCCCGTGCCTCGAGAAGTATCTATAGCAATTTTAACAATTCAAGATCAGCTCGTTACAATAACATCAACGTATAGATATAGCCTCTAATCACATTTTAACGAACCTGATTCGTAATAAAATCATCTAAATTATGAAACGACATCAATTACGCTTTTCGTCTGAAATTATAATATCTATACTACACAACAATCATCTATTTAGAATTAATTCCCCCAAATATCAAAATCTACCAATTATTCAATAATTCCAAAACTCTATCATTTAGCCGTTTCGACTACAACTAAACGTACCAGTGTATTTAGAATTCAACAACAGTCAATCATACACCATTTTTAACTATCACTCTATAAATTGGCTAAATAAAAACTAACACCAAAATACGAAATATTAGTGCCAGACAGTAGCCCTTACCTCGCTGATTCCAAATATATAATTTATTTGACCAAAACCCGACCAGATCGACCGTGATAATTTTTCGTCTCAATTAATGAAACCCTCGTGCGCTTCATCTATGAATTCTCAATCTTTCCCGTAGGTTATCTTTCCCGTAGGTTTCTTGCTATATATGTAATATAATATTAGTTTAAGGGGTGACATGTGTCACCTCCAGAATGTGACACGTGTCACTTCTTTAACTTCGATTTTTCTCCATTTTCGAGCAACGTTTTGGACATATGTTCAACATAAAAGTTGTATAACTTTCTGTTATCTTCGCGTGGACAGCTAATTCACTCAATTCCGACATCGTATGTGAAAGTTATGACCAAAACACTACCATGTGTTATAATAAACAATTTATTCTGAACACATGATTTATTTTTAATTACAATCTGACCACATGCTTACGTCATAATTCTCAATTAAGTTTTATAACTTTTTCAGGCATCACAATTTACAACAATTCTTATATTCTATTAATAATTATTTATAAATGTATTAATATATTTACATATTAAATAATGTATATAATTTATTTAATTTATTTTTTTGGTCAGACAAAATATTATTAATATGAGTACAATGAATACTCCAATCCATATACAAATCGTCATGCACTACACATTATCCGAGATAACAACGAAGAACTAACCAAAATCAATAAAAACCTATAAGCACATTCAATCTTAGAAATATGAACTTGCGAAATAAAATCCCAACAGCAACTAGAAGAAAAACCTAGGTCTGGTTTAGAGTCTGATCATGCGTGCACAACTAATCCAAAACCAAAGTCCTAGCAGATGCTTTACCCCACCAAAAAAAGTGTGAAACAGTTATAGCCAATCTGAAACATCATCAGTTTCAATAGCCCAACAAGACATTATGTAGTGTTTAGATAATCCCAGAAGAATACCGTCTAGCCATCCAAAGAAACAAAGCCATGTATACATTTGAACTGGACAATGTTGTGGTGGGCTCTTACAGGTAGCAAAATGAAGAATGTTGCACATTCAAAACCTTCAATTGATAACAAAGGTGAGTAAATATGAAAACAGGACAGATCAACCAAGAATGAACCTTGTATTCTTGTGCAAATACTTCCTTCTCCGAGACATTATTTTCTTGCATATCCTGAATCATATCCATCTCAGTGCAATAGAAATTGAAACAACATTATGCTTTATACCACATAAATGCTCGAGGGTTTAGGCTTTTTTTCTCACAATCAACCTAAACTAAACACATGCTTAATTCATCCAACATCCAAGTAATAGATCTACTCTCCATTTTCCTAGTTTTATTTCCAGGATATCACCATACAGAGCAAGGATCTCAATTGCAATGGTATCATTTCCTTGTTAAATCAACACCCAAAAACTAGAGAGTGTAAAAGATCTAATATCAGTAATCATAATCCCTGTAACTCCTCAGCACGGGGAAAAAATAGAGATCGAAACTTAGGTATCTGTCAATGAAAGCAATGAAGTATGATTTTGTTCAGCGGAGTAGATGGCATATTCAATTAGTTTGGGAATGAGATATGATTTCAAAGATCTCCATTACATCCATATTATCTATTTATCTCTCCATACAGTTACGACAATGTTTTCGGTAATCTCTATCTCCAACTCAAAAACATTTTCTTTTAATGCTTTAATTTCATGCTCATTTCTCTATACCCTTTCTGCAGATGGAAAAGTCGGATGCTTATAGAAAAGGATCTGGTGCAAGCAAGATATGGGATGGTGGTGGTCCAGTAGCTCCTGGAAGTGATCCATATGGTGGTGGCCCACGCGGGCCACCTCGTGGGATGGACAATGTTCGAGGGATTGATCACAGTAAGTTTATTCACCTCAACAGTTTCTTCCCCTTGTTTTCTTATTTTGACTTCTCCAACGTTTGCTCCGATCATCAGGCTCACTCCCTGCATTTGGTTCTTGCCGCGGAGGTTGAAGAGGTATATAATGACCCAGACATCACAGTTTCTTCGGGTTCATCTCTGTAACTACGCACTTTATGGATTGTTAAATATACTTGTTTTCGTGGAATCGACTTTATTTAGAACTTCATACCTCAGTTTGTATACACGCCTACTTCCATATGTTAAAACAACTTTTACTTGTTATTGCAATATTTTATATTTGTGATTGAGATTGTTAACGTCTCCTTGACAGATCTTGGTGTGTCATATATGCTTCCTCGAGGCGAGCTAGTGACAATTTATCCTCCGACGTATCGCTAATAGGCATGTTACCCTACTATGGTTTGTAAATAGAAATTTTACCCATGTGGTTTGTAAAATATAGCTCGCCGCCTCCCTCGACAATTTTCAGAAAAATTTGGCTTGTCGTGACGAAAATATCCTCGTTTAAGATGAGTAGTTTGCACATACTCACAAACCATAAAGGGTGTGCTGCCTATTTCTCAACCACGTGGAAGTAGGTTGCATCTGTGATCGAAAACACGGAGGTAAGTTAATCTAACCGAAACCACATAGGGATAAATGACAGGGTAAAACTCTATCAATTGACTTTCCAATTTTAGGTGCAGATTGACAACTTATGTTATCATTTAGGTGTCGATTACCACATATGTTATTATATAGGTGCATTTTACCCTCCTACGTTATTTTTTTGGTGCATTTGACCCCCTCAAATTTGCAATTGACATTTCAACATGTGATTTCAAAGTTCGGATGCATAATAAGGCGTGTGTCACACAAATCATATGTGGATGTGGTGTTTTGCACTATTCACAACTATATGTGGTAACCTGCCTATTTTCAAATCACATTGTGGTAAATTGTCTATTTGGAAAGTCAAAAAGCCCCGCCATTGCTAACTCAACATAAATCATATGTTATCTTTGGTGCTATCCCCATTTTTTTTTAACATCGTGAAATTAGAATCAATAACTAATCATAATCTAAAACAATTATGTCTAGAAATTTTGCCTGAAATCAAATCGCATGCAATGTTTGTCGTCGTCGTAATTAAAGATCCATGCATTTTAATTTCCATGATTGATTGAATGAATAGTTTGTGAACTCATTAATGCATCACTAAATATATAATCACTAGTTTTTGTTGGCACCCTCAATTGTTTTCCTAATTTGACCGAATATAATATTCCAATATGACTAACTTTAACAAACATTTTTAAAACAACGATCATGCTGCTGCAATTGATTGAAAAAAATAACCAAATGATTGACTCTAACTTTTTTAAAAAAAAATGATGTTTATAATACTATAAACTGAAAAAAATAATATTTTAGATTGCGCATCAACTACTGATTAAGATATTTTTTTCTAGTCGCTTCAGACCAAACCCGCGCATCAACAAAAAAAATTATTTAACAAAAAAAAATAGTTAACAAATTAGAAAAAAAAATTATTTAAGAAACCAAGCCTTGGACACTTATTATATAGGTAAATAAATACATGAAGTAAAAATCGGTGGTATATATTAAGCAGCTTAAAATACAAGAGCGTGATCCATACGACATTGTGAACAAGGAATGTCATGGTCTGAATCAGTTCCGTGTCACCCTGGATGGGGTGGTTCGGGTCTGGTTCTTGCTCAACCGTCCCGTTAGCATCCCGGCATGGCCTGAGCCACCTCCAAATCTTAAATTATGGTCTTATGGTCTTATGGTTAGCTTGATAGTAAATTATGCAGTAGTACTTAAAGTAATGAAGGTTCCTAATTAATGAATAATGCAAATTGGTTTTGTGTTGTAATTGTGTCTAAAAATTCTTAGTTTCATTCTATTAATTAAATCATTGGTCCATCCTTTTTTAAAATTAAAAAAAAACATAAAACAATAATTATATTAAGGTACAACAAAGACATTTGTCAATCTTGGCCAATAACATAAAGACACCGATTAATAGACAAACGAAAAGGTCTAAAGGTAAGGTTATTCACAGAACCTGACTCGGGAGAGAACCAAGACCACCAGAGTGAAACCAGGTCCCCTCATACCATACGGCCCAGGATGAGTTTCGAACAAGGAAACTACTTTCCAAGTTTTGTGAAGGAATAACTACGAAAACCTCGAAAGTAACCTCGTTCTTCTCCTAATTATATCATCAACGAAGTTGTTTACAAGGGATTCAAATGTAATTAATTTCTATGAGGAAATTGATTACGAGGGTGTGTGTTCATGCCTGTTGAATATGAGATTTTATTATTTTTCAACAAAAAATAGTATAAAGAGGTTATTTCAAGCTATCTAGCCAATTAATACATCCACTCGTACATGTGGATATTTTTAACAAAAGCTTATGACTCGTCACTTATCAATTTATCTAATGACTTGGTTGGATTTTAAAATTTTAGATACTGGATTCGAGGGCTTCAATGAAACTAAAAATTGAAAAATAATGGACCCGCCGAAGATTCAATCGGTGACCAGTGCTTGATCTGATCGCTTGATCCTCTAAAACTATCTTGCCTAAAAATCGCTGGGAAACGGATTGAAGCAGTCAAAATTGGTTCAATCAGTGAACCGGACGACCAACGACTTGCTGGTTCCTTAATTTTTCTTTTTTTAAGAACAAATTTTATTTTTTTTATTTTTGTTGAAATTATAAATCAAATTTTTAGAACAAAAATCTATTATATATAATTTATTATTATTAAATAAATACAAAATAATATTTTATATATGCCTTATAAAAAAATCCATATAATTTCATAAATATGTCTTGTAGATTATATATAAATTATTTAGTTTCTCATCAATTATATAAGATGTAAATCATTGCATAATTTTTAGATGTTTTCTTATGATTTTAGGACATTATTTTTCGGACGCTTGTTATATTTTTGTTTTTTTTTTCTTTTATATTGACATTTGGTTTGACTTGAATTTTGAAGTTGACATGTTATTTTGAAGTTAGAATGTTATGACATTTTATTGTTTAAAATTTGAAAAGATAGCAAATACATGGTATATATTTTTACAAAAATTAAAATAGATATTACATGATATTGACATCATCACCGGTTGAACCAATGATTCAACCGATCAAATCTATTACCAGTAATTTCATATCCGGTTCGGTTTTGAAAACATTGAATCTAGTACTCGAGGTATGGGGGACGACAGTTCTTTGCTTTATGATCTCAAGTGCATCTTGGCATATGTTTTTAAGTACTTAAATACATAATTGGATTGACTCGCCCAGTGGTTTTCTAGGACTTAATAGTCTCGGTCCGAATCACGATGAATTTAGAGGTGCGGCCCAGAGTGTACATCTGAGCAGGAATCTTGTAGTTCTTACAAGTATAACAAGTAAAATTGCTGATCTCCTTTAATGAACTAAATTACTAGCCCCAGTTATGGGTAAACCACCATTTATCTCCTAACATTGGGAGCCGTCGCCTTGCTCAACTCAGCAAGTTCTTCGATGAGCTTTCTTTCTTCACCGCTTATTCGTTTCGGAATCTCAACTTGAACTTTCACCAACTGGTCACCCCTCATTTTGTTTCTGTTGAGAAGGGGTACGCCTTTCTTTGCCATAACAAGGGTCGTTCCCGGTTGAATACCTGATGGAATTTTAAGGTCAACCATCCCATCAACCGTAGGCACCTTCACTGTTGTTCCTAAAATGGCGTCGACATAGGAAACCTTGTAAGTGTACAGGATGTTGGTGTCGCCCCGTTTCAGAACTGAGTCAGCAAGAACATCTATGATCACGAAAAGATCTCCGGGAGGCCCCCCTCTCTGTCCCACATTTCCTTCCGAGAGAACCCTCAAACGATTTCCTGAATCCACCCCTGCCGGAACTTTCAAGCTGATGAGCTTCGACTTCCTTACTCGACCATCACCGTTGCATGTGTTGCATGGAGTAGTGATTTCTCCAGTTCCACCACAAGTGAAACACGTCATGACTTGTTGGAAGACGCCCAGCGGAGTCCTTGCCGATGATACGACTTGCCCTTGGCCACCACATGTGGTACACTTGGTTGCCCTTGTTCTCGGTTTAGCCCCTGATCCACCACAGGTGCTGCAGCTATCGAGACGCGTTATGTCAATCTCTTTCTCGACACCAAACACAGCTTCTTTGAAATTCAAAACAAGATTATAAATCTGGTCTTCACCTTCTGTTGCTCGGTTCTGAGAGCCTCTTCCTCCCATTCCCATGCCACCCATTCCTCCAAATAATGATTCGAATATATCAAATGGGCTGCTGAAATCCTGTCGTTGAAAGGAATATACATTCAAGTGTTCATATACAGAACAAACTACTATATAGGAGCTATTCTTCTTGTTGAACTCGAACTCGAACTCGAGGTCTTTAGCCCTTAAAACAGGGCATCTTTGGTTATTCTTCTATGAGTGTTTACTTTCCTATCGATTCGGACAAAAACAAAACAAAACAAAACAAAACAAAAGACTTACCCCCATTCCTGCACCAGCTCCTTTAAGCCCAGCCTCCCCATACTTGTCGTAAATGGAACGCTTCTCATCATCTGATAAAACCTGTAACAAAAAGTTGCCCGATAATTTCTCAGATATTATATGCCACCAAAGCATAGCGTACATAACTGTCAAACATGAGCAACTACAAGGATGAAATTTGCTACCTCGGAAGCATTACTAATCTCCTTGAATTTCTGTTCAGCTCCAGGCTCTCTGCGGTTGAAATACAGCATTTTAATAAACAAAATTGTGCCTGTCATATCACGCAAATACAGTTATCACAAGAGAAACAATAGAATGATAAAGCTAATGTAGAGTCCTCTAAACCAATCCACTTATCTTCCCAAATGGTAAAGTTATATACATCGATGTTGAGAGGGTTCACGAGATTGTATGCAGCAATATCTGTGGGAAAACTTCTTCCACCAACATCGATGTCATGTCTTAAGGACTAAAAACCTGCTTGTAATAGTTCTTCGATACTCCTTAGCATATGCTAGGATTATAGGGCTATGAGATTTACAATGGTTTAACTATAGTTTCATTGAATATGATGGCCTACACAGGAAAGTGATAGATTATTTTGGCCTTTTCGTGGATAAGGTAAAAGGCTCTAAGCAGAAACTGACTTTCGAGTCTGTCTTCTTCTGAATTTCATTTCAAATTCATGTTAATGTTCATTTAACTGTTTACCGAGAATCAAAGCAACCAGACAAAATCAATATCATAGTTGAACACCAACAAAAAATCAAAGTAGTGTAACAGCATACTTGTTCACATCTGGATGATAGCTCCTTGCAAGCTTTCTGTATGCTGAAAAAGTAAAGATTAAATAATGAAACCTAATTCAAAATTTTACATTTAACAAAATAAAAAACACACAGAACTTATGTAACCCAAAGAGATCCCCGATTCCAATGGGCTATTAAGCAGATGAAGGGACATAAACCAAATGCAAACAGGAAAAGAGAATGACCCCACAGAAGATCAGAATCTACAAGCAGTCTTATGGAATAAAATCTTGAAAATGATGATTGTAAAACCCAGATTTTCTAGAGGTTGTTTCAAAATAAAAGCAAAAATCATAAGCAGCAAAAATCAAAGAAAAATGAAAACGAATAATCAAGGAGACGGCATAAAAAAGTTTGCTCAATGAAAAAGATTTCAAAATTGGTTATCAGAGTGAAGACCTAACAATGCATAATGTAAATAGTGAGATAGAAGTCTTTTGTCATGCATAGGTTTCACATCTTCCAGTTCAAGGACATTACCATGCACTGGATAAAATCAATTTTATTGCAAACAACGGATGGTCCCCTTACCCACCCCTTTCCTACATATATAAATACTGTTTCTCAGTCAAAGTTGACAGAGTAAATGCAGTCTGTTGACAAATTTTAAAAAAGGCCAGTTGACTTGCTAGTGAAATGATAATATGACAGACTCTTATCAGGGAGACGGACTAGTTGATGATAAGGACCTATCAAAATTTAAAGGGAGAAAGTAGAATAGTAGAGAACAAGAGTGAAGACAATGCTCACCACTTTTGATCTCCGACTTGCTAGCGTTTGCAGACACACCAAGCACCGAATAGTAATCCTGTGTGAAATGTCATTTAAATAAGCATTTCTGTACGTGAAAAGCATGAAGAAAGGAAGGAACAAAGGTTCTCCACTTTTTTTTCTACAAAAATATATCACGTAGTGAAGCTACCATAGCAACGTTTTCCAGGCTAAGCCAGTATATCTACGTCTTCGGTACTTCTTTGTAGTAATAATTCTCTTTTTTATCACCATTTGGATTATTAAAATAACTCATTCTGTCCATTATATAAATGGGGTTAGATTTTATTTTATTTAATTATTTAAATGTACTAATATAATGTCATTTATTAAGAAAATTTTCCCAATCTTGAACTATTTGATCGCATTAACAGCACATGATAATTCAAACCAAGCAGTTTATAGCCCACATATCTCATATGTGCTACGTAACTAAATTATCAGAAAATATCGAACAAGGTTATCAACAACAATAAAATAAAACATTGTCCAGATATCTTACTTTGTTGGCTCTCACAACGAGACGAGCTCCTCTTCTCGAAGCTAAACTGTTGTATAACACTGAACCAAAAAGTGTATTCAAAGATTTTTGTGAAAACAGTGTGGAGCTCTGTGAAGCCAGCCTCCTTGCACATAAGAAAGCAATAACATAATTTTCATTATTTCCAAATTAAACAAGAATCACAAACGACAGAGTGGATACTGTTAATGCCAAATGAAGACAAAAGGAAAGAAGCCTCTCTACCCGACCCGAACCCATATAAAGAAAAGCAAAAAAGCAGAGAAACGAAATCAAAAACACAAAAAACATGAAATTCCAATGCACAAGTATTCAGAATACTTTGCATGCATTGAGATGAAAAACCATTTTCCAGTAAACAACAATAAACATAATCCCGGTTAGGATCCTAAGATAGTAAGATGTAAGTAGCATCTTGAAGGATCTTAGCGAATCAAGTGATAATCTATTGCATAAATCCATGCATCTCGATGTTTGGACAACTGTGACATCTAAAAAATGACAAGCAATTTCCATAAGATTTGATGCTCACGTAACAACATTGGTAGTAACAAAAAATGGTTGGTAAGAGCCGTAAGACCAGCACACTGTGCCACGTTATGCATTGACCAAAATATGGATATCGTAGATGCAAAAGCACATATTGAACAAGATTCTACTTAACAGGCAGCACTAAAAAAAATGGAAGATGGTACAAAGTAGATGTAATATTTCTAAAGAACGTTGAGGGGGAAAAAGGCATACATATGTGAAGATGTTGATAATTTACTTGTAACTGAGTTTCTTAGTACCACTTGAGACTGAACTCCCCAACAGTTCACCTGTGTCCTTCCGCAAGGTATGATAGCCATCTATGATAAGAAAATTCGAAACAGCAAGGTCATAAATGCATATATAAGGGTAAATCAAGTGCACAAAGCTACCGTTATGCGTGGGTTCCGGAAAGGGGTTGGGCCACTTTGGATCTAATGTACACATCCTTCTCTTGCATTGCAAGATGATGTTTTCTCGACTCGAACCCCCCTGACCTCTATTTGTCATGGAAACAACTTTACCCTTGCGTCAATGCTCAAACTTCAAGGTCAGAAATGCATGATTTTGCCAAATTATGACAAGGTGCAATCACGATAACATAGAAGATATAATTCTATTCTGATAAATAGATGATCTACTACTCTATGGTCTATTCTATAGCATACTAAAGTCACTCCAGCTAACTTAAAACATAAGGCCAGATTGTACCAATTAAAATACATCTTCCATTCCAACTTCCATTCCGTAGAACAATCTTCTGGGAAAAAGGTCTAACATTTAATCACCTTTACTTTTTCCTTTTTGACTCAACTTCAGAAACCAATCACAAAAAGACCAAACAATACCAATAAACTACACAAAGAGTTAAATTAATCCAGAAAAAAGATTCAAACTTTTCCTCAATTTCTTTCTCGCTTTTCAATAGCCTCCATAATAAAACACTGAATAAACTAAAACGAAAAAATGCGTAACAAACTTGTACTCATTCAAAAAATAAATATAATTTAAGCGATTTTTCTGTTCGCTTTCCCACATCTTGTTTCTTTCAACCACATCTCTCTGAAACCTAATTCAGATTTCCGCCTTTTCATCCTCATACTGAAAGAATCATACGTCCGATTGTGTGCGAGTGAACAGCGTGCAGGAGAAACTCTAAAACATAAGACTGGTGATTGAACAATCTAATACCTTTAAACTTTGGCCCTCTGATAATAGGAAACAACGCAGCTAGATAGAAAATTGGAGCCAACCAAAGGGAATGAACGGAGGGAAGGAGAGATTCCAGGGGATAGAATCACTTACGTCTTTGCTTTATGTATAAAAATAAAGAAATAAATAGTTTACATGTGTTTGTTATAAAATAAAGCTCTATTATTGTGAATATAAGCTATCAATTAATTACCGTCTACTATTTAATTATTTATAAGAAAATTTCGGGCCGATACCACATTATAAAAGTTTTTCCGGCACAATCCACCAAATTATTTTGCTTTCAACTAGGTCCATTTTAGGTCAAAATTACAATATTATCCATAACTTTCTTCTACATGCATCTGAAAAGAACGCTTCAAACTCCGGAAAGTTGGCGATGAAATATGATATCATCCGGAAATACAAAAGCTGCGTCGACAGATGTTCCTCCTCCTTCACGTCATCCCTGGGAGCAGATAAGTCATGCTAGAAAGCTTGTGAAGACAGAATATAATTTTTTTTTTGATCATATTGATGGAAGAATGTAAATGGGCGTATGGTTATTGTGAAGATTGAAGAATATCAATGGATGTATGATTGTCGCAAAAACATCTTCTTCTTCTACTTCTCTTTATGGATTTTTGTACTTTTTTATGGATTTTTGTGGTACAATTAGCATTAAATTGCTATTTCAATTCGTGTGTATATCATATGTTTGTCAAAATATCTTAACTTAAACTAACTGAGTGTCTAGAATATTATGATTCTAGATATAAACACACAAAGAAAGTTGAACAAGAAAATTGTGATATCCGAAAATTATTGTGTTAATCCCGGAGTGAATATAATCCTTAAGGATTTATTATGGTAAATATGAGATAATTGCGGTGTTGAGACTCCCGAGGATTTTAATCCAGTATCTGGGTTGTCGGATCCAAGGGTTGAGATTTTATTCTCATTGAGGTGTTAAACCTTGGAATTGTGTTGGTGGTGAGATTTGGAGTATGGGGAGCTTTGGATTGAGGTTTGTGACGTAATTAAGTGAGTGGGAGATAATTATTGAACATGCATGATTTTTAATGAGTTATAGTGCGAGTATTTGAAACTCAAGTTTTTTGGGCCTTGGTACTATATATACCAAGTGGACTTGATGTTCAACCATCCATTCCACTCCATCTCTCCTCCATCGCCTCCCCCACCTCTCCCCCTCTTTTCCCCTCTTTCTCCCATGGAGAAAATCGAGAAAGGCTCGATCTTGGAGCGTAATTTCTCAAAGATAGTTGGGTAATATTCTTCCTCTCTTCTATCTTCGATTTGATAGTAATTTTGTAGAGTTTGAGATGGGTTTGAGTTTTTAGTTTGTAAACATTTTTGGTTGTTGTGATTGTGGAGCATATATTATGTTTTTGTTAAGGATTTATGGAGTAGTGGGTGTTGGGTTGGAGCGATCGATCGCCGCGTCGTTGGTTAATTTTGGAAGACGATGAACAGTACGAGCGATCGATAGCTTGAAGCTTAGCGATCGATCGGCGAGGCTGGCGATCGATCTCCGAAGTTTAGAGATTGAATGCCAAGGGGCAGTAGCCAAAATCTGCTTATTGGCGATCGATCGCTTGTGAAGCAGCGATCGATCGCCGATGGTTAATTTCTGAAATTTTATTTTGGTTTGTGATGTCAGCATATGCTTCCCGAGTCTTTTATATGATTAATCATCATGATTTGATGATGTTTATGGAGGTTGAGTATGTGTTTGAGTATGTGGTTGTGGGCACATAATTGATTTTGAGTTATTACTATGCATAGCGAATAATTCACTGGATATCGGGGCAAAGAGGCAAGGATTGGCTCTTGATATTGGATTATAAGGTGCGTATAACGTACGAGCATAGTTAAATATATTATTGTCATTGTTAGATGAATAATATATTGCGATGAGTTAGTACATATTGTGAATTATGGTGATGCTGATGCTGAGATCAATGAGTATGATGTTGTCGCTATTGAGCGAGCATTGGTTATGATGCCGCCGCTATTGAGCGTGCGAGAGGTTAGAGTGCCGTCGCTGTTGAGCGAGCGATGTGATACGATGTGATGGAATTGTGAAGTCATTAATTGAGATGTAGTTGATTTCTGTAAATCATTATTGTAATGATTTAGTTATAATTGATTATGGAATTTATGGTTTGAGCATGAGTATAGTATAGTTAATCATTGTAATGATTAACTAATTTTGGAGTTTGATGATTTTGATTATTGTGAGAACAGAAATAGCATGGGAGATCACACATGGTATCGATACATACAGGGAGTATTTTCTGAATTTGCAGCTTTATATTCTGTAATTATGAATTGTGAGATTGATGATATTGAGATTGTGTTATTGGTAAGCTCACCCCGTGTGGGGGGTTGTTTCTGTTGAAACAAGTAGAACATGTACAACATTGGCTCTGGAGATGAGTTCGAACTATTGATTGGAATGCTTCCAGGACTGAGGTACCAATGTTGGTATCGTTAATAAGACGGTACATGTAGATACATATTCAATTATTAAGAGCTCGTGTGTGAGCATTTGAATAAGTGTATATGGCATGTATAAATTGAAAACTTCTCTTTTCATTTACGTACATCTTGCAATTATTGAGAATATAATTGCATGATGAATTGAGAATATGATTGGTGCATTGTGAAGTGTATACATATGTTAGTTGAGTTGGTTGAGAATTGGACATTGAGAGAGCTTATGTCAAAAAATTTATAGATAGCATGTCATTATTATCAGAGCAGTGGTTTGCTTACTTAGTGGTATCAGAGTAGTGGTTTGCTCTTTTGGGATGTTGAGGGCCTAAGGATGTGTTGATAGATATGAATAGCACATAGTTTACGCGTGATTGTGGTTTTATGCTAGTGTGACATAGTTTTTATACGCTTATGTGCATCTATGATATGCGATCATAAATGAAATGTTATTGCTAATCATTGTGGTTGAAGGATCGTATGGAATACGATGAACGTGATATTAAGCAATGACTGGTGATGCCAATGAACATACGCATTGAGGGTGGTATTGTTGAGGAGTGCAATAGGCCGGAAGAATCAGAAAATGAGGAATGAGATGTGTTGTCTAAGGACAGTAAGTGATGAGCAGTAATGTGCCGTCATATGTGACGACATATGATGTAATGATCAGGTATGATTACCTTATGATTATGATAAGGCAGGTATATGTGAATGTACACATGCATTGAGATTGATTTGTTATCTTGATGCATTGATATTGACTTGATATTGTCAGTGTACGTACAATGTATTACGATTATTGTGCTACTACGGTTATATCGATTAGCGTTGGATCAGTATTTTTGCCACTATCATATCGTAGCACGGGATGTTGGTATGTCGAAGCGAGGGATATAATTGAGCCATTGATGTAACGTAATAGGAATTGTAGAGATTATGAGATGATATATTGATTTGTGTATATTGAGGTCATTGCGCTCAGGGGCAGACCTAGGGGACGGTGGGGGTGCACCTGCCCCCACACCACCCACCCTCCCTTTTTTTTTTTGAAATTTTTTTTTACCCTTATTTTTTTTAAAAAAATAAATTTTGCATCCCCAAAATTTTCTTAACCCTTAAGTATTATAAATAAAAAAAATTAGCCCCCCCTCCCCCCCCCCCCCCAAGAATTTTTTCTGGGTCCGCCCCTGATTGCCTTGATAAATATATACTGAACAGCGATGGATCAAAATATTTGTCGCTGTCTTATCGAGCAATAGATCAGGATATTTGTCGCTGTCCTATCGTAGCACGGGTCGCTGGATACCATTATTATTACAGCATGTATGAGAATTCCCTAACTATATAAAATTATGCACTAATATATGTGATAATGCACTAATAGCTGGTTAAGGACGTGAGGTCCTTACAAAAATACTTTATAATATTAACAAACAAAAAAAGTGTATTGGGTGGCACGTGAATTATGGAGTAAATTACAGTGTATGAGTCTATCGATGCATGTAATTTACATGCACCGATAACTCAGCGGTGCATGTAATTACATGTACCGACTTATTAAAAACTTGGAAATATTTTGCTTGGGTTGGTGGGAGGAGCAGTAGCTCGGGGAATTGAAATTGGCAAAAAATTCTTCAATGAGAAATGATTTTTTTTTTTTGTAAATTTTGAATGTGAAAATTAAAGTGTATTTGAGATGTTCCATGACTATGTTTTTGGTTAAATACATTATGAGTCTTTCGGTGCATGTAATTTACATGCAACGATAGACTCAACGGTGCGGTGCATGTGAATTGCATGCACTAACTTACTAAAATCTAGGAAATATTCTGCTTGGGTTGGTTGGGAGGAGCAGTAGCTCGATAAATTGAAATTGACAAAAAATTCTTCAGTGAGAAATGATTTCTTTTTGTAGATTTTGAATGTGAAACTCAAAATTAAAGTGTATTGAGATGTTTTATGTCTATATTTTGTTGGAACTTTTGAACCTTAATGAATTGAAATTAAGCAAGATGGACCCAAGAAAAAGTCGAATACTCGATAAAAAAACAAAACGAGCAAAAACGGACAAGAAAAAACTGCCCGAGAAATACCTGGCAGCCCAGGCGACGCCCGAGCCTGCCCATTTTTGGGGGCTGGGGGCTCGAGAGTCTCATGCGGGAGCTCGAGCACCCGACATTCTGCCCAGAAAAAAGTGTTGGTGGTTTTTTCGCGAATAGATGTGTCCCTTCGCGTTCGGGTGTGATTTTCATGATTAAACACCTTCAGATGGTGTCCTTTTGTGTTGTCCTTTGGCCAAGTATAAATACAACATATCCCTACTTATTTTAACATACAATTGTGCATGAATTAAACACAGTGATTGAGAGAAATACAAGATCAAGTTAATTTTGCATCACATTCTAAATCTTGTTATTGAAGAAGAGGGTTTGTAATATTTGTGGTTGTGAGACTTGTGATTTGTTGTGCTACTATCACAAGTAAATAGTTGTTGTATCTTGAGAGAATATTGCCGTATTCCATGAGCACCGTGTGTGGGGCAAAATATTCTTAAGGAGATAGTATACAACACTAGCCTCAACTCAAAGTTGAACATTTCCATCTACAAATTTTCCTTCCCGCTACAAACAACAACGCCAACGAGATCATTGTGGAGTTGAAGACCAACAAGGTACCCAACAGTTTTACCAACATGTTTTTGGTTAAATACAATATGAGTTTATCGGTGAATATAATTTACATGTACCGATTGACTAAGTTGTGCATGTGAATTACTTACTAAAATCTTGAAAATATTCTGCTTGGATTGGTTGGGAGGAGCAGTATCACTACAGCAATAGTGCAGCTTGTTGCACCGAGCCCACATTGTGCCTTCTTTTATGTTTTTGGTTTTTCGATTTGAATAATGATTGATCGATAACTACAAGTAAATAAGTACTACTACTGTTGACCCATAGTGCTTTCGTTTATAATTAAGTTATTTTTATTCGATTTTGTAGCTTTTCTTTTTGACAATTAATGTTTTAAGCCACACTTAGTGCACCTAATCAAATCAAAAGGTCAGGTTTAAAAAATTAATGTGGAAAAAGTGTTCCATTTTCAAATTTATATATAAAAAGACTATGATTTTGGTTAAATAAAATATAAGTCTATCAGAGCTACATGCATCGATAGACTCAGCGGTACATGTAAGTCACATGCACCGACTTACTAAAATCTTGGAAATATTCTGCTTGGGTTTGTTGGGAGGAGCAGTATCACTCAAGCAAGAGTGCAGCTTGCTACACCGAGCCAACATTGTGTTTTTGGCTTGTAGATTTGAATAATGATTGATTGATAACTAAAAATAAATAAGTATTTTATTGCTGACCCGTCATGCTTTCGTGTATAATTAAATATTTTTATTCAGTTTTCTTAGCCTTTCTTTTCGACAGCTAATGTTTTAAGCCACACCTAGTGCACCTAATCAAATCAAAAGGTAAGGTTTAAAAAAATTAATGAGGAAAAAGTGTTCCATTTTCAAAATTATATATAAAATGACTATATTTTTTTGTTAAATACAGTATAAGTCTATCGGTGTATGTAATTAAAATGCACCGGTAGACTCAGTGATGCATGTAATTTACATGCAACGACTTATTAAAATCTTGAAAATGTTCTGTTTGGGTTGGTTGGGATGAGCAATGGCTCGGTCAATTGAAATTGGCAAAAAAATATTCAATGATAAATGATTTTTTTGTAGATTTTGAATGTGAAACTCAAAATATCAGTGTCTTTGAGATGTTTCATGACTATATTTTTGGTTAAATACATTATGAGTCTATCGCTGCATATATTCACATGCTCTGGTATGTAATTCCTTGCAGTATATCAAAGCACACTTTTTAGAACCATTTTGATTGACTTAGTTATATATTTAATTCTTGATTTTATTTCTTACTCATTACATCATCGCAACAACAGAATTAAAATCTAAACTTTTATAATTTAGAAATTAAATTTAAGAGTTAGTATTTTTCGATTTGGAGAATACCAAAATTAAAAATGGCAACATTACATAAATCATTGGTGCGTCTATATTACATGCTCAAACTGATTAAGTTGAAACTTTTGATGTATGTATCTAGATTTTTTGTTAGAGACAGTAGGTGCACTCAATCCTCATGTAATTCCTGACAATATATTAGTATATCAAAGCAGACTTTTTAGAACCATTTTGATTGACTTAGCTATCTATTTAATTCTTGATTTATTTCTTAACCTCATTAAAACATCACAATAATAGAATTAAGATCAAACTTTTATAATTTAGATATTAAATTTAAGATTTAGTATTTTTCAAAATTTTTGAGGTTACCAAAATTAAAAATTGTAACAATACGTAAACAAATGAAAATGAAATTTTAGATTCTAAGTTTGTCTTGGTATGTTGTATGTAAACAAATGAAAGTGGAAAAAAAAAATCTAAACCTTCGGAATGAGATGATATATTATTTATCTTTTCCAAATTTGCTACAAAAATTTTTTTTAACTAAAGAGACATTTTAACAAACACATAATGTGTATCAATATTGAAATAACAATTCAATGTTAATTGAAGGACAACACAAACACATCAAAAAACATCAAAAAACGATGAAGGGGGAAGAATAATATAATTCGAAGCCTTAATGAATCTGAGACAAGAACAAAGTCAATGCTAAATCTCAATCTGCTACAAAACACAGCAAAAAAACATCAAAAAAAGATGAACGCCATTGATTTCAGGTTTCAGAGCTTATTACAGAGTAAGTGTCAGGAAACATTAGTAGCAGAAGTGAACACAGTGCTCACGATGCGCCTCTCTCCAATTGTTAGATTAAAATAGGGGTATTTAAGTCAAAAAATGGATTTATTAGATTAGGATTCGATAAAATGAACTTATTTGAAAAAAAGTTTTCTAGAATGTGTATTTAGTTGATAAGAATATTTTTTTTGGAGATCTAGTTGAAAGATGTTTTAAAAACTGGTACATATGTGTAATTTTCTCATTTTATCTCTCTAGACTTAGACATGACAACGATTCAGAATCGTCGGTTAGAAGGTTCAAAAAGCTTTAACTTTAACCTTTCTGGATAGTTTCGGTCATGATTCATGAACCGCAAGTTACGATTATGGTTTCACCCTCATTTTTTTAAAAAAATTAAAATATTATTAAAATTTGAAAAAGAATTGTAAGAAAATATTTGAATGTGTTTTTCTCTATGGATTAATCATAAAATAACGTGAGATAAATTCAAGCTCAAATACTAAAAAAATGTAAGATATATTTGTTTGATTAATATATATAAATTATAACACTCTATTTAGATCAACAAGGCTCTTATAACTTAATGATTGAAGCTAATTATTCAAGTTGGAGGCCACGAGTTCAAAAATCTACACCATATATGTTTTAAATTTAAAAATGTAAAAAAAAAAGGGTTAAAAAATTATGACCCTTAATCGGTTTGTCTATAGATCCGACCCGTCGAACCATTGACCCGATTATCAGCCTGATTCAAGCTCATGTAATACCCTTGATCAGGTCTATCTCTCTATATTGCCGAAACAAAGGTGTTTAAATATTGATTAATAGCCCCTCATTTTTTATATGGGGGACTTTTGTAAACATATTCAGCAAACGCGACTTTATGGCCTTGTTTATATGTAATTGTAATACTTCATCTGCCTTCCGGCTTCCACCAGTGCATTGCACAAAAAATTTGCAGTTTGCAGTTTCCAAATAGGAGAAAGTGGCAAACAAGGTGAATTCTAAGCACATTCTTCAGCTAAACTTCAGTACTCTCTTGCTGAATTTTGTAAAGTTCTTGCTTTTTTTATTTCTTCGGATCTCTCACGGTTGCATGGTTTGCAGAATCGGGAACGGAACGGTCATTCCGGAACGGGAACGGAGGTGGACATGCCAAAGTTCCAGCTTGTAACGTAGGTTGCTCTGGAAATGCGTTATGTAATCTGATATCGGCGATATATCGGTGGCAAGAAAGTGGACGGCAGAACGGTACGACGCGGAACGGATGTTAATTAAAAAAACTAAATTTTTGAATTTTTTTAATGGAATGAAGGAGAAAGTGATGGTGAACTAAACGAAGGAGGTAGTGAGATGAAATAATTATATGTGGGGTCAAAATATGGTTTTCTTGTTTGTGTTTAATTTAAAAGAAGTTTATTTGATTTAAATTTTTTAAAAAGAACGTTTATTAATCTGAAATGATATTAATAATTTGGAAATATAAAAGTTGTTAGGCATCTTTAATTGGTGTTTAATTATTTAAATAAAAAGTTAAGTGTATTTTAATAATTTTATAATTAAATGTTTTGTGAAATAATTTAATTTTTGTAAATAAAATGATAAAAAATATTATGAGAAATTAGTGATAAATTTATGTTTTAATAAAGTGTACATAAGATTTAGTGATTTTACAAATTACTTGAAAATTTAACTAATTAGAAACTAAATGAAAATATTTCATTTAATTTTTTAATTTTATTTTTTTATTAATATTATGATTTGAAGGTAAAATAGTTTTGATATAGTTGTGAAAATTTTAGTATATATTAAGGATAAATTTATGTTTTAATAAAGTATACATGAGATTTAGAAACAAAATTAAATTTGTTATTTTCTTAAATTTTTAAATATTATTTATTTATTTATTTATGAAATAAAGAAAGATGAAAATAATCTAACCCAATTTGTTAGGATTAAACGCTTAGTTGTTGCTGTTGTTTGTAATTAAAGAAGGCAAAATATTTCTTTTCTTCAAAATATTCAATCTTTTTGAAATTTTTTAATATTATTTTTAAAAAACTTGTAGATGGTTCCGTGAAATGTCATTGAAACTGAAATGATGATCTATGTTCCAGGCAACGTCCACGCGACGGCGATTGTGCCAATAGAGGAGGCCATGGCGGCACTGTCCACTTTCTCACTGGAGGTAAGTGTGCCGTTGTAATATTGAAGCGATCTCTGTATTTTTTGTCATTTAGTTGGTTTCGTGAACACTGTTTTAAGGTGATCAACCAGAAATTCAGGGACCTGGGTTTTGGGTGTCAACTGAGAGAGGTGTAACTAGTTCCATGGTATGCTTTTCTCGCTTTGCTTGATTGTTATTGTGTCTACTGTTTCTTGAAACTTTTTATGGGTTCTTTGCTGTTTCATGGGTTTTTACCATTGTGTTTTTACCATTGTTTGAAGTTCCGAAGTTGATAACTTTAACATTGTCATGGAAAACTGAGGATAGTGGGTATATTGTGCTTTGATGCACAACGTGCCCCAGGAAAGTACACATGGGTGTTGTATTGACTTCCTTTCACCGCATCAAAGTAGTTTTCGGGCTCAAGAAAATTTTAGTACCTGGACATGATCATGGTTATTGGTGCATAGTAGGGAACAAATTCTCTCTGGTTGTGGCAGGAAAGTTCATTTTTTTTTCTTTGATGCATCTATTAGAGTGACCTTTTACACAGAAATAAAAGATTACATCGTTCTGGAAAACCTGGTGCAAATTCACGAGTGGTGAAAAGGCAGCGACCCTTCACTGGACTTGTTGAAACCGCTAAGTTATTATCATGCAATGTTTTCTGTAATTTCTCCATTAATGCAGAACTCGGAGTTGTGGTTTCCTTTTCTAGTTCTCTCTGTTTTTCCCTTCATGGGTAGCTGATCGAGAGACTGCTTATTGAATGGAGAAGGGAGGGTGGAAAAGAGTGACCCGGAGTTTAATCCCAAGCTCTTGACTTGTTAATGCTCTAAGACAATGATTCTAATTATTTGTTAGTTTCTTGGTTCATTATGAATTGTAACTTGTTAGGGTAGTGACGTGAGGATTCTCAATGTAGCTGCATTCGCTGTGTCTGGATATACTTCTACTGAAGGAAGAAATTGCAACCATTTAATCCATTATTAGGGGAGACCTATGAGGCTGATTATCCAGATAAAGGCATCAGGTTTTTCTCTGAGAAGGTTTAAATTCATTACCTTCAGTTGATATGACGGCCCTTGAATAAGGGATTCTCCTCTCTATTTATTATTTGATGAAACAAAACAATGGCAACTCTTTTTTTCTTTTGATCAGGTGAGTCACCACCATTGATTCTAGCATGCCATTGTGAGGGAACAGGCTGGAGGTTTTACGGTGAGACAACTTGAAAAGTAAATTTTGGGGTCGCTCGATTCAGCTTGATCCAGTTGGTATTTTGACTATTGAATTTGATGATGGAGAAGTCTTTCAATGGAGTAAGGTATCCCCTCTTATAACATTGGGATCTTTATTCTAGATTGGATTCATTGAAAACACAAACCTTGTTATGACAGGTAACAACATCCATATACAAATAGACTTCTATAATAGATAGAAATCCTCACCAGGTATCCCAGTCCTGTCCTGTTACATTACACTGCCTCTCTAATTTAGATAAATTTTGTTGTTTTCTGATGAATCATGACTAATTGCTTATTTTATAAGCTTCGGATTGTAATTTATCATTGTTGGGCTTTACTATTGGAGAATTTAACATTGCAGGTGCAGGGAATAGTCGAAGACAAGAGTGGAAAGATAGTAGCAACTTTGTTTGGAAAATGGGATGATAGCATGTATCATGTCTATGGACTGTTCCCCAGAGGAAAAGGTCACTAATCTATGTCAGGAGCTCACTTGCTTTGGAAGCGTAGCAAACCTCCAAAGTTTCCTACACGATTGCCATCTCACTAAATGAGCTTATGCCAAGGATGAAGGTGACTTCTATAAAGATTCAGTCTTGTGAACATGTAGAAATTGTTTTCTGGAGCCAAGTTTAATAGCCATTGTTCCTGATATTTCAAGTTTGTTATTCATAGGATGGAGTCATGTGATACATGCAGAGATTTTACCCTTGCGGGAATGATCGTATGCCTCCTTTGGCAGGAAACGTTGCCCCCAACGGATTCAAGGCTGAGGCCTGATCAAAGGTGCCTGGAGCATGGAGAATACAATATGGTAAATGTGGAAAAAATAAGGCTAGAGCAGCGACAGCGGCAGGTAAGTACTTTCACTACACATTCATTGTTTCTGTCGAACTTATTCGAAGTAAATGAAATCTCCATTTATAATATAATAATCAGGGTCGGAAGATGCAAGAAAGTGGATGAAGGCCACGATGGTTTGCTAAAGACTGCGAAATCGGTACATACCGTTATCTCGGTGGTTACTGGGAAGCCCAGGAAGTAGGCAACTAGGATCTTGCCCTTATATTTGTGGCCAGAAACATGGCATAGATACATAGCACGAGGATTTTGGGTTTGGGTGGACTAAATTAAATACAAGCCATAAGTGAAAAATATTCGTTGATAAAAAAATATTACATATTAAATCTACCATATCACAAAAGATGAAGATTTAACCAAATACACAAATTAATTTAAATCAAACGGATAAAAAAAATGTAAGATAGTAAGAAATATAATACAATCTTGGCCTATCTACTCAAAAATAGCAAAAACCCACTAAAATTTTCCCATACTCAATTCAAATGAACCGGAAATAGTTTAAATGAAGAATAATAAATTACAAATGCTCAAATTGTTGGCCATCTTCGCTTCAGCCTAAGCATAAAACATTGATTTGAAGAAACATGAGGTCGTGGAATCCTTGGCACTAGCAGCCAAGGACACTACATCCACAAAACAATATAATCTGAGGAAGAAGAATCAACGGGAATAGATCCACTTCGGCTATTAATATTATTTCAATATTGTGGTTGTTTTAGTTGTTTCTATCCTTTCACTTATTTGTTTTTGCCCTAATTTAGGTGCAACTTAGGTTTTACATTTCAGAAGGTCTTGACATAGTCCCCTCATTGTAATGTTTCAATTTAATGCAATATAATCATCATGCCACATTAATTATAAAAAAAAATAAAAAATCCTTCTCTTTGAACCCTCCTTCACCTTCTGGGTCTATATTTGTTCGAAGAAAATGTTTAGCAAATTCCACGTGTCTAACAAAAATTATTTTCTTCTTCCAACCTTTCGATCGTCCCATTCATTTCCTGTTGGTCCTTCTTCCCCTAATTCTTTCCCTTCTACTAACGAATTATCTCAAACAAATCATAAACCCAAACAAAGTACATTCACTAAAAAAGTACTAATCTAAACCCAACCCAGAAACAACATCACCCGATTTGCCGATATGCCTGTAGATGAAGAGCATGAAAGGAAAGAGTTGTATCCTTTAATGGCAGCCTCAAGAGTTTGTGTTTGAGAGAGAAGTGAGGGGCGAGCGATTCTGTGTTAGTGAAATGGAAATTGGAGTGGTCTCATGTGAGAAAAATAATGAAGAGCCAAAATTGTATCTACATTCGTCTCCATGGAACATGGATTTTGATCAACTTCTTCCTCTTTTGAATTCAAGAAGAAGATTATATGCCAAGAACCAAGAATGATATCAGCTTGTGCTTGCAATTTAATGAGATATTTTATGGCATATAATCTTTGTTCTTGACGATCACAGATGACACGATGGATTCATGCACCCTTGGAATGACAGTAACACACACGGCAGAAAAATGATAAAATCACACGAACACAAGATTTTTACGTGCTATATTGATCAAGTTTTCGAATACAAGCAATACAACAATATCATGAATTCACTCTTCATATTGTTGGGCTTTCTCATATTGGTAGCAATAACTTAAAGACTCATTTCAACTATTTCTTGGAACTATCGTTGAACAAAAAAGGTAAAGATAGTTGGTGTGCAATTTGGCGTTGCATATCCTGGAGCTTATGGATTCATAGGAATAACATATTGTTTAATAGTGAAGAATTGGATGCGGAGAGGCTCCTTGATCTCATCAAGTTTAGGTCTTGGAGTTGGTTTAATGCTTACAACAGGAATAATTTCATCCTTCCATTTTGGATTAGTATCTTAATCCAGTAAAAATCATTTTTCAATTGTAATTTGAGTAAGCTTCGGGGTGATAATTTTCTTTTTAGTTTTGTTGTCTTTTATCTTTAATTTTGTTAATCTAAAGTCTGGGTTGAGTACCCCTTGTACTCCTTCTGAATAAAATTGTTTGCCGATCAAAAAAAAAAAACGAATTCACTCTTCAACTCATTAATCTGAATTCCATTTAATGAATTAAAATTATTAAATAAATTATATAATAAATCATATTTTAATTAATTACTCCAAACTTTATTATAAATTAATTAATTGATACAACCCGTCAACACAAACGGACTGATCTTTTTAGGCCCACCTCTAGGAGGGTTGGAAAATTATTGGCCCATCTCATCTATTTGATTGGTTTGATTGTGCCAACCCGACGGATCCAACCCATTTTGACTACTCGACTTCTCAATCTGAATCTTCTAATTGGTACAACCTGTTTTGACATCTCAGCTTCTAAATCTTATAGTTTTGATCCGTCCTACACTTAAATATTTAACCAGTTAGAACAGGTCATGTCTATTCATGCAGCTGGATTTCATGCCTTGGATTTTTGCCATTTTTTGTACATTTGATGGACGTGAGAATGCATGGGATTTGACATCTATATATATATATATATATATATAAAAGAAAGATCGGGAAATCACTATTCAGTCCAATCCCGATTCCCTCAGCTTATCAATCGTCCACATTTTCTTTTTTACAGCGGGTAAAACAGTCAATTCTCAACAGCAACTCTTTAATTCTAGCATATATATATATATATATATATATATATATATATATATATATATATATATATATATATATATACTTTTCATTTGTAATTAATACAATGTTACGTTTTAACCAAGGGTTATTTCACATGTACAGGTGAATCTTGGCATGCAATATTGTGTCTACGCAAATTAAATAATGAAACATATCCTTTTAACTTTTGACATACTTTACAATTTTTTTTTGTGGAGTTGGTGTCACGCCCCGAAACCGGAGCGCATGACACCGGCGTTGAATCCAAATATAAAATTCGAATACAACAAGCCTCGTGTACAGATCTTTGATAAAACCAGTCTATTTATTCCAAAATCAATAAATTGTCCTTACAATTGCTATTACAAAATACTATTCTCTATAATAAATCAAATACGCGGAAGCGTAGGTAAAACTAATAAATTTTCTTGAAGGTTCTCCGTAGATCATCCTCTCCAAAGATTATTCTTGTTCTTCTTCCTCGATCTCTTCTTTTCGTCTTTGTCTAGGAGGGGAGGTAAGGGGTGAGCGTTTGGGAAAACACTCAGCAAGTAGGGGCCGATTGAACATAGTAAAAATATACATATAATCATACACTTATAATCATAGCAAAAATCATTTAATATTTCTTTGTCAAATCGCATAGATCTTGGCACATAAACACATATCTTACACATAAACACATATCTTGCACATATCCACATAACGAGTTTAAAAACATACTTTTCATAGGGTTGTTCAATCGAGATTTAAAACATACATATAGTTTTGAAAACGAAATGAAGTTGTAGCAAAAACCCACTTACATTCTAAGCGTGATTGAACGAATTACATGATGTAGAAAATAGCACAAAATCTCCTCATCCTTTGCCTTGAAGGTTTCGAATTCTTGTGTGTGTAAGTGTGTGTAGGTTTCGAAATTGGAGAATGTAGAATAATCCCTTCTTGGCATGGTGTATTGTGGTTTTAAGGTGAGGAGTGATGGTCCAATGTAGATCCACCAATTTGGCTCATAATGGCAAGACTCAAGGTAGGTCAAAAGGTAATATTTTAAATGGATGATATTAATTGTATATTCATTTCTTTAGCCTTCTAATCACAAGATTGGAGCTAAATAATAATTGGATGGATGTATGGTGTTAATGTGATTGGGAGGTAAATAAATGGGATTGAGTGAGGTGATTTTAAAGTATGAGGAATAATGGAGACTCCTAGACTTTTGTCATTTAGTGTCATGTTTGGGTAATGTCATTGAATGATTAATGACAAGATTTGGGAAGGCAAATGAATTGGTTAATTCCATTGGGCAATTGAATAGAGGACTTTTATTATTTATTGTATGAGAATTAATTGATCAATTCCTAAACTTTGGCATGTCTAATACCATGATAGCAAGGTAATGATAACATGATTTGGTAAGGTTATCAACTTTGGCCATTACAATTGAATGTCTAATGTCATGATTTTAGCAAGGCAATGATGGCTAACATGAGGCAATTGAATAATCATTAATGTCATGATTGATAAGGAAAAAGAATGGGTTTAGGCCATTAGTGACATGATTTTGGGCAAGTCCTTTGAATGGTTTAATTATGTACTTTCAAAAATGTAGGATTAATGTAGGAATTATAGTCCATAAACTTTTATCTATTCATTGCAAGATTTATGATTGATTATTATTTTCAATGATTTCTTAATTATCTACAACTTTAAATTATTTAAAAAGTTTACAAACTAAAATCATATAACATATGTATTATCTCCTAACAACTCTAATAGGTTATAAACTTAAATATGTGATTAAAAGTCCACAAGATTGAATAATATAATTAAATCCATCCATAATGTAAATCTATTATTTTAATTACTTTTCAATGTTATCTCGGTATCACGTAATTTGTTTGACCAAAATTCCGGGTCTTCACAGTTGGGTTGGTATGTATGATGACGACCATATCAAAAGAGAAAAATATTTGTATGACTCGGTATATGTCATATTTATGGACCAACTTAATATGATTTGTCTAAAATTGTTGGTTTGTTAACTTATGTGTTTTTCATTTAAAAAGAGTTGCATTTTAATATTGAGTTTGTGTATATGTAAAGTCGAAAATGGATATATACAAGTGTAGTTGTTCAAAAGAAGTAAGTCTCTATCAACCCCTGTCATACTATATATAGTAACTAAAAGATACAGATAAATATAGAGAGGTAGAGGTGGTGATAGTGCATTAATGCTAATTCCAACCTCGCAATATATTATTATATTAAGTATAATTTGTTTTACATATGAGTAGATACTCGTGTATAAAGACAACTAGGACGGTATCTCGACGGTTTGACATCCCCTACCGCGGAGTTGGTTTATGTTTCTAGTCCAACTCCTCCTCTAAAAAACAGAAGATACTCGTGTATAAAGAATATTATTGGATGTATCTATGCTACATATATTTTATGTTAAAATTAATCCCCCGATAATTTATGTATCCAATGATTTATGCTACAGAAAGAATGTGTATCCGAATAAGGCAAACCCATTCACTAAATTAGTATACAGCTTTTTTTTTTTTTAAATTTGGACCACTTCTGAGTGTCATTCTCGCACAAGAATCATGCTAATCTTCTCTGTATCATTACAATTTTATCGGATATCCCTAAGGGGCCTACAAACTAGTGTTGTGTGTGTAAACTTATATAATCTCCTTATTGTTTTGATCGATTTTGTTGGTATTGGTGCATACCCACTGATGTTATGAATAGTGGATCTAGGGTGATAATTTATTACTTTATTATGGTATCCATGCTCGGCCATGTTGGGCTTGTCTATATGTTTTTTGTTTAAACATAGTGATTGGAGCGGAAAAAATTTTCTGACATAGCCTCTCTGATGCTTAAGTTAGTACTATGAAAATATAATGCATGGCATACATAGAAAAGTAGAGAACATTCAATTTCTGAATGAACCTGGTATTTATAGGCAAACTTCTGGGGCTAAAACCGATGAATGGAAAGGTTCCTTCTATAATTAGGATTCTCGATCCTTATCAAGATGTCATAAAATCCAATCAAATCAAATCTTAGATTCACAATAATTCCTGATTCCATGGGTTCTTTGAGATCATATCTCGAAATAGCAAGATTCAAGTCAGCCTGAGCATACCTGCTTGACCCTTTCAACCCGAGCTTGAGCCCTTTTGTATGAGATCCGACTCCTCTCATCCGTTCTTAAGCTATGCTACTCTGGTACTGAACTCCATCTCTGTCTACCGAGCTTACTCTATGTCCAACTGTGAACGTTATAGGCCGAGCTCTAGATTTATTTATCGAACTCTACACACCTCGGCCTTAATCTTTTATGTCCTTTACTTCAAGCGGGGCTGCGGTCTTGTCCTATTCTTTATGAACCTTATTTTATCCATATCCGGACTTAATTTGACTTCATGTTATTAAATTATCTCGAATTAGGTGAATTCGGAGTCATTTAGGGGTATAAACGAAACGAACAAGTTCACAAATTTTTCGAGCCGGCTCGATAAATATTTGATTCGAATTCGAAATTCTAGAATTCGAGCCGAACTCGAACATGTTCGAACTTTTTTTCGAGCCGAACTCGAGCCCAATTACTTTGTTCGATAGTTCACGAGCCGATCGCGAACTTTAATATTTATTAATATAATATAATTATATATTAAATAAATATATTTCAAACCTTTCGGGTATTTATTTTAGAAACAATAATTCGGATAGCTCGCGAGCATGTTCGAACCTTTTCGAGCCGAACTCGAGCCAAAATTTGGAAACTATTTGAACTTCAAATCGAACTCGAGCTCGAATATAATTATTTTGAGCCGAATTCGAACCTTAAATTTTTCTGTATATTCGGCTCGATTTGGTTCGTTTACACCCCTAAAGTCATTACATCCTGGGTCGTGTTGCTCAGGTCTTGTCATACCCTATTTCTATTGGGGTATTACTTATACTTGTTTTAATATATAAAGATTACTGTTATTTGAAACCTATATCTGAAATCTCGTATAAAATCAAATATGTCCTTACAAATCAAATCAATCCATTCAAATACAACCTAAAGTTTTTTGATAATTCTCATCAAGAAGGGTCAATTGGTTTACTTCATCAAAAACTTGCAAATGAACCTATTCATTTTATTATTATTAATAATTTTTTAAAAAGTAAAATATGTTCTCAATCAATATTATATAAACACATATATGTGTGTGTATTCGAGAAACTATCAACACATTTCTTGGGGGAAATATATTGCAAATAAGAAGATAGGAATGTAGATCTTGTGGTTTCGTACTTAACCAACAGCAGGTGCCACATCGGTTGTCATAAGACGGTTTTATTGTGCAACATATCGGTTGAATCGGTTTGGTTTTTTATTTTAGTTTCAAAAATAACTATTAACCGATAACCAGTTTTTTATTTTAATTTTTTTTGTTGTAAAAAAAAACGGTTAACTTGGTACCAATCGAATTAACCGATATTTTAATCGGTTATTTTTTTAAAAAAAAATTGTTTTATTGGTTAGAAAAAATTTGGTTCGGTTAATAACTAAATCGACCGGACACATGTGTGATGACAATAAATGTGTGATGACAATAATGAGGCTATATGCATGCCATGCGACATTAATTGTGCATACGATGCGTGCCAAATAAACCAACATGATGCGTATCTATAAAACATAACAACGAAGCACGAAGTCCGTGTTCGACAGGTATACAGACAACTATCGGATTTAACTAAGCAAAGCAATTTTTACATAAACGCATATTATACCATGCATCGTGCATGATCCATGGATTCTAACCTGTTTAATTAATTCAAGAAATACTATTATGGATCCACGTCACTTTTGTGAGCAAATCTATGCAGGGTAGGGTAGGGTCCATGGTACACTCGCACTCGAGCATGGGTATGTGGAACATACCTATATGGACGTGGTTTAGGCTCCACTTATCGACCAACTCAATATGATTGGTATATATTCATGGACACAAGTAGAGATGGCAAATGTAAAGGGAGGCACGAGGCAAGTCATGGGAACGACCCGTTAATCTACAACAATGGATATTGGCCCATAGGCTATGCCGACACTAGATCAGACCACAATTCAGAACCACCGGTTAGACGGTTCAGAATCGTCGGGTCGACAGTTCAAAAACCTAGACCTTTAACATTAACCTTCATTGATGGTTCCGATTATGGTTCACGAACCACTGGTTACGATTTTGGTTCCCGTTGTAGTTAACAAACGGTTACGGTTAAGGTTTGACCTTTTTTTAAAAAAAATTTAAAAATATTACTAAAAATTGAAAAAAAGTGTAAAAAATATTTGATTGTGTTTTCCTCCATGGATTAAACATAAAATAACGTGAAATAAATTCAAGCTCAAATAATCAAAATGTATAGGATATATTTGTTTGATTACTATATATAAATAATAACATTATATTTAGATCAACAAGGCTCTTATAGCTTAGTGGTTGAAGCTAATTATTTCATGAGGTCAAATCTACACCATAACATATGTTTTAAATTTAATAATTTTAAAAAAAATAAAATAAACCCTTTGAACCACCGGTTAACCGGCGGTTCACGGTTAGAAAATTATGGCCCGTAACCGACCCGCCTATAGACGGTTACGGTTTGACCATTTGAACAGTTGACCCGGTTAATCGGTACGTTGACCACGACCCGGATCCGGGCTGGTTAGGGTCGTTTGTGACCCTTGGTCGAGTCTAGTCGGCACGGACCATTGGCACGTTCTTTTTTTAAAAAAAAAATTGACGATTGATCGCCACATAGAATCAGTGACTGATAGCCAAAACCAGAGGCCACAAAAAATTTTGGCGATTGATCGCCACATATTATCGACGACCGATCACCAATCAAAACGGTCAAAAATTGACCGTTTGTGCTGTCATTTTTTTGACCATTTGATCATTTTTTCATTTTTTAATTTTTTTTGATTATATAAATGGAATGTTGGGGATTATTTTATTCTCACAATTTGTTTTCTCAATCTCTAAGTTCTCAATTCTTAATTTGTAAGCAATACAAAAATAGTCTTCTGTCTTCTTGTATCACCTCCTCCAACCTCAAACCCGAGTCTCCATTTGATCCATTAGGTAAAATATTTTTCGACCCAGTCACCCCAAAATTCTTTCAATTAGGTCCAATTTTGGTCAAAATGACCAATTTAGTCTTCTTGTATCACCTCATTCAACCTCAAACCCTAGTCTCCAACCCTCACACCAGCCACATGTCCCAACCACCAACGTCGGTCGTCGAAAGTTATCGTTCCTTCCAGGGCGTCGGAGCTGCACACATTGGTAATGAAGAAACGAAAACAAAAACGGTTGTGCAAGAAGACAAAATCATCTCATTCTTCTGTTTATCATCTATTTACCGATTGTGTTGATATTGTTTTATATTTCTTATGAATTTCAATTTTTTTGTAATGACTGTTGTAGATTTTTAGTGTCAAACGTAAAATTATAATGTATTTGAGATGTTTGATTAATTGTTTGAAATGAAAACTTTATATCTATTATGAATGTCAATTTTATTGTAATGATTATTTGTAGATTTTTAATGTAAAACTCAAAATTATAATGTATTTGAATGTTCGATCAATTGTTTGAATGAAAATTTTGAGAATGTAATGATATTGAAACCATTGGTGCATGTAATTTACATGCACCGATAGACTCAGTGGTGCATGTAACTTACATGAACCTTCAGACTTAGGTGTTGCTTTCTTATTCAGTTTGCTATTTCATATCATGAGCCTTCTATTTCAGTTTGCTATTAATTTAAAAAATTAATGAGGAAAAAAAGTTACATATTCAAAATTATATATAAAAAGACTATGTTTTTGGTTAGATATAGTATAAGTCTATCGGTGCATGTAATTTACATGCACCCATAGACTCAACGGCGCATGTAATTCACATGCACCGACTTACTAAAATCTATCGATGCATGTAATTTACATGCACCGATAGGCGGTGATGTACTAATATACTATGTTTTTTATATAATTACTAAATAACAATGATCAAATCATAAAAATGTGACTAATTTTTCATTCAATAATTTTTACAATTGATCTTACAAAAAATTAAAGATACAATATATTATTTTAATAATTAAATTTTTATTATGGATGAGTATATAATATATGATAAATTATTAAATAATCTTGTAACAAAAATATATTATTTTTCAAATGATAATATATTACACATATGTGTCTTAATTTTTTAGTGTTATTTGTGATTGTCTTTAACACTTACTGTATGATATTTAAGTATTATGTAATTTGAGAACCAGTGCAAATGTTGAGTCTATTGGTGCATGTAATTTACATGCACCGCTATGTGTTGCTTGTTTGTTTAAGATTGTTAGTTCTTCAACTTTGATTGTGAAGATAAGATAGTACTACTTCACTGATATATTGTCAGGAATTTGATATATGCATCTTTATGTTATTATAGATCCTTCCACTAATGTAGTTGCATGAAGTCTGAAAGTTTAGCAATGAAAACAGTATGTAAACAAATGAAAATAGAATTCTAGAGTCTATTTTTTACTTGGTATGTTGTACATAAACAAATGAAAGTGAAAAAAAAAAATCAAAACCTTGGAATGAAGTTATATGTTGTTTATCTTTTCCAATTTTGCTACAAAAAATATTTATTTACCTAAAAATACTTTTTAGCAAACATATAATATGCACAAAAATTAAAATAAAAGTTCAATGTATTAAAACCCAAAAATACCATAAAAACAGCAAACAAAATTGAAACAAAATGTCAATTTTTCTGTGGTTGGAGAAGAATGACATTTGGCAAAACGAAAAGGAGTCGCTGCCGCCTCCACCATAACATCGTCACCGCTCCATACTCCTCGCCTAACCATAATTGCTGATTTCCCAAAACATGCGACCGTCACCAACTCTCACGGGGAGGAAAAGATAATTCAACTGTTGTAAATTGGTTTTCAGAACAATAGTATTTTATGAATAACAAAGGACTAATTACATTGAGTTTCATAAAAATGGACTTAGTTGAAAGAAGATTCTCAGAAGATGTATTTAGTTGAAAAGAAAATATTTTGCTAGAGTTAGTTGAAACATGTTTTGAAAAGTTGTGCCTATGTGTAATTTCCTCTATTCATAATTAGAGATGTCAAAATAGGTCAGATCATACCCCACCAAATAAGTTGGTTGGGCCGACGGACCTGTACAGGTTGGCTCAAATGGGCCGCGAATTTGGCTTTGGCCCGTGGTTTGACCCTTATTAAAAAAATATGTTTATTCCTTTTTTTGGCTCAATTCATAAATAGAACTCAATATCATATTGAAGAATCCATACTACTATATATTTTTCACTCGGACGTACTTGAAAGTTGCAACTTGTTTTTCAAAATTGAGTAAAATTTGATTCTCTGGTCAAGTATTTCTAATATCAGGGTTAATGTCTAGATAAAACTTGAACAAGTTCCAGTATTCTTCTAGCATTAGTTCTAGGCTCGGTAAGTTCAATTGGAATCCTTTTTTGAAATTTTTTTGTTCTTTAAAATTTTTTGATGGGCTGGTCGACCCCAACCCGCAGCCCACCTCGAGTTGGTTTTGGGTTGGGGTTTACACAGTCCGCCTGGAGACGGGCCCAAACAGGCTAGGCCGTGGGTTTAGCCCGTCAGCTCGTATAGGTCAGGCTGATCCATTTTGACAGCTTTATTCACACTATATATATATAGAAAGATTTGTTTTTATCAAGTTAAATACATTAGAATAATTTTAATTTTATACGCAATTATACATTATTATCAAATAGTGAAGTAGAAAAGGCATTCATTCTAGTCTCTACACCATAAGAAATAGGCCCAAATGCTCCGTGAGGACATTAAATTTAGGCTTTTAAATAGGAATTATTGTTATTGTCACCATATTTATTTGACTCTTGAAATAATTCGTGATCACATATAAGGGTTGTTATGTGGTAGCTGGAAATATATGATTATGTCTCGTGGTTTACATTATTATCAATTATAAGGGGTGACCCAATTAATAAATATAGGGGTCATTTTAGAATTAATGAATAGTACAGGGGGGTATCGGGGATTTAATAAGAATTTATGATCCACACAACTTTTCCATACTATCTACCCGGGAAATAGACAACTCTTATACAAGGTTTAATGGTTCTTATATTATTAATAAAAACTCGGGAAAATTTCCTCCACGAATTTTCCTAATTATGATTTTCTCCCTATAAATTTAGATTTATGCAATTTATTTTTTTGTAAATAAATTGAACCATAATTAACTCTAAATATATACATGACTGAAATTTATTGTTTGGATTTGTGAAATGTGCTAAAACTCAGGGAAATAGACAACTCTTATACAAGGCATTTTCCAAACAGGATTATACAACCCCTAGACACCAACATAGATAAACATCAAGTAAAGATGCTGACTACTACACAATGAGAAAGGGTACAACACAAAGACGAGCATGTAACTGTAATCGTCGAAAAGCACAAGACAATGACCATGAAAGTGTAGAGACACTCTGAGCCGTTCCAGGTCCCCTCAAACCAAGCTGTCCATAGTAGGGTCCAGTGAGGAAAACTGTCTTGCAATATATCTTAATGTACAAAGAAGGAAAACGGTGAGCATAAACTGATTAAAAACAACAAACGATCAAGCTCTCGTTTCCAAATTCCTCTTTAACAACCAATAACTCGGACCAATATTGCATGACGCACGAAACCGAAGAGCCCAATAGTAGCCCTAGCCAAGTAATGTTACCCTTGAAAAAGCATCCATAATGTCTAGGGTTACTACATATGTCACAATCCTATACATTATATATTTTTCTTTTTTAGCAACATATGTTGGAGATTGTGTATTTTCATTCAAGAAAGATTGATTATGTTCATCCCCGTTCGCCCCTTGAGCAAAATGGAAAGCAATAAAAATATAAATAAATAAAAATCACTCAACTTGATATATAATATGTATGCATATGTCATATCGACCTTTGTTAGTTGCAACAATATATGCCCAAGACTTATCAAATAATAATTTATTTTCGTAAATAAAGTCATTGAAATTGGTAGGGGCCATGTTATGTATTTATTGAAAGATTGGAAGAGTTTTAATCAGGGAAAAGAAATTATATATAGGAGAGATGATAACCTATATTCACCTTTTTGTATGAAAAATTCTTAGTTTGCACTATTTTGGCTTATTTTGGCTTGTTATTGAAGATAGTACTACTTGTTCCTTGTATTGTGAAGGATAGTAAACTTTTGGGGGCGGGAGTGCTCGGTCGCTCGGGTTTTATTTTCCTCAACCAATTCGATTGTGTTAGCCTTAAATAGTAATTGACATGAGGCAAATTGCTCATTCTATCATTCTGAGTTTGACAGAGTGGTGTTTTGGTCTTTATTTATTCACAGAGAGATAAATAAATTGCTAATTTGTAATTTTACATAATACTAATTACACTTTGCCCTTTAATATAAATGGCTTTGCAATAGATAATTTTAATGGTGTTTAATTATTGTATAAAAAATATATATAATCTCATATGACCATTTGAATTGGGTAAATATGAAATTTGATATATCCATCGATTGACTCTCTCAATTTAATTTTTTTTTCCTAATTATGCTATATACAAATTAGGGAATATTGTGCATAATTTGTAAACAAAAATAACATGGTAACCTTCAACATGTTATAAAATTGAAAAACTATTTGAAATAAATATCATATATTTCGCATGTATATATTATTAATAAATAAATTATATCAATTTAAAATTGCCACATTCGAATTATAAATTAGATCAACATTTAATTAAAATATACTAAACTTTATTCTGATTTTTTTTATTCCCACGTGTATCTAACATAAAAATAATAAAAAGTCCTAGAAAGATGCCAACATTAAACAATTGGGACTTATAGATTCTACAAATGGCTATTATAAACTTTAAAATACTTATGGTAAAATTATAATAGTCATATTATCTAAATTATCTCATCATTTACATGAGATGATGTATTCTTTGTGCTTCAATTATGCTGCCAAAAAGTTTATAATATTTTAATCGAATTTGCACCTGGTAATACTTGAATGTACGCGACTTGGGCTTCACTTATATATCAATTTAATATTAACACAATATCTTTTAAATACAAAATATATAGACTAACATATAGGGATGGATGCATAATTTTCCGAAAAGGGGGCAAACAAAATAATAAACATAAAAATGGAGGCTAAACAATTTTTTAGGGGTCAATGTAATTTAAGGCTCGAAAAGATAAAATGCAATTTTTGGAGAGTAAAACTGTAATTTTTTTAACAAAGTTTTTTTTAGGTAATAAACATATCAACCATTTTAGATGAATCATATTGAGTTAATCTATAAGCATTATTTAAATCGTGTCCATACAAATATTTTCGATTTATACCCATTGAGTCAGGGTCGTAACTCCATCCATACGAGCAAGCATGTGTCCTACTTAAAAGCCTAAGTACTAAACAGTATTTGAATGATCTGAAACAGAAACTCAGACGATTTACATATTTAAAAGCGGAGAGAATAAAGTCCTTAACTCCCAATTAGGTTCCGAAATTATGCAATGTGCTAGGAAACTCTTTTACACTCCAAGTTTTGTTTGCTACCAAAACGAGAAATTCTTGATTAAGACATTAATGCGCTGATTAGATGTAGAAAATGACTATTACTGACATTAAGCAGACACAATTTGTCCGAAGTCTAATTATGAGTGGGACTCTTAACAAGCAATCCACTACAAAATGGGGTCACCTAGTGGCCCCACGTTTGCTCATTAAGGTGTATTAATGGGATGTTTCATGACTAGTATTTCAATCCCGACATACATATTACATTACATATGTTAAAACCAAGTGTTCTGTTTCCCACGAATCTGGTTTCGTGAACTTTCTCCTCCTTTAATTACGATATATTCTGCTTACTATTTTTCTATGTTTTTATGTATTACATTGTGGCTTTAGCTTTTACATCGACCTTTCACTGGTTGGCTCTATGCTCCCTTGAGCTATTGTGTGTTTTGGTGGGATCACTTTTTGGCATTTGGTGGTGTTTTTGTTGCGGCCTACCGTTTGTGTTTAGTACCTGGATCTTTTGTATGGTCTTCTTGACGGTGGTACAGTCATGCTCGTGGTTTATCGTTAACAAGGGTGGTTGGGTTTTGACTACTAGAGTTCAAGGTTTCGCCCAACGTAGTGTTTCTTTTGGTTGTTTCCTATCGGTTGTGGATCCGGATATAGGAGAATGTACGTTGTTTGTTATCAGTTATTGTTCCTCGTTTATCCTCTTATGTACCTTTTGGTATAATGGAAGACAGTTCACTCATTCGACCTTACTCTGGTCTGTGTTGGTTAAGTGGACCAGGTTGGCTCCGGTGGTCCTTGATCTCTCAAGTCTTCGATCTTGTACTCCTATTGTTATGCACTATCTTCTTAGGTCAATTACTACTAATTTTCTGGGGTTTGTATTGGCCATGCTTGCCATTTGTGTCTATCATATTGTTGCTATTTTGTTGCATTTTGGTTTCTGTATTTTGGTTGGCTATACCATGTAAACGTTGATTATAATATAACGTCGGTTTTATGCTAAAAAAAACTCTTCTACAGTTTGATTGATGTTACCTCTAAGGATAATGATTGAGAATGTTCTCATTAAAGTGTTGATATCATCCATAAGACACTGTCTGTGAGGGTAGCAACTAGTCAACCCGTTCTACCATATCGTGCTATATTATTTAATTTCATACTATTATGGATATATTAACGAGCCGAATTTAAGTCTTGTTTACATACTTGAAATTTTTGAACCGGGAGGCTCATTTAACTAGATTATTGTTGATCAGAATGAAAATTGAATACAAAGCATTTATATGTTGTAAGATGAAGACAACATTTTATAAATATTTTATTATCTTTGCATTCCGGTCTACTCAATAGGCTAGAAAGGCAAATCCGATATACAAAACTCTCATTATGCGAGACCCGGGAAGTAATCGAGCAACTTTGGATGTTTGTATACAATCTTTTTTTGTACTATAAAAAGTTGTTTATACGTCTTGAATCCATGACATTCTGACCACATTATGGATTAAACTTAATATTGATTTGATTTAATTTTATAAATTTATAAAATAAGAATCAGTTATTTGGTGATTTTTAAAAAATTCTGGCAAAAACAAATGAAATTTCGAACATTTTTCACATGTCCCATTCCCTTAATGTTTGCCAGACTTCTGAACAAAATTTTATGAAGGTTGGCAAAGTTAGTTCCAGGTGGCACTTTTCTAGTTTGCCGCTATTTTACAATTTCAATTCTCTCTTATTTTATTTAGCCTACCAGCCGTATAATTCAAAAATACATAAATGGACCGAAAATAATTATATGTATCAGCTGTTTATAAATATCAAGATATATAAATATATGTATATATTTATATATATATTGGTATTTATAAGATTTGGTGTATAGAAGCGGAACCGTAAATGGACTATGATGCATGAAGCTCATCAATCAACTATTCAACTAACTAAAAATTAACAATTAATTAATTATGATTAACACGAGAAGATAAAAAATAAAACCTTTACTTAATCCAAACAAATAATTTAATAACTACCGTTTCACGACACGATATAATATAATAATATTTGCCATTAAGCTTAAATTATGTAGAGTTTTGTTTATTCACAAACTATGGATGAATTACGTATAACTCTCTCTAGTTTGAACAATTACAAATTCTACATTCTATTTTAAAGATAACGTCTGTCTCATATGCTATGTATTTAATGTTAAATCATAACATAGGGGTTGCATTCATAATGTAGCTACATAATAGAAGTCTAGCCGTTATTATTCATTAAAAGTCACAAGTCATTTTACAACTATTTTACAGGGGCGCATCTATAATTTTCCCCCGAACCTACTAAACTCGGATTATACAAATAAAAATTATAATAATATAACAATAATTATATAAATAAATAAATAAATCAAAGTAAGGATGATTGTTAGCCATCGCCTTAATTAGCGTCGCATTATCTACCAAAAATTAAACGAAAAAACGCGTTTACACTAAAGCAATTTAAGAATCGTATTCATTGGATAGTTCTCCTACACAGGACCACAATGCAAGAGAGTCAAATCCACATGAATGGCACTTTCGCAATTAAACCCAAAACAGGTGGCATTTCAGCGCAATAAATGACCGATTCTACCCTTTCATTTCCTAGGCGACACCGTCACCTCACGATGAAATATTCCCCCGTGGATAGCTAACTGTATGCTGCTCATACGTAGGGTATATTCGTCATTTCATGTTCGCATGTACGTATACATTGTAACTATAGGTTGTACGTATTATGTCTACGTTTTCCTATGTAAAGCTCAAACAGTGTAAAGGCAATGCCGGCTCATTACTCGCTTACACTTTTTTCTTCTCTCTCTCCCTCTCTCTCTCTCACGCATTCCACACACTGTTCATTCATTCACATTCGCCTATTTCTTGTTCCTGTTTTTCTCCTCGGAACTTTTCAGTTTCTTATTTATTTATATTTCTTTGTTTCCCCTCCCTACAAACCTTCTCTAAAGTCTCCTGTATACTGGGATTCTTGGTTATTCTTGCCTCGCAAGTTTACAGTCACCATTTTGCTTACTTTCTTTGTTTCTTGTTTGAACTTGTGGAAGAAAGGAGAAAATTTCGGAGAAATTCCACCGCAGTTGGATTTTCTGGGTGTTCATTGATTTTTCCGGTCATAGCTAATGCGAATGTTCAACAAGTTTTTGGCTTTTTGCTTGCCGATATACATACGATACTTCCTTTTTTTATTTCTAGCAAAATGCCTGAGCCACTTTTGTGCGTAAAGCCAATAGAAAATGACAAAAAGAAATTGAATGAGGAAAATTTAGATAGAGAGGAGAGATTACTTGATAATACTGTCACAACCACTACGCCAAGATCAGTTATCATTGTCCCGCGAAGCAAATCTCAGGCCACCGGCCGTAGAGTGACACCCACTTCCACTTCCGACAGTGAAGCAGCTGATATCCTGGAGAAGCACCTTCCAAACGGGGATCTGTATATAGGAACGTTCTCAAACAACACGCCACACGGATCGGGGAAGTACCTGTGGAAAGACGGGTGTATGTATGAAGGAGAGTGGAAGAAGGGAAAAGCGAGTGGAAACGGGAAGTTCTCCTGGCCATCAGGTGCAACGTTTGAAGGTGAATTCAAGTCCGGTCGGATGGAGGGCACTGGAACTTTTATTGGGTCAGATGGGGATATGTACAAAGGTTCGTGGTCTGGGGATCGAAAACATGGCAACGGGGTGAAACATTACAGTAATGGGGATTATTATGGAGGGCAGTGGAAGAAGAATCTGCAAGACGGACAAGGGAGGTACGTGTGGAGAAATGGGAATGAGTATATTGGGGAGTGGAAGAATGGAACGATCCATGGAAGGGGTATTTTAATATGGAACAATGGGAATAGGTATGATGGGAATTGGGAGAATGGGATTCCGAAAGGACATGGGGTTTTCACCTGGCCAGACGGAAGTTGTTACATCGGATTCTGGTCTAATGATTCGTGTAAGAATCATGAGAAAACCCAGAGTTTGAACGGTACCTTTTACCCTTCTCACAACGCCCAGAAGCGGAATGACGAGGATTTGAGGGGATATTTTTGTAGTAAGCTGTCGGCGCCTCTGCTGGTGGTTGGGGAGGAGAGTGTGAATATTGTGGTTGGCGGTGGTGGTGGGAGGAAGCGGTCGTCTGTGGACGCTGGTGCAATGGCAGACCGGGCTTTCCCCAGAATCTGCATCTGGGAATCCGATGGCGAAGCTGGGGATATAACATGTGATATTATTGATAATGTGGAGGCTTCTATGTTGTATAAAGATGGGTTTACATTGGATCGAGATATGATAAAGCAGTTTCGGAGAAATCCATGTTGTTTTGGACGTGGAGAAGTGAAGAAACCAGGGCAGACTATATCCAAAGGGCACAAGAATTATGATCTGATGCTCAATCTCCAGTTGGGTATAAGGTATATAGAAAGCTGTAGCAGTAATTGCAATGAGTTTGATGTTTGTCTCTCTATTCTTTAAGAAACTGTGTTGAGTGTCTTGATTACTTACTTCAGGTATTCTGTGGGAAAGCATGCTCAGACTGTGCGCAAGCTTAAACAGAGTGATTTTGATCCTAAGGAGAAGTTTTTGACTCGGTTCCCATCCGTAGGATCGAAGATCACTCCGCCTCACCAGTCTGTGGAGTTTCGGTGGAAGGATTATTGTCCGGTGGTCTTTAGGTAATGGATCTTCTTCAACTCGGTGGTTAGATTTTTACCAAGATAAACATCTAGTTCTATGTATCAAGAATACAATTCTTGATACATAGAAATAGATGTTATTATTGTTTGTATGGACTAATATGTTAATTTATCTGGTTAGAGTATCTTTTGGAATATTGAACTATGTCTATTGGTGGATTTGCATCCTAAAATGATGTGTTCTATTTTGGATTATCAGACATTTAAGGGAGCTATTTCAAGTAGATCCTGCGGATTACATGTTAGCCATTTGTGGGAATGATGCTCTGAGGGAGCTTTCATCTCCGGGAAAGAGTGGAAGTTTCTTTTACTTGACACAAGATGATAGATTTATGATCAAAACAGTGAAAAAATCCGAAGTCAAGGTTAGTTTCCTATCTTTCCGAGTTGGCAAATTTTAAAAAAACATTGAATTTAATAGTGGTTTTTGTTTTCTATTATTGAGGTTTGATTGTTTTTCATCAGGTTCTAGTTAAGATGCTTCCTAGTTATTATCAGCATGTCTATCGCCACGAAAATTCGTTAATCACAAAGTTTTATGGCGTCCACTGTGTAAAACCGGTGGGTGGCGTCAAGGTGTGTACCTTTTCATCCAACTTCATTCTCTGGTTAATGACGAGGTTGTTACCTAGTAACTAATTCATGTTAATTGGCAAAAAGCAGACTCGGTTTATTGTAATGGGAAATTTGTTCTGCTCGGAATACCAAATCCATAGAAGGTTCGACCTGAAAGGATCGTCCCACGGCCGCAAGACTGATAAGCGTGAGGGAGAGATTGATGAAACCACAACTCTCAAGGACCTAGACCTCAACTTTGTGTTCCGGCTACAGACCAATTGGTATCAAGAAGTAATCAAGTCAGTATTTTGCATTCCTTGTTTGCCTCTTTATTATTCTCTTTCCAAACATTGGATTTCCCTAACTTTGTTAATCTTATTTGCAGACAAATCGATCGGGATTGCGAATTCTTGGAGGCAGAGGGAATCATGGATTATAGCCTCTTAGTTGGTCTTCATTTCCGCGACCCTAGTACGGGGGACAAGATGGGGTTGTCTCCTTTTCTATTACGTACTGGTATATATCGACACACTTGTATAATTGAAAAATTCATTTGTGCCATTCGAAGATTTTACTGACATAAATTCTATGTTCTCCTAAGGTAAGAATGATTCATACCAAAACGAAAAGTTCAGGCGAGGCTGTCGGTTTCTTGAAGCTGAGCTACAAGACATGGATCGGATTTTAGCTGGCAGGTACTTAGTTCAACCCATATTATATTCAATCTTTGGCCAGTCTGGTTTTAGAATCATGAATCATTGAAAGTCCTGCCAAGGTGGTTTTTCTTGTAATAAACAAATCACCAACTGCATTTCTGAATCTTTTATTTGACTTGGTTCAAGATCAACGATTGATCTTCCATTAAAATTTTAACATAGTAGTTAGAATAATTAAAGGTCCTTCTACAGGGTGGCAATATATATCACTTCTCTGGATTTAAGGGCAAATTTGTAATCCTATATTATAGTACTAACATGATAAATTTCTGAGATGTCTATTGCATTTTATGTTGTTTTATCAGGAAACCATTGATCAGGCTTGGAGCCAACATGCCAGCACGAGCTGAGCGAGTGGCTCGTAAGAGTGATTTCGATCGGTACTCTCTCGGTGGATTTAGCACTTTGACACCTTCCTGCAGCGGTGAAACCTACGAAGCGGTCCTCTACTTTGGAATAATCGACATCTTACAAGACTACGATATTAGCAAGAAGCTTGAACATGTGTACAAATCATTTCAGGTTGATTCTACCTCGATTTCAGCCGTCGACCCTAAACTATATTCCAAAAGATTTCGAGATTTTATTGGAAGAATATTCATCGAGGAAAGGTGACAATATCCTAATATAAATTAAAGGTAGTCCTAAGATTCGCCATTGAATCTTGAAGTCCATCAATGGTCCTCGCCTCTGGCTGAATTTTGTGGATCATCCATCAGTGGATGCAACCAAATGCTTGGTTTTTTTGGAAAGATAGGTGTAGGTCCCCTAGAAAAAAGAGATTTATATTATGGGATTGGGGATTTGAATAATGAAATGTACAAACTTACAAGGGGGCAAAACCGAAGAAATTATGTATTTTTTTTTTCTGATATTTACAAGTTAACATGAAAATCACCCCCCACCCCACAAATGTTTCATTAATATAAGTACATAATCTTGTTCCTTTCACTCTTTCTCTCTATACATTTTACTTTGCTTTAATTCAGCAGTGAAAGAGAGGGAGAGGGCCATGGGTAGCTAGCTGAGTAAGAATAACACATAAAAAGCAGAGAAAGGCAATGGTAAAAGATGCACTGTCGTTCACTAGCCATCATCTTTTAACTGTACTTGCTTAGATACACCCATCCCATACAATGGAGAATTCAAGTTCTGTTAGGTGGGCGGCCATTTGGTCATTTCATGTACTTCAAAAAAAAAAAAAATGTAATGTTCTGGTCAAAATATTTTAATCTGCGATAGGGTTGGTGGGGGCCCGGTTGGTATATATACATTACACAGTGTCTGCTTTTTTTGACTTGCTTGTGTTTGAAAGGGTTGATATAGGTGATTTTTACACTGATCAGGGGTATTTTTTTAGTGATTTTTGGAAAATATTATGTTTTTTGGTATATATTTGTACATTTCAGGAATCCATGTTCAAATACATAAAAGTGGAGGAAATAAATTATAAATGATGAAAAAAGAATCAAACCGAGCAAACACGGAAAAGGAGGAACGAAATCGCAAATTGTGAAATTTAGACTTCGCGATCGATCGGCAGTTCTTACCGATCGATCGCCGCTGACCAGAAGATTCTCGCGATCGATCGTCAATTCCTACGGTCCTACCGATCGATCGTCGCCTTGAGAAATTTGAAAAATAAAATCAGAATGTTTTACCGATCGATCGGCAACTGACGGCGATCGACCGTAAGACCCAAAAAATTCGAGATTTTGTTTCCTTGTTGGATATTTTGTGTCCTAAAATATAAAAACTCCCCCACCACTATATATGAGACGAAAATAAGGATCTATTGGCTCATAATTCACCCTACAACAAAGCCTCCACACCATCTCCATCCTCTAGAACCATCCATATAACATCAAACCATTGAAGAAGAAGACCTCGGAAGAGAGGGGACGACGGAGCAACGCAGGAAGTCAACGCCTATCGTTACTTTAGTATTCCTAAACTTTGCTCTTTGTTTTTATCAAATTACTAATGTTTAAGTTGTTGACAAAAAATGATTTTTCATTATTATTTGATGACTATAATTGGCTAAGTTTTGTTGTCAATACTTAGAGGATCCCATGTTTTGAACCCACAATTTTATTTAAATTTTGATTGATTCTTACAATTCTTTGAGTTTAATTTATTGTTGTTCATGCTTTTAATGGATTAATCATCCTTGATTGATTATTTATTGCGATTGAATTGACCATTGGAGATTGCGATACGATATAGTAAATTAAACCGTGGATTTCAGACTAAGATAAAGTCAAACATGTGTGATAGCAATAGATTTACCAAAATCGAATGCTAGAAGTTTTCATAAATCGACATACAATATTGAGTGATAAATAAGTGCATGATCATTGCCTTGTTACATCTTAGTATTAGACTTGTTATAACCGGACCAAGATATAACAAGTGCATTAGGAAAACTCGTCACCTTAGAACGTTTGAATTTAATTCTTAACTATAGGCGAATTGTGGGGGATTGCATGGGTGAACCGAAAGTTTTGATAATTGTCTCTATTGATTTTAATCTTCCTCGTTCTTGCTTGTTGGGTTAATTATCGAGTTAATTAGTCAATTTAGTTAATTAATCATCACTAACATTCGTAGGCTAAATATAGTTAAACTAGTGGAGTTTGGTACTTATTTCCTAGTTCTCGTGGGTTCGACACTCATACTTTTCATATCATTATACTAAAACTTGACACCGTGCACTTGTGGTACATAAATCGCTACACTCGAAAATATTGTTTAAAATGATAGCGATCAAGGGTATCTCCGTATCTATAAGTTGAGGAAAACGCTTGCAAGAACCTTGCGTTGATGAACCAACTCAATAGATTGATATGTTATTTTATTATTATTTATTTAAAAAATTGTGTATTTTAATAATGAGTTGTTGTATAAATAGGGTCTAAAGCAGTGCATTTACCTATTTTTCTGAGGCTAATAACACAACAACAACTAAGCCTTTAATCTCAATGAATTTGGGTATGCTACATGAACAATAAAAATAATCAAGTTTGGTCGAACAAATGAGTCAGTCTTCTCCAAACTCTTCTATCGGTCAAAATATTTTCTGTAATCCCCTTGCACTCCAAGTATCTGCGTATAACTTCGAGCCATTTCTTTTTCGATCTTCCTCTCGCTATCGTGAATTGATCGAAATCCATGGACTCCACTCGATGCATAGATGCATTGCTGGGCCTACGTCGAACGTGACTAATCCAACGTAAGTCATTTGACATAACATTATATTATTACCCAATAATATCAAATCTTTAAATTTTAAAATCTTACATAAAGTTTAACAATATTGGCTTGCCCCGGAGAATTTTTTATAAATAAATTCCAAGAATTTAGACATTTTTAAAAAAAAAAAAAATTGGGATAACTACAAGATTTAAAAAAAATTGAAAATTTAGTTAAGTTGTAATTCTTCGATTTAACTCATGAAATCTCTTATTCTAAACATTATTCAGCAGTTAACCCCGAATAAATATGCTCTTTTAATTTATTTGATATATATCTTTAAAATATATTTTTAAAAGAGGTCAAGTGGTGAGTCATTTTTATGAATCTAGGTGTCTCCAACTTTAAGTTTCCAAAAAAGTGTGAAATTTAATCATTAATTGGATTTGTCTGAGTAAGGCATTTACATGTATAAATTAAGTATGAAACACGAGCATAATGCATAATTTGGAATATTTTTTTGTGGGAGCCATTTCTTTTTTTCTTTTCCTTTTTTTTTTTTTGATGAAGATGGACTCGAAATCGTTATCATTTGGGTATGCACTAGTAAACTCTCAGGCTGACATAATAACATATAAATCACGTCAGTCAAAAAAACTGCACTGGATAAATTAGGTGCGACAAGCTCAACTGAGAAAACCATTTTGACCATAAAATGGATTGTGCGTTTATAGTTTAATATGAAATGGCATTTACTAACAAAATAATAGCACCCTCCAACAGTCCAATTGTTGACTAGACATTTAGATAAAAAAGTTAGGACTCTATTTTATCATGCACTTTGCATAATATGTTATTGCTTGGCCCATCAATCAATTTTCCTATAATCGTTTATGTATTATACCTCAAACAATTGAGATTAAAGATTTAGTTGTAGTTGTTGTATCATAAAATATATAAACCCGTTATTAAACATGAGACTAAACGATAAGAATTGAATCGAATACCAGAAAACGTCGATGGTAATAATGTATAGACAACAAATTTTGATTAATATTAAGATATTCTTTTAAATTTAATGAAAAAAAGCCAATAATGTTATCTACCAAACTCTTGATTCATGGACGTACAAAAACATGTTAATATAATTTGTAACGTGTCACACACTTTCTTGTTTAACTCAACAACCTTCGATATAATATATTATAGATACAAATATTATTATATTTTCAAATTTCCCCAATTCTACATAGAATTTCTTGAATAATGTATCAGGCCAATCACAATTTTTGTTTCTTTAGCAAGACAAAACGCAGAAACCTGGTCCTTTCCTGCTTAAAAATGGATATGTTCTTGGCTATCTTATGTGGTACTATGCCAGAGTTAGTAGCAACAACAACCAGACAAACTCCCAGGGCGACGTAAGAGCACAAGTGCTAATAACAAAGTATAGGTTTGGATTTTTTTGAGTGAATCAGCCAATATAACTAGACTTCAGCAAAAAAAACTATTTTAGTGACATTTAAAATTTTACATAAATTAATGAAAGGGGATGTTTGTCGAGGAACAATAATTGATCCTAATAACGATCGAAGTATTATATTTGGGTTGTTGTATGGTTTTTTTAAACCAGAGTTATATTGCTACCAACAGCTATAGTTTCTGATAAAATGGAAAAGGATTGTGTCCTAGATATTGGAGTCAATGTAACGTGTTCGATTCTTATTAATTACAAGATAATGCAATTATTGGGAGAGAGATTATTGAGAAACAACAAGTGCTCTTACTAGGAGAGCAATCAAAGTGTGGTGATTTGGTTGTTGCATGGTTTAAAAGAATGAAGTTACATCGATATTATCAGCTATATCATTTGATAAACCGGAAAATATTACAGATGAAATTTGAGTTTGTGGAGCGTCTGGATGCCTCAAAAAAAGAGGAGCGACTTGATAAAAATTAAGTAGGTGAAAAATTGAATTTTTTTCAAAACTTTTATTATACCTAACATTTTATTATTATTTTCTTAAACTATCTTCTCTGCCTTTGGTGGAGTCTACGACTAAATAAAAGAGCTCTGGTACGACATCTAAGTTAATAGGAGGCAAAAAAGAGCTAGATTATCAAGAAATTAATAAATAATTTCTACAATAAATTGTCTAGCCGTTAAATCCAAGAACTTAAGTACCCTCATAATGAATACACAAGGATCACCACCGTAATGTCGATACAACACTATCTAGTTTTTCATAATTATCGAGCTCATCTAGTTTGAACAATAACAATTACCTCCTCTACAGTGTATTTTTATGTCAAATCACATACGAGATAGTTGTATTTTCTCTTATATATTTACAAACTACAGTGGGTGTTTTTGTAACACAAATATTCTATAAGTGATGAGTATGTAATTATTCAAACTAGATGAGGATATTTGTAAAACAATTATTCTCCAAGGAAGACATATATAATTAACCTAAATTATATTGACTCCCTGTTGCATAACGTCACAATCTCTAGTTTGTAAAAGATATATGAAAATTACAACTTTCTTCACTATGATTTGACATGAAAATACATAGCAATGAAGTTAGACGTTGTTGTTTAAATTAGAATAATGAAATTCGTTATTGTTCAAATTAAAGGGGATATATAGGTAATTTACCCTAACTAAAGATCAAATTTTCCCATTTATTGCCACATTTTCTTGTGCCTCATCAATATTGCAAACTAAGACAGATTTGGGTTCAAATTTTGCTCATCCAAAAGAAGAAAAACCCATATTGGGTCACTGTTTTACAAAACAGGCGTTGCATTTGTATTTCTATTGGGTGCATAAAAAGCATACAAAACCCTAATTCAAGAATACATTGGTACCCAACGATCTTTTATTTCATATATAATAATAAATGCAGAAGTCTCTCTTATATTCTTACTTATACTATATATAATGTGTTAGTGTGTTAGTGATGTGGGTTAAAGTGAATTTACCATAATATATCTCTTATCCCGCTGATTTGGATAACCACGATAACATCAAAAAAATACAAAAGAGTGTATTAAATAACAAAATCAATTTGAAAACAAATTATTACATCTCAAAAGCCAAAATTAAAAAATTAATTTATGATTAAAACTTTAGTTTACAAAAAAAAATTTATATGCACGTAACATGTGCAAATAATGACTATTATATATGAGATGGTCTTGGCTATCCCATGGGGTAAATCTACTATAAATTGGGGATATTCCTTATTGAAATATCCACAATATATAGGATAGTGTCTTATGGGGTAGCCAAGACAAAAAGCAGTATATGTAAACCCTAAGTAATGCTTTTTCCATGCAATAGAATAGGACCACTGATTTTACACCAATTTGGGACGTACCTTTTTTTTTTGTAGATATATAACTTTTTTACGTAATTAATTTTTACAGCCGACCAGCCGTCAATGGCAGCAGATATTTATAATTATATAAAATATAATGATGGCATATTTTATTAATTAAGTGGGAAATAAATTGGGATTGTGAAATATTACTTAATTGGTATTAAGCATTGATTCTGTAACATTGCCTTCGAGATATGTGGGGTTGGGTTATTTTGGCATTAGGGTTCTTTCTTGTACTATTAATCTTGTTCGGTACGCTTTGGAATAAGCAAATAATAAATAAAACATGCCTGAGTTAAACACATAGCCTTTCAATTTAATTAAAGTTTTTAATATTTTTTAGAGAATAAATAATAAATTGTATAATCTCTCTATAAGCTCGGGTTTTTAATTAGACGTCAATTCAATATGGTATTAGAGCTTCTGACCATCGAGGTCGTGAGTTCAAAACTCATAAGCAATCATTCCACCAACATTAAATATCAACTTGATGGATCTCCAAAAAAAGATGAACAAACTGCCCACAAGTGAGGGGGGGTTTTATAGAATAAATAATAAATTTTATAATCTCTCTACAAGCTCGTACTTTAAATGAGACAACAATTCAACAGTTTCAAAAATTTGAGCTATATAATAATCACTTGCTATAACTTTTGGTTAATTAATAAACATTCAAGTGTATTTTCAATTCCCATTATTTCCATAATATAGGCTTCGTAAAATATTTGAGTTGTACGCGTTAATATCAGTATAGTTTTTGATAAAGTGTCGAACTCCGGATATAATAAATCAGTTAATGTAGTACACGCATATCCAGCCTTTTTTTCATAAAAACATTCGCTTTCTAGCAATGGGGTATCATTAAAACTCACGAATGGACATATGATTTGGCAACGTAACGTTCTCTCGTTTTATACGGGAAATAATCCATCCACGTTTCTTCTTATGTCGTGTTTATCCCTTTGACGATGTTTCTTTTATTTCTTTCTGAAAACACGAGTATATGCAGTTTATTATACATATTAATTAAAATTAATAATTAAACATCTTTTTCAATAGAGTCAGTAGGCATACATAATTAAATGTTGTGCGGCCATATGTTGGATGAACTTGAAAGAATTCCCAACATTGGACTTGTCCAAAGGCAGACAAGGCCGCCCTCAACACTTTGGAAATATTACATTATGTAATAAATCCCAATAACAAGTCAAGTGCATGGAACCTAATAATGTTGCTTTTGGGATTCTTTTTCATAAAATAATTCTTCCACACTCGATAACAAATTATATATATAATCCTTCCTAGATCCCACATATAGCGAGGAATTCGTATAATGGGTTTCAAGGGTAGATACACAGACAAGCGATGAAGCAAGTACATAAACTAAATATATTAATCTCGCGGAATAAGTGTCTTCAAGTGGAAGTTTACAAATGTTTAGGTTGATCAAGATTTTGGATTGACTTAAACACTATGTGATCGGCTATATTGAGACTCTTCTAGCGGTATTAGAGTTAGAGTAGTCTTCTCTAGTTTATATAAATGTATATAGAAGTGAGATGAAAAAAATGCAACTTATTATGCATAAGCTTGTAGTGTAAAACTCTTGAATTTTCATAGTGGACGTAGATTCATATTGAATCGAACCACGTAAGTCGTTCTTCTATTATTTATTCTTGCACGTTTGTTTCGATTGTTCTTAATAATCATCTCAACTTGTTGATTAATCGACTGGTGTTTTTAATCCTTATCGAAAGAGTCAAAGTAAAAGAAATATAATGTATGCTTGTAGCTCTACTCTCTAGTCCATACTCATCTTTTCTTGTACTCATATGGTCTATATACATGCATGACCTTAACCTTTTACATAATTTTGAACAACGAAAGGCCACACATATATTATTGTCTCAATTGTGTGCTGCTTTTGTCTGGTGTACTCATATATGGCTGAATTTAAATTTCCAAGAAATCGGAAACAATAATTAAATCCCTCATTATGTTGTTTACCAATTTCCCTACAAAATAACTTACATAGTACGAATCCACTTTATGTAACATATAATAACATTTTGGGGTTTATATGATTAGATTATTACCTTAGTTTTATGGTAACAAGGGAAAATACTTAGGTGAACCCGATGTATCAAAACATCAAGATACATGTTTGTGTATGTATATGTATATATATTGGTACACCAGATATACTGTAGTATTTCCCGATAACAGATTTGACGATTCAAGGTTGGCCATGGACCACAAGATCCTTAACTTGGGTGCCCCATTTCTAAGATTGAGCAAGATTGCACCCAATCAAGTTACTTGGGATTTAAGCTTGCAATTAAGAATTTATGGGGCACAATGTCTCACATTTGATGTTCCACGAGGATGGTTTTGACTTTTGATTGAGACATTGTCACATTTCGATGTGTCCATTTCTTGTTCACAATTTAAATTTTTAATTAAATATAATTAGGTGAAAAAATTATATTTATTTGATTAAATACGAAAAATTGGAGTTTGTATTGTGGTTTGCAGTAATGGTCGCAAAGACTATCGCGAACGCCTACTGTTCAAATTATATAGATATTTTATGGAACGATAGCCATAATCATCGTGGACTTTTTTAAAATAAAAATTTATAAAATATTTAATTAAAAAAAGTACAGAAAAAAACCCATTCTGCAATGACTACGTCGAAAGATAAATCAGAGATATTTCATAAAAACAATGTTACAATAAAATATTCGTTTCAGCTTGGAATTTTGTCATGTCAGCTAGCGTTCTCGTTCCAAAATGGCTGTTTCGTGACCACGATGTGAACCATGATTTGTATACATGAAATCAGACTACTGCATTAGAATTTTGTGTTCTATTCATATATATATATATATATATATGACGAAAAAAAAAAGAAGTCAAAAGAAACGTATTTGTCAAAATACTTTGTTTTGGTATGTGAGGAGAAAATTATGATTCATGAACAAATATGACTAACTAAAGTCAGAAGAGATGTATTTGTCAAATACACGAGAGAATAGTAGTAATTTATAATTATTATGGAAGAAAAAAAAATGTCTAAATTAAGACAATAGTTTCTTGTTTGTTGTCTCTTAGTTGGTGCTTGTGATTGTTTTTCAAAACTGCTTATCTGCTTTTTAGACCAACAGATTTTGAGTGTTTTATTTCATTGCTTTTGATATTGCTTGTCTAAAAATAAGTATGTAAAACAGAAATAGAGAGGCATATCATGAGATGTTTTTCACTACTTTTACTTATGTGGTGGCAATTTTGTAATAATTTGAAGTTCATTAAGCTGTTTTTTATTTTAATAGCAAACACTCAATGCTTTTGGTTAAAACAAATGTTTCTAACTTCAAGCAAAAGCAACATAGGGTGTGTTATCAATTGCTTATTCAAAGCACTTCTATGTTGCTTTTGCCTAAAGTTAGAAAAAAGTTGCTTTTAAGCAAAAGAGTTAAGTGTTTGTTATTAAAATAAAAAAAATTTAATAAACTTCAATTAATTATAAAATTGCCACAAAACAACTTAAAGCAGTCAAAAGCATGTCATGACTTGCTTCTCTGCTTTTGCTTATTTTTACAGAAGCAATAGCAAAAGCAATGAAATAAAACACTCAAAATCTGTTTTTTTAATCCAAAAAGCTGATAAGCAATTTGCAAAAGCATTTGCAAACACCCTAATAAAAGTGTTTTGAATAAGCAATTGCAAACACACTCTTAATCTAATAATGTCCTTTGAAATATATTATAGGATTATTTTTTTAATTATGGCCTTTGAAATTTGGAGAAAGAATTATTTTTAAAATACATTGTATCAAAATTCTTCTTGTAATAGTCTTCAAATTTGAGATAAAATATGTCAACGGTGATGGAAACGTTTTGATTTGGATAGATAGTTGACATTTTTGTTTAAAAATAAATAAAATTATTGTGCACTTTGTTTTCTTTCATCACTATGAAAATATTAGTCATTTTATTGGGCTTAAGGTTATATATAAAAGCCCAGTGGGTTTTGAATTGGACCCGATATCTGTAAGTCGTTCTCCTTTGAATTGGACCGAACTGTCAAACTCGAGGGATAAATAAGTTTTTTGCATAGTTAATGTAATTGGGCCTTTATTCCAATATATCTTGTACGGCCCATTCTTTACTACTCGCGGTTATGGATTGAGCTGAATACGATGGTGGCATGCGGATCTGGAGGGGTTTGATCAAATACGAGATCCGTTCACCACAAAAAAAAGTTGTTCCAGACCCGTCGGCCCAGCCCCGCCTGGCGAAACAGGCGACCGCCTGCCCCGCTTGCCTTCTTAAATTAAAAAATTTAGGGGAAATTGCATATTGGTGTTGTTTCCAGAAAGTTAATTCAAATAAGTTTGGCAAAAAAATAATGTTTACAAAAAAATACATGTAGGAGAAAATTATATTCAACATAAGTTCACTTTTTAAAGAGTTAGTTTGCAAATTTATTTTTTAGTTTCAAAAATACACTTAAGTTATAAAAAAACTCTAAACATAATTTCAGATTAACTCTTTACGCCATATCTTTTCCCCATCTGCACGTAAAATCTTCAATTTTTCGGCGATTCTCAGATAATTATTTTCTTCATCATCTTGTCGCCTCATCTCGTTGCCCCGACCTAAAAATTATTTGCTAAAATATTATGCACATGAAATATGTTTGAATCGAAGCATCTAAAATTTTCGTAGCATTTGGAATCTTTTTGAATAGAAGAAGACATCGGACAACTCTGCACATATAATTTATGGATATGCTCTGCACTATACTGTGTGTATATGTGATTATAAATTTGAATACCGATGCTTTAGATAGCAAAAGTCTGTTGGTATGGTTTTTTTTTTAAAAAAAAAATCTCTCATGGCTTTGACTGATGCATAACGATGAAGAAGTAAGGTATGCATTGTTGTCCGAGCTTGTTTGCACATTTCCAAAATTTACAGCCTGGCAGCAAGATATTGCAACAAAGAAGATTACCCAAAGGAAAAATAATTGGTGCACGAAAATCATAAAAAGTAATTGGTGCACGAAAATTATAAAAAGTAACTGGTGCACGAAAATATAACATTGGTGCACGAAAATCATAAAAAGTAACTGGTGCACGAAAATATAACCTTGGTGCACGAAAATCATAAAAAATAACTGGTGCACGAAAAAGATAAAAAGTAACTGGTGCACGAAAATATAAAAAAAGTATCTGGTGCACGAAAATATAACCTTGGTGCACAAAAATATAACACTGATGCACGAAGATACAACACTGGTACACGAACTTTGTGTTAATTAACTGATGCACAAAATTTGCAAAAAACAAACTAGTGAACGAAATATAATAACTTGTGCACGAAATTAAATGGTTCGTACATCACTTACTTAATTGTATGGTTCGTGCATACTTGCGATTATGGTTCGTGCATCACATACTTTTTTTTATGTTCCGTGCATCAGTGACTGATTTTAATTTTCGTGCATTTACTGATTTTCAATTTTCATGCGTCAGTAGCTGATTTTAATTTTCGTGCATCAGTTACTAATTTTCATTTTTTGTGCATCAGTTACTGATTTTCAATATTTCGTGCACCCGTTACTGTTAATAATTTTCGTGCGCCAGTTATTTTTTATAATTTTCTTGAACCAGTTACTTTTTATAATTTTCGTGCACCAATTAATTTTTCTCTGGGTCATCTTCTTCGTTGCAAGTTTCTGACAGTAAATTCTGAAATGAGCAAAGAAACACGGACACCGATGCATAATAACTAAAAACCTCAAAAGACAACAAACAATATATATATATACACACACACACACACTTACACGCATACACACACAAACACTCACACACACATACCAGAATTGAAAAAAAATCTGGACGAAGTGATGAAACGGAACATCGAAGAGATGAAGAGAAAAACCAATTGTAAGAAACCGTAACTGGCGGGAGAGATTTACGAGGAGATTTGAATCGCAGTGGTGAAAGTAAGAGATCGAACGAAGTGCTAAAAGTAAGAGATTGAAATTTTTTAAGATGGCGTCCTTTTTCTTATTAAGGGCAGTTTTGTCATTTTAACCTAAAATGATTCCAAGTTTTTTTCCTGGACTCGGATGAATAAAGTTTTATTGTTGGGTACCGACCTAAACTTTCCCCAAAAATTTATTATCTAGAACTCAGATTTGAATACAAAAATTGTGTTTCGTGATTGAATTTCATGGTTTTCTCTAGTAAATATTTATAATAAACCTTATAAAATTATCTTTAAGCTACCAAATCTTTATTAATTTGCTCACATTTCCTTCAAAATATCTAATTTCTTTAATATGAACACATTAGTTTTGATATAAAATTAAACGTTATGATTCAGCCAAAGCAGTTAAATGTTATTCGATATATTAGATTTTAAAAAAATTAATATGTATAGCAGGGTGGGTTTGGCCAAATCTGGACCCGCCTCGTCCTGCTTCAAAAACCTATTAGAGCGTTTGGGATCCACTTATATATCCGTTAGAGTGTTTGGATCCACCTAATAGGGAAATACCTCTATTAATGCAGTGTATCAATTTATATACCAACTAAATATTAAAACACGGTAAAAATACATAAACTAACATATCAACAGTTTGAGACAAATTATATTTTGAATTATTGTATAAATGAGGCTCAAAGCATGTTTATACAAGCATTTTCCCTCTATATAGTTACCGTACATTGGCTTGACTCTAGTTTCTCCGTCTTCTTATGATGAATTTTTTTTTTTTGAAAAAACTTAGTAAAAAAAAATGGGGAGCCATGAATTAATATTATGATGGCAGGATTAACTAGAGCTAGATGACTACGATGATTTAGATGGTTGGACTAAACCTGACCACTGTTCAGAACCGAAGTGAGACGGTTCAAAAACATCGACCCTTAACATTAACCTTCCTAGACGGTTCTGGTTACGGTTCATGAATGCCGGTTATAATTTCGGTTAACCAACTATTACAGTTTGACCCTTTTTTGTTTTAAAGAAGTAAAAATATTATTAAAATTTGAAAAAGTGCAAAAAGTATTTGAAAATGTGTTTTCCGCCATGAATTAATCATTAAATAACGTGTTCAAGCTCAAATAATCAAAATGTGTAAAATATTTTATTTGATTAATATATATAAATTATAACACTTTATTTAGATCAAGCTAATTATTTAATTGGAGTTCATGAGTTCAAATCTACATCATAACATATGTTTTTAAATTTTAAAACGTAAAAAAATCAAAATAAACCGGTTAGCCGGCGGTTCAAGGGTTCGAAATTTATGACCCTTAATCGGCCCGCATATAGGCGGGCCGATTACGGGTCCGACCTGTCTAACTGTTGACCCAGTTAACTGACCCGTTGGCCACGGGCCAGTTTAGGGTCTTTTATGACCCTTGGTAGGGTCTAGGGTTGACTAAAAAATAAAATTTCTGAAAATTAACACTAAAAAATTTTTCGTCTAAAAATATATGGAGCTGGAGTCCACCCTACCTTGGTTATGTTGCACAGGAATGGCTACTGGCTTACAGATACTAGATATGGATACTGAATGACAATTGTTTTCCTATAAAAATAGTGAAGAAAACTGGGAGCATATATGTTCTGCATAGGTATAGATTTAGACACACATGCATGTGTATCTTGAATTAATATCATAAACGAAGCCACGCTTAATGTTGAATTAATATCAAATAAGATAATTTTTTTGGAACCGATCGGTATTCGGATATCCAATTGGGTCCAAAAACAAAAACAAAAAAAGCCACATTTTTTTTTGTGTAGAAGACAAAGCAGGAAAAAAAACCCAAAAAATAGGTTACCCGAACCCGAATTGTTCGGGTACCCGAACAATTCGAGCCGGAATTGGTTAGGCAGTAGGAGTGCCGGAAATTTAAAAATTTCCCGATTCCCAAGATACCGGACCCGATCCCAGGTAGGGACCCCTAGCAGGCTATTTGGAGTCTCGTGGCAGATCACTTAATAGTCGAAGTGTGATCCATAGTCATTGTGTCATTGATCAGCTGTGTTTGGTTGAATCATAAGTATTATAATTAAATCCCATATATATTACTCAGTTTATATGCTATTTTTATAGTTGATTTTTTCTTTACAAGAAAACGTCTTCCAAATATTCAGCCAAAGGAATAGCTTTATTAGGATTTCAACACTCAATCCATTGAAATGAGAACCGATTAACGATTATTTACTTACAAATAGAGAATTAAAACTGAAAATAATATGCCAGACAAGGAGGATGTTATCATCAATGCTTACATGGAAACATCATCAAAACTAGGATCCCAACAAAGAAATGATAATCAAAATCACATCAAGAAATTCAATCCGAGCTCGTTTTCTGTTTTTAAGACTCGCGTTTTAAGAACTCAACAAGGATACGATCGTCGGTCACAGCTCATTGCTTATGCTCAGGAGCTGAGGCGTGGGAATGCACAGCAAATTCGGTGGCCCTATGAAAATGCGAAGTCAAAAGACAAGGTAATTAGGATTCATGAGTTTGTAATAGGTATACGTAGTGTAAGTTGCGACTTTAACCTCAGATCTTATGTTATAAAACGGTGTTATTTACAAAACAAATGTTCTATCATTTTCGAACTTATTAGGAGGGTTTTTGGTAATGAACCCTCTTTGTTATTCAAATAGGTTAGTTTATACAATATGGATTGGAATTAGACAGTTTACCCCATATGGTTTTCAAAATAGGCAGTTTATCCCATGTATTTGAAAAATAGACGGTTGTGAGTAGATGCAAAATACCCTCCCATCTATGTAAGGACGGTGTGCTATAATTCCCAAACCACAAATGAGTAAACTATTTATTTTGAAAAACAAGGGAGTGTAAACTGACTATTTACAAACCACATAGGGTAAAGACGTAAAGTGCCTAATAGCAATACAACATGAGGTAAAATTCCTATTAGCGAATACCACAAGGGCGTAAATTGCCACTGACTCGTATTAGGAGGAATGGAGGATATAGTCACTACGAAACTTAAAGTGAAACCATACACAGAGCAGTGATATTTTTTTGTGAATTTGATGATAAAATTAATAGCCCCGAGTGGACTACAAATTTTTTTCAAGATTAAGATACTGTTTTTAAAACAATAGATTTATTCGTAGTAAAATGAGATGTAAAATTCCCCTTTCTCTTGTTTAGATACTATGAATGATGAGTAACATTTGGAACAGAGGTGGAGATGGCCACTGGCGATGCAAAAGATAAGACTACCATTTTCAAGATTTAACTGGAGAAATGGGAAATGGAAGTATGAGGGAATTGTTAGTGAAGATTACAGAGATATTGATGGATCGTGCAATCAAGAAAAGAGGGGGAAGAAAAAGTCGAGAACCAAAGCTAGTGGCACTAGAACTACTGATTTTTGTGTGAGTGCGAATTTCTTTTTCTTTGAAAATTGCTTATTGTCCAAGATTTACGTTGAGAAGAAAGAAATTTTACATACCAATACTTTCATGTCTGTTTTATGGTTTTATGCAGAGGAAATTGAAGTGTATCTTGAAGGAGATATCCTCAGCCTGCCAATGCAAAAATGGAGAATGCTAATTGTTAATTTCACTAAATAATTTTGTTCAGACAAGACAAGTACCTTGCAGAATTAATGACTCCTGATTCTTCAAATGCAATCGCATGTTTGTTCAATTGTTTTTAGTTTTAGAAATTTAATACAATAGTTTTATTCTTTGACATCCGACGAAAAATTTTAAGTTCAGTTCAAGAATAAGCATCCTATCAAGCTCCATCTATTGTATTTGGATACTAAGCATCCTCTGAATTCTGATTGACCGCATAGTCCATAGAATCAAAAGTATATATCCTTGCATGTATAACCTTGTATAGATATCATCAAACCCCAATGGAAAAATGGGGATTGGATACCTAGTTTGGATGAAATATATCCTTTCAAAAAAAAAAAAAAAAGAGGGAGGAACAAAACACCACCAAGCGACTATGGTTAAAGATTAACTCATAAAACACTTTTAGACAAGCATAGAAACGCCTGCCAGAAAGTACAATCCAGTGGCAACAATTTTGCCTCTCGGAAATGATTTGCGTTCATAACATCTATCGCTAGATGGATCAACAAATCGACTATCAAGAAAAAATAACAATAATTACTTCGTTTCATGAAAGAAGTGGACTTTCTTATTCAATTTAGAGAAAATATACTAGTGTGCAATAATACTAGTGTCCAGAAAAAATCTTAAGCACAATAAGCTAAGATTATACAAAAAATATATGAATATCTTTAATCGACTAATCCTTCCAATGAACATAACTTAGTTACCAGGTGATACATGCTCGATTCTAGACAAACATCCATTCACCAGTTGAAAGAGATGTCTCTAGAAAAAAAGTGCAACACAAAATGATGACATACCTTCGCTCTGTGTGCCGCAAGGTGAAGGACTAAAGGTAGCTCAAACCATCATAATTCAAGACCATCTCTTGAGCAAGTGAAAGTCATTGATATCATAAAAACTGAGCCTTTGGTTCATTATCAGCAACAAAAACTTTCAAATGATTCAGATGCCACCAAGAAAGGCTGAACCGAGGAATGATGTAAGCCTGTGGTTGCAAAAAACTAGCGTTTCAATTGTGAAAAACCAAAAAAAACAGAGAACCATATCAGCTACATGGTAAAGAAGGAAGAAAAGAGAGAGAAATAAAGTATAGAAGGATCTACCACAAGGGGAGCCCACCGGTTCACTAAAATATCAAAGCAGCAACTATAATCATTGTGAAGCATGCAATTGAGAGAGAACACCGACTTAGGAGAAATTGGCCAGAAAAAGGTGCATCTATAAGAAATACATCAAAACCAGATCACACTAAAGTCTCGCAGCAAAAGTATCAATTGCATTGAGAATGCTTGGATTATTCCGCAGCCACATAAATGTGGAATCGAATATATACACCAACTTTTACAGAGTATATAAAAGGTAATGCCTTCAAATGGCTTTATACAATTACAAGAAGCATAAACCCATTTGCCCTTTCTAACATGGAGAAAGAACTACAACTAAACGCCAAAAAGGGTTAAGAAGGCTAAAAAACAAGTAACATGACTTGACCAATTGAGCTGCTTCAGATACATGAAATGGGAAGAAACCCCTTTCCACTGTACAGTGTGCTTTGATAACACGTATACAACAATAATGCCTAGCTTCATGAACCGACCGCATGCTCAGTCCATGTCAGCACTAAATCACACCATAAATGGCACCAAAGAAAAACAGAGTTGTGCCAAGGCAGGTACTGGTCCCTATTAGGGCTTCTGACACCTGCAAGGTGCCTCAGATCCGCAATGATGACGTTCTACACATCACGTTCCATAGGTTCACAGGAAGGTACATCTGGAACAGTCTCCTTTTCCTTAGAAAGGCACCGAACAGGAAGAGTCTCCTTTTCCTTAGAAAGGCACTGAACAGGAACATAAACAAATCCTTTAGGTAGCCGCTGATTCTTCATGGACGCTTGGTCTGAGGTCATTACAAGCTCTTTTTCGAAAGTTTCAGTCTGCTGCATCATTATTGAAGCAAATTATAGAATAACAAAACAAAATAATCTGAATCGCCATCATCTACCATAAAGACACATACTTTATCATACTTTGAATATTGTTCCACATCATCTGAAGGATTCCAAGACGCGACAGGAAGTCTCTGTGGAATTCCCTTCCCAGAGCCTGAAACCTTCTCCACAGGTTTTGGCAAATAGATGTTTTGGGATGCAGAACTGTAGGCTGTTCTTTGGTTGTCCACAGAGATGGAAATTTTAACTCGCCTTTTACCTGCAACAGTGCTATCGACTGTTGTGTCATCTGATTTTTGCACTATTTCGCTGCCTGATTTGTAGCAATCGGTGTAACCTTGGATGGAGGTCGTAGCTGATTCAGAACTAATTTCAGGCTGATAAAAAGGATGACGAGCCAAAGCAGATAGAACAGAGTCTCGACTTGAAGCGAGGATATGATGTGAGCAAGTAACCAATTCGCGCTGAAAAGTACAAAAGCAGAAGAAAATTATAGAACTCCGTGGGTATGGTTGCGAGGAAAACATGCAGAGCTTACCTTCAATTTCTCCCTTTTGATAATTCTTTCACATAGAAGGCGCAATCTTTCCAGTTCAACCTGCCAAATGAAAGCATGGATAAAAAATTATGCAAGTTATAAAAACGTAAAAGATAAGTATGGTAGCAAAATAAAACTTGAATACAGGAAATTGATTCAGTTCAACAAATTCTCTTCTACCATAATAAGTGTGGTCCACTAAACAGCACAGTATAGGCTAAAACCATAAAGGCACAGGGTTTTATCAAATATCATCCTCGCCTTACACTAGTAAAGGTTCAGTGACGGTCAATTATGTACATGATAATATATTTATAAACAGGGATGAAGTCCCTGGGATTATAAATGCAAATAGACTGAGTTCTCACGGAATAATACTCAGTCACATTACTGTTCATTCTATCCAATGGCACAAAAACAAGGAGCAGATAAAACCACCAAAAAATGGACCCATGATAACTTACCCTAACTTGCTTAAGGCTCTTAAGCTCTTCAACCCCATGCCTCTGAGTGTCAGCCTGGACAAAAAAATAAACTTCAAAATCAGGTTACAAAATTAAATGATCATGGGATCTAAGTTTGACTGAAAAAATACCTTGGCTCTCTGTTCTGAACTATGTTTTTCACAGTACGCCTTGTGCTGCAACTTGCCACCAATAGTCTGCACAGTCATGTGGAAACCAGCACTTCTAGCACAAGTAGTATGAAATGTGCTCTGACAGTGACCATAACTACACTGCAGAGAATTATAAAAAAAACAAATAATGACCTTGAATGAAAATCACAGCAATCAATATGTTTTGACAATCGACATATATATATCTTCACCTTCAGACAGACACCCTGTTTCCGACAGCATACTACGCAAGAATCGACTCCCTTGCAGATAGTTTCCTGAGAATAAAACCATATTAAATCTCACATAGGCAGTCAAGGAACAAAACAAAAAGAAATGAACCAAAATTCAAAATGCACTTACCATTCCCTGAATAGGATTTACTTGTCCTCTTCTGTAAGTAGACTCCAACACCCACTGCATTGATAACAAATGACAATGACCAAACAATGAGGAGAATGGAACAGACTGCCATGAAAAATAGAACCAAAAAAACAAAAACAAAAAAATTGACTCGAGAAAGAAATATTTACTTCAGCACATAAGGCGTGTAACCATTGACCATCTACTGACTTCCTAAAAGCACCTGCAGTACCACCACACAGAACACATTCCACGACCAAGTAAGCCTTCTCCAAGGAATATGTTGCCAGAGCTCCAGGACCTTGAGAAAAAAATAATTCTTCACATAATTCACAATGCCATGGCCCCGTTGAGCTCTGGATGCTACAATAGCAATCCAAGTGAACTGTAGCCTATGAGCCAAAGAAAGATGATAAACATGATAATCCTACCCAGAATTTTAAAAACAACGCTAAGCACTAAAAAACACAGAACAATGAAAAAAACCTTGCATATGGAACAGGCTAAAATTGGGTTCAAAATTGTCTCCGAACGTCTACATATATCACAGGTTCTGGGAAGTTCTTTAGAAATATCTGAAGCTAAACGGAAAGTATCGCATGATGTATCTAGCGAGGTTCTTGCAACAGCAGACATAGAAGGAGTATCTTTCACTCGAGGATTCAACTGAGAGTAAACTCCAGGCCTTAAATCAGAGGCATTCATTTTCAAAAGTTCCTGAAAACGAACATGCAAGTAAATGTTAAAACTGTTAAAAGATCGAAATTTCAAAAATTGCAAGTAAAAATTTTAAACAGAAAGATAACCTCCTGGTGCGCTGATTCTTCGAGTGTATCTTTCCTAAATGATGATATTCTAGATGAAGCAGCAGCCGCAGCAGTTGCAGCAGCCAATATAGCCTGAGCCTCCCTATGACGACGCTCTTTTCTGCCCTGCTTCTTTGTTTCCCTAAGCTCGCGACTATATCGGCAAATCGATACAGCATCCCATTTTTTATTTCCTACAACTGTCAAGCTCCTGCGGAAGACTTCTAACAACCTTCATCATCACATCATCTGGCCAGACAGAACCACCAGGGAAATAAATTCCGTCAAATCCTTGATCAGCATGTAACAACAAAAGCCACAATCTCTAAGTAAAACAAGCAAGTATGACAGAGGCACAGAGCAGAGACCACATAGGCGTTTTTTAGTAATAGCTTTGCTAAGGAGCCTTTGCTGATAATAAATAAGTTCTCCTTCCACTTCATCTTCAGGAGACAATTTCAGCATACTAAGATTTCTAGCCTTCGTCAATTGGTCAAGATTTTCTCCATCACATTCAGATATGCCGTCATTTGAAGTTGCATGCAAGCTATGGTTATTACAGCAGAGGCCTGAACTAGAAGATGCTTCGAACTGTGAAACTTCTCGGTCTGTCAGACCTGCCGAATTTAGTAAGAAACCACATGACCCCAACGGTTAAAGACAGGAAAAGCAGACAAAATCTTACCTGAAGACTCATAAGACAAAGTTTTCTCAAGCACACCATTCTTTGTCTGCAATAATTTGCTATAGACAAATGGATGCACATACGAACTGGCCATAAATTCCCCATTTCTACATAACAAAGATAGATTCTGTCTAAGATTATCGATATTAATCATGAAGAACTGAAAAATAAACTTTAAAAAAACCTAAAGACCCTAGGGCATACTCCTAATCATAGTTATTAAAAGCCCGCAAGGCACGCGCCGCCCAAGACTCAGGTCTTGCGCCTCGCAGGGCCTTGCGCTCCTTGTTTTGGAAAGGTACGCGCCTTTGCGAGCTTCCTGCGATTTTACTCATAACCAAGGCACGCGACGGCTGTTAGTATCTGCTAGTGATTAAGGTTTAGTTGGGCCATTATATTTATATTTGGGCTTATCAAAAATAGCCCAAGCTAGAGAATGTTAGAGTTTATTTGTTACGTGCATTGTCTTTTGTTAGCCAAGCTAGAGGAAGAGAATGATGTTGACCGCTATAAATTTGATGATAATACATATAATGAAGATGACACTGATCTTAAAATTGAAGATATGAGTGATAAATATATTACTTTTTTTTATTTTGAACTTTTGGCAGTTTAATGTGTAAGAATTTTTCAATTTAATATTTGTTGAACGATATTTTTGTATAATGATATTTAATAGTTTATTTAATTTTGTTGTTAATTGAGCTTACTTTATTATTTAACTTTGTTATCTTTAAGTTTATTTATAACCGTTAAAATTTATGGATATTTTTGATAACATATAAGTTGGTGTGCTTTACTTTCGTAAAGCGCGCGCTTCGCGTCGGCGCTATGTGCTATAGCCTCAGGACACTTTTGCGCTTCAGTGCGCTATGTGCCTTTAATAACTATGCTCCTAAGTAGACAAACTCATGGTAGAATACATAATGTTTCATTCAACCGTTCAAGGCTTACGTCAGCAAGAGTGAACGAGCAGTCATCTGCTCAAATTTTTTAGTCTCCCAAGCTAGACCATCCCCAGTATGACACTGGGATAGATCTCTCGACACCTCATCTGGCATAGCAAACAATCAAGATATGTAAGTAGGCCAATACAATATTTGAGAGAACAAGGGAGAGAGAGTTCTCGTCAAACAGAACTCGCTGAGGAAGCCATAATACACCAGTTTCAGCAGAGCAGAAACACAAAAACAACACTGGTAAATAGCATGAAATCTAGTGTAGGAAACTCAAGGGCTTGATCGTATGTTACGTACAAACTATAAAACTAGTAGGAAAGGTTGCGAATAAACTACAACGGTTATATGTATATCCTGATAAGTTATTCTGATCTAGATAAAAAAAACCTATATAAGCTCTAAACAATAAAATAGTTATTACAAACAATAATATAAAATCCTACAGACATATCATAGATGTAGACTATTCGAACATCTAGGTTCAATTTATTCACCGTTTTCACGAGTAAGAAAAAATTAGACCACAATTGTAACATAATGTCCATTTAAAACTGGAGGAAAAAAAGAATAAATTGTTATCCTCATCCAGAGAGCAGTATCGGGTGTACTTAACATACAACAGAAAATGAAAGTCCTTGTGAAGAGCTGAGAGTAGGTTAGTATTTGATTTACATCTCTCTAACTCTGAAATAAGACTTCGCGAAATGAAATTTTATTCTTCGAAAAAAATTCTCATTTGACAGAAACAGCACAACTTCCCGGTACGATCGCCAAGGGGTTGATTTGCTCATGGATAGAATATTCCTTAGATATGTGCATCGTTGTAAGCCAAGCCAGGCCGCACCTCTGGTGCGTGACACATGCATCAGGCCGCGCTTATTCAGCGTCTAGGTGCCTGGGGCTTAAGCCCTAGGGCGATGGCTTGATGGAAATGAAGAGTGTTGATAGGATTGAACTCAAATTACTTAAAAAAATTATAAGCTCAAATCCTATTTTCAATAAGCCCAAAGTCAATTTTAAATAAACCTAAACCCCATATTTTATATTAGGGTATTAACACGTCGTATTCATTATTAATTATATCAAATGTAAAATTTAATTAAAATTACTTTTTTAATTTTATAAATAGGTATTAATAAATGATAAGAATTAATGTAAAACAAAATATATTTTGAGAATAGAGTAAAAATGTTTTAAGAATAAATTGAACCTTAACTCAATCAAGCATATTTAATTTATTGCTTCTTTTTTTTTAATAATCTGATTTAATATTGAATGACATTCATTTTTATTAAATCTTCTCTAGTGTAGTAAATTTTTGTATTAGAAATGAAATATTACAATATGAGCAGCTTTTTAGATATATAGTTTGGTCATTTTGAGAAAAAATATTCATATCTAAATATTTAAAATTTATTGTTTCTCAACTCCTGACGTCTATTAGGCCATGCTTCGCCCGACGCTTAGCGCTTTGAGCAGGTCATGGTTCATCGCTTTTTGGCGCCTAGCGCCTTTGATAACTATGGATACGTGTAATTAAGTGCATAGGCTTAGACAAAAACTGATAAAGGAAATGTAATGTAAGGCAATGACTATATATTCAGCTCCAGGTCACCATAAAACAGAATTGGGCAGAGTTGGTGAAGCTATACAAGATAAATCAAGAATGCCGGGGTTCATCTACGTGTGCTTGTTTTCATGGTTCATCAATAATATTAATCATACTTTACGTACCCACTGCAACCATGTGTATTATTAGTTATTACTACTTCTGACACAGTACAGTAACCTTATCAAGAAAGACTGGCAAACGAAATTAAACAAACAAATAGGTTTCAAGAGTAAATTGCAAATCAGAACCACCATCAACAGTGGATGTTTAACTTCAAATGTGTAACATTACTCCAATATTCTAAAAACAACCACGACACAGGATCAAGTAGCATACCTTCAATTTTTAAGGGATTGGTCACTGAATTATCTTGGTTCAGCACAGGATCAATCACCACCTGCATAACAGAAAGCACATAATGAAACTTCTAGAGGTTCCAAATCATACAACTAGTAAAAATATGAACACTTTTATTGGAACTAGCATGATCACGACCTTTGTTAATGTAAGGCCATGCTTTCACCAAGACTATTAACCAAAGTTGAAAATTGTAAACCCAAAGATCGCAAATGGGATCCGTACAGGGTTGCAAAAATCGCCGAAATGCATCGGCAAATTTTATGCAACCACCAAGAAGTTGACGCCACTGGCAGCTCTGTTAGGATCCCATTTTCGATTTTTGAATTATGTATATTCATTCTGCAACATTTAGGGCTATGGAGCCCCTGAGTCTTACGGGACCCTTCTTTTACACTTCTGTGGAGCTACTATCTATATGTTGATTTTTTTAAGAGCCATCAGAAATACCTTGGTTACACCAGGTAAAAACTCCCTGGGTGAACCATTTAAATCCTCTCCACCACGAACACACATATCAACACATCGCTCGGTGGTCAAATCAACTTTGTCCTTAGAGGGTCCTGATTTTTCATCTCCCGAAATCCTTATGTTTCCTTTTGTTCTTCTCCGGGGAGGAACAGATTTAACAGGAACTGCATCAGCAATATCAGATTTCTCAACAGAAACAGAACTAGCACCTTCAGCTACATCTCCCACAGCATTGGGTGCAACTCTCTGTTTAATCTTCACTTTCAAAGTTTTCTGTAAGCTACCAATATGAGCATGGTCTTTTAACCATTTAATTATTTTGCGTTGTAATTCAGGATCCATGTGATTATCCTGCCCAAATAAAAACAAGATCAGAAAATGCAACAAGCAAAACAAATAATGACAAATAGAATGAAAAAACATTAACTGATCACCCAGAAAGATAAATATTCTACTGACATTGTTAGATCAGCAATCAGATTAAGATATTCAGCTGTCAATTTAATCAAGTCATTCACTAAACAGAAAATACAAAAAGGAAAAATGAGAAAATGTAAACATTACAGTTAAAATTGAGTTCAATGAACTCGGTGAAACGCCAATCTCTAAGGCCACATCTTTTGCATCAACTTTCCGCATATCAACCAACTGCATGAAACATGTCATTAATTTAATAAATAAACAAACAAGAATCACTCAATTTCCTAGATTATTTCACAATACCTTCTTCAGTATCAAAGAGACATTAAGAGCACCATGTGCATTAACATCTTCATTGTCATTCCCATCTACCGCCTCCTTATCAAGATGGTGGGGGACAGAATTTGGTCCATTATCTAACAAAGCCTCTTTATCCATCAAAATATCATCCAGCTTACTAATCCATGTGAGCTGTTTCAATGTCGACAGACAATTTATCACCATTTGTTTGGCTACATTTTTAACTTGTGATATTCATTTACTGTTGACACAATCAGTCGTTGCTTACTAACATGAGAAACAGAATCACCTGCAGAAGAAACATCTTCAGCATTTTGACTGCTACTATCATGCTGAATGTCTGAATGTTTAGAGCAATACACACGCAATTCAACCTAAAAGACATTGGAAGACCAGAAGACATGAACAGATGGAGAGGAAAAGATGGAATATTACAAATATCAAGAGGTCCATAAATAAGCTAACTTAAGCAACCGAAAAATGAGCTTTTTCCGAAACCAAAACCACTCAACCACAAAACAGTAGGACCAGTAATCCCAAAAAAGTTAATTTCCAGTTACAAATATTAAAGCAACAAAAAATTAATAAAAAAATAGTACACACATCGTCACATCCAAGTTTTCCCCATATCTCCATTCTATGTGTAGCCTCCCTTGCACAGATTGGATGGAACGAGGTTCTACAAGCTCCTAACAAACACCAAAAAAAATAATTTGATCAGTAACAAGAAGAGACAAACAAATAAATGAGAAGTAACAAAATAAATATCTAGGATATTAGAACAGGCTTTTTTTTTTATCAGGCAACAAAAGATTTATTAAAATAGTTAGGAGTACAAGAAGTACTCTAAAAGTTGCAAAAATAAAAACTTAAAATAGAGAAAAAACTAAAAGATTCAATCTAAGATACAATTAATAGGTTCTCTAATCCACTCAGAGAAAGAATAGGAAAATTTCCTATTATCCTTGTTCTTAATCCAAAATCAGCTTCTGAATTTGATCTTTTCCAATAAAGTTTCATCCTTAGCATTAGGATCCCAAAAAATTCTGCTATTTCTTTCTAGCCAGATCGTCCAAATGACAGCATGCCAAATTGTCAACCAAAGTGTCAATCCCTTTTTATGATGCCATAAACCTTTGTGGTGGAGAAAACTTGATTATTGGCTATTGTGTAAGACACGAGATATTCCCAACCAATTGTAGCAATCCATCCAAAGGGAATAAGTCGAAGAGCACGAGAAGAACATGTGCTTTGTAGGATCATAGAACAAGCTTACATTCTTTCTTCGAAAATTCTTTTGAATCTTAAATGGGGAGAAAGGGACATATTGGCTTCAACGAGCAAGTATATACCCGCATTGAAACATAGCTTCCACATACAAAGACAAAACGACCAGTGAATCCATTAGGTACTTAACTTACATTCAGTAGAATGTCATCAAGGAACCACAACATCAGAAATATAAAATGTACAACCCCTTCAAAAGAACGATTGTTAAAATTCTTGATTTGACAAAATCCAAGAGCGACTTTTGAAATCTTTTTGAGATGGTTTTTTTTTCCGGGGGGAGGGCAACAAAAAAATCTCCACAAGACCACAACCAATACTAACAGTTTAGATACAAAAATTGAAAAAAAAACTAACCCCACAAACTAATCCATACTACATTTGGGTAAATTCTATAAATATGAAAAAGAAAAGGCTTATGCCCACAATTTGTAAATATAATATCCCCAATTCTGTAATGAATCTTGGAAAATACACTTCTGTAATTAACCTTAGAAAATATAGAATCCATACAAGTAATTAACTGTTTCATGCTTCAATTAGACATAAAGTTCTAAATCAAATCAATGTCTTCCAGCCAACATGGTCGATGTTCCTGAGATTTAGATGGACGCAATACAAATTAAAGAACACCACAAAGGAAATGAAGTTCAGCATCAACAATGATTTAAAATGAAGATATCATCAAAGTTAAGACTGTCAGCCTTGAAAGCCATTTCTTTCACAACAGAGTTAGATAACCTTTATCACTCATTTACCTCAGTATCCCATTAGAAGAGGTTCACAATTCGATTCTATATTTACACCTTCCATAATTAAGTATAATATCAATATTTGGAGATCATCTTCATGATATTCTACCTAACAAATCTAAACTGATTAAAAACTGCACCTACAAGCTTCAAACACAAGTGATCGAACTGAAGCTGGAAAAGGTTTTCAGTCAGACCATCCTCCCAATAGGTAAATATTTTCTCAGAAGAAGCCACTATAATCTCTTATACTCTCAAATGATTCAAAACAGAACAATCCCCAGAAACAAACAATCCGTACAGCTAGTGCAACCTTCCAGGAACTCACAATTAGAATATTTTTTTATTTATCCAAATACACAAAGAACTGGTGTCTGTACTCCCATTAACATTGGGAAAGAGGGTACCAAATCTTTCTGGTTTTAAATAATCTGTTTGTATTTTCCTTAATGGCCAATAAACTTTTGAAAGATGTGATGCAAACTTTATTTGCAAACCACCATTAATTGAAAACATCAAGTAACATAAACTTAAAAAACTGTGGGCCAGCTGTTTTTGGCAGACTGAATTTAAGACAGGTTAGAAAAGAACGAACTAATGAGAATCCAAGATGGCCAAACCTTTTGCATCTAATAGCTACTATCAAACAATAGAAAGTCATTTGCAACGTCAGCAAGTAAGAAGTATTCAAATTTGTCGTAAAGGTCGCCCACTCGTCCAAATAGAAGCATCGGTTAAGTGTAGGAAAAGTAAACAAAAGAAGTAGATGAGAAATAAAATTTTGAAAAAAGAATGTCAATCTCTGTTACATTAATTCTTCTCAAGCAGTCTAAGTACAAAATATGAGTATGGAACTGTGCCAGAGCTTTCTCTATCAGATCAATTCATGAACTAATGACATCAAACAAGAATCAAATGATGATGGAGCAGTCCAATTGTCCAACATGTGAACGGACCAAGCAGCAATAGCACAATCACACACAAAATTTCTTTCCTGCTATCCAACAAGAAATTCTAGAGGGTGTAACATACGAAAGCAGTAATGCGTACCGTTACTGCACCAGACACAGGCACCACATTTAACCTTGCACAAATTGCAAACCAACTTCCTTCTAGCATCCTTTAATTTATCCACATTTATTATCTGTTCCATTGATCTAGTGTTCTCCAAATACACCTCAGGAATCCACTGACAGCAAAACAAATGAGCAAACTCCACCTTAGACCCCCCATCCTCACTCCCAAAGCCTCCTTTCCGCACAGGCTTCAGGGCACCACCTTGTTTTGGACAAAGCAAGCACGGCCTCTCTGAAGTAAAACCCACGGTATCCTTGCATTTGCACCATGAACACAGCCAAGAACTATCGACATCTTCTAGAACTCCATAACATCTCTGATGTACCATCATCCCACAAGAACTACACTTAATTAAGCAATTCAAGGGGTCACTGTTTTCACCATAACTACAATAATGACAGACGGAATCTAACCCTGCAACTGGATGTGCCGTAAGGACCTTCTCCAATCCTGCATCTCTCCCTAGCAATTTCCTTTTCTTAGAAGGCCTCTCTGGTGCCAAATATGTTTTACTCCTTGATCCTAAAAGCCGTTCTACACCACTAAAAGAAGAAAGTCTTTTCTCATCATTTTCTCTCCTCTGTCCATTATTTTCTTCTTTAATTGGTAAATTTCTGATTTCTCCCTCATCACCATCCACAACCATGTAGTCTGGCTCGTTCTCTTCTTTCACCAACATCTCTTTAACCATCGCACTTACTATTCAATTCAATCCCATTAGCTATTTCTAAGTTATCATTCTCAAGGACCCTCACAAGCAATTGATTAATATCATATCGACTGCGAACACTGTCATCATTATCCAAACAAGGAATCAGAAAAAACTTTTCATTGCCAGAAAACCCAACTGAGATCTCTTCGAACCTTTCGATATCCTCAATAGTCAGTTCTCGAAAGTATTCATCGGTCTCAATCCAAAGGATGCCTGCTCGTGACTGCCTAGGGGTTGAGGACTTTTTCTCCGTGCCAGAATGTGGCTTCTTGTGCCTTTTGCGACCATCGGAATGCCTACTCAACAAATGCGTCAATCCATTGGGCAAATCATTAGGACCGGAAACAGATGGTGTAGATGTCTGTGCGTCCTCTGAGACGAAGGGGAGGCGAAAGGATAGTGCTTTACGAGCTTGAGCGTAGAACTCAAACTCAAGTGTAGACGTCGGGGGCAGTTTCGTAATATTTGGAAAAGTCGGGGGCGTTTCCGTAATTTCGGAATTGGAATTAGGGCATTCGTTATCATTGGTATTAATATCAATCTTGGCCTCGGTGGTGCCCCTACCACCGGCCATCGTTTTTCTACGCCACTGGCGCCTACCTCGGCCTCCGCCTCCACCAGTCATCTCGTCCGCCACCGCTTCCAACCGCCGCAGAAATCCATTTTCCTCAAACCTAACCCTAGAAAATTTCTCCAAATCCTTAACAAAACTAACCTAATTCGATTCGTCTTCTGAAGATTCAGGTTGACAGAAGGGGTGTCGTGATGAAGATTATCACGTGTCTGTTTTGAGTGTGCTGGGTGGACATGCGGCTAGGGTTAGGGTTTCTTTCTGATTTTGGGGGTAAATTTTTGGGTCTGCTTTCTAATTTAAATTTAGTGGGAGGGTCGGTTTTGCTTTTGTGGATCCGGTTTTCGTTACATAAACAGAGTCGCAGTTCAATATAGCGATTCCTTTTGTGGTGTAGAAAACGCAGATTCGTTCCGTATGAACGACGCGACTTTTGTGCCCGCGCGTGAGTGGTTTCGAGCCCGATCCACCATGTCAGTGGAAAGGGCAAATAATTACATATACCAAAACGAAAGTGTCGATTGCTTCTAGCTTATCTGGTTTGATCATAATTACAATCCGAATATCTCGTATTTGAGTTTTTATACCCCTCCCCAAATAGTTGTGAGTTGTTTAAAAAAATAAATGTGGCGTGACAACATACTATTAGTTTGATCTTTCTATAGTTATTGGATTCTTTGAAAAAATATTTTTAATACAACCAATCACATTTCCCCTCCAACAGTAGAGGTTGTAGATTTTACTCTGGACCTACATCCTAGAACCCATATGAAATTGAAGAAATTCCAGTGGATGAATCCATTAGAAACTGTAAATTCGAATTCAAATTTGTTAGTAATATCAGATTTTAGCAAAGACCCAGCTGACCAGCTGATGGCTATAAATTTTCTTGATTTATAGTATTTTAGTAATATATAAGGCTGCTAATATATAATTAGTATTTACTTCAAAAACCAAAAACATGAAATGCAACCAATAGAGGAACAAAAAGGGCAAAACGGCAAACCTCATACAAGAAGCTCTCGTTATGCGTGATATTAGGAAGGGGTAGTGTATCTTTGGGTCTAATATACGCAGCCCTCTCTTGTAATGCAAAAGGCTGTTACCGTAAATCGAAGCCGTGACCTCCAATGTCACAACAATTGTGTCTAGACTCACCCTTAAATGCAACCAGTAGAGGAATGCGAATAGAAAATGGTTCCCCATGCATGTTTATTGAAATTCTCATACACCCCTCTGAAAAGCAAGAGTTTAGACATAATTGAAGAGATGAATATGACAAATTAAGGCATCTCTGATCGAGACGATATCCCATGCTAAAATAGCATCCCATCAGTATTCCAATCTAGCGCGAGCAGCATTGCAGCAACGCTATCCATTTTTATTTTTGTAATTATTAATTTTATTGTTTTAAAATTAATTATTTAATTGAATTGTTTTATTATTGTAGTTTTGATTATCAGTAAATATTAATTAAATTGACTTACTTATTAAAGTTAATTGATTTAATTATTAAACTCAATTTAATTAATTATCAATAAAATTTTAGACATAAATTTAATATGTATATTAATTAATAAATTCGTAAATAAATAATTGATGGAATAAAATAATAATTATAAATGAAGCACCAGGAATTAAATCAATGCAATGTTGAATATCCCTCATGGATGGAGGACCCGATGGAATTTCACTTGGTATAACATCCTGAAATTCATCAAGTAAGAGCTGCACTAAATTGAGATTTTGATAACAGAAGAGTGTAATTCCCCTTAGAAGATTTAGGGACATCCTCCAGATTAGTAGGTCCCAAAATAATCATCATTCCATCTTTCTCAAAACGGTACATGTTTTTGTGGCTATCATGAATAACATTCCGATCATTTTGCCAAGGGAGGCCAAGCAATAAATGACAGCATCCATAGGAACAACATCACACCAAATAAAATCTTGATAATTCTTACCAATTGAGAATTGTACCATGCACTAAAATGAATATTGTTAGGGAATATTTTTTAGAGTAAAGTTTGAAATAGATAGTTGAAAATGTGGGTTATGTTTCGTGCAGAAAACGAGCTATATTTTCTGCAAAATCTATATTAAAATGAAGTAATGTGTTGAATAACCTAATATGAAATTGGTGTTAAATCCCAAAACCCGCCACAAAATTAAAGCCAAAGAAAAGTTTTATATAAAAAAAGTATATAACAAATACTATTCAATAGTTATTTACTTAGTTTTCAAAAAATCATAAAAAAATATTTTTAAATTTTTTAAATTTTAATGCCATCTTGAAATCTTTTACACAAAAAATAGTAAAAAAGAATATTGCACACACAAAAAACTAAACTACACACACATAATATATGCACATGATTTCAATTTTTTTAAAAAAAACCGATCTAGTTTTTTCAATTTACTGAGGAAAAACACCCCATAAAAATATCGTGTATTGTACTAAGGTCGACATGAACTAAACAAAGGCCGAGGGCATGCTAAACTGATGACGGAGCCAAATCAAGATCTCGAGTCAAAGATGTGACATAAGTCTAGCGCAAATAAGAATGTAATGTATCTTACGCCATGAAATGAGACTCTGCCATGAACATAAAAGAGAAGAGACATAAGAAATTAAAACTAATAAATAGTAATTTAAATGCATGGTGTGTTTGGACTCCAAATATGAAACCAAAACAACCTAAATTTGTATTGGATCTAGACATTTAATGACTTTTGTAGAGTTTAAAAGTCTAGAGAGAAGAAAATGTAAAACTTGTAAAGAACAGTTTGAGAAACTGAAGATTGTTTTCTTTTTTATTAAATGGCTACTTAAACACTTAGCATATACAATGTGCTATTTAACTAAAGAACTGTGGTGAACTAACAAGTAGGTCACAAGTAATCTGAATTTTCTTATTTTGAATCCATAATGCACATAAGTTTCTGTGTATTGATTGATTCTTCACATCACCTTTCCTTGTGTAAGTGATTCTTATTTGGTTTAAATATGTTGCCATTCTTGTTTGATTGAGTTACCCGTTGGGACACTGATTGAGGCTTGATAGTCTTGATGCTTTATTTCCTCCATAAATTTCGAGTCTTTCCTTTTACGTTCCTTCACAGCTCCGTGCCTTTGGATTGGTTTCTGTCATTTGTGTTGCTGCTAATATAGAGGTATTCAATATAGACTTTTATATATTCTATAAAAGTCTACTGATATTCAATCTATACTTTTATATACTTTATATAAGTCTATTAATATTTAAAATAGAATTTCACAGATCTTTTAAAAGTCAAGTGGTATTCAAGCATGATTTTTTAAAACTCTATAAAAGTTTATAGATATCCAAATGTCAATAGACTTTTATTAACTCTTGTGGATTTCTTTTAGATACAAACTCTCAAGCTCTAGGTACAACTCTAAAAAGTAAAAATTTCTCATCAAATCAAGATTTGGATAGACTTTTAATTGAAAATACATCATTAACCAATATAAACTACTTTTTTATGCTAGTAACAGAAAAATTATTAGCTTTTACACTTTGGCTTATGATTTCCCGTAATCTCCTCATCGGAATTTTTCGAACAACACAACAACTTTTTATTTTAATGAAATCAAGAAAAATCAAATAATTTTATCAATATTTGGAAAACATATAGTCTGAAATCAATCAAAATCAAAGTATTAATCAATCAAAAACTGACTTTCACTGCTAAAAAGATAAATATTTAATCTTGTCGACATAGCTTGAATTTTATCTCACCTTAAGAATTTTCACGATTTTTATGTCAATAAAGTTTATAATTTACACCAAAAGAAGTGGATCTTAAAATATTGTAAAAAATAAACGTTAAATATTTGTTTCACAAAAATATATTGAAAATATATCAAATTTCTCAATATTTTGATTGTTATTTATCTCATATATTCTTAAAAAATATTAATTATTTTATTATGTATGCTAAATTGGTTCACATGATTAAATAAGTAAAATTTATTTACATTAATAGATAAAAAAAAATTTAATTGAAAAATTATTCATGTATAATTAATCGTTCAAACAAACCAGTCATAAGTTACAAAATCTACAGAATTCAATGAAAGTTTACAAATGAAAGGCCCCAGATGCCCGAGATGATGCATTTAGAAGTATCAGAGCTCCTTGAGAGCGAGCCCAGTGTGATATTTTTATGTTCTACATCCCAGTTCTTTGTTAAACACTTTTAAATATGTAATTTACTTACCGAGGTATGCCATGAGTATATGTATTTTTTAAGTATGAAGTGTATGGGAATTTGGTTGTTTCATGATTTATGAATTTTATGAATTGATGTTGAATATATGGAGTGCAGATTTAATGGTCGTTCCTTTCGGGATTTCGGTGTTGTAGCACTCGATGGTCAAGATGTATCGATGAGCAGCAAGTTTCGATATCTAGGTTCAGTTATCCAAAAGGATGGAGAGATTGACAGTGACGTTAACCACATGATTCGGGCTGACTGGTTGAAATGGAGAAATGCCACCAGAGTTCTATGCGATCATAATATCCCGTTGAAATTGAAGGGAAATTTTTATAGAACCGTCGTTAGACCCGCAATGTTGTATGAGACAGAATGTTGGGCACCCAAAGGAATCACATCCAAAAGACGAGTGTGACAGAGATGTGTATGCTTCGTTGGATGTAAAACCAGAAAAGATAAAATAAGAATGCAGATATTCGAACTGAAGTAGGTGTAGCTTGTATAGAAGAGAAGATGCAAGAAAGCCGCTTACGTTGGTTTGGTCATGTTCGACGTAGGCCCAGTAGTGCACCTGTGCGTCGAATGGAGTCCATGGATTTCGGCCAGTTCACGAGAGCGAGGAGAACGACCGCAAAAAGACATGACTTGAAGTTATACGCAAAGATTTGGAGTGCAAGTGGGATTACAGAAGATATGTTGACTGATAGAAGCGTTTGGAGAAGACTAACATGTTTTCGACCCGACTTGATTCTCTCTATTGTTCATGTAGCCTACCCCAATTCATTATGATTAAATGCTTAGTTGTTGTTTGTTTGTTTGTATGAATTTATGTTGAATGAGAAATTATATTTTCAATATTGACTGTAAATTAATTTGATATATGTAATATTATCGAAAAAAATTTAGGGCCACAATTTGGAACTTTTAAAACTAATATTCCGTTGTTTACATAAATAATCATTATTGTGTGATCATTAAATTTATGATTAAGACCGGGGTCCTCACAACAAATAACTAAAATTTTGTAATAGAATTTTATGAAATATTCTACAAGAGTTTATGAAATCTTTTTATAACTCTATAAATACTATAAAAGTCTATATAAATATAAATTCCCAAAACTCTATCATTTAAAAAAAGTAATTAAAAGTCTAGAATGAAATCTATGAAATTATTTTATAACTCTGTAGAATTCTATAAAAGTCAATAGAAATCTATCAACTCCACAAAAATTTATCTTTTAAAAGAAATCATTAAAAATCTAGAATGAATACCTGCCTGAATTACAGATAAAGGAACTCAAATAATGGTATTTAAGAAATTATTGAAATGCAAACTTTGTTGACAAAAAGAATAATATTAAACAAATTTGAGTATGAAGTAGTTTTCCCGCCACAAATATATGTCTACATTATGTGTCTATAAAATTAAAAGTATTAAAAACTCTGTGTTTTATTTGATATTTTTGGAAATAATCAAAATGCATGCAAGAGTATAAAAATTTCAATTTGAAGGAGGAAAAAAATTAAATAAAAAATCGAGCTTTCAGGCATAGCCGGATTGATAAAAGCTCATTACCCATTTTGAGTATTTCATCCCCGAGTAAAAGAGGAAAAAAATAAAAAAACATGAAATATAAAAAAAATCAAATTAATCTAAGTGCCTCGCAAACCCAGAATTCGATTTTAAAACCACAGACAATGAATATTGGGGAAATTACATGGAAGTCCACTTTGGTGACACAAAATCTACTTAAGTCTTGAGAAAAAATCTTAGTGCATAAAAAACCAAATTGGAAACAATTTTGTTGAAATAAGTCCATTTTTCAAATTTTCAAATCAATTGGGTGTTTTATGTTGGGATATACCCTAAGACATGTCATTGGATGATTGTTTTGACATACAATGTTTATGATTTTATGAATGGCAATTCATTATTATATATTATTCGTTTAACTGTGCAATGTGAATTAATATATATGTTAATGTCCTTAGAATAATATTGTATTATTCTTAAACATTGTCCCTAGTCAAGTATTATCATGAATCAGGATAATGATAATACATAGAGACTAGTATGTATTGATTGATGAATTGTTCATTGATATGAGATATCAAATCAACACATAGGTACATGTTAGAGAACGATGTACTGGACAGACCCACCATGAGAATGCAACATGGATAGTTATATGATTGTCATATGCAATTCTCATAGTGATAATAATGTATGTAATCCTTACGACTTGTGATCATCAGAGATCCCAACATAAGGAGTTATGTATCTTGATATTGTCAAACGTTACCCGTAACAGGGTAAACTATAAAGGCAACTATTGGATACACTACGAATTATGTAGAGGGATGTTGACTGATCGAGATAGGATTTGTCCCTCCTATATAAAGGAGAAGTGTTTGGCCCTTGATCAAGTGAGAACTAAAATGCATGGCCATGCTCGAATGAGTCGATATGTGATATCGAGCTTATTCGTGTATTCTAGTTCTACTTGGGGATCAAGAAATAAATATTGAATATATGAGTATGACTATTCCATGACTCGTGTTCAATCTAAACACAAAGGACAAAGGGATTAAGTTACATGGTTAATATTATCACGGTTCCTAGGTTATGTCGAGTCATTGACATTCTTGTAATTTGGGTAGCATTGATGTGTTGCTAGATACCGCTCATTGCTTGCGACATAAAATGAGATTTTATGTCACTGCCAACATTACAAGATCCTATCGGGTCGCACAAAAGATTAAATCGAGAAAGGCAATTAAATTCATTGGATGAATTAATTAATTAAGAGGAGTCTTAATTGAATGATTAAAAGAACTTAATTAAATCATGGGTTTGGGCCCATAAGACTTTAAGAAAGTCTTGAACTTAATTAAGCCCTTTTAATAACTTGGTATAATTAATTGTTAGACAATTGATTTCATAATCATTCCAACCTAAATTGAAGCTCTCGGCCGCCTCTTACAATCTCCAAGGTGCTCTCGGCTTCATCATAGCCGACGAGAACTTTGAGTGATTTCCGGCGATTATTCGGTTGTGAATCGAGTGTGCTTCTTGTTCCGGTTTTAGAACGAGTCTAGCAACTTGTTCTTAGACTATCCCTTCTCCCGATTTGATCGTGTGGATACCGTTGAGGCAAACTTGATAAGTTTTGCTTGTGACTCGAAGAAGGCGTTGGACGTGGTGCTGCTTCGTGGAATCAGCTCAAACACGCTACAAGGGTGAGACTTTTGTTCCTTTATCCGATATGAACCCCTTTGTATAGATCCGGTGTCTTGTAATCCATAAATTTTTATATTCCGCTGCGTACGATGCATGATGGATTACTTACATTTTATGATGACTCTTTTACCCCTCAATAGTTTGATATATTGCATTCTATCCTTTAGGCTTTTGTTTAAATTACAAAGAAGTCCATATATAATATTTAATTATCTTGTATATCCTTATATTTATAAAAATCAACATTTAACATCGTCTTTTTACAAGTCCCCATTTTTTTTCGATCCTTGGCACAAAATGGTATCAGGCCCTAGGTTTATTCTGGAAATACTATGATAATATCTTGAATATTAATTTGTAACCTATAAAGAGGAGACGATTCAAGAAAATTATGGACCCGAACGAATGTTCAAAGTGTCATTCTTACAGGTGGTATTTCCAGAAATTGGAAAAACTAAACCAGAAGCATATGGCCGAAGCTCAACGTTTCAGCCATAAGTGGAAACTTTTACGAGGAACATGTTTATTAGATACACCCGGAATAAACCATTACAAGAAACTCGAAAGGATGGATAAGAGGCTCCATCAAGTGAACCTCAAACTACAGTTCGAGTTAGCTGAACTTCAGGAGGACGATCATCCTGATCATGAAGATCTGGTTCCAGCCATAAATGATCCAACAGGGTCTGGACCGGATGATTAGGATGGGAAAACCAACCTTTCGAGAAATCGAGCCAGATTCTTTTAAGATATCCCAAGATCTTAGAGAAATCCAGAAGACAGTGCAGCGCTATGGTTATCTTCAATACCATGTCCCTGCCTAGATCCATCAGATTCAGAGTCAGATGGAGATTATGATTAACATCAGAAGGAGATTCTTGAAAACCTTCAAGATGTTCAATCCCGAGTAAAGGAATTGGAGTCAATGCCAAGTCCGACAGGAAGAAGGAACGGAGGATGGTTGCCACCATCTTACGGAATAGAACCCCTTTTACACCAAAAAAGGGAAAGCAGAGGAGGTCCGGAGGCCTCTGACGGAGACTGAAAAAATGATTGCAGTCCTATGAGGAGAACCATTACATCCCACAAAGTAATGGAAAGAATCAACCTGGAAGATCTTCATGATCTTGCTGATTCATTTGCGGGATTAAATCTCGTAGAAATCAAGACAGGAGAGCTTGTACAAAGACCTCCACCACAAGAGAGCTTCGGGTCACACAATCCACCCGAAGGAGACCAAAGTATGCCACACAGGGAAGATTTCACCTCAACAACTTTGGATCCCCCAGTTGGAACAAGGAACCGTTCCCGAAGGCCAAATATTCATCAAACGCCCTACGGTAAATCGCAGCTAGATCCAATCCATCCATATGGCCTTATGCTCAACATGGATATTTTGGATTTCAAAAACAGAGAAATTCTTATTGATGAATGGGCTTCAGCAATGAGAATTGCAGCAGGAACACTTGACTTAAGCAAAGAAGGATTCATTTACTTCTAAAAATGAGTCTGGAAGGATCAGTCAAGATTGCCTGGGATCTAGGAGACCGAGGAACCGAGGCAGAAGTTTTAGCCGGAGGGTCCCTGAAAGAGATCGTGGACAAGATGGCGAGATTCTTCAAAATCTGCTTCATCGGAATAAGCTACTTCGAAGGAATGGAGGAAGAAAAGGCTAAGAAATACAGACAAGTTCTAATTATCCTGAAACTACATGACATTTGCTATGTAGTCGAATACATCAAACTCTTTACAGAGTATCGATGGAAGTCGAAGATAGCGGAAAAGGATGCAACAGAGCTGTTCTTTGCCAAAATTCCGAGTCCATTGAGAGAAATTCTTCTCTAGGAGTATACACCACATGCTATCGAGACAGTGTCCAGGAGAATGTCATTTCTCAAAATAAAGCTGGCGGAGTGGTGCTACCAAGCAAAGCTCCAGAAAAATTTCAAGAAACTCAGAGGAATCAACAAAATGGCTCCTCTTTGTTGTACGGGAAATGATATCCCTACAATCATCGGGAACTACTCACAAAGGCGAAAGATGAAGAAGCACATAAGTCATCCATGTGCCCGAGGAGGTGGTTCAAAAAGAAGTAGGTCTTCATGGAAACCTAGAAAGTTCTGGTCAAAAGAGAAAGCCCAAAACTACAGATCGAGGCAAAGATCAGGACCAACAAGGAGTAGAATCTCGTCGACAGGTTCTAATCAAGCAAGTTCTAGCAGAGCACCAACAAAGAGAACTTTCAAACGCACACCTACTCGTGCAAATGAGAGTTTCAGAGATTGTAACTGCTGGACACGCGGAGCAAGAGGACATATCTCTACGGATTGTCCAGAAAACCAAAGACGAGGAGTAAGATAGTTCAAGCATACCAATGAATTTGATGATGCTGTCTATTTCCAGGATTTGGTGCAGGTGTATCAATTTGAGAATATTCCCTCAGATGAAAGCATCTACGAAGAAGAGATTTATTCTGAGGATGGAGGTTAATCTTGCTCAGAATCAGAGTGAAGGAGAATTCTTTCAGCACATGATTAGAGAAGAGCCATCGGGGTTTTTCTCTCATACCACTGTTTCTCATAAGACTATTATGGGGATCATGAAAGAAGAACCAAAGCTTCAGATGTACGATAGATTTACAATTGGAGCGATGGAAAAAGCCATGGATATGATTGGTCTTCGAAGCAGGAAGCATCAGATTACACATAAGGTAACAACAGGTGAATTTGCGATCCCAATGGAATTCACGGGAAACCAGATTGAGATGCAGTTAATCCCCTACAGAGAAATCCAGGAGATTAAGAATAAGGTCAAAAGAGAAGTTGCTAACACACACTCATGGATTCATATTGGAGCCATTAGAGTAATCATCAAAGCAACTTTCAAAGAAGGAATTGATTCGCCCCTCAACCTGGCGATCTTTGACAAGAGAATCCCGAACCTCAAAGATTCTTGTTTGGGAGCAGTGACAGGAAATCTGTATGCAGGAAATATGGCCTTCAACACCTATCCGAGGATTGCATACAATTTAGGAGATCGAGACTTCAACAATGTTCTCACTCTTCATCAAGATTTTAAAAGAGAAGATTTGATGAAAGAAGGGAACAGGCCTTACTCTATCACCTACAAGGTGTCATACGCACTCTCGAATACTCATCATTCCGAGGTATTCTTGAGAAAGGAATTCATCGAAGTCCCCAGAATCTTCGAATATTTCGCTAAAGCAGTATTGCCGGACATTATTGTTACTCCGATAATAGGAGAGATCGACATGAGGATACAAGATCAACCTATTCTAAACAGAAGCAGGAGCCTTATGATCGAGCCAAGAAGGATGTCTTTCCAACAGGATAGGTTAATCATCAACTATCCAGGGGAAAAACAGAAGGCAGCCTCAAGCAGAATTCAGAAAATTCCTGATGTATTCAAAACAATAGGAAAACTGAAATGCCCAAAAGGCTGGAGAGAAGTGCAGATAGTTTTCGACATCACCAAGAAGAACAATATCTTCCCCTGCGATGTCCTATATTATTTGCAACAACCTACAGTTGGCAAGTTTCAAGGAAACCTTCAAATTGGTGAAATTGATCTCACAATTGAAGGAATTGCCGGAAGGATCCCAGAACAGCTTATTTCTCGAGGAACATAAACCTTGGGAAAGATTGCAAGATGGAATGGAGTTCACGGTGGAAGGGAAAAGATATCGGATCAGATGACCACTAGTCCATTCTCCATATACATCTTCGTCGGGATGTTATATGAGAAATATCGGGCAGAATATTTTGCGGCTTACATTGACTCAGGAGCTAGAATATGCACTTCCACGCGAGAAAGCTTCCCCAAAGACGTTGGTGAGAAATTACCAGCCATTGCCGGAAGAGACTTTTCCAAACGGATCCTTATTCTTAATGAAGGAGTCCGAGGAGCGGAAATAATTATCGACGGAGCAGGCGGTACCCCATGGTACAAAGTTAAAACTCCACCCATTTATTTCCATGACACAGGCGCCGATATGCTATTAGGAAACAATTTCCTACAGACATTTAAGCTGTTCACACAAGAGAACGAGACCAGGAAACTTATTTTCACAACCCTTTGTGATCATAAGATTATGGTGTAGAGACTACGTGACGCGTTTCATAGAAAATTCCCTATTAGTTTTCGCAACAAGCGTGGTGATGAAGGAAAACTTCGACACCCAAAGATGAAAGATCAGCGAAAATTTGGAGAGGCAATTCTTCAGTTCCGACAACAAGGTCCTAGTGAAAAGGATTCTCAAACTTTTGACTGGGTTAATATCATGTCTTTCAGAGAGCAGGATGAGGAAAGAGTAACTCCAGAAACCCTGTTGCTACTGAAAAATGCGTTACGAGAAGAAGTTCCACAACCTGAAACTACCCTCGAAGAGCGAATCACTCTAGAGGATGTAAAAAGGAAGATTCGTAGGAACTACAACGAAGATCCACTAGCATGGTGGAACAAAAATGAGCTCAGAGCTACTTTGAAGGTGAAAACTGGAAAAGAAAATGAGTTTGTTAGGTACATGCCGATCCCCATGAACCAGGAAGATCGGAAGGATATGCAGATCATACTTAAGGAGCATCTTGACCTTAAGTTAATCTCAGCAGGTATTTCTCCATACAGCAGCCCAGGATTTCTTGTAAGGAATCATGGAGAAATCAAACGAGGAAAGCCGAGATTGGTGAACAACTATAATGGGATCAACGAAATCTTGGAGTTCGATGGATATTTTATCCCAAGCAGAGAACATTTGGTAAATAACATCAAGAATGCCAAAGTGTTTTCTAAATTCGATTGCAAGTCTGAGTTTTACCAGATTAAAATGGAGGAAGCAAGCAGAAAGTTTACAGCATTCTCCACACCACAAGGACATTATATCTGGAATGTTATGCCATTGGGATTGGCAAATGCTCCCCATATATATCAAAAAAAGATAGATAATCTGTTCAAAGATTACTTCAGCTTCATGTTCGTTTATATTGACGACATCCTCATAGCGTCAAAAAATATAAAAGAAGATCTTAAACATCTGGAAATCTTTTCAGACGTTTGTTACAAGGAAGGATTAGTGCTTTCCGAAAAGGAAGCAGTGATTGCTACAAGATAGATCGAGTTCCTTGGAATCGAGATCGACGAATCTGGAATCATCCTGCAGAATCATATTGTTGAAAAAGTACAAGGATATCTGGATGACCTCAAGGATTTAAAATGTGATGCCCGGGAATTATTGATGTTAATCCCGGTGTGGTAATAATCCTTAATGAATTTTAATTGTGGCAATTGTGAATTAATTGTTGTATTGAGACTCCCTGGGATTTTTAAATTCGGTATTTGGAGTCATTGGATCCAGGGGATGAGATTGTATTCTCATCGTGGTGATAACCTTGGAATTTGGTTTTTGGTGGGATCTGGGGTCCGGAGTACTTTGTGCTGAGGCTGGTAATGAAAATAGAGATTGAGATGTAATTATTGAAAACAGATGATTTTTAATGAGTTATGATGTATTTGTGGAGGACTTGGAATTTTTGTGACTTGGTACTATGTATATGCCAAGAGGGCTCGATGTGTAACCATTTTCCCCTCCTCCCTCTCTCTCCTCTTCCAGGCCTCTTCCCCCATTTCCCCAAACCCTCCTTTTCTCCTCCCATGGAAGAATCGAGCAAGGCTCGATCTAGGAGCCGGATTTCTCGAAGATAACCAGGTATTAATCTTCCCCTCGTCCTTATCACCGATTTGATAGTGGCATGGTGGATTTTGGTTAAGAATTATGTTGGGTTTGGAAATTGGGGATTTTTTTGGTAAAAAACCAAAGCTATTTTTTTCGTGTTTTTTATGGGTTTTAATGGAGTTTATGAAGTGTTGTGGTTGTTGGTAAGTGTTGGTATGAGTTTGGGGAAGGATTTGAGGTGCTAAAATGGTGATTTTCGAGTTTCAGGGTTCTACCGATCGATCGGTAGGAGTTACCGATCGATCGGTAGAATGCCGTAGCCAAAAATGAGAAATCTGGGTTCTACCAATGGATCGGTAGAAGTTACCGATCCATCGGTAGGGATGAACAGTAACTTTTTTAAAAAAAATTCCTCCTTAAAATTTTAGGAGATTGTATGGGTACATCTATGCTGTATTTGGGAGTTTGATTCATGCTTTGGTATGTGTTGTGTGCTCATAAATAATTGTGAGTTATTAATCGTGTTTAGCACATAATCCATCGGTCACGGGACCAAGGCAAGTTTGGAGTCGAACTACGGGAATATAAGGTATGTATGACGTACGAGCATAGCCCTTTATTATAATTGCAATTGTTGAGTGCATGGTTCACTGTATTGCAATAAATGTATATGGAAATGCATGGTATACGGTATTATCAATAAATGTATACATGGATTATGGTAATTGCTACAAATGGATATATATATGCATTGGGAATTATATGGTGCCGCTTTTGAGCGAGCAATGGTTGGGATGGTGCCGCCTTTGAGCGAACATCGGTTATGACGCCACTGCTGTTGAGCATGCATGAGAATGAAATGCCGTTATTGTAGAGCGAGCAATGAAATAGAACTATGGAACCATAAGTGCAATATATGGAATATCTGTAATCATTGTTTAATGATTTGATATTATTGATTATGATATCGATATGTGACAAATGGATTTGTTTATCAATGTAATGATTAACTGCATTTGGGAATTTGATGGTTTCAATTGTTTTGAGAACAGGGACAGTACAGAGAATCCCGGATGATGATGATACCATCTAGGGAGCATCCTTTATATTTCATAGCATTTACATTTTTGTAAATTATGAATTGTATTATTGTGATTATTGGATTTGGGATATTCGTATGCTCACCCCGTGTGTGGGTTGTCTCTGTTGGAGCAGGATATTAGGTACATCGATGGCTTGGAGTTGAGCTCGAGCTGTGGATTTGAGGTGCTTCCAGGATCGAGGTACCAGCGACGGTATTGAGCATGATACTTTATACATTAGATACATGTATACTTATTCGATGCTCGCATGTGAGCAGTATCATGCGTATATGGGTTGTATAAAGAAGGCAAGGGCCTCTTTTCATTTATGTGTTGCATGGAATTAATTATGAATTGCAAAATGAATTGAGAGCATGTTAGTGTATGTGTAAAGGTGCATGTTATGTTTATGGATTATGTTGAAGAAAATTTAGACATTATACGATTTTATAAATGGTATTTCATGCTAGAGTTGCATGTAATCTCTTTCCCCTTGATAACATGATTGTATGCACTAATGACAAGGGTTAATACACTAATAATGGGTTAAGGGCACGAGGGTCCTTATATTAGTGGTATCAGAGCCAGGTTTGCTCTTTGGGGCTGTTGAGGGCCTGGAACATGCTGATAGGAATGGGTAGCACATATTCATACATGATAGTAGTTAGTGTTCTGTGACACAACTATTTTGCTTATGTGCATTCATGATATGTGATCATAATGGAACAATTATATGTTATGACATCTATGGAATCATAATATAATCTGTTGATTATGATTGTGAGTTGTGGCACCGGGACAACCAAAGGGAGCATTTTGAAATGCATTGGGATACATGAAGTACTTTGTACTCATGACTTATGCATTTACTCGTTATAATCATATTGTGGTGAATATGGATTATTATATGCTCATTGTTTGGGATTGTTCCTGTAGGGACGCTATTACATGAAGGGCTAAGGCCAGGGTTGAAAGACACGAAACGGTAACCTGCATTTTATATACAACATGGATTATGCATTGTGGTTGTATATATATTGGAGTGATGATTTTAATGCTTTGCCGCCAAATGTTGAAGCGAGGTGTTGCCGCATGTCACATTTGAGCGAGGTGCATTAATATACACTCATTGTGGTTGTATATATGAGAGTGATGATTTTAATGCTTTGCCGCCAAATGTTGAAGCGAGGGTGTTGCCGCATGTCACATTTGAGCGAGGTGCATTAAAATACACTCATGGTGATGCATATTGGGATATGGAAATATGCATTATGTTGCAGGTATAGATGGAATGCTTGGTGAATATCCCATGAGTCGTTGTTATGGATGAGTGATGATTTTAAATGCTTTGTCGCTGTCACTTGACGCGATGATAGAATACTTGCCGCTGTCATATCGTAGCGAGGAAATAATATTTGCCGCCAAATGTTGAAGCGAGGATTTTGCCGCATGTCGCATTTGAGCGAGGTTATTATATGCCGCTAATATGTCGAAGCGAGGGGGTATTAGTGTCGCGGTCATGACAAGCGAGGTGCATTAAAATACACTACCGTAACAAGACTAGGGATCCGCTATTCTATTGACAATGGTTTATGCCGCCGGGTATTCATAGCGATGGTTCATTCCGCTATTCTATTGGCGATGGTTTATGCTGCCGGGTATTCATAGCGATGGTTCATTCTGCTATTCTATTGGCGATGGTTTATGACGTCGGGTATTCATAGCGATGGTTCATTCCGCTATTCTATTGGCGATGGTTCATGCCTCCGGGTATTAATAGCAATGGTTCATTCCGCTATTCTATTGGCGATGGTTCATGCCGCCGGGTATTAATAGCAATGGTTCATTCCGCTATTCTATTGGCGATGGTTTATGCCGCTGGGTATTCATAGCGATGGTACATTCCGCTACATCTATGGCGATGGTTCATCCCGCCGGGTATTATATAGCGATGGGTCATTCCGCTACCTCTTTGGCGATGGTTCATACCCCAGGATATTTATAGCGATGTTTTATGCCGCTGACTCTATGGCGAGGGATCATGCCGCTGATTCTATAGCAATGTGTTATACCACTATGTACTTAGCACTGGATTATGCCGCCTACGAGCGATGTGTGCTCTTGCGTACAACTGATGGACGATGGATACATGTATGCCGCTGTCTTGTTAGCAATGAGGTATGGTGTATTACTGTTTTATTAGCATTATTGTGGATGATATACGTTGATGTACATATATCGTCATGTGTTTTGACGATGAGAATATGGATGTCATGTATCGACATATACAGTCACGTGTTTGACGATGAGATTGTGAATGTCGGGTGTCGACATGTACCGTCACGAGTTGACAATGTTATTTTGAATGTCATATGTTGAGGTACCGTCACAATGTTATTGTGACTTTTTTTTTTAGTTGACGAGACCATTATGTCGAGCAGGTCGCTCGATGAATTATTGGGTGCGCCGTATAGGAAGTGTACCGCAGCACATAATTGAGGTAAATTTTTTTATTAGTGGTGGTACCTTTGGGTATACTCATTGGAATGGCTATGGCCAAGTAACTGGTAACAAAAGTAGTTGTTGGAGAAACTACTTGCTTATGCCGAGTTGACATGTGGTAGACATGATCACACCCACCCCTGAGGGTGTAGAATAAATCATACGGAATTAGGATTGCCTTGTGGTTGAGCAAGGACACCGGAACATCCTTTGTGCATTGGTATTAGAGAAACAATGGGTGATGACCCACTACTCTAATGGATGTTACGGTATGGTGTACCGGGGTGGAACGTATGATACGTTGGTAGGCTTGGTATAAGCCTGTGGAGGCAGCATTTTGCTAGCCAGATGTCGTGGCAGTGTTATAGTGTGCTTGTTGGAGCCATTATACTGAGCGTTGGGACCGAGTTCGGTGAATCGTATGATGATACGATGAGGACTTATGGTAGACTCTTTTAGTCTCTATGTGGCATGATGATTGAGGCAGGGAATACCTCACGGGAACGTTTATACGTCTATTGTTTTGAGGGACTTGTACTGGGGCAGCTCAATTTTGTTGGTAGTACCAACACGAGTGTCAACAAGTCGTTGTTAGCTCTAGTTGAGCATCCTTGCATATGGAATGCAACGGGAGTCACAATTGGATTTGTGGGATATAGCTAGTGGGGTAACACTACTACATTGATTTTATCTCTTGGAGAGATTTGAATTGTACTGTCATGGAGCTGGTATTGGTAGAGGGTTGATTGTGAATCAACCGGGGGAAGCCCTACTAGTGTTGGACTAGGTGATGGCTTCGTACTTCCAGTGATACATTTGAGGAGACGTCTCTGGGGTAATGCTCGAGATTGTGGAGTACTATGGCATTAGTACAGAGCATCGTTAGTTTAAGTATACATGGTGTATACGGGTTTCGATTTGGTAATAGTGGTTCGATGCACTATTTTGAACCAGTTGTGTATTTTTGGTTCTGGGATATGTTTTGGGCATAAATATATCCAAGTTTTCCGAACGACGGTTCGAGGTTGAAGGGTCATGAGTCCATGACGTTTTTCCTTGTGAGGAAGGTAGTATTTACCTACCGATTGGGAATCTTTGGGAGATTCAATGAGTAGGTTTGTAAGGTATTGATGTTGGAATCACTCCATTGACCGTTTGTCTGTCAATCATTATTCCCTGCGAGGTGAGAATAACTGGGGGATTGAAAGTTGATTTTGGGACTTTGGGTATGATTGGAGATACCCAAGCCTCTGCATTGAGTATGCATGTTGTGTAGGTACTTGGGCATGTATGTGTGTACGAATGCCCGTGTTTCGGTACTTGTTGAGTATCGGATTAGTACGCTTGGTTTTGCGAATCTCTGTGAGAGATTGTGGCACCTTGAGATTGGTAATCTCGATGGCATGATGTATTCTGAGGAATAATCGTGAGGTCCGGTTGACTTCTCCTGAGGAGGGATTGTCGTGCTTTGGGACCATGGTAATTCTTGCTGGTCAATTCGATAGCCTCCCTGTTTTAGATTGTTGAATCCCAGGATAAACGAGGGATGCCCAGGATTCGTATTTGTTTAGTGTCGTGATTGTCACGTGTGGCGGGAATGCAATCGATTATTCTTGCATGTCCTTTCGAGAACTTGAGACCTTGTAGAGTCTCGATAGTGTGTTCGGACCAAGATGTGATTTCTTGGAACACGCGGTTGTAGACATCTTTGGAGATGTGTTTCGTGTTGATCGGGGCTGTGTTGTGGCCCAATCTGTGTTGCAATGTGGTGCAACTACTCCTTTGATGGAGATGGACTTGGAAAGCGGAAAGCGGATGTGGTATAAGTACACTGTTGTGTGCTAGTGGTTTCCTTAGTAACGATGTATGTTTAACATCGTAGGCTAAATCAGGGAGATATCATTGGGGCGATATCTATTTTGGAATCACGAATGATTCGTTTGATTTGCAGTTAGGTTTGAGCCGATTGCTTTTGAGACGGTTAGCATTGGGAGTATGCTGACGTTCTGTTACGGTTGTATTGGCTTGGGAGGTTTATCCCATTCCAAGTTTTGGTGCGAGGTCGGTATCCTCGCGGTTGATGTGTCGTTCATGACATGTTCATGATTCGACGATGTGGATCCGTTTGGATTTTGTAATCTCGGTATTACGTGGAGTACGCCGTGCAAATTTCGAGGACGGAATTTTATTAGTAGGGGATAATTGTGATGCCCGGGAATTATTGATGCTAATCCCGGTGTGGTAATAATCCTTAATGAATTTTAATTGTGGTAATTGTGAATTAATTGCTGTATTGAGACTCCCTGGGATTTTTAAATCCGATATTTGGAGTCATTGGATCCAGGGGATGAGATTGTATTCTCATCGTGGTGATAACCTTGGAATTTGGTTTTTGGTGGGATCTGGGGTCCGGAGTACTTTGTGCTTGGGCTGGTAATGGAAATAGAGATTGAGGTGTAATTATTGAAAACAGATGATTTTTAATGAGTCATAATGTATTTGTGGAGGACTTGGAATTTTTGTGACTTGGTACTATATATATGCCAAGAGGGCTCGATGTGTAACCATTTTCCCCTCCTCCCTCTCTCTCCTCTTCCACGTCTCTTCCCCCATTTCCCCAAACCCTCATTTTCTCCTCCCATGGAAGAATCGAGCAAGGCTCGATCTAGGAGCCGGATTTCTCGAAGATAACCAGGTATTAATCTTCCCCTCGTCCTTATCATCGATTTGTTAGTGGTATGGTGTTTTGGTTAAGAATTATGTTGGGTTTGGAAATTGGGGATTTTTTTGGTAAAAATCCAAAGTTATTTTTTTTTCGTGTTTTTATGGGTTTTAATGGAGTTTATGAAGTGTTGTGGTTGTTGGTAAGTGTTGGTATGAGTTTGGGGAAGGATTTGAGGTGCTAAAATGGTGATTTTCGAGTTTCAGGGTTCTACCGATGGATCGGTAGAAGTTACCAATCGATCGGTCGAATGCCGTAGCCAAAAATGAGAAATCTGGGTTCTACCGATGGATCGGTAGAAGTTACCGATCCATCGGTAGGGATGAACAGTAACTTTTTTATAAAAAAAAATTCTCCTTAAAATTTTAGGAGATTGTATGGGTACATCTATGCTGTATTTGGGAGTTTGATTCATGCTTTGGTATGTGTTGTGTGCTCATAAATAATTGTGAGTAATTAATCGTGTTTAGCACATAATCCATCAGTCACGGGACCAAGGCAAGTTTGGAGTCGAACTACGGGAATATAAGGTACGTATGATGTACGAGCATAGCCCTTTATTATAATTGCAATTGTTGAGTGCATGGTTCACTGTATTGCAATAAATGTATATGGAAATGCATGGTATACGGTATTAACAATAAATGTATATTGAAATACATGGATTATGGTAATTGCTACAAATGGATATATATATATGCATTGGGAATTATATGGTGCCGCTTTTGAGCGAACAATGGTTGGGATGTTGCCGCCTTTGAGCGAACATCGGTTATGACGCCACTGCTGTTGAGCATGCGTGAGAATGAAATGCCGCTATTGTAGAGCGAGCAATGAAATAGAACTATGGAACCATAAGTGCAATATATGGAATATCTGTAATCATTGTTTAATGATTTGATATTATTGATTATGATATCGGTATGTGGCAAATGGATTTGTTAATCAATGTAATGATTAACTGGCATTTGGGAATTTGATGGTTTCAATTGTTTTGAGAACATGGACAGTACAGAGAATCCCGGATGAGGATGATACCATCTAGGGAGCATCCTTTATATTTCATAGCATTTACATTTTTGTAAATTATGAATTGTATTATTGTGATATTGGATTTGGGATATTGGTATGCTCACCCCATGTGGGGGCTGTCTCTGTTGGCGCAGGATATTAGGTACATCGATGGCTTGGAGTTGAGCTCGAGCTGTGGATTTGAGGTGCTTCCAGGATCGAGGTATCAGCGACGGTATTGAGCATGATACTTTATACATTAGATACACGTATACTTATTCGATGCTCGCATGTGAGCAGTATCATGTGTATATGGATTGTATAAAGAAGGCAAGGGCCTCTTTTCATTTATGTGTTGCATGGAATTAATTATGAATTGCAAAATGAATTGAGAGCATGTTAGTGTATGTGTAAAGGTGCATGTTATGTTTATGGATTATGTTTGGGAAATTTTAGACATTATACGATTTTATAAATGGTATTTCATGCTAGAGTTGCATGTAATATCTTTCCCCTTGATAACATGATTGTATGCACTAATGACAAGGGTTAATACACTAATAACGGGTTAAGGGCACGGGGGTCCTTACATAAAACAACTTCAGAGTTTTTTAGGAGTTGTTAATTTTGCTGGGATGTTTATCAACAATCTAGCAAACCACGGGAAGGTGTTCAGTCCACTACTAAAAAAAATGTTAAGTTTGAGTGGAATGAAGATCACAGGCAAGCTGACAAACAGTTGAAGGAGGTTTGCAGGCAACTACCAAAGCTTGCAATACCAAACGACGAAGATGAACTGGTATTATATACAGATGCCAGTGATCATTGGTGGGCTGCAGTTCTCATGAAAATAACACCAGAAGGGGAAGTGCCAAGCAGATATTGCAGTGGGCTATTTGATAACATCGAAGTTATCAGATGACACATCAATGAGAAGGAGTTCTTTGCACTTTGGAAGGCTTTTAAAAAATGGCCATTATTTTTACTTGCAAAGAAATTTATCTTAAAATTAGATAATACTAATGTTAAGTCTTTTCTAAAAAAATAAAATAGGATCAAAACCAGAAAAGGCTAGACTTTTAAGATGGCAGGCTGAATGTCAATATTATGATTATGATATTGTCATTGTGAAATCTGATAAAAATATTCTTGCAGATTTCTTAACACGAGATGGAGGGACACATTGCTAGCTATACCCTCAAGCGAGTTAGGAATCTCAGGGAAAACCTGGAGATCCTGGAACGAGATTTTGGGACTCTTTGTCTCAATGCAGAGGTCGCGGGACGACTTCAACGAGCAGATCAGGAACTTGTTACTGATCATATACGAGCATGCTTTCGGGACCATGAACGTTTGTTTGAAGTCTTGAAAGGGCATACCTTCAGGCAGCACCTTCAACGGTGCAAAAAGAAATGTTTAGAGAACGGGGCTCATCTAACCCGGAGGCAAGAGATTCAAGTACGCCTGTCACGAGTGCTGCATATGATGCATTCCTTGAGGATGTACAAGCTGTAGCGAATGTTGAAGGTCAGGTGTCATCACAATCTGAACCTTCAATCAACCCAACACCTCTGGGGTAAAAGAGGGAGAGTTGAATCTTAGGCCAATGACTGGCAAGTCTAAGGTTCAAACTAATGATGATTTAGTTTCTTCACCTATGCAGGATTACCAACGCACTTGGGAGAAACTAATTACCAGGCGAGGTATCAACCTCGAAAAAACAATAGTTGATATCTCCGGAAAATATCTGAGAGTTTGGATGAAACCAGACAGCCATCCAAACGCTGTTCAGCAATGGTATAATTTCGGAGTTCTGGCTTCGGTTTAAACTGTGGCACCAGCCTTCTCTGAAATATCGAAATTAGCAAAATGGATCAGAGAAGCTGTTTACGAGACTTGGGCCAATAATCCACATTTGGCCAGAGGCGATATCTTGGAGCTGTATTTTTTCAGTGTTGCTCCAGAACCAGCGAAGAAAGGCTTCATTGAAGCTTCTCATTTTATCAAGCTAAGAAGACCGGATGGAAACACCCTGAAAAATTTAAAAATGGCGCTATCAGAGGGAATTCCAATTTTGGCTGGAACTATCACAGATGATGAAGTTTCAACCAGACGAGCATGTGGTCTTTGGGTTTGTCTAACAGAAATGGACAAAGTCAAATACACATTCAAGTTCTTTCAAAATTCAGCCAACGGAACTTTCTTGCTGAATTCTATGACAGGAACCTCCACGAGATTTGCCGAAGAACTCTTTGAAACAAAGAGAAGAATTTTTTGGAGAACAAGATTCCAGCAGGAAAGGAGACTTACCGGAAATTCTGCAACATGGCACATATTTGCCGATGGATTGATCATATCTGCCAAGCATGCCCGGAGCATAAAGAACCAGAGCACGGAAAAGGATTCCGATCCAAAATCGACAGATCAGAGGCAGGAAAAGACAAAAGACCTGCTGACAAGAGAGCCCGTTTTCCTAAAGCTCGGGGACCACAAAAACCATTAATGTAAAGATTCCCCGACAAAGGAAGAGAGGTGGACCATTAAAAGTTAGTGCGGATACTGTTCACCGTACTCAGACAAAAAATAATGGACCACTCAAGAGAAAAGTTGGCACATTCAGACAAAGATGCCAGACCACGTGAAAGTTAAGGTGCACTCACATGCGCAGTCAACATTTATCAAGATTTGGAATCCGCATTTAAAATCCGGATTCATGCCTATATAAGGGCATTCATTCAGGAAGCTAAGGACATCGAAAATTCTCCATAGTTTTCTGAAAATAAATATTGTAGTCTCCAAGCTTTGTAATCTTCAGCTTTCTTAGCTTGGTAATATTTCTTTTCTTTCTTTCATTTAATATAGTTCTGTTTGTTGCAAGTTTATGTGTTCTTGAGTCAAGCCTCATCTATATGAGAGGCTAAACAAGTCTGTCTCCTCCCAAAAGGAGACGTTTTAATGTAATAGATGTTATAAGTATTCCAAAATAAAAATAAGGCTGTTGCCCAGCTATCTCCCAGATTTCTTTAAATCTTTTTTATATCTTGAATATACCTTACGACCTAAGGTAGGAAACGAATTAGGGCTGTGCTGTGCTGTTTCTGAAGGAGTCGGATAACTGGCAGACTAACCTCGCTCGTGAGCTGAGGTTGGATGGTGAGGAGCCATTCGTAAAACAGTCTGGAGGCAGTAAGTTTTTGATTGGTGGAAGTTGCGACTTGCGACCCACCTCACCCGGTGCCGTTATGGTCAAAATGGTATTTTTTAGTTTGTTAAAATTTTATTATAATACGGAAGCATGTTGGGCCTTTTATTTATTTTTAACATGATCTTCAAATCGGGTTGAATTATAATTAGACGAACGTTATATAAACCGTGAGTCATTTGCTTATGCTCTTGGGATTCATCTCGAGATGACAGAAACTGAAGTATCTCATGTTCATATAATGTTTCTGTTTGGTAAATATTAGGATGAAAATGATGATGAATAGTATATTGTGGCATATTTTGTTCTTTAAATATTTTCTAGGGGCTAAGAATGCAAATTTACTAAAGATTGGTTGGACCGCTTGGACCACATGGTGTTATTATGGTCATTTCAACCTAGAATGAACTTATATCAACTAATGTTTTTTCGTTGAACTATGATAGATTATGTTTCACGAAAGTGTATCGGCCCGTAAGTTTCCCTTGAATATTTTTGTTCTGAGGCCTGAGGGCCCAAAATCTTTCGACCCGATATTACCTTAGGATGCCGTCTGGCCCACAATTATCCGAACCAGGATACCCAAAGGGATGCCCGAGATCAAGTGTTTGATGCTCGAATCGCCGTTCATCAGCAAATCTTCTCTCTAATCGACTGATTAGGTCGATCTCCACTTTCAAGCTCAAAAAGGTGAAATGTTCTTACCATTTTAGTTGTTTCGAGATCACTAGCACAAAATTTCACGATGCGCAATCTACGGTTGTATTATGATTGGAGTAGCATGACTCAAGATAAACTTTAAAGGTTGTTTTTTTTTTAATTATTCTTCTTCCGGTCGATTCAAACTCTGCTGATAATTCGGAGGGCCAAATCTACACCAATATTTAAGTTTTGATTTTGAGGTCATGTATTGTTATTCTCTCTTATCTATACACTTCTAGATATCCGCAATCTGTTTCCACCTCTGTCAGCTTATCTATTCATTATGTTTTTTCTCATCATTGTTACCTTGTTTGTCATAATTGAAAAATTGATGTTCTTTTTCCTTGCGTAATAAAAAAGAATTAAGTCCACTACTGGTGCAAGCCTTCGGCTTCATTCGATTGTGGAACATGTAGCAACATCGGTGCACGGGACACGTTTGTAGAGTTGAGATGTAACAAAAGTACTGTAGAAGATTGGAAATGGTTTACTTTAGGTTGGGTGAACCCAATTATGACTTGATCATGAGTTGAAAATGAGCCCATTTCGGATGTCATGTATTTGATGCAATTTATTTGAATTTTGTGTTCTTCATAAGCACATCTTGTGTTCATTTATTTTTCTGTCACTATTTGCCATTGATTAGGGAAGAATGGGTCGGAAAGCTGGTACATTGTATATTAATCCAAAGAAGTTCGGCAATCTTCAAAAACCTTGTATGAGAGAAATGGTTTCATTTCTTAATTGTTTGGCTCTAAGCCAAGGCAACGACGAAAAATGTAGTCGGCAAAAGTCACTTTTGAGTGCCTGCATGGATGCTCAGGTAAGTTGATACGGGGTGGAATGTGCAATGTGAAACATCTATTAACGTTCCATTTGGCAGCTGCCTAGAGAATTTGGTTTTGTGCTCCAGTAATTATCTTCTTGTTGGATCTTCTTGCTATTAACATACTTCTCTATTTCCTTTCTGCAGACTGCTAATAAAAGAAAGCCTTGGGGCAGCATTAACTATCACTTGCAGAGGCTTAATCGAGGAAGAAAGTAGGAACTGGACTTTGGTATTGCCTTATTGATTGTGAGACTGCATCATCGGCCATCTTCTCTGTTGAAAACAAAGTTCCAAGAGTATTTAAGTATTTTTTATATGCGAGCTCATTGAAATCTAGCTAGACTATATTATGTTTCGTTACAGATTCTGGCTGTTATTGTTTAAATCCAGTGAATGAACGTAATTTTGGAGTTCTTTGCAAGAGCTTAAAATGCTTATATTTGAGGCTGGATGGAACTTATGTTCTGGAAATTCGATTCATTGATGTGATGAATCTTTAATTCATGTAGAAAGACTTTCAGCTTATTTGGTTTTGTTAGCATGTATCTGTTTCATCATTATTGTTACTCCCACATATGTGCTGTGTGAGTTTTTGCAAGTAAGTAAACAAATCTCATATGCCTGCTCATTTAAGTATTAAGAATTTATAAAAGTTTCCAATATCCAAGAATGGCTACCAGATATTCTCTAGCAGTTTGTGGAGTTACTTGATGCGACACTAATTTATAGCGATTCATTAAAGACACTATTTCTTTCACCACCACTTTACAAAATTCACAAGCTATAAATTTAAATGGAGCAGGGAGATGAATCCAAGGTGGAAATCTGAAATTACTATTAATTGATGCGTTAAGATCGAAATACCATGATTTTGTTTTGGGTGTATCTATTTATTTCCTGTCTTTTCATTTACTTTCTATAATTGCGCCCACACTTGAGGCTGTTTGATACAGAAGAAATTTCAGAATATTATCATCTGTTTTATCATCTCTGAGTAGATTATGTTGCTGGTACTTTTTTCTCTAAATCATCGAAACTAGTTTGTTGATCGGTTATATTTACATCTGATCACAAAGTTCCACTTCATCTATTAACATCTGCATTTGTTCCTTGCCAGTTTACAGGTGTCAGTGTGCCGCCAATCAAAATATGAGATTGATGAGAAACAGTTAGAGCCATTAGTTGATTTCTCGAATTTTATTGAATAGTCGTACAATTGTTTTTTATTGTCATCATCATGGTTCCATTCCTCTGTGTATAATATTTCACTTTGCATTTCAACTTGTTTTTGATACACAGTTTTCAGTTGGGGGGAAGGGGACCCTGGAGGCTGATGAACTTTCGAAGTGAATAAGTCAGACGACTGAATATTTTGTAGACGGTTGAATAATTAGTTTGTTTCTTTTAAATGCACACCCTTGTCTAACTGCTCTATCAGAAGCATTGCTTGCCGGGGCATGATGAGACTTATGGAAAATTCATGTTGTGTTTCTAAGTTCGGCTTTGCTTATCCAACTCCTGTTACATTCATCATTCATGTCATTATGTTAAAAGGTAGAGCAAACATTTAGACGAGAATATTCTCATCAACTCATCCAAGAATTGCTACCTCCTTAAGGGTGTGTTTGATACGAGGATATGGTAAGTGAATGATGAGTAGGGTGAGCAAAAGTTCGGTTAAACCGAACAAACCGCATAAACCGAATTAATTTGGAAAATCGGTTCGGTTATTTCGAAAATTCGGTTTTGATTTTTAAAAAATTGGTTAATTCGGTTTGGTTTCGGTTTTCATTTTTTTAAAAATATCGGTTAACTGAATTATCCGAAATAATTGTGAGGGTATTTTGGTATGATTTTAAATGATGGTTTAATTTTGTGAATTTTCTTGTATTGACCAAAATACCCTCACAATTAATTTTTTTCCAGATTCGTTTCTTTTTTTCAAATTAAATTATAATTAAATAAAACAACTCAGACCACCATGAACCTGCCTCCTCCCTACAACTCGTCTGTCCACGCCATCACTGCCAAAGTCAATCTGAACCCGGTACTGCATCCGGTACAACCCCATCCCTTGGCCCCTTCAATATGGGCTCCATCTCCATGCAACAATCAAACTTAGTCCCCTCGTATTCCACCCCCACCGCCACTACGAGCGACCCTCCTATCACCACCACCAATACAGACAGCAACATGCTTGTGATTTATTCAAAGCCCATCAAGATCTCGTGTCTCTCTCACTCGCTATTGATTTGTCCTTTTGTTATCCATTGGTGAGTGTCGGGAAAAATCTTATCCATGTTTATCCAAATCTTGTCTGGATATACTAAAATCTTGTGAATACAATCAAATCTCAGATACTACTCCACGGATCACGGACTTGCCTAGTTTAGGGGACACATTTCCCTTGTTGCACCCACATATTAAGCAGGAAATCAGAAGAGCTCGGGTCCCAACAAGAGGTCGTCGTAACGTTTGAAGGAGGGCGAACAGGTGAGGTACAACACGTCGGCCCAACAGGTAAGTCCTACATAAAGAGGTCGGACGGAGAAGCGAGGTATTCTGAAAGGCCACAAGGAAGTGACGGAAACAGGTCGGCTTATCAGGTGGTTATTATTTAGGGGTATCACAGTCCCACCTCCCAGTCGAGCTAACGTCGTAGACCAGAAGTTCGTATGTATTTAACCGACATGTTTTAGCTATGAGTCAACTCTCCCTATCCTTTGCTGTTTTAGGCGGGAACCAACGACTAATTAATTTGAATTTTGAATTCAAAAATCCGACCGTTGAGGGCGTCTGTTCGTATTCTGAGGTAAATCCTAACCGTTCAATGCTTCAGAGATCAACGGCCCTGATTCGAGGAGACCCCCTATATATATAGCATGCCTGGTCCCACATTATCCAATTTTGCAACTCTTGAAATAGATCGGCTCTGACCTCTTTTGTGTCATTCTCCATTTTTCTCTTTCTGAAAACTCCTAGGTACGTTTTATTCTTAGCTGTTTTATTTGAGAATGTCTTCTTCCCCTGATTGATTATTTCCTTCCCCTCTAACTGACGAGGATCTTAGGGTGGTAGATCGGTATGGTTCTTTTTATCACCATGGGATTGCCCTCCCTGAGGAAGCTGTCCGAATGGAGGTTGTACAGACTGAGGAAGTTGTAGGAACTGAGGAAGTGCTACGAACTGAGGACCCATAGGAAGCTGGGACCTCGCCCGGGCACGAACCAGATTGCTGAGGCAAGCCCTCAGCGTAGATCGGAGTCTCCTCCGGGCAATTATCCCTGGTATGAATTGTACGTCCCTGCTTTGGATGAGTTAGATGAGGTACAAATACGCAAGCTTAGTCAAGCCCCTTCTGACCATGAATTCATATTTCCCTCTTCATCGCAACGGCCACACCAACCTCCTGAGGGTTACTACACCTTTTACCGCGGGCAGCTGGAGGGGGGTTTACGTTTTCCTCTTCCTGAGTTCTTTCAAGAGCTCAGTACTTTTTATCAGCTTAACCTCAACCAGTTCTCCCCCAACTCCTTTCATATTTTATGCAGCCTCGTAATTATTTTTAGGACGTTGGGATTACCTTATGACAACCCATCCCTTTCTTACTTCTTTCATATTAAGAGATCCGACGAGGGACCTTGGTATGTGGCCAGCTGACCTGGCTGTACTTTTGTTGGGGGGTATCCTAGTAATATCAAAGATTGGAAGAACTACTTTTTTTTTGTTAAACCTCCTCGGACATGGGTATGTTGTACTGACTCAATAGATCATCTCTCGGTTCTCCCCTCACCACCCAAAAATTTCAAAAAGAGCCCCATATTCCTAGATGTAATGAGAGCCATTGGGGGCCACTGCTTCAATTCCTCTAAACTGTTGGTGGATGGGCTCCTTTGTTTTGCTGGGTTGAGTCCGGCCGATCTTACTTTGAGGGGGAGAGATGGTACCTGTTTAAGCAAACTTCAATAACTATTTTAAACTTCGTGTTTTTTTTTGGCTCGATCCGACTGATCTCTCTTTTTGTTTTGTCATTCCGAGGACAGAGTAATGAGCTCGTTAGTGCAGAAGGCTCTTCAAAAGAGGAAGCAAAAGCAAGTCCACTCCCCAGCAGCTGAGGGAGTGACTATTGTGATGTGGTAGTTGAGAGTCCTACCGTCGAGGAGGCTCCCCTGACCTAGGGGGATCTGCAAGGTCCTCAGCCGTAGATGCTCAGCATGTGAGGCAAATTCGAGTTCGAACCGATCCTCTATCCCTCCGGCAGCAGGTGAGAAAGGGATTGAGCCAGTTCGGGTTGTGAGGCGTCGTGAGAGGGTGATGGAGGCCTACCGAGGATGAGTTAGGCTTGTTGGGGGAAGGGCCGATCACAGTTGCCTTAGCTGTGGCTCGTGATCTGGCTAATACTGAGGATGCTTTCTACATGAGCCAACTGAGCTGGAGTGATCTCATCAGCCGTACGGGTAGCCGTCTTACTGAGGCCATGCTCTTGATGGGGGAGTTTACATCCTGGGCTTCGTTCATCCGAAGACAATATCTTTAAGACACCAAGGTGTTTGAGGCTATGCAGGACTCACTGGCCGATGCCAAATCCCTGCATGAGAAGGAAGTAACTGAGCTTAAAGCTCAGATCGATAGGAAGACCATTTCGGAAGCTGAGGCCCATTCCATAATTGATGCGCAAAAACGCCAGCATGAAACTGATCTGCGGGAGCTTCGTAATGAGCTAGCACTGGCCAAAGGGCTAGCTGCTCTGCTGAGCAAGAGCTTGCCAAGGCTCAGAATGAGGCAGCCGAGGACAAGAAAAAATCCGAAGAGCAGGTCGGGTTGAAGCTCCTCACTTTTGTTGAAGTTGATTTCCAAGGATGTGTCAGTCAGATCAAAGAGCAAGGTTTTCTCTTACCTGACATCTCTTTGGACTTTCTAGATATAGAGAAAGTGGTTGACGCTCTCCCTCTGACCTCTAGATATGAGTTCCCCCTTTAAGCTCGCACTTCTTAATTTTTGTAACCTCCTCTTCTGATTTTAATAGAATTACTTATGTACTTCATATGTATTCGGTTTTATCTGGGCTTTATTAATCAATTACCTCAGCAAGGTAAAGTAACTCGGCTAAGTAAAAGCAGATAGGACCAAGCATGTGTCTGCTCAGCTATGTTTTGATTAATTACCACTTAATGGTAAAGTAAAAACAGATAGGACCAAGTATGTAACAACTCAGCTAAGCAAATTAATTACCCCGTAGGGCAAAGTAATAACATATAGGACCAAGCATGTGTCTGCTCGGATGTTTTGATTAATTACCACGTAATGATAAAGTAAAAGCATATAGGACCAAGCATGTGTTTGATCGGCTATGTTTTGATTACTTACCACGTAATGGCAAAGTAATAACAGCTAGGACCAAGCGCATAACAGCTCGGCTACGCTAATTAATTACCCTGTAAGGTTGGGTGAAAAACCCTTGAGATGAGGTGAAAACCCTTAGACCTGGCGTAACCAGGGTTGAAGTGAGCTCATCGTAAACAAGCTCCTGAGATGGGGTGAAAACTCTTGGACCTGGCATTATCAGGGTTAAGGTGAGCTCGTTATAAAAAAGCTCCTGAGATGGGGTGAAAACCCCTTGAACCTGACGTAACCAGAGTTGAAGTGAGCTCGTCGTAAACAAGCTCCTGAGATGGGGTGAAAACCCTTGGACCTGGCATAACCAGGGTTGAAGTGAGCTCGTTATAAACAAGCTTCTGAGATGGGGTGAAACCATTGGACCTGGAGTAACCAGGATCGAGGTGAGCTCGTCGTAAACGTAGTTCCTGAGGTCTGGTGAAAACCCTTAAAGCCTGACGTAATCAAGGTTGAGGTGAGCTCTTCGTAAACGTAGCTCCTGAAGTGAACTCGTCGTAAACTTAGTTCCCGAGGTCGGGCGAAAACCCTTAAAGCCTGACGTAATCAAGGCCGAGGTGAGCCGCGTAAACGTAGCTCCTGAAGTGAACTCGTCGTAAACGTAGTTCCTGAGGTCGGGTGAAAACCCTTAAAGCCTGACGTAATTAAGGCTGATGTGAGCTCATCATAAACGTAGTTTCTGAGGTCGGATGAAAACCCTTAAAACCTGGCTTAATCAAGGCTGAGGTGAGCTCGTCGTAAACGTAGCTCCTGAAGTGAACTCGTCGTAAATGTAGTTCCTGAGGTCGGGTGAAAACCCTTAAAGGCTTGACGTAATCAAGGCTGAGGTGAACTCGTCGTAAACGTAGCTCCTTAAGTGAACTCGTCGTAAACGTAGTTCCTGAGGCCGGGTGAAAACCCTTAAAGCCTGACGTAATCAATGCTCAGGTTAGCTCTTCATAAACATACCTCATGAACTCGGGTGAAAACCCTAATGATGATCACTTTTGTCTGAAATCCCTTTTTGTTTGAAATCTCTTTTTGTTTGACTGATGAACTCCAATTGTTTGTGAGGTCGGCCTTAGGCTGAAGCTCATGAGCTTGGCTGATCATGAAGGACTAAGAGACGATGAACTGGAGCTGAAGAGCTATAGAATCATGACCCAAAGTTGAACGCTTTGTTGAATAGCTATGACGAACCTCTAATTGAAGAGTTGTAGGGGGGCTCTATTTGAAGAGTTGGCCGAAGCATGGCCTGAAGTTGAAAGCCTGAAGACAATTTATGGCTGAAGAGCTATCGGAACATTACCTGAACTTTGGCTGAAGAGCTATGCAAGACCTCTAACTGAAGAGCTACAGTTGAACAGATGGTTGAACTGGTCGAGGATTACCTGAAACTGAAGAGTTGGGATGAGCTCAGGATGAAGAGCTGATGATGACCTCCTTCTGAAGATTTGAGGATTGGCTCGAACTGAGTTGATGGTGACATTTCTGAAGGCTGAGGATGACCTCGAGATGAAGAGCTCGGGATGATCTTGTTGAGGATGACCTCGAGATGAAGAGCTCGGGATGATCTTGTTGAGGATGACCTCGAGATGAAGAGCCCGGAATGACCTCCGGTTGAAGAGCTAAAGATGACCTCCATCTGAAGAGCTGAGATGAATTCTGCTGAAAAGGTGATGATTAGCTTTTTATGATGAGCTCTCCGGGGTAAACCATCTGAAGAGCTGAGGATGAGCTCTACCAAATAGTTGATAATAAACCACATGAATAGCAAAGAATGAGCTCCGTGAGGTAGGTCTTTTTCTGAAGAGCTAAGGTTGAGCTCTAATGAGTGGTTGATCTTCATTTGAAGAGCTGTCAAATGAGCTATCCTGAATAGTTAATGATTGCCTCCATATGAAGAGCTGATGGATATTCTCCGAGGTAGATCTTCTCCTGGTGAGCTGACGGACGAGCTCTCTATCTAGTTACTTCCATACGATGAGCTGGGGATGAGCTCTATGATGTAGATCTCCATCTGAAGAGCCGATGATGAGCCCAATGAGGTAGATCTCCATCTGAAAAGCTTATGGATGAACTCTCTGAGGTAGATCTCCCACTGAAGAGCTGAGGATGAGCTCTCCTGAATAGTCGATGATGACCTACATCTCATGAGTTGAGGATGATCTCCATGTGAATAACTGGGTATGACCCCAAGATAAATAACTCTTGATGATCTTTGATTTGAAGATGTAAGGATGAGCTCTGCCGAGGAGATGAAGGACCTCCTGAAAAGTTGAAGACCTCCTAAAGAGTTGAATATGATCTCTTGAATCGTAGATGACCTCCAGAAGACTTTATGATGATACCCTGATTAAGATCTCACGATGATCTCTGATTGAATACCTAAGGATGATCTCATGAAGACCAATATGAAGAGCTCGTGAAGACATCTGATTGAGGATATGATGATGACCTCCTGAAGAGCTGTAGATGGTCTCTGAGATGAAGAGATCATGGTGACCTCTTAAGTGTTAGGAATCCATCATACAATATGCAGCGGAATTTAAATTTGGATTCCTACCAAAGGACCTATACAAAGTGATCATATCGAGATTTATTAAGAATCGTACCCTTGTAGCGTGTTTGTAGCAGAATCTTCGTTGCAAGTCCACGAGTCACGAACAAAGATTTGCACCTTCGTCTCTACGGTATCCACACGATCAAATCGAAAAGGTGTTCAAGAACAAGTGGCTAGACTCGTTCTTAAACAGGAGCTAAACTCACTGTTCAAAACCGATCAATCGACAACCGTTCAAAAGCACTATTCACGACGGCGGTGGCCATGAGGTCGAGTGCAAGAGGCGGCGGCCGAGAGTGAGTATGAGAGTGACTATTAGGTTTTATGATGTGTAGGATTAATTCTCTATTAATATTGTTATCAAATAATATATAAGTTAGATTTAATTAAAGGCTTTCTTAAAGCCTCATTGGCCCATACCAATAATTAATTAAATTCATATATTTAATATATATAATTAAGACTCATCTTAATTAATTAATTCATCCAATGAATTATATCTCCATTTATCGATGTAATCTTTTGTGTGACCCGATAGGATCTTGCAATGTTGGCAGCGACATAAAATCTAATTTTATGTCACAAGCAATGAGCGGTATCTAGCAACACATCAAGGCTACCCAAATTACAAGAATGTCTTTGACTCGACATAACCTACGGAATGTGATAATATTAACCATGTAACTTAATCCCTTTGTCCAATGTGTTTAGATTGAACACGAGTCATGGAATAGTCATACTCATATATTCAATCTTTATTTCTTGATCCCCAAGTAGAACTAGAATAAACGAATAAGCTCGATATCACATATCGACTCATTCGAGCACGGTCATGCATTTTAGTCTTACTTGATCAATGGCCCAAACACTTCTCCTGTTATATAGGAGGGCCAAATCCTTTCTTGCTCACTCAACATCCCTCTACATAATTCGTGGTGTATCCAATGATTGTCTTTATAGTTTATTGACAATATCAAGATACATGACTCCTTAGGTTGGGATCTCTGATGATCTCAAGTCGTAAGGATTACATACATTATTATTACTATGAGAATTGCTTATGACGTTCTTATAACTATCCATGCAGCATTCTCATGGTGGGTCTGTCCAGTACATCGTTCTCTAACATGCACCTATGCGTTGATTTGATATCTCATATCTATGAACAATTCATCAATCAAAACATACTAGTCTCAATGCATTATCATATCCTTATTCATGATAATACTTGACTAGTGACAATCTTTAAGAACAATACAATATTATTCTAAGGACATTAACTTATATATTAATTCATATTACACAGATACTCGAATAATATATAATAATGAATTGCCATTAACAAAATCATAATACATTGTATGTCATAAACAATCATCTAATGAGTTGTCTTAGGGCATATCCCAACATTAAGTGGAGCTAATAATGAACTCTGGTTGAGGAGATCATGTTAACCTTCTGAATAGTTGAAGATGATCTCATGAATCATAGATGTTCTCCAGAAGACCTTATGATGATACCTTGATTAAGATTCATGATGATCTCTGATTGAACACCTAAGGATGATCTCATGAAGACCAAGAGCTCATGAAGACATCTGATTGAGGATACGATGATGACCTCCTGAAGAGCTCTAGATGACCTCTGAGATGAAGAGATCATGGTGACCTCTTAACTGAAGAGCTAATGATGAACTCTGATTGAGGAGATGATGTTGACATCCTGAAGAGCTCTATATGACCTCTGACTCGAAGAGATCATGATGACCTCTTAAGTGAAGAGCTAGGATGATCTTTGGATGAGAATGATTTCCTGATGAGCTCTGGCTGAGGCATTTGATTCCACTTTATAGTCCCCCCAACATCTGGGTAAATACACTGGTGAACTTTTCCAAAGCTTAGACCCATGTTCGTCACCGGAGGTGAGATCTTCCACTTTCATAATTGGAGATTAGATCTCACATATTCATTGTAGGAGGTTAGATCTCACATGTTCGTCTCTGAAGGCTCGATCTCTCATATTCACCATAAGATGTTAGATCTCTCACGTTCGTCACCAGAGATGGCTACTCGTCTCTCTACTACGAGCATCATTAGAGGTTAACAGAGTTTGATTTTCTCCATTTTCTGTTGTCCATCTCTACGTCCTCACTCATGTTCCCACAGATGACGCCAATTGATATCATCAAAAATTGCGATGACATGTTGCTATGAATAGAGAGTGGGTTCACCTCTCTTTCTTCTCCAATACTCAAAATGACGATTGTGGCAGTAAGTAGCATCTGAGATGGCCTGAAAGCACGAAGCATCCGTGAGAGGGGCCGGAAGGTTTTCCGGCGTATCCCCTCTGACGGTCAAGTCAGGTGAGAGAATAAGGGAAAATGTATGTCGTAAAGTAAGCGAGAGCATTATGAATCCCTGAATTGGTGCCCCAAACCTGGTATTTATAGGCGGAGAACTAAGAGTTATCATGTATCAATGACCACTTCCATGTTTATCCAATCTTATCTGGATATACTAAAATCTTGTGAATACAATCAAATCCCAGATACTACTCCGCGGATCACGGACTTGCCTAGTTTAGGGGACACAGTTTCTTGTTGCGCCCAAATATTAAGCAGGGATGAGAAGAGCTCGGCCAAGGAGCTCGGGTCCCAAAAAGAGGTCGATGTAACGTTTGAAGGAGGGCGAACAGGTGAGGCCCAACACGTCGGCCCAACAAGTCGGTCCTACATAAAGAGGTCGGACGGAGAAGCGAGGTCTTCTGAAAGGCCACAAGGAAGTGACGGAAACAAGTCGGCCTATCAGGTGTTTATTATTTAGGGGTATGACTTATCATTTGAACCGAACATAGGCTTAAGACTAGTGCTCGTGGGAGATAACAATCAGTAATCCGTCTTTAGAGCAAATAATACCTATGTGCAGCTGCTTGATGTCTGGTTGCCTACCTGGGTACAAGCCCTACTTTAAACATATGAAGTATAACCATATATATTTAATTTTGGTATGATTTAAAAATGGTTGATTAATTTTGTGAATTTTCCTGTATTGACCAAAATACCCTCACAATTAATTTTTTTTTCCAGATTCTTTTCTTTTTTTCAAATTAAATTATAATTAAATAAAACAACTCAGACCACCATGAATCTGCCTCCTCCCTACAACTCGTCTCTCCACGCCATCACTGCCAAAGTCAACCTGAACCCGGTACTGCATCCGGTACAGGCCCATCCCTTGGCCCCTTCAATATGGGCTCCATCTCCATGCAACAATCAAACTTAGTCCCCTCGTCTTCCACCCCCACCGTCACTACGAACGACCCTCCTATCACCACCACCAATACAGACAGCAACATGCTTGTGTTATTCAAAGCCCATCAAGATCGCGTGTCTCTCTCACTCGTTATTGATGATTTGTCTTTTTGTTATCCATGGTGAGTGTTGGGAAAAATCTTATCCATGTTTATTCAAATCTTATCTGGATATACTAAAATCTTGTGAATATAATCAAATCCTATATACTACTCTGCGGATCACTGACTTGCCTAATTTAGGGGACACGGTTCCCTTGTTGCGCCCACATATTAAGCAAGGAATGAGAAGAGCTCGGCCAAGGAGCTCGGGTCCCAAAAAGATATCGTCGTAACGTTTGAAGGAGGGCGAACAGGTGAGACACAATAGGTCGGCCCAACAGGTCGGTCACACATAAAGATGTCGAACGGAGAAGCGAGATCTTCTGAAAGGCCACAAGGAAGTGACGGAAACAGATCGGCCTATCAAGTGTTTATTATTTAGAGGTATCACTTATCATTTGAACCGAACATAGACGTAAGACTAGTGCTAGTGGGAGATAACAATCAATAATCCGTCTTTAGAGCAAATAATACCTATGTGCAGCTACTTGCTGTCTGGTTGCCTACCTGGGTACAAGCCCTACTTTAAACATATGAAGTATATCCATATATATTTAATAATAAACACTATTTTTCTTGTGTTTGAAGATTGTCCCCTGCTGTAAAAAATTTCAAACATATACTGAAGGAGGTGATTTACAGAGATAAAAAAATCAAAATCGAAAATAGAGTTGGAGATTATTTAATAGAAAGAAAATGAAGTCACTTACTTTTTACCTTATAAAAAAACTATGAGCCATACAATAAGCACAAAAATCAGTGTACTATTACATGATGAGATATTGTGACCCATGGTCATCTTTCAGAATTTTCATCCCCTCTCTCCCCTTGAGTTTCCACAGCTTCTTCTCCAGGCAACTTTGATTCCGTATTTTCCAACCCAGAAACCGATCCTTCGCCTAGGTCATCGACTAAACTAGATACGTCCTTTAGATCATTCATTTTTTCTGATTCCTTCGCAATGTTGGGAGGTGATGGAGTTGACACACCCAGTCCTTTGGCAAGGCAGACGTACTTCAACACTAGTTGCTTGTAATTGTTTAGCAGATCTTCTACATCACTAACCGTTAGATCACCAGCAACAGCGTACAGATACGGGAAATCATGAAAATTTTGGCTTATGTCGTCTTCCTTTAACACCATGGTTGCACCTTTATTTTCCAGGTCTGAGATAGACGGAATTTTATCCAAAGATACCTGATCTTTCCGGAAAGATTCCTCGTTTCTTGATCCAGTTTCAGATGACTGGACCTGGAATTGAGGTTGTGTTTCCGAAAGCTGATGTTTCCTAGACTTAGATGCTGGTCTGGACTCCACTCGTTCTCCCCTAGGAATGTGTCCGAAACTTCTATCAGCTGGACTGTATGAATTGTCTGAGCTCTCTGAAAGGCCAGAAAGAAGTGCTCGAGCTGATTCCATGTTCATTTCATATTCCATTTCATCCATTGAAAGGGCTTTTGCATCAATGTTCATAACGAAAGACTCTACAGAAAGCATGTTCGTGAAGAAGTAAGCTGCTTCTGATACCAAGCGAGTTTGCCGCCTAAAACGTTGTATATATGATAAGTTGGAGTGTAGCTGAGGTGGGTTTGCCTGTTCAACATGCCACATGAAGTTGTGAATTTGAGAATTTAGTGATTTAGCAGATAACAACAACTATGATAATGAAGAATCACCATTAAAATTCTTAAAGAACACATGTATTCTGTTGAGCAATCACGACATCACATTATCACAGTTCCACCAGACAGAAGTAAAATTCTATAAGAGCACACCAGATAGCATCTTTAAATTAAATCATAAATGGGAATAGTAAAGAATCTTCCAACTATGGCCTTATCAAAGAAACAGAACTACCTTTATGGTGACATAAATGAGAACTGGAAGAAATTCATCAGCTCCTGGATGATCTTCATTGGACGCGACAGAGGCATTGATCAGTAGGTTATTGATAACCTTGCAACAGTGTAAAATGCAGAGAAGTTTATCTCTTGGTGCCTTGTACATGTTAATTTTTTGCAGCTCTTTCTGGGCAAGCTACAATAATGAAAACACAAGATTTCGGCTTTAGACTTTCATGGAGAAAATTCTAGGGGAGTAAACGATTCTAATCAAAGGAAATTTCATAGCATAAGATAATTTTTTGTAGAAAATGAGAAAATACAAGTCTCTACTCATCTTCTTTCTCTCACCGTGTAAATTTCTTTGTTTTTAACATTCCCACTATGAATTAACTTCTCCCTTCAAGTAACTAGCACCAGGAACGCCATATATTTTGTCAAGTACATTGTGCCATACAGCCATTCAACAACATAGAATATTGAGTAAGAAAAACTTGAAATCTTTGCTAGCTTATTCATCAATTTCTCTAATATAACTCATAAATTTGTCTCACACAGCTGGCATATATCATTTAATAAACAAGAAAGGTAATTTCATAAATAAGCACTAAAATAACTACTTTAGCCACAAAAAATATAGAAGAAAAAGTATATCCAGTCCATACAGGACATCCAAGGAACTAAATTGGTAGAGAAAATTAATTAGGTGAGAGTTTCCATCATTCGTCCACCTACAGTTTTCTTTGGAAAATTATTTGTATAAGATTTACAATGTAGAATATGTAGTTAATGAATATCTCATAATTTCACAAGTGACTTCCTGTACAAATCCGACTCATCAAAATTTCCCTGAATAGCTAAAATTTGATTTCATCCAGGTACATCCAAGTTTATTTTTGTCACTCTAAATACCACAGAAAGTTAAGCATCCCCCTATCAACACCAACACAACTATGGTGTTTAAGAAATTACTCCAAATTATATCACATTAGAACAATCAATTCATCTTGTGGGTGTGTGATTCGAATCATCAAGAAAATGCCAGGCCACAGCCTCCTATCTGTGCCGATCACATGCCTGATTGTTTTACATGGAATTCAATTAGAGAAGAATAAAGGGCAAGTGAAAATCAGTTAGGGTCCATTCCTTCACTCACCAACCATGATGTTTCATTTTGAAATTTCGGCTTGATATCTAAATTTTCTGGTCGAATAAATTGTTGAATCAGAGCCATCCTCTCGTGCAGCTGATCGTCGGCTTTCACGTCTTCTGGAACTGATGCATACACACGTGTAAATAACTTTGTCATGACATATTTCTCCAGTCCCTGCAATTGAAAGAGTATAACTAAAAATAAATGGCTTAACAAGAGATAAAAAGGCATACTTCCCCGTTCACGAAAGCAAACAAATCATGCACAAACACAAGAAATGTCAAGGCAAATTAAATACGACCATAAAAAGCACATTTTACTAAAATAAGTTGTTGAATTCAATCCTCTATGCAAATCTGCAATAGCAAGTTCGTGAGAGAAGGCCTGCTTCGATCACAAGAGTCAAACAGTTGCTAGTGAAATAGAATACATAAAGGATACTCACTTCACCTGCGCTCTCTAACTCTTCTTCTGAAGATCCAGCCCAGAGGGAGTGAGCCCTGAATGCTGCTTCCATATTGCTGAGAAACTCCTGCACAGACGCACTGTCCCTTTCTTCATCTGGCGCATTGTTCAAAAATGACACTATAAAACTGGAAAAAATTATAATTAGATATATGCTGTTAGTTTTTGTGTGCTACAACCAGATATATAGAACATAAAACTCCGCACATAAATCATTTGCTTCACTTCATGGTTACATAAATTTTTTTCTGAATTCCAAACAGTTGTAGAGATATTAAAATGAGAGAATCTCAACAACCTACCAAGACGATGCCTTTTTTTATGGAAACAGAGTAGGCGTAGCATATGCCATCAAATAAAATGTCTGCCTCAGATAATTCTACGATAACTACATGTCCACGGGAATTTTCAGTGGCGCTCTTTTCGAACCATGATCTTGAAAGAATAAGTGGATAAATTTAATGATCTCAATATACATAAAATTGAAAAATACAAGAAAAAGTAGTTTAAAGAAATAAATCTTTAGCATTTAGCTATAAAACAAACCTAAAATTATTAAATAAAAAAAAAGACTTTTATTGAAGTCTCCGCTAGCTTAAATTACTGTTCAAAGCTCATTTAATATTCTTTTAGCATTTACCCAGTAATACTAACAATAGCTCCAGGTCTAAGAATCTTAAAACGTGTATAAATAAGAAATCAAATCAACGCTTTGAACTCTTAGGTACCTTGAATCAAATCCAAAAATTCTTCAAAACATAATCAATTCAGCATAAATTGACTTAATTCAAGTCCAGCAATGCAAACAAAGCGCCAGGCTAACAATAATGAACCGTAAGCAATCCCATTTATAGAACGAGAAATTCCTTTAAAGTCCTTGACTGAACTGACCCAACAAAAAGAAATACGATGCGTGAAAAAACACGCAATTACAAAGAAGCGCATGCATCACAATACCTTTTGATGGCTTTTACAAATTCGGCGGCGGAAGGGTGGCGCATCCGCTCCAGGAAGTCGTGCCAAGTCATCGGAGCCGTCGATGATCCGAAAACGTCGGAATTCTCCATCGGCGACCGGATCGACGGGTACTATCTCTTTGGATAGTGAGCTGGGTTTAGAGCCAACAAATGGGTAGGATTTACTGCTGAAGCGGATTATAGAAGTAGATGATTGGGTCGGCCCAATACCTTATGGGCCCAAAAATTCTCTCATAATTATACCCGAATTATCCTGATCAATTTCAACTCGTCAAAATGGGGTTTGGCCTACTTATACTCATACACCAACATTTTTGCCTATATTACGCATATAAAATTCAAAACTCAATAACGTGGCTCTAATTAAATAAACAGAGTTTTAATACACACGAGTTTATAAAAGTAGGATAATTTGGAAAAAAATTCAAAAGGTTTGTATAAGAAATAACGAGTTTCCATTAAATCTCAAACTTGTATCTCAATTGATTATCTATTTTTAGTCATTCTCTTTCGTATGGTATTTTCTCACGAGCTCATGTGTATAGTCTAGCTGGTAAGAGCTCATATCCAATCTGATCTGTCGGGTTTGGATCGGAATCCTTTCCCGAACTCTGGTTCTTTCTGCTCCGGGCATGCTTGGCAAATATGGTCTATCCATCAGCCAACGTGTGCCATGTTGCAGAATTTTCGATACGTTTCTTTTCCCGCCGGAATCTCGTTTTCCCAAAGAATTCTTCTTTTCGTTTCAAAGAGTTCTTCGGCAAATCTTGTTGAGGTTCCTATCATGGAATTCAGCATGAAAGTTCCGTTGGCTGAATTCTGAAAGAACTTGAATGTGTATTTGACTTTGTCCATTTATGTTAGACAAATCCAAAGACCCCATGCACATCTGGTTGAAACTTCATCTTCCGTGATAGTTCTAGCCAAAATTGGTATACCTTCTGGTAGCGCAATTTTTACATTTTTTAAGGCTTTTTCGTCTGGTCGTCTAAACTTGATAAAATGAAAAGCTTCGATGAAGCCCTTCTTCGATGGTTCTGGAGCAGCTCTGAAAAAAATACAACTCCAAGATATCTCATTTGGCCAATGTGGATTATTGGCCCATGTCTTGTGAACAGCTTCTCTGATCCATTTTGCTAATTTTGAAATTTCAGATAATGCTGGTGCAACAGTATAAACCAAAGCCAGAGCTCCGAAATTATATCATTCTTGAACTTCGTTTGGATGGCTGTCTGGTTTCATTCAAACTCTCGGATATTTCCCGGAGATATCAACTAAAGACTTGTCTGGGTTGATACCTCGTCTGGTAATTAGTTTCTCTTAAGTAAGTTGATAATCCTGCATAGGTGAAGAAACTAAATCATCATTAGTTTGAACCTTAGAATTGCCAGTCATTGGCTAAGATTCAACTCTCCCTCTTTTACGGCCCAGAGGTGCTGGGTTGACTTGAAGGTTCAGATTGTGATAACACTGACCCTCAACATTCGCTACAGTTTGTACATCCTCGAGGAATGCATCATCTGCATCACTCGTGACAGGGGTACTTGAATCCCTTGCCTCCGGGTTAGATGAGCCACGTTCTTTAAACACTCCTTTCTGCACCGTTGAAGGTGCGGCCTGGAGGATGTGCTCTTTCAAAACTTCAAACAAATGTTCATGGTCCCGAAAGCATGCTCGTATGTGATCAGTAACAAGTTCTTGATCTGCTCGTTAAAGTAGTCTTGCGACCTTCGCATTGAGACAAAGAGTCCCAAAGTACCGTTTCAGGATCTCCAGATTTTCCCTGAGATTCCTAACTCGTTTGAAGGTATTGCTATCAGTGTGTCCCTCCATCTCGTGTTAAGAAATCTGCAAGAACATTTTTATCAGATTTCACTGTGACAATATCATAATCATAATATTGACATCCAGCTTGACATTTAAAAGTCTAGCTTTTTCTGATTTTGATTCAATCTTATTTTTCAAAAAAGACTTGACACTTGTATTATCTATTTTTAAGATAAATTTCTTTGCAAGTAAAAATAATGGCCATTTTTAAAAGCCTTTCGAACTGCAAAGAACTCATTCTCGTTGATGTGCCATCTGATAACTTCGCTGCTATCAAATATACCGCTGCAATATCTGCATGACACTTCTTCCTCTGGTGTGGGTTTCATTAGTACCGCAGCCCACCAATGATCACTGACATCTGTATATAATACAAGTTCATCCTCGTCGTTTGGAATTGCAAGCTTTGATAGTTGCTGTAAACTTCTTTAAGCTGTTTGTCAGCTTGTCTGTGATCTTCATTCCAGTCAAACTTAACATCCTTTTTGAGTAGAGGACTGAACACTTTCATGTGGTTTGCTAGGTTGTTGATAAACATCCCAGCAAAATTAACAACTCCCAGAAAACTATAAAGCTGCTTCAAATCCTTGAGATCATCCGGATATCTTGCACCTTTTCAACAATGTGGTTTTGCAAGATGATTCATGATTCGTCAATCTCAATTCCAAGGAACTCGATTTGTCTTACAACAATTACTGTCTTCCTTTCGGAGAGCACTAAACCTTCCTTGTAACAAACATCTGAAAATATTTCCAAATGTTTAAGATGTTCTTTCATGTTTCTTGACGCGATTATCGTCAATGTACATGAACATGAAGCTGAAATAATCTTTGAAAAGATTGTTCATCTTCCTTTGATATATCTGGGGAGCATTTGCCAATACCATTGGCATGACATTCCAGATGTAGTCCCTGTGGTGTGGAGAATCCCGTGAATCTTTTGCTTGCTTCCTCTATCTTAATCTAGTAGAATCCAGATTTACTATCGAACTTAGAAAACACTTTGGCATTCTTGATGCTATTTACCAAATGTTCTCTGCTTGGGATATAATATCCATCGAATTCCAAGATCTCGTTGATGCCTTTGTAATTGATTACCAATCTTGGTTTTCCTCTTTTAATATGGAGAAACACCATCTGAGATTAACTTAAGGTCCAAGTGTTCCTTAAGTATCATCTGCATATCTTTCCGATCTTCTTGGTTCGTGGGGATCGGTTTGTACCTTACGAACTCATATTCTCTTCCAGTTTTCACCTTCAAAGATGTTGTAAGCTCGTTTCTGTCCCACCATGCTAGAGGATCCTCATTGTAGTTCCTCTGAATCTTCCTTTTCACTTCCTCTAGAGTAATCTGATATTCGAGGGTAGCATCAGGTTGCATGGCTTCCTCATGTAATGCCTTTTTTAGTAACAACGGGATGTCGAGATTGACTTATTCTTCATCTTCATCCCTATCTTCATTATGTTCTCCACATTTATACCATCAAAAGATATTTTTTCTCTTTTAACCAATCCCTTGTTGCCTAAATTGAAGAATCGCTTCACCAAATCTCCGCTGATCCTTCATCTTAGGGTGTCGATGTTTTCCTTCATCATCACGCTTGCTACGAAAACTAATGGGGATTTTTTTGTGAAACGCCTCCCTTAGTCTCTGCACAATAATCTTATGACCACAAAGGGTTGTGAAAATAAGTCGCCTTGTCTCGTTCTCCTGAGTGAACCGCTTGAATGTCTGCAAGAAATTGTTTCCTAGCAGCATATCTACTCCTGTATCATGAAAATAAATAGGTGGAGTTTTGACTTTGTAACCTGGGGTACGGCCTGCTCCGCCGATGATTATTTCCGCTCCCTGGACTCATTCATTAAGGATAAGGATCCGCTTGGAAAGTCTCTTCCGGCAATGGCTGGTAACTTTTCACCAACCTCTTGGGGGAAGATATCGCGCCTGGCAATACATATTCCAGCTCCTGAGTCAATGTAAGCTGCAAAATGTTTTGTCCGATACTTTGCATATAACATCCCAACGGAGATGTATATGGAGAATGGACTAGTGGTCATCAGATCCTATATCTCGTTCCTTTCACCGTGAATTCCATTCCGTCTTGCTTTCTTTCCCAATGTTTATGTTCTTCGAGAAATTCAATCCCTAGAATAAGTTGTTCGGGGATTCTTCCTGCAGTTCCTGTAATTGTTAGATCAATTTCACCAACTGTAGGTTTTTGCAAATAGTAGAGGACATCACAAGGGAAGATATTATCTTTCTCCGTAATGTCAAAAATTATCTGCACTTCTCTCCAGCCTTCTGGGCATTTAAGCTTTCCTGTTGTTGTGAATACATCAGATATTTTCTGAATTCTGCTCGAGATTGCTTCTGTTTTTCCCCCGGATAGTTGCTGATTAACCTATCATGTTGGAAAGACATCCTTATTGGCTCGATCATAAGGCTCCTGCTTCTGTTTAGAGCAGGATGATCTTGTATCCTCATGTCGATCTCTCATATTGTCGGAGTTTCAATAATGTTCAGCAATACTGCTTCGGCGAAATCTTCGAAGATTCTGGGAACTTTGATGAATTCCTTTCTCAAGAATACCTCTGAATGATGAGTATTCGAGAGTGCGTATGACACCTTGTAGGTATCGAATATGGCATGTTCCATTCTTTCATCAAATCAATTCTTTTAAAATCTTGATGAAGAGTTAGAACCTTGTTGAAATCTCGATCTCCCAAATTGTATGCAATCCTTGGATAGACGTTAAAAGCCATCTTTCCCGCATACAAATTTCATGCGACTGATCCCAAACAAGAATCTTTGAGGTTCAGGACTCTTTTGTCGAAGATTGCCAGATTGAGTGGCGAATCAATTCCCTCTTTAAAAGTTGCCTTGATGATTACTCTAATGGATCCAATGTGAATCCAGGAGAGTGTGTTAGCCACTTCTCTTTTAACTTTGTTCTTAATCTCCTGAATTTCTCTGTAGGGGATTAACTGCATCTCGATTTGGTTTGCCGTGAATTCCATTGGGATGGCAAATTCACATGTTGTTACCCTATGGATAATCTGATGCTTCCTTCCTCGAAAACCTATCATATCTATGACTTCCATTGCTCCAATTGTAAACCCATCATACATCTGAAGCTTTAGTTCTTGCTTCATGATCCTCATAAGAGTTTTATGAGAAATAGTGGTATGAGAGAAAAATCCCGACGGCTCTTCTCTGATCACGTGTTGAAGGAACTCTCATTTACTCTGATTCTGAGCTGGATTCACCTCCATCATCAGAAAATACTTCCTCTTCGTAGATGTTTTCATTTGAGGGAATATCCTTAAATTGATACACTTGTACCAAATCCTGGAAATAGACAACATCTTCAAATTCTTTGTATGCTCAAACTGTCTTACTCCACGGCTTTGGTTTTTTGGACAATCTATAGAGATATGTCCTCTTGCTCCCCATGTCCAGCAGTTGCAATCTTTGAAACTCTCATTTGCACTAGTATGTGTGCGTCTGAAAGTTCTCTTCGTTGGTGTTCTGCTAGAACTAGCTTGATTAGAACCTGTTGACGAGGTTCTACTCCTTGTTGGTCCTGATCTTTACCAAGATCTGTAACTTCGGGCTTTCTGCTTTGACCAAAACTTTATAGGTCTCCATGAAGACCTACTTCTTCTTGAACTACTTCGTCGGGCATATGGATGAGCTCTGTGATTTTTCATCTTTCGCCTCTGGGGGTAGTTTCCAATGATTGTAGGGATATCATTCCATGTACAACAAAGAGGTGTTATTTTGTTTATTCCTCTGAGTTTTTTGAAATTCTTTTGGAGTTTTTCTTGGTAGCACCACTCCGCAAGCTTTACCTTAAGAAATGACATTCTCATGGACACCGTCTTGATTGCATGAGGTGTATATTCTGGATAAGCATTTCTCTCCAGGGGCTCTGTACTTTGGCAAAGAACAGTTATGTTGCATATTTTTTTTCTATCTTTGCCTTCCATCGATACTCTGTAAAGAGTTTGATGTACTCGTCTACATAACAGATATCATGTAGTTCCAGGCTAATTATTTTTAGCCTTCTTCCTCCATTCCTTCGGAGTAACTTACTCCAATGAAACAGATTTTAAAGAATCTTGCGATCTTATCCACGATTTCTTTCAGGGACTCTCCGGCTAAAACTTCTTCATTGGTATCTAGGTCACCCATATCCCAGGCAATCTTGACTGATCTTTCCAGACTCATCTTAAGAAGTAAAATGAATCCTTCTTTACTTAGGTCAACCGTTCCTGCTGCTATTCTCATTGCTGAAGCCCATTCATCAATAAAAACTTCTCTGTTTTTGAAATCCAAGATATCCATGTTGAGCATAAGTCCATATGGATGGATTGGATCTAACTGCGATTTCCCGTAAGGCGTTTGATGTATATCTGGCATGCGAGAACGGTTCTTTGTTCCAACTGGGGGATCCAAAGTTGCTGATGTGAAATCTTCTCTGTGTGGCATACTTTGATCACCTTTGGGTGGATTGTGTGACCCGAAACTCTCTTGTGGTGGAAGTCTTGGTACAAGCTCTCCCGTCTTAAATTCTACGAGATTTAATCCCGCAAACGAATCAGCAAGATCTCGCAGATCTTCCATGTTGATTCTTTCCATTATTTTTTGGGAAGTATGGGCTCTCCTCATAGGTCTGCAATCATTTTTTTAGTCTCTACCAAAGGTCTTTAGAGCTCCCCTGCTTTCCCTTTTTGGTGTAAAATGGGTTCTGTTCCGTAGACGGTGGTAACCATCCTCCGTTCCTTCTCCCTGTCGGACTTGGTCTTGACTCCAACTCCTTAACTCGGGTTTGAACATCTCGAATGTTTTCAAGAATCTCCTCCTGATGTTTAATCATAATCTCCATCTGACTCTGAATCTGATGGATCTATGCAGGGACATGGCATTGAAGATAGACATAACGCTGCACTGTCTTCTGAATCTCTCTAAGATCTTGGGATATCTTAGAAGAATCTGGCTCGATTTCTCGAAAGGTTGGTTCTCCCATCCTAATCATCTGGTCTGGATCCTGTTGGATCATTGGGTCTGGAACAACGTCCTCGTGTTCAGGATGATTGTCTTCCTGAAGTTTGGCTGACTGGAACTGTAGTTTGAGATTCACTTGATGAAGCCTCTTAGCCATCCTTTCCAGTTTCTTGTAATGATTAATGCATGGTGTGCATAAACATGTTCCTCGTATAGTTTTCACTTATGGTTGAAACGTTGAGCTTCTACCATATGTTTCTGATTTAGTGCTTCCAATTTCTGTAATTACCACATGTATGAATGACAATTCGAGCATTCGTTCGGGTCCATATTATCTTGAATCGTCTCCTACGTTTATGTTACAAATTAATATTCAAGATATTATTATAGTATTTCCAGAAAAAACCTAGGCTCTGATACCATTTTGTGCCAAGGATCGCAAAAACGGGGACTTGTAAAAAGAAGAAGTTAAATGCGACTTTTTATATTCATAAAGATATAAAAGATAATTAAATATTTTATAGAGGCTTCTTTATAAATAAAACAAAAGCTTAAAGGGGTATAATGCAACTTACCAAACCATTGTGGGGTAAAAGAGTCAAAATAAAGCACCAAATTGATTTAAATTTTGAAATTGGACCTATTTGATTAAAAAGTTTATCAAACTTGGATTTTTCTACATTATTATTTTTTCTCAAGACTTAATTAAATTACGTTTTTCAAAAAGGTACTTGATGTGATCCCAAATTTTCTCTATTCGGTAGAGAAAGTGCAATAAAGAAAATAAATAGGACACCATATTTTTTACGTGGAAAACCCCCCAAAACGAAGGGAAAAACCACGGGACCTACTCCAGTATAAAATTTCACTATAAACGATGATTTTTTACAGTGTTTGTACAAGAAAATGTGTCAAAAATCCCCCTGGAAATATGTCTTCCTCCTCCTTTTATACACCCATCGGCCTTTTTCTCTAAGCCACTCATTAAGCCTAGTAATTAAGCCACTAATTAAGTCATTAACCCCCACTAATTCCTCCACAATTACCCTAACTACTTGCCCCATTAATTGCTCATTTCTCGGCCACCTCCCCATAATCTGCCCCATTAATTACCATTAACTGCTCTATTATGTCCGGGAAATCCGGGTTGACTAACCGATATGACCGGGTCTTATGCCACTGTTTGACCACGTGTGACCGAGCAGAATATCATCCTCTTCGGGCATTTTCCTGTTCGGCAATGATTTTACCCGATGTGGTATAATTTCCCCACCACATCAGTAATTTATTGTAATTTCCCCATATCAAAATTATAAAAAAAAGTTTCACCAACAAGTAGTTACTAAACGAGCTCTTGAATTATTAATAGTAATAGATATATGGATGAACATGTAGATATATTACACTTGATATTTTGTAAATCAGACTATCATTGGATAATATATTTTGGATATAATAAAGTTTATGAGGATAATTTATATTTAATATATATATTTTATAAAAAAAGGGAAAATTACGAAAACCATCTTGTAGTTCAGTCAAAATTTCACTTTGCAACCATTGTTTGGAAAATTACAGTTTACATCCTCAACTTTCACAAACTGTAACACTTTGCATCCTCTTAACTCTATTTGATATTTTTATCGAATATTTATATCTACAGTCCATGATCGAAATATATCCACAAACTTAGAGCTCTTTAAGTTAGTTATTGTAAATTTTTTAAAAAATCAAAATAAATTTTTGCAGTGTCAAAGTTCCATTCTTTTCGAAATCAAATAACTAGATAATTTTGATATCCAAAATATTTTTTTAAAATTTGCACTAGTAAGCCTAAGGGCTTTATGTTTGAGGATGTATGGTGATGAATGTGGTGATGAATCTTCGCTAAAAATATCAATCTAAGTCAAGATGATGTAAAATGCTACAATTTATGAAAGTTGATGATGTAAATTGTAATTTTTTAAACAATAATTGTAAATTGAAATTTGAACCAAATTATGGAATGTTTTTTATAATTTTCCTAAAAAATATTACTTATTTTTTAGAATTAATGTACCGTCGGAACAGCGGATGACGCAAAATGCTGAAGTTTTGGAACCTTTCAGCTTCTTAGGGATTCCTGCCTTCTTCTCATATAAATACACGCACACTTCCATTATTTGTGTCTTTCTATCCATCTTCAACCACGTATTCGAAACTTAAAATCTCTGGTTTCTTCACTTGAAATCTTTCTACCTCCTACCAAGTTTAAGGTATTTCTGGATCTCCAATCTCTCGATTTATCGTTCTGTCGTTCTCTTTTGGATCTACAAGTTCTTTAATTTGAGTTTTATTGATCGGATATTTAATTTTTCGATCCAGTTTGTTATTTCGCAGTTTTCTGCTCGTGTTGATTTATAGATCTGTAATTTTATCTTATATTTTATTTTGTTTGATTGAGATTTGGATTGAGATTGTGGTACGGGTGGTTTATTGTGAATTTTATAGTGGTCGATTTGGATCTGAACTTTGAGATTTTAATTGTTTAGGATGTGTTCTAGCGCTATTAGCTTTGGTCAGTGCTTACTTTTGTTTCATGTTTGTATTGTGTTTTAGGTGCTGTTCTCTAGCATATGCTTGTGTCCTGTCTTGTAATACATTTGGCCAGAACATTTAATTTTTTTTCCGGTTAGAAAAAGCACCTTGCGATTAATTCCCACCCTCAAAGCACGACAATCCCAATTTCATAATCATTCGCCAAAAAAAATTACTAAACCCAATTCAATAATTTGTGAAATATATTGTTGTTGTAATGCAATAATGTTGTAGTAAAATTCACATGTCATGCCCAGTGTGCCCTACTTCGGTAAGGCGTTCACCTTGCCTTTCGTCTTGAGCCTAAGGCTTTTTTTTTTTGACATTTTCGACCTGTTTTGTTGTGTTGCGTTAGGTTTCATTCACCATCTCTCCCATTCTAGAAATTCTGCCTCGTGAATACACATTTTTGACCAATCTATACTGGAGCAAAGCTTCCTCTTCAATGCATCCATCCTGTGATGCTCTGGTTTTGTTGCTAGTGATGTCATGTGATGTGTGATAGTGTCTTTTGCAACTATACAGGCTTGTTAAAATCCGTGAACTCTCTAGCATAAGATTGCTGATTGTTATGGAATTTCAAAATAATGTATTACCTTCATTTTGGTATCTATATTATTTGAATGACTCTAAAGTTGGCAAAATAAGTTCCACATTTTTTATGTAGAATCTTTTTATTGAGGAAAAGGCTGTATGTATTCTTTTGTTCTTAGAGGTGGATTACTTGACTGAATGAGTACCTTTTTTTCCTTCGCTTTTAAACTGAGGTAGTCATTCTGTGTTTTATCCTACCTTCCTCTTATAAGTGATATTATATCGGAATGAATCACATTTTCTGTCAGAGCTGGAATTTCATTATAGATGACAGTTTTTCATATTTTGTCGTAAGCTCTTGCTTTGTAAAATGCTCATCTTACATGTTTCATTTGTTTTTCTAATTCATCCTTATTCACCGGTTATCCTACTTTGGATATCTTTTTATTTTTTTATTTTTGTTTTCAATATTTCCTTTCGTCTGAACTTTTTGCAGTATCAATTTAGAAATTAAAAATGTCGGATGGTCATGAAACTGACAAGAACATTGAGATATGGAAAATCAAGAAGCTTATCAAGGCTCTGGAAGCTGCTCGAGGCAATGGCACCAGTATGATTTCTCTTATTATGCCTCCGCGTGATCAAATAGCTCGTGTTACAAAGATGCTTGGAGATGAATTTGGAACTGCATCCAATATAAAAAGCAGAGTAAATCGTCAATCTGTTCTGGGTGCAATTACATCTGCTCAGCAGAGGCTGAAACTTTACAATAAGGTTCCACCAAATGGACTTGTGCTTTACACTGGAACAATAGTCACTGAGGATGGGAAGGAGAAGAAGGTAACAATCGATTTTGAGCCTTTCAGGCCTATAAATGCGTCACTTTACCTATGTGACAACAAGTTCCACATTGAGGCCCTCAATGAGCTTTTAGAATCTGATGACAAGTTTGGTTTTATTGTTATGGATGGTAACGGAACCCTTTTTGGGACTTTGAGCGGCAATACCAGAGAAGTTCTTCACAAGTTCTCAGTGGACCTCCCTAAGAAACATGGAAGAGGAGGGCAATCTGCCCTGCGATTTGCTCGTCTGCGAATGGAGAAGCGCCACAACTACGTGAGAAAAACAGCGGAGCTTGCCACCCAATTTTTCATCAATCCTCAGACGAGTCAACCCAATGTTTCAGGACTCATACTTGCAGGATCAGCTGACTTCAAGACTGAGCTCAGCCAGTCTGATATGTTTGATCCTCGTCTTCAGGCAAAGATTTTGAATGTGGCGGATGTTTCCTATGGAGGAGAAAATGGCTTCAACCAGGCAATTGAGCTGTCTGCTGAGATTCTATCAAATGTGAAATTTATTCAAGAGAAGCGTTTAATTGGAAAGTATTTTGAGGAGATCAGTCAGGATACTGGAAAGTATGTTTTCGGTGTTGAAGATACACTGAAAGTTCTGGAAATGGGTGCTGTTGAGACACTTATTGTGTGGGAAAATCTGGATGTGACTAGATACACTCTGAAGAATAGCTCTACTGGTGAAATTGTCATCAAACACTTGAACAAAGATCAAGAGACTGATCAGAAAAACTTCCGCGATCAAGAATCAAATGCTGAATTGGAGGTTCAAGAAAAATTATCACTGCTTGAATGGTTTGCCAATGAGTATAAACGATTTGGTTGCACACTTGAGTTTGTTACCAACAAATCTCAAGAGGGATCCCAGTTTTGTCGAGGTTTTGGAGGAATCGGAGGATTACTTCGTTACCAGTTGGATGTTCGAGCTTTTGACGACCTTTCTGATGATGGAGAAGTTTATGATGATGATGAATAGCAATCAACCAACATCTCAATTCCGGTGCAGGGGAGGAGCGGGAGGCCTGCACCGGTGCGCGATTGCTGGCGCTTAGCTGCACCGCTCGAAGGGAAAATGTTGGAAGGAATTTGGACAGGTACACATTTACTTTCATTAGAAGCTTATTAACAATTAAGCGTCTATTTCCTTGGAAATCAAGGTTTTAATTATTAATTGTCTCCAGTTGTCTCCAATCTCTTACATGCATGCACAGTCACGGCTTCAAAGTTGGGACGATATAAATTTTAAACGTGCAGAAGTAATGTGAAGCTTTGAAAGTTATTTGGACGAAATGCGACGAGGCTGATGATCCATACAATGTTACTCGTTTACACATGATAAAATGGGAGCTTTATGTTTAATTATGGTTCAGGAGAGAAGGCCAGTTACGCCTTGAAGTTCTAAGGCATGGATTTTATTACGATTATATTAATGTTTAAGTTGTGTGTGTTTCCTGACAATTTTGGCCGCTAGTAATTATTCTTGAGTTTGGGTTGTTATTAATAAATCAGATTCCTTGTCATATTGGTGATAATGTTTTGGATATGTGTACTTTTTGTTAAATTTCTTGGGTTGATATTTTTTTGTCTTGCCTGGTTGCCTTTTGACCGTCAATTATAGGATGAGAATAGTGGAATCTTAATAACATGTGAAAAAAAATGAATGATGATAAAAAGTTGTGAAAAAAACATTGAACATTGTCATAAATATTATGCATAAAATTTGAATTTTTTCATTGACGTCATAGTCTTTGCCTCCCCTTGCCTTCAATATCCAAATATTGTTGTGAATAATTGTGCTTGTCTTTCTTGTTGTATGGTATAAAATGAAAATGAAGGCATTAAGTAAAAGGTCTGAGCAGAAAAAGCATTATTGGTAACCATGGGGCAGGTGTGTTTCAAAAAAGTAGAAACCAGAGGAAGAGGTCCCTTGTTTGTGTTCAAGTGTTACACCATGACATTCGCAACCTCTTCGATAGCAATATTGTCACGTTTAAGGTTGGCTATGGGATGCAAGAAAGGCAAGGGTTACATTCTAGTATTGAATGACAATCTAGACTTCATCCCCACACTTATCATTCTCCTATCCCATGGTTGTACTTAGTTGAGTTACCATGATGCTTCCTGTGTTGATCGCATCTTCATGCTGATCATTTGGTCTCTCTCAATTGTCTCACGTTTGCACAAAAAATATGGGCGCATGTTATCTCTTGTGCATGCTTATCTTTTGATTAGTGTTGGGTGTGATTGCATATTCTCGGAAAGATAATGTGATTTCAGTTTCCCCTTTTCATTCCCATCAGTGGTCCGGTTCTTGGAACTTAATGATGTCCTTGCAATCTGGGACTGCTTTATATGTTCAGATATTTGCTGATTTTGTTCCGATCCTGTCATATCATAGGTTGGGCCGTGATGCTTAGCCTGCAATCTTTTTTGTGTTCTAGGTTGTAGACATCTAGAAATCAATTCGGGTGACGTCTCTGCATGTATGACTAGTAGTTTCATGTCAATTTACTACAGGTGATAGCTGAATTGGGATCTAAGTTGTGTTTGGGCTAAAAGATTTGTTTTGCGTTTGAATTTCATTGGTCTTTTGGAAGCTAATCTCTTTGGTTTTGATTCTATGGTTTCGCTCAGAGCCAAGCTTGAGGTTCGTGGACTTTTTTTGGGCAGGGAAAGTTTGAATGAGGTAGAAAAACAAAGAGGGGGCAATTTGCTCGAAACATATTGTTGTATGCGATTATGCGATACACTAGTTCTAGGCTTCTAGCTGTATTGCACGTAGGCGTCAGCAAACGTTCGGTTTACCGAATTAACGGACTGAACCAAATAAATTCGAAAATTCTGTTGGGTCAATTCGGAAGTTCGGTTTAAACTTTTTAAAAAATATCGGTTCGGTTAAAAATATCGGTTAATCGATTTAACCAATTTCTTTTTAAAATCAGTTTTTATCTATTTTTTATAATTTTTTTGAACTTTTTAAAAAATATCGGTTAATTCGATTACATAATGAATTAACCGATATTTTATCGATTTGGATTGTTCAATTTTTTAAAAAAATTCGGTCGGTTCGATTTTGTAAAAAGAACTTTTATTTTTTGGTTTTAGTTAATTCGGTTAAGTTAGCTGAATGCTCACCTCTAGACTTGCATGACAAATACGATTACGATTATGCGATATAAAAATGTATAAAAGATTTAAATAAAGTATAGAGAAGATATGCATAGTTTTTAAAACCAGTCCGAATATCGACCCGGTCAAAGCAATAGGTCATCGTGTTACTAGTTCAATCAGTTAACTGGTGGTTGAACTAGATGGTCAATTCCTATTAAATAGAAACTTAATATCTTATTATATAAAAATTAGTCATAATAATTAATATTGATCATATAAAAACTCAAATATAACTTAGATTATATGCTTTAAAACAAATTATTAGAGTTCAATTATAAATATTCATTAATAAATCATGCATTGAACAGAGAAAATATAAAAAAATTAAAAAGATTACAATTATTTGTAATTCAATAAAATTTATATGAGTCATTGTTTGTCGTAATGAAATACTAATAATAACTTAAAAATTAGAATACATCTAGGAATAACTACTGATATTTTGAACTGAGAATTCCTTTTCAGAGGCTAAACAGGTCCTAGTTTGTTCATTTGAAAAGTAGTTTATTTATGTGATACTCGTGAACTAACTTGCTTTGGATTCTTTTCTTTTTTTAAAACCTTACTTGCTTTGGATTCTAAGGATATAAAACTTGAATTCATTGCATCATTGGTTTCGATTGTGGATAAAAAACAAAAGGTATACATATATATATATATTGTTGTGTGTTGGTGTTTGGGTATACCAATTTATTATGTGTTTTGAAAAAGATAGTGTCACCCTATGAAAATATATAGATAAGCATTTTTTTTTCCTTGATAATTGAGGAGGGGTGAGTTTTTGCAAGCGACTCGAAAGCAAATCATTCCCAAAAGGGAACGAGTTCTACCATCTAGCAAGGTCAAAAGCTCAAAAAATAGATAAATACTTCGAGGCCATTAGTAATCTATTTAGAATAATATTTTTTAAAGATATATATTTGGAATAATTATAACAATTAAATAAGCGTTTTATCTATCTAAATTGAAATGTTGGATTAATAGTGTGATTAAGTAGATGTTTTTACATTTTTTGAAACCTTTGAAATTCATAATCTTACTAGTTATGCCTACCAAATCACAATTAAAATACTTACTATACTCGTGATACGATTTGACTCTTGAAATGAGATGACGAAAAGATCTATAATATGCAGGGACGGACGCAATATATTACCCTATAAAATTATATTCCTCAAAAATTGTATTTTATCCCCTTAAAATTATACCTGGTCATCCTAAAAAAAATTTCCCATCATTTTTGTTATTATATTTTTTGCCCTTTCAACCTAAATTCGAAATTCACCCCTAATAAAAATGATAAAAATTAGAGGATATGAATAATATAATTAATTTTAACTCAAATAATTATAGAACTCGAGTTGTTATCGTTCGCTTCCTATGCATTTATAAGATAAGTTTCGCAAATTATATTTAAAAAAACAAATAAAGAAATACCTAAATAGATATAAATTTTGGAAATATCCGGAGAGATTTTATTCCTGTCTCCTACAAGCTGAAGGTATTTTTCGATCTCCAATATCTCGATTGATTGTTTGTTCGTTCTGTTTTGGATCTATGTGATTTTTTAATTCGAGTTTTATTGATCAATTTTTTTATTTTCCACTTTGTTAATTCGTGATCTGTATTTATATGTGTTTTATTTGCCTTTGTTTGATTGAGATTGGGATTGAGGTTTTGGTGTAGGTGGTTTAACTGATTTAGAATTACAGAGTGAATCTAGATTGTGTGTCGATTGTTTTTCAGTTATGAATTTGTGGTGGTCGATTTGGATCTGAAAATTGAGGTTCTAGTTGGATTTCGGATGGTTTTAAGAACGTTGACCTTGAAAAGATGAACTTTGCAGTTGCGATTGGACTTGTTGGCTGTTATGTTTTTTAAACGTATTCTAAAACTTGATCTGAGATATTGTGAATGTTGAATATGATATTTATTTATTTATATACTTGCGAGAGTGAACAAGATGCAATGTTATGAATTTGTATGAAGGATATGATTTTCTGTTAATAGTTATGGATGCCATAATAAAAGTCGTCACACTAGCAGATTATTTTTGTCAGTATATGAAAAAACCAATGTCTTCATTTTTTTATTGGTGGGATTTAGAAGAACTTGTTTCAGTTTTCTTGTTCTTGCACTTTTTCTGTGTTGTGGATAAGAGGATTGCAAATACGATCTATGCCTTATCTACACTGTTATGATCTATAATAATTGTGCAATTGGGATCAGTATTGATGAAGTAACCTATATTCTAAAATTTGTAGGAGTTATATGACTATCCTTGGTATTGGAATCCTGATCTAAATCTGATCATAAAAACAATCTTACTCTTATGATTAAAGATTTTATCAGTTTTGTAGTCTTTTAATTGGTAGCATATTAATGTAATTTACTTTATTGTACTTATACTCTGATTATGTAAATTTTTACAGGCATTGGTTTTTTTTTTTTTGGTCGGAGTTTTACAGGCATTGGTTGGTATAACTGCGGTAACTGCAGTCAGCAAAAGTGGAGGGAGTCAAGTTAGAAACCTCTTTTATGTCTGAACAGGCCACTCTCTTTTTATCATCAATTGGGTTACTTGGAGAATACTGTCCTTGGTCAAGAAAAAAAGATAGACATTCTGGTTTAAATATTGGCTGCACTCTTCTAGAGCCTTTGCAAGGAGACGAGATACAAGACCAAGATTTGAAGTTTATGTGGAGTGTCCCCATAGCTAGGTACTTTACCATATTGAAGAAAAGTTATTTTTTCTCCAAAAAGATAGCTTGTTTAATCTCTGAGTTGTCATACAGAGATACATATTAAAGAGGAGAAAATGGCTCTGCTAAACATTGGCGCTGGAAACAAGGATGATGCCTTCTACAGGTATAAGATGCCCAAAATGATAACCAAAATCGAGGGTCGTGGAAATGGCATCAAAACTAATATCGTCAATATGGTTGACATTGCGAAGGCATTGACGAGGCCTGCTTCTTATACCACAAAGTATTTTGGTTGCGAACTGGGAGCTCAATCCAAGTTTGATGAGCAGACTGGTACTTCCCATGTCAATGGGGCCCATGATACCGCAAAACTCGCTGGACTCCTCGAGAACTTCATCAAGAAGTTTGTCCAGTGTTATGGTTGTGGTAAACCCTGAAACCGAAATCATTATCACAAAGTCGCAAATGATTAATCTAAAATGTGCAGCTTGTGGTTTTGTATCAGAGGTTGACATGAGGGACAAGCTCACAACATTCATTCTCAAAAACCCTCCTGAGGTAAAGAAAGGATCAAAAGACAAGAAAGCGATGAGGAGGGCCGAGAAGGAGCGTCTCAAGGAGGGTGAGGCTGCGGACGAAGAAATGAAAAAACTTAGGAAAGAAGCTCCAAAGAAGAAGGGTTTAAATGGTAATTTAAAAGATGCGGCCCCAAAATCATCCAGCAAGAAGAAATCCCATCACTCTGATGAGGACCATTCGCCATCTGGTAGCCAAGAAGATGAGAATGAAGCAGCAGTTGCAGCCTGTGGTGACAGCGACGATGATGTTGAGTGGCAAACCGACACCTCTGCTGCAGCCGCTCAACAAAGCATTCAAGAGCAGTTGAATGCTGTTACTGCCAGTATGGTCATGCTTTCAGCCAATGAAGAAGATAAGCCAAAATCAGGGAAGAACTCTCCAGGAAGGGAAGGGAAAGCTAATGGACAGGCAAATGGGGTTAAATCTGCGAATCCTCACGAGGAACACGTCGGTGCAATTAAGGATTTCATTTCAAAAGGTTCTCCGGCAGACAAACTCAAACCCTTTTTGGAATTTCTTACTGGCACTGCCCAAGAGATAACTGATGCCTTGTTTGAAGCCCTCTTCAGTGGAGTTGGAAAAGGTTTCTCAAAGGAGGTTGTGAAGAAGAAGAGCTATGTTGGCGCTGCATTTCAAGAAGATGGTTCGCAGCTGATTCTGCTTCATGCCATAGAGAGCTTTTGTGAGAAAGCGAGCCCCGATGCTGTGAAAGAAGCTGGTTTGGTCTTGAAAGCACTTTATGACCAAGATATACTGGAAGAAGAGTTAATAGTGGAATGGTACGAAAAAGGCTTGCATGGTGTCAATAAAAGCTCCCCAATTTGGAAGAATGTGAAGCTGTTTGTGGAGTGGCTACAGAGTGCTGAGTCTGAGACCGAAGAAGAGTGACTCTTATCTCTACCAAGTGACAGTGTTTCCTGTGTCGTTTCGCCCATTTCTATTTCACACTTGTGCAACTGTATTAGTTTACAATTACTTCTGCGAGTAATAATAATGCGACCGACATGGTTTCGAGTGGCTTAGTAGTTTGATATCCTCTGTGCGTTTTTCAATTTTGGTGGCTCTCAGTGTCTCTTTCCAAGTTTAGTTGCTGGGGTTGAAGTCTTTATCTAGACGGCTGAAATGAGTGTTATGTGTTTTATGATGTCTTTGGTGGCCTTGTCATAATATTGTTCAAGAAATGAAATATCATATTGTGTTGGTTATTGTTGGGAAAAGCATCGTTGCATTTTCATCTCAAAGTTCATACATTTTTGGGTAAATAGCAAAAACAAAACTTGTGTTACCTCCGCATTTCCAATGTCTACTGCTGCCACTTGGGAAAACTTTTCCTAAGGTATTATAAAGGAGTAGGGTGTTTGTGCACCAAGTGGCCGCATATGGACATGAGTTGTTGGTGCGTGCGGAACATAGCGCACGTGGTGGGGAAATGTGATAGTTTTCCCGAGCTAAAATTTTACAGTAAATATGCATGAAACTCCCTTGTGTTAACACAATAGTAGACAAAAAAAATCTATCTGTTTTCGTAAACTCGGTATTAACCCCATGTGTTATTGAAAAAGCCAAAAAAAAACCCTTTATGTTTTTGTAATATTGCACGAAATTCCCGTATTAAACAAAATAGGCAAAATATTTCTCTGTTTTTAAAACTTGACATGAAACTCATATTATTATTAGAAATGTGTAACAGAAATCAATCCAAATTTCAATTATTCATTTAAAATAAAGAACAAAATTTGAAAAAAAATTATAAAATCGATTTAAGCTGAGTTTACTTTTAGTTTAGAAAAATTAATAAGTCAACATCGATGATTTGAATATTAGTGGAAAAAATTATTGAGCCAAAAGCAAGGTGGGCTGATAATGAATCAGGTTGTTAGGGACAAGAGACTGGCAAGAGCAAGAGCTAGAGCTATGGATTCGTTAGTTTCTCCAATCCATCAGGCGTGGTGGCAGAGAAGAAAATGTGAAGAAGAGCAAAAGAAGATAAACTCAAGATTTATTCACCGAAGAAAATGTGTTCTTTCTACATAAAAATAAAGCTATTTAAATACTTGAATTGATAATGTACATATTGATATAAATCTTGGAAGTAGCTATCATAAACTCCATAAAATCAGCTAGCAAATATTCATGATTTCCTTGAGCTCCTCGGTTGATTTGTTCCTGATGCACCTAGACTCAAATTGGCTTCTGTGCATCTTTCAGATTTGATAATCTATAGATTTGATGAGCTGGGGTTTCACATCTATTAGGCTCCCATATTGGCTTGAATTTGTTAAACATTTGAACCACCTTATCATTCAACAACTCTCCACTTTGCCAGGCTCTATCATGTGAGTTGCCACCTTATCACTCATATAATTTTGGGCCTCCTTATCACTCCATTTTCTCACACAATAAGCATTGTTGTCGAGCTGCGATGCGCTAATAGGCAGCACTGAAGGACATCAATGGTAAACCCATGTACCTGTTGCTTTTGGCATACTGGGCTTTTGCTTTGTGATTTTCTTTTGTTCTTCGCTTGTCCTTGGACCACAAGTTATGAGCCTGCCTTATTTTTGTCACATGAAAGTGCGACCTCTCCATTACAATTAGAGCTGTAAATCTGGGTTTTGTCCGTCGGATTGGCCAACCCACCAAACAGAATAGATCGATTGGGTTAACATTTTCTCAACCAATTTGAAAGTGGGTCAAAAAGAATTAACCTTTTGGGTTATGAGTTGGGTTGAGTTGGCCCACGGGTTAAGTTTAGAAGTAGGACCTAGTATTTTATATGTAGATAAAGCAAGTCTTAAAACCACTTTATCCGACGAGGAATCAAATATTCTAGAGATTTGCTAAAAATAAAGAGGGAAGAGATGGAGATGGAGAAGGAGAAAATGAAAATATATAAATATCGATGATTGATGAATTTTGAAACACTTTGTATTATTTATTTAGTTTTATTTTATTCAATTTATGCACTTTTAGTTTTTTATATATTAATATATTGATTGTTAAAGTGGTTGATCAAATGTTATAGATGATATATGGATAAAACCTAATAAATTTATATTTTTTTTGATTTTTTTGATTTTTTGTCTGGTTCGCTCGCCTAACCCGCAACCGGCTTTGAGTTAGGGTTTTTTCAACCCACCAGAAGGTGAGCCTAATCGGACTGGCACATTTGGGTTATGGTTTTGAATGGGTTGAGTCGAGTTATGTTGTGTTGACCCAAATTTACAGCTCTAATCAATACTCTTTTGAGGTCGAAACTTACTACTCGTGTGTCGGCTGCTGTGGAATACAATCTGGGGTTTAGCTAGTTAATCAAGAGTAATCATTTATGCTTGACCTCGACTCTGAACTCTGCTCTATTTGCATTTTTGTCTAGTGCTGGTCAAACTTCGAAAGAGCACATGAAGAGAGAGGGCTGAAGAGGAAGCCTTGGAAAAACAAAAGGTAAGACTGATTAAGAAAAGAAAACCACCAAGTGTCTTACACAAGTGAAAACCAGGATCATAAGAGCCCTGGGAAGATTTAATGAACATTGTTGGATGTTTATAAAAAGTTGATACTTAACCTGTCATCTTATGAGCCAAGAAATTGCAGCATTGTGTAATCCAACAGTTACCTAATCCATGTAAGCTTGATACTAGATTTGTTTTCTTGGTTATCATCTTTACTTTGAGGAATGTGCAAGCACTTTGGCCCCAATCGACTATGGACTCTTGCATGATCCAGAAGCTGTAATATTGGCCAAATATTACTCCATTCGTCTTAATCATGGATCCGCCATTTTGCAAAGTAGAGATATGAGTGTCCATCTCAGACATGAAATAAATACACTACAAGAATGTCAAATGGAGCCTGATTTATTTATTTAGTAGTAGGACAAGGAGTACTATTGTAGCGGGTGAAGACTTGATGATTTGCATTTGAATTACAAGCAAGCAAAAGAACTTATATTACACAAAGTGTTGCAAAACCAAAGCTTCAACCACCACATCCTGATCCTCTGCTTGTGACCAACTATCTCTAAGACCACGAACCTCAGCTTTCGTGTTTTGAGTTATGATTGACCAATGTAACCACTAATTGGTAATATTCATACCTTAAAGAGTGCCCATCTGGATTGCAATATGACATGAAAAGATGGTGATACCAATTAGTATTAGATAGCGACAGTCAAGAAAAGCTTCTAACCAACGGCGAAAATAGAAGATTTCATAAAGTGCACGCATAATTTGGGGCTATTTCTGCAGCTTCACATACACTTGAATGCAAATCAGTTATCGGCAATACTACCAAAAACAATGTGGAGAAAAAGATCCCAAGGGAGAGATTCTGATCAATATACACTATACATAAAATTTGGAATGCTAAAACATAGACGTGACAATAAAACTCTACCATTCTGATGAGGGATTTTGGGCCATCTATTCTGTTGTAAAATTGAGTGAATCTTCGTTGGCCGACAGGCTTAGGCCTGACAGGCTTCTTCCGCAGACCAAAGATCTCCTGAACTAGAGGTACATGAACCAGCACCAGCTTCCATGCCAACAACCAACCTACACACAACCATAAATAACAGAAGAAAAAGATCAAATCTTTAACGCGAACAATGACAAAAAAAAAGTCCCATATTCAATATAAGCATCGCCCGAAAAAATAACCTGAAATAAAAATTCATCGTTACAAAAAAAAAAAATTCGAACCCAGATAAAGAGTCCAAGAAGTAAAAATTCCTAGCTCCAACATTTCAAGAGTCAAGACACCACATAAAAATAATTAGACCAAGTTACACAAAAACTAGAATCAACTAAAACTCATTAAGCTACATAAACTTCAGCATCCCAGATTCATCAACCTTAAACCATTATCAAACGGAACATGTCACGATTACATACCAAAAGATACATAATTTCAATATCCCGGAACAGGAAACGGACAAGAAAACTTAAGTTAATATTGGTTGCAGAAACACACACACAAACAAAAATTTATAGATGGCAAGAGAGAAGCTGACCGATGAAGAGTACAGAGAGGGAAAAGAGAAGAGCAGCAACTGGAGTCTGGACGGAGAAGAAGTAATGTGCAGTAATCCCAATTGGAGGGAGAGATTGGTTCTTGGGATAAAGACTCCATTTTTTTCGTTTTTTTCCCCGTATTAATGTTTGTCCATTTTGTCCTTTTATTTTCTTTCATGTTTGAGAGAGATTTTTATCATTTTACTTTGACAAATAAAAACAATCTTTAGGATAGGAATGACCACGGTTCGTGAATCGTCGGGAATCGTAACGGTTCATAAGAGCTCGACTCTTAACATTAACCTTCATAAAAGGTTCCGGTTACGGTTTCAATTATGGTTACGATTAACCACCGGTTACGGTTACAGTTCAATCCTTATATTTTTAAATTAAAAAAGTAAAATTTTATTTAAAATAATTTAAAAATTACTATAAAAAAAGAACAAAGGAAATGTAAGGTGGAGGGGAGGGCTTGAACTTTTTAAGTTGCATATGTATCCTCTTAGGGTGTAGAGGAATTAAAGCCCACGTAGTTCTCTTACCTTTTAACCCTTCTGACCTTTGGAAGTGGCGTAGCTCAATCACTTCCCCGTAGTAGTAGTTCCTTCGATATCAAATTCATCTTGGTCCGAGCTTGATTCCATTCCTTGTTTTCGTTTTGCCGCCCTCGCCCAATCGTCCATTAGTGCTTGGGCCTCTAAAGAATCTGGACTCATTTTTGATCGTCTTACATCCAAAATATTTCCCCCTGCGCTAAAAGCTTGTTCCACAGCAACGGTTAACATGGGGCAAGCTAAGATTTTCTTTGTTATGATCGATAAAATCGGGAAAATTTGTGCCTTTTGTGACCACCACCGCAATATATCAAATTGCTGCTCGCGATGCTTCACTGAAATCAAAAGAAGTCGTAAAATAATTATCAAGTTCCTGACTGGAACTTGATGATCCTCTGGTACGTTTAGTGCGTTCTTTTAACAGAAGTTGTGCTTTGGTGAGTTTAATACCACTAGAATGACTTTGAGCACTAATTTGTAGTTGGATTCATTTTCTTGTACACCATATTTTAAACTATATTCTCTATAAATCTCATGCAAATAATTTCTAACATGATTTACTACAATAGAAGAATCAATTTGGGAAATATCATTCGGGGGGATAATGCCTCATAATACATCACTAACATTTCATGCAAAACATCCAATTTAAGTCGAGAATCTAAAGCAAAAGCAACTAGAAAAAGTTCAGGAATCTTATAAAAATATTTTTCTCATTTAACCTTTATTGCTACCACAGAAGTGGTTAACATATAATTAGAGAAATTTTCATTTAAGGTAAGTGCCATACAACAGTTCATCAAAACAAAATGAGATATAGGATAATAAACTCCAGATAATTGTTCAGTTGCATCATAAAATACCTTCAACATTTCACAGATACTTTTACATACATTTCATTGGTGCGAAAATACATAAATATTAGAGTTTCCACCATGTTTGTGCAAAAACTGAACACAATAACTCTCTATATTCATATGAATCATTTAGCACTTTATATGTTGAGTTCCAACGTGTGGGTATATCTCGTGGAAATTTTATAGGTTGCATGCCATTAACCTTACAAAACTTACCACATTGTTTCATGAAACTCGGATGGGACCACAAATAAGATAATGCCATTTTAATTGGTTGAATATGATTATCTAACGATCTTAATCCATCATGCACACATAAGTTCAAAATATGGCAAATACATCGAATTTGGAAAAATAAACCACCAATAGCAGGTTGACAAACACGTTTAAGATCTTCAATACTCAATGTGTTCGAACTAGCATTATGAAATGACACAGAAAAAACTTGGAAGTTAAACCATATTCTTCTAAAATTACACAAATCAATTGAGAAATATTATGTGCGGTGTGTGATTCATTGAACACTCGATATGTAAGCAACCCTTTTTGAATTGACCATGAATTATCTATCCAATGACAAGTAATACCCATGTACAAATTACTTTGCCAATGATCACTCCAAATATCAGAGCATATAGAAACTTTATTCGTCAAATTACTAAATAATGTAACTAATTCTTTCTTTTTTTTGACAAACTAATTTTTTAAGTGTTCGTGTGACTGTGGTCCTAGGAACACGTTTAGCAGCAGGTTGTAGCGATTCATGACATAGATCTTCAAAACCAAATCTAGATGCAATACTAGAAGAAAGATGTTTTACAGAGATAAACTTTGCCACCGATTCTCTTAATTGTGCATCGGTGTATTTGAAAAGTGGAGAGTCGGTACCTTCACCCGAGGAATGAAATCTAGACAGCTGAGTTTGAGAAGAATCATTACCAAACTCCACTGGATGCTTCGTTTCGATGTGACGCTTAAAGATCCATAGCCAACACCACTTTGAAAATTATACATACTGGTATGATATTTGCATTTGGCGCGCATCTCTCCGGATGGAATAGTCACCTTCTCAAAATGTTTAGTAAAACTCGATGATTTAAGTGGAGGCATAGATCTTACCATTGAATGCGCACTTTCTTGGGTATCATGTGTAGCAAAATGATCATCGTCGGTGAATTCAATATCAATATCAACATCGGGTTCGGCCCGTTCGGGATATGTCACATTGTCTTTGCCTTTACGTGGATCACTGGGACCTTTCATTGAGTAATTCAAAAATAATACAAGTAAATGATATATCGAAAACTTAAAGTTGTGATAAGATTGATGAAAAGTGAAATGGGTGTGGAGGATATTTATAAGCATAAAAAATAAAGGTCACTTAATCCTAGCCGTCGATCTATAAAGGTCACAAAATCCTAGCCATCGATTTTTTTTAAAAAAAATAATTTTTTTACGGTTGAACCGCCGGTTCAACCTGTTGCAATGGTCAGGAGATCCTGACCGTTGATATACAACGGACAGGAGATCCTGGCCGTTCATCTTAAAAAAAAAAATTTAAAAATTTAAGCGGTTTTCGGACCCGTGAAGCGTAACCGGCCCGTACAGTAACAGGTTGGTTACGGTTCATAACCGTCGAACCGGGTCAACAGTTAACCGGCCCGTTGACCCTGTTATGGTCCGGGCCGGGCCGCTGTTATTTCATAACCGCGGTCATGTCTACTCTAGGGATCTCATACCTTATTAAACAGTAAATAATGGAAAATAACTAATTCCAAACATGTCCTGAATTGTTAGTTTTGATTAACTATTAATTATCAGAATATTATACACACAAAAGAGTTGGTGACAGGATAATTTTTTATTTATATTTCTACAATTTAATGTAAATACGAATTTATGTTCGTTTGCATTAAAGTTTAACAACATATATCTACTCTGTGATATATTTTTATATCAAATCATAGGGGATATAGTTGTAATTTTTCCTATTTATTTTACAAAATAGAGGGGGTGTTACTGTAATACAACTATTCTTCAAGAGATTTTATATGTAATTGTTCAAACTAGATGGAGACATTTGTAATATAAATATTCTACAAAGGAGACAAATGTAATTATTATTAATATAACGAACAAAAGTTTTATCCTTTGGATTAACTTAAAGACATTGAAAAGCGAAATCAATAAAAGTAACCAAAAAACATAAACATTTATATACTGCTTGTCATGCCTCGGGCCCCGGGTCTAGGCCTGAGCAAGCGCAATTACACAATGGGCTCATATATCAACTATTTCGTATCCGTAATCCCTCTACGAAAATGATTAACCCAAGTTGCTGTAATAGTCTATTATAAGCCTTTATAAGTCATTTTAAACTTTCATCCACAACTAATGTGGGACAAGGGTATTACAATCATCCCTCATTTAGACCATGACCTCCTCGTCGCGACCTAACTCATTGATCGACTGCAACGAGAATCTAGAGGTGGCTCCTACATGTTCAAAAGGTGGCTCCCGTCATGTAGCACTTTGCCACGCAAGTTCAAGAGGTGACTCCCACGCACGTGACACTTTACCCCGCAGGTTCAAGAGGTGTCCCCAGTCGTATAACACTTTGGCCCTTAGGCTCAAGAGGTGGCTCTCACGCATTCACGCCTTTTCCCCACATATCACTTATCTCCAGGTGTTTCTTTCATGTGATCGGCTCTGAGACCATTCTGTAATGCCCCGGGCTCAGGCTCCCGCAAAAGTGACTGCACAATGGGCTCATATAGCAACTACTTTGTATCCTTCCTAGCTCTACAATGGCTAACCAAAGTTGCTATAATAGTCCATTGTAAGCCTTCATAAACCATTTTAAACTTTCATCCACAACCAATATGGGACAAGGATATTACTAGGAATGGCAACGGGGCGGGTATGTGACGGGTTTGGCCAATCCCAGGACCCGCCCCGCTACACATAAAACCCGGACCCGCCCCGCCCCGCTTAGACCCGTGAACCCGGCGGGTTTACCCGCCCCGCTTCCAATTTTTTTTTATTTTCTATTTTTTAAAAAAAAAAAAAATAGTTATAAATCAATTTTGTAACACAAAAGTTGAGTTTTGTGATTAATTTTCATGTTTTCTCTAGTAAATATTTATAATAAGCATTATAAAACATCTTTAAGCTACTAAATATTTATTAATTTGCTATTATTTTCTTCAAAATGCCCAACTTCTTTAACATGAACACATTAATTTTGATATAAAATTAAATAATGACACTTTATTGTTCAATCAAAGAAGTAAAATGTATAATCAATATCATATTTTTTTTTTAAAAAATAAAAATGTATAGTGGGGTGGGTCCGGCCAATCCCAGGACCCGGCCCGCCCGCTTCCAAACCCGGTTGAAGCGGGTCTAGACCCGCCCAGGTGGGGCGGGTTCAATACGGGTCCCGGTTTGGATCCGTCCCATTGCCATCCCTAGATATTACACTGCTACTCTCTTCAATTGCAGTTTGCAATACAACAGTAAGAAATGTTTCATCCAGATTACTTAGGAGGAGTTGTAGTTGCCAGAAACGTGGTTCTAATATGTTCTAGTTTAATCACAACTTCCCCCATTCTGATCCCATCAAAACAGTGAAATGTCCAAACAATTCAATTTTCTAGGCTCCCATTAGGCATGTATGTACTCCAAACCAATGTTTTGAAATCTTCAGTGTTGCAAATGTTGGGTCCAACCCAAATCGAGGTAAGCCGGTCAATTGTGCAGCCCATTAGGACTAAATAATGTCCTCTTTACTTGGAAGAATTTAGCTCATTTTTCAGATGTGGAAAATTAGAAGAGGCCATAAGTTTTTTCAGCAGATAAGAGTTCCTGGCAGATTTTCAAGGCGTCGATTGGAGGCTCGTTTGTGGTTCAATTTTGCTAAAATTTGGACAGCACTTCAGAACTCATTGAATTCGTTTTGATTGGTGGAAATCGATTTTGGAGCTTCGAAGTCATAGATCTCGTGGCTGAAACAGTGCTGCATTTTTTGGGTGATTTCTTGCCAAACTCTTTGTCTTGGTTTATGATTCTTGTCTTGATTGTTGAGAATCATTTGTTGCTATAAGTTTGAGAGATTTTATGTTTATGTTGTTATTGTAAGAACTCATATCTGATTATAGTGGATTTGATTAGGTCTCGTAGGCCTCGTGGTTTTTACTCTTCAAAAATTTGAAGGGGTTTTTCCATGTTAAAAATCTCGTGTTCATTGGTTATGGTTCATGGTGATATATTGCTCTATATTTGCGCTTTATTGATTTGTTGATAGTTGAAGGTTTAGCTATTGATTTGGAGAATTATTGGTTAGCTTTGTCATAACAAGTGGTACCAGAGCTTTGATTATTGTGTGAGCTAAAATTGTTTGAATGATGGAGGCAAATTTGAGCAAAACAGTTTGTTTGAATGTTACTAATTACCATAAATGGAAAGGAAAAATGAAATATATTCTATTTGTGAAAAAGCTGCATTTACCATTTTGTGCCACTGTAAAACCTGAACTGATGAAGAATGGGAGTTTGAGCATTTGCAAGTATGTGGCTTTATTCAGTAGTGTGTAAAAGATAAAGTTTTGAATCATATTGTGAATGAGGCACATGCTAAAACTCTATGGGCTAAGCTTGAAATGTTGTATGCCTTAAAGACAGTAAATAACAAACTTTTCTTACTTAAGCAGAAGATGCACTTGAGATATAAGGATGAGACTTATGTACCTGATCTCTTGAATTAATTTCGGGGTTGTTTTGATCAGCTTGTTCTAATGAGAGTGAAGTTTGATGATGAAATACAGGGACTCTGGTTGCTTAATACTTTACCCGATTCTTGAGAAAATTTTCGTGTTTCCCTAACTAATTCAGCTCCCAATGGTATTGTAACTATGCAGTATGCAAAAAGTGGTGTTCTAAATGAAGAGATGAGAAGAAGAACACAAGGTGCCTCAACTTCACAGTCAGAGGTTTTGGTTACAGAAAAGAGGGGGAGAAGTAAAAGAAAGGGTCCAAAAGACAAAGATAGAGGCAGAGGGTTACAATTGGGGTTACACTGGACACATATCGAAGTATTGTCGACTACCACAAAAAGAAAATAAATGGAAAAGAGATAACAAGTCTGCTGATAAGAAAAATGACGATTACAGTGACCGTGTTGCTACCACTACTACAGATGATCTTGTTATTGTCTATGATGCAAACATGATTAATTTGGTCTGTCATGGAACCAGTTGGATAGTTGATAGTGGTGTCTACTTCCATGTTACATCGAAGAAAGAATTCTTCTCGTCTTTTACTTCAGGTGATTTTGGAGTATTGAAGATGGGTAATGGTGGTTTAGCAAAAGTGGTTGGTACTTGAACTGTTTGCTTAGAAACCAACAATGGTGCAAGATTGATACTTGAAGATGTCAGACATGCCCCAGATATTCATTTGAATTTGATCCCTACAGGTAGATTGGATGATGCTGGGTTTTGTAACATTTTTGGTGATGGATTTTGGAAACTCACCAAAGGCTTTTTGGTTGTGGCTCGAGGTAAGAAGTGCTCCAGTTTGTATTTGATGCATGCTTCAATTTCTGGTAATTCAGTAAATGCAGTTAGAGGTGAATATTTATCTGAATTATGACATAAGAGGCTCAGTCACATGAGTGAAAAGGGAGTTAACTGTTTAGCTAAAAAGGGTCTACTTTCTGGTTTAAAAGACGCAAAATTGGAAAGATGTGCTCATTGCCTAGATGGAAAACATAACTTTTCAAAGTCATCCTCCTCACAGAAAATCTGATTTGCTAGAGTAAGTGTGATGCCTGAGAATTAATGGTGTTAATCCCGGTGTGATAATGATCATCAACGGATTTTAATTGTGGCAATTAGGAATTAATTGCGGTATTGGGACACCCGAGGATGTTAAATCTGGTATTTAGGATCGTTGGATCCAAATGTTGATATTGTATTATCATCGTGGTGAAAAACCTTGGAATTGAGTTTTTGGTGATATCTGGGGTCCGGGGTACTTTGTATTGGGGCTGGTATTGGAAATTGAGATTGGAGAGATTATTATTGGAAACAGATGATTTTAATGAGTCATGATGTATTTGTGGAGGAATTGATATTTTGGAGTCTTGGTACTATATATACCAAGTGGACTCGGTATTCCGTCATTGCACGGAATCTCTCTCTCCCTGTCTTCACGCCTCATCTTCTTCCCCCAAAACCCTTCTCTTTTCTCTTTGGAGAAAATGGCTGAAAGCACGGCTCGGGGGTCGGATTTCTCGAAGATAGTCAGGTATTATCCTTCCCCCCGTCTTTGCCTTCGATTTGGTAGTAGTATTTCGGCTTTTGGTTTAGAATTATATTGGGTTTGGAAATTGGGGAGTTTTGGTAAAATTCCAAAGTTGTGTTTTTGGTGTTTTTATTGGTTTAAATGGAGTATTGGGGGTGTTGAAGGAGTATGGGGTGTTGGTTTTGAGTTTGGGTGTGAAAAACACCATTAAAGCTCGAATTTTTCGGAAACCCTCAGGTCGCGATCGATCGCGGCTTGGCACCGATCGATCGCGACATGGTACTGATTTACGGGTGACGATGAACAGTCGCGGTGATCGATCGCGAGGAATGGGCGATCGATCACGGAGGTCTTTTCGATCGATCGCGAGATCTGGCAATCGATCGCGGTTTTAATTTTTTTCGGGCAGTGAGGTTTCGCAATTGCGGCCCTATTTCTTGTGTTTTTTTGGAAATTTTGGCAAATGTTGAGATTTTGGAATCGAGGTTTAATTAGCCGATTTTCGGGGCAATGTCTACATTCCATTGGGAATGCTACACTTTTAAAATGGAATGGTTGGAGCCAAACTATAATAAAAATGGTCTACTCAATTGAACTTTTGGCTATCCCTAAACTTATAAAATGGAATATTTTGGGTAGTATGCATGCTTCACCTGGAGTCTTTTAAATGGTAAATCGTCATGGATTGACGATATACTTGGAGGTTGTAAACGTGCTTGGGCACGTGGTTGCATGCTTATATTTGATTGTGAGTTATTTTATGTGGTAGCACATAATTCATCGGGTCGTGGGACTCAGTCAAGGTTTGGTTCGGACTACGAAATCATAAAGTACGTATAACGTCCGAGCATAGCCTTTTATATTATTGCAACTATGAAATGCATGGTTATTTGTATTTTCAATAAATGGATATATATTGGGAATTATATGGTGCTGCTTTTGAGCGAGCAATGATTGGGATGATGTCGCTGTTGAGCGAACATCGGTTATGACGCCCCCGCTGTTGAGCGAGGGTGAGATTAAAATGCCGCTATTGTAGAGCGAGCGATGAAATAGAACAGTGGAACCATTAGTGAGATATATAGAATATCTGTAATCATTGTTTAATGATTTAATTTTATTGATTATGATATCGGTATATGGGAAACAGACTAGTTAATCAATGTAATGATTAACTGGCATTTGGGAATTTGATGGTTTCGGTTATTTTGAGAACAGGACAACACAGGGGATCCCGGATGAGGATGATGCCATCCAGGGAGTGTCTTTTAATATTCATAGCCTTTAGATTGTGTAAATTATGAATTGCAATATTGTGCTTATTGGATTGGTGGTATTGGTATGCTCACCCCGTATGGGGACTGTCTCTATTAGGGCAGATGAATAGGTACATCGATGGCTTTGGAGTTGAGCTCGAGCTGTTGATTGGAGGTACTTCCAGGACTGAAGTGCCAGTGAAAGTATTGTGTTGGGTACTTTATACATTAAATACACATTCACTCTTTTGATGCTCGCATGTGAGCACTAGTATATGTGTATATGAGTTGTATAAAGGGCGTGGGCCTTTCTCTTTTCATTTATTGGTCGCATGCAATTATTTATGGAAGAGCTAAATTAAATGAAAACATGTTAGTGTATTATAAGGGTGCATGATATGTATGTGGACTTGGTTGGGGGAAAGTGGACATTATGTGGAATAATATAAGAAATATTATTATTGGTATGTTATGCTATGGTAGCATGGTTTCTTTTCCCCTGATTACATGATTGTATGCACTAAATACATGTGTTAATACACTAATATAGTGTTAAGGGCACGGGGGTCCTTATAGTTAATACACTCAGATGTTTGTGGTCCAATGAAGGTAAGAACACATGGTACTGCACTTTGTTTCTTTCATTGATGATTATTCAAGAAAACTTTGAGTTTATACTTTGAAATCCAAAGACCAGGTGTTTGGAGTGTTTAAGGAATTCTTCTCCTTAAAGACAAACATGAAAGAAACTGAAATGCATTAATACTGATAATGGTGGTGAATATTGTGGACCACTTGATGAGTATTGCAGACAGCAAGGCATCAGACATCAGAAGACACCTCCTGAAACCCCTCAGTTGAATGGCTTGGCAGAAATGATGAACAAAACATTGATGAAGATAGTTAGATGTTTACTTTCAGAAGCAAAGTTGTATGGATCCTTCTGGGGCGAGGCATTGTTCCTGACAGAGTTGGGTATGACAAAGATGTCTCTTATAATCATTTGCGGGTGTTTGGTTGCAAGGCTTTTGTGCGCATGTGCCTAAAGATGAAATGTCTAAATTAGATGTCAAGACTAGACAGTGTATCTTCATTGGTTATGACCAAGATGAATTTGGCTACATATTCGATGATCCAATTGAGAATAAACTTGTTAGAAGTCGTGATGCAGTTTTCATAGAAAATCAAACCATTGAAGATATTGATAAGGCAGAAAATTTCAGAGTATCAGACTCAAGGTGACTTGATAGATTTCAGCGCAGCTTCTATGACACACTACCTAATGCAACTGGAACTGAAAATCAGAATGATGCAAAGAATGAGGTTCAGAATGATGTTGAACATGGCCTTGAAACTGCAGAAGAGGTAGATGCTCCATCACATGAAGTTGTTGGTGAACATGTACATGATATTATAGAGCAACCTGCAGTTCCTCTTAGAAGATCTACTATATATCACAGACCACTCACTCGGTATCCGCCCGATGAGTATATACTCTTGACTGGTGGGGGAGAACCAGAAGATTTCCAAGATGCTATGGAAAGTAAAGATAAGGATGAGTGGGTCAAAGCAATGAAAGATGAAATGGATTCTCTATATGAAAATCAAACATTTGATGTTGTTATGTTACGGAAAGATAGAAAGGCACTGAAGAATAGATGGATTTATAGGGTAAAGCATGATAAAAATACCTCTCATCCATGATATAAAGCCAGATTAGTTGTTAAGGGTTTTGGTCAGAAAAAGGGGATTGATTTTGGAGAAATTTTCTCACCAGTTGTGAAGATGTCATCAATTTGAATTGTTCCGAGTTTGGCAGCCAGTCTTGATTTGGAGATTGAGCAGATGGATGTAAAAAAATGCTTTTCTACATGGTGATCTAGAGGAAGAGATTTGTTGGAATCGAAGAGGGGGGGTGAATGAGATTCCTTGGCTACTTTAGCGTTTTAAAATGAGTTTGCAAAAACAAAAGAGTTTGCGCTTGCGGAAGCCTTAAGTCAATCGATAAATAAAATAAAATAAGAAGTAAACAAATAAATAAATACGTATAGAAATAAAGCGGTAAATGACAAGGATATTTGTTATAGAAGTTCGGCGATGAATCGCCTACGCCTCATCTTCCCGGTTAGATAACCTCCAACCGTGGTTTCACTAGAAAAAATGATCTTGGCCTTGAGGGCTCCAAGTTAGCCACAACCCAACTCTTCCCGAGTTTACAAAGCTCTTCCCGAGCACAATACTCTTCCCGAGTACACAAAGCTCTTCCCGAGCACAATACTCTTCCCGAGTACACAAAGCTCTTCACGAGCTACCAACACTCTTCACGAGTCTTCTTGGCCTTAAGGGCTCCAAGGATAGCCACAACACATGCACCAACTTCACTTGTTGGCGACTTTACAATTTTCCAACTTGCTTTGGTGTTGGAGGACCTTTACAATAAACCAAACCAAAAACTCGAAGACAACAAGACTCTATCAAAATGAAAACAATTACAAGCTCCAATACAACAACAATGTATGGAGTTTGCAATACTATAATAAATTTGAATTAGCAAAGCTTGTAGAAGTTTGTAGGCTTGTTTCTTGTCTTCAAAATGCTTCAAAGCATCAATATTTATAGTGTAGGAGGCCCCCTAGGCTCCTACTAGCCGTTGCTACACAAAAGGCTGAAATCACTCCTACATCGCCTCAGCCATCGCCTCAAACGATCTCCATTGCCGCGCCCCAACGGTCAGCAGATTACACGCATCGCCTCAGGAGATCAAAGGCATAAATCAAGGCCGTAGCCTCAGCATGTCCAAAATCTTCATCGCCTCAAACGAAGTCCACATCACCTCAGGCGTTCAACGCATCACCTCGGTTGATCAGCCCATCGCCTCGGGCGTTCTTCCCCTACGCGCGGTCCTGACCATCGCTTCAGTCGATGGCCGTGGCGAAGCTTCCCTGACTGCCATCGCCTGGGGCGATGGTCACCATCGCCTGGGGCGATCTGTGCCAGAACATGCACACATGATTTTCTTCATTCCAATCCACTTTTAACCACTTAATCTGCACACTAAGTACACACAGTAGTATAACAAACAAAAGTTTTGTTGATCATCAAAACTCAAAGATTAACCGGGGATAATTTAACGCATTAAACGCAACCATGCGTTTAAGGCTCAACAATCTCCCCCTTTTTTATGATCACAAAACTTGATAAACTTGAAAAAGTAATATGCATGAAATGTGAGTAAAAATGACTCCCCCTTAACAATTGCATAACACATACAAGTTATCAAGTAAATCATAAGGTAAATAACTCTCCCCCTCAAACCATGTATATACAAGCTCTCCCCCTCAATCTATGCATGTATTAAGGTTCAAATTTATCACAAAATTCTCCCCCTTTTTGTGATAATCAAAAAGCATAAAAATTTAAATAAACATAGCTCAAATATGTTGACACATAGCCATCTTTTAACAATTTTACACATGGTCCTCACCAAGCATGTAACTATTAGATCAAATCAATTAGTGAAATACACATGCTTTTAAGGCACTCAACCATGAATTCTAAACATTACAAAGTGTGCATATGTTCTACCAAGAGTTCATGCAACTATGCCCAAAAAAAATATAATTCTCAAACCAACATTTAATAAGATTATTTAGGTCATGATAACATTATATCAAAGATCAAGCATCTAAACACTTATAGCATGCTAAATCACATAATTGCACAATTCCACATAACATATTCAAATTTGAATACAAGGCATGTCATGATACTTACTATAAAAAGATAAGCATACATCATGCATTAAACAATTTATATGTGCATATGCTAAGGGGTTATGCATTTAACTCCAATGAATATTGAGCTTCATATTTATTGGTCACAATTAATTTGTGCCAATTATATTTTGAATTGCTCTTTTAACATGTATAAAGTAAATTTTACACTCGATGACAAGAGTTCGTTCTAGTGATGAAGAGAAGAGATACATGGCAAAAGTACCTTATGCATCAGTTTTGGGCAGCTTAACATATGCTATGATTTGCACGAGACCAGATTTAGCTTATGCAGTTGGCACAGTTAGTCGATTTCTATCTAATCCGGGTAGAGAGCATTGGTTTGCGGTGAAGTGGATTATGAAATATCTTCGTGGCTCTACTGATTTGAGACTTTGTTTTGGGTTTGAAAAGCCTATGCTTCTTGGTTATACAGATTCAGATATGGCCGGGGATTTGGACTCAAGAAAATCTACTTCAGTATATTTAATTACCTTTGCAAGGGGGGCTATAGCATGGCAATCCAAGTTGCAAAAATGTGTTGCTTTATCTACCACTGAAGCTGATTTCATTGCAACTACTGAGGCTTGCAAAGAGTTGCTATGGAGGAAGAATTTTATGCATGAACTTGGATTCACTCAGGAGAGGTATGTATTATGTCGTGATAATCAAAGTGCTATTCATATTGCTAAAAATGCAGCTTTTCATGGTAGATCAAAACATATCGATGTGAAGTATCATTGGATTAAAGATGTTTTGAACTCTAAGTTGCTTGAACTTGAAAAGATTCTGTCAGGATCGATTCCGGGGGTGGGTTGCCATTCCACACCCGAGTTCAACCAACTTGAGCTTCAATAGCTCGTGTTCTTGAAATCATTGCACCGAGAGATTATATCGAGTTCGGTTACAAAACCGAGCGGAAGACACTCGACATAACCCGCTCTATAACCGATTAAAGATTTGAAAGGCATTTTAAAGATATGCAATTAAAATAAATAAACAAGCATTTGTTTATGGAAGTTCGAAGGTGGTGTAATCCTTCTACGTCTCCCCTTCTTCCACCTCATGGAAGGATTCTACTAGAAGACTTTGATTTATACAATCCCGTTGTACAAACCCGATCCAGTTGGGAATTCCCCATCCAACTAGAACTCCTAGCAACTCAACTATGTATGTTCTTTAATGTCTCACATACAAAGACCTCTCATCGGTTGTGATAAATCATCAACCATTACAATGGTATTCACTCTTCTATTTTAGCTCACAAATACAATGAATAGAGTGAATACAAAGGCACAAATGATTCCATAATGAATCTGATATAGCAAGGTAAGTGGTGCCAAAGGTTTGAGGAGTGCTCTTCATTTAGCAACTTTTGTCTTTGAAGTTCCCCAATTGAATCCCAAGTGGGTTTGCTTTGGAAGGCTTGGATTGATCTTCAATCAGCTGTTATTGAGCTTCCAAATCATGTATATATAGCCCCAAGTAATGATATATACGTTAGACACAAGAATATGCCCGTTGGAAAAGGTTCTGCACTATTCCCGAGCTTGCAACGGTCATATTCTGGTTTCTGGGCTGTTTGTATTTCGGACCGGACTGGTCTGGTCTGCTGGTCTAGTTCAGTCTGGTCTGGTGGTTTGGTTCAGTCTGGTCTGCTGGTCTGCTGGTCTGGTCTGGACAAATCAGTCTGATGCAAGACAAGCTTGATACAAAAACAGATTGATAAACTTTCTCTTCGATCTGTTGCTTGTAACTCTTCATTCTTTGATTTCTGGGCAAACTGATCCACATGAAAGTTGTAGCCCTTTCTCTTAGCTTTCCACGGAATCAAGAATCGCTCGATTTCGAGTTTGCATGAGAGAGTTATGCTCGAAATACGAGGCGATGCTCCTGCTGTCTGTTTGCTGGATGCAGCAGCACATGGCGTGACTTGCAGAAGCTTTTTGGCCATCTTAACGTCCGATTCAGTCTTTCACTTCCAAAGATGAATTGTAGATCTTTGTCTTAGCTTTCCAACCCATACTGAATCATTCCGTTCCGATAAGCGAGCTAAGAGTTATGCCCACCAGACTGATAGGGACTTTGCTGTAACAGCTCGATCTTACAGGCGTCACATGGCGTGACTTTCAGAAGCTTTTTGGCCATCGTAACGTCCGATTCAGTCTTTTACTTCCAAAGATAACTTGTAGATCTTTGTCTTAGCTTTCCAACCCATACTGAATCGTTCCGTTCCGATAAGCGAGCTAAGAGTTATGCCCACCAGACTGATAGGGACTTTGCTGAAACAGCTTGCTGTTTCTTCGCGGTTCAGCTCGATCTTGCAGGCGTCTTTTCTCCTTGATAACATTTGAACTAGCCGATCTGTTGTGAAATATGACTTTTAGTATTTTACGTTGGCTGTTCAATCTCTTTGGAAGCACACCATTTCGATAACCGAGCTATTAGATATGATCGAAACAATCCGCTATGCCAGAATTCCAGTCTTGGTCCAGCTTGATATTTTCAAGCTACTTCTTTGTAATTCATCAAGCTCTTAAATATGATCTATGAACTGCACACTTGATGAAATATGTTAGCAACACAATAACAAGTTTTGTTAACATCAAAACCAAGATTATTCGGGTTTCCAAAACCCAACAATCTCCCCCTTTTTGATGATCACAAAACTTGAATAAAAATATGAACATTAAAGCACAATGTTGCATAACAAGAAAAATCATATTTTTTAAACAACAAATTTCTCCCCCTTTTTGTGTGAATCAAAAAGGAAGACAAATAAAATTTACTCCCCCTCAAGGATTGAGATTAAACTCTCCCCCTTAATTTTAAAATGTTTGAAAATTTGAGCAAGAGAGGGGCAAATGGGGTAGGCTAAAACAAATTAAAAAAAATGCAATGCACATTAAATTTTTGAACAAAAATAACCTCTTTTGATGATGCATGTAGCATACTTGGCAACAAATTTGAATTTCTTGACAAAACTCAACAATGTCCATTTCATCTTTCAACGGTGGCAGCACATGAGTCAACTTTGCAGGATAAACTGCTTTTCCTCGTGAAGAATTAGGCTGCAAGACCTATACCATTGCGATCATCTATGAGTCTAGTTTGCAACGCAAAAAACGGTTTGTCATTTGGACATCTGAGCAAGAAGTTATGCCAATTCTCCCAAAGTCGCTGCAAGCTGCCAGAAAACTAAAAATGCTTCGAAAATTGTTAGATAAAATCTCAAAATAAAAATTTTAAACTAAAAAACGAGTTAAGAATAGATTGAACGAAAATTAAACCTTTAAAATAGATTTTAAAATTATTTTCGTGCAAAATGAATGCAATGAAATTGATTTTTATGCTAAAAATTTTCATACACCAAATTTTGAAAAAATATGCCATGAAAATATTTCATGCTCATGAGAAAACTTTGAAAAAGATTTTAAAAGATATCCGCTAAAAAATCGGTTAAAATGCTTTCCAAGAACAACCTGCTCTGATACCACTTGTCAGGATCGATTCCGGGGGTGGGTTGCCATTCCACACCCGAGTTCAACCAACTTGAGCTTCAATAGCTCGTGTTCTTGAAATCATTGCACCGAGAGATTATATCGAGTTCGGTTACAAAACCGAGCGGAAGACACTCGACATAACCCGCTCTATAACCGATTAAAGATTTGAAAGGCATTTTAAAGATATGCAATTAAAATAAATAAACAAGCATTTGTTTATGGAAGTTCGAAGGTGGTGTAATCCTTCTACGTCTCCCCTTCTTCCACCTCATGGAAGGATTCCACTAGAAGACTTTGATTTATACAATCCCGTTGTACAAACCCGATCCAGTTGGGAATTCCCCATCCAACTAGAACTCCTAGCAACTCAACTATGTATGTTCTTTAATGTCTCACATACAAAGACCTCTCATCGGTTGTGATAAATCATCAACCATTACAATGGTATTCACTCTTCTATTTTAGCTCACAAATACAATGAATAGAGTGAATACAAAGGCACAAATGATTCCATAATGAATCTGATATAGCAAGGTAAGTGGTGCCAAAGGTTTGGGGAGTGCTCTTCATTTAGCAACTTTTGTCTTTGAAGTTCCCCAATTGAATCCCAAGTGGGTTTGCTTTGGAAGGCTTGGATTGATCTTCAATCAGCTGTTATTGAGCTTCCAAATCATGTATATATAGCCCCAAGTAATGATATATACGTTAGACACAAGAATATGCCCGTTGGAAAAGGTTCTGCACTATTCCCGAGCTTGCAACGGTCATATTCTGGTTTCTGGGCTGTTTGTATTTCGGACCGGACTGGTCTGGTCTGCTGGTCTAGTTCAGTCTGGTCTGGTGGTTTGGTTCAGTCTGGTCTGCTGGTCTGCTGGTCTGGTCTGGACAAATCAGTCTGATGCAAGACAAGCTTGATACAAAAACAGATTGATAAACTTTCTCTTCGATCTGTTGCTTGTAACTCTTCATTCTTTGATTTCTGGGCAAACTGATCCACATGAAAGTTGTAGCCCTTTCTCTTAGCTTTCCACGGAATCAAGAATCGCTCGATTTCGAGTTTACATGAGAGAGTTATGCTCGAAATACGAGGCGATGCTCCTGCTGTCTGTTTGCTGGATGCAGCAGCACATGGCGTGACTTGCAGAAGCTTTTTGGCCATCTTAACGTCCGATTCAGTCTTTTACTTCCAAAGATGAATTGTAGATCTTTGTCTTAGCTTTCCAACCCATACTGAATCATTCCGTTCCGATAAGCGAGCTAAGAGTTATGCCCACCAGACTGATAGGGACTTTGCTGTAACAGCTCGATCTTACAGGCGTCACATGGCGTGACTTTCAGAAGCTTTTTGGCCATCGTAACGTCCGATTCAGTCTTTTACTTCCAAAGATAACTTGTAGATCTTTGTCTTAGCTTTCCAACCCATACTGAATCGTTCCGTTCCGATAAGCGAGCTAAGAGTTATGCCCACCAGACTGATAGGGACTTTGCTGAAACAGCTTGCTGTTTCTTCGCGGTTCAGCTCGATCTTGCAGGCGTCTTTTCTCCTTGATAACATTTGAACTAGCCGATCTGTTGTGAAATATGACTTTTAGTATTTTACGTTGGCTGTTCAATCTCTTTGGAAGCACACCATTTCGATAACCGAGCTATTAGATATGATCGAAACAATCCGCTATGCCAGAATTCCAGTCTTGGTCCAGCTTGATATTTTCAAGCTACTTCTTTGTAATTCATCAAGCTCTTAAATATGATCTATGAACTGCACACTTGATGAAATATGTTAGCAACACAATAACAAGTTTTGTTAACATCAAAACCAAGATTATTCGGGTTTCCAAAACCCAACAATCTCCCCCTTTTTGATGATCACAAAACTTGAATAAAAATATGAACATTAAAGCACAATGTTGCATAACAAGAAAAATCATATTTTTTAAACAACAAATTTCTCCCCCTTTTTGTGTGAATCAAAAAGGAAGACAAATAAAATTTACTCCCCCTCAAGGATTGAGATTAAACTCTCCCCCTTAATTTTAAAATGTTTGAAAATTTGAGCAAGAGAGGGGCAAATGGGGTAGGCTAAAACAAATTAAAAAAAATGCAATGCACATTAAATTTTTGAACAAAAATAACCTCTTTTGATGATGCATGTAGCATACTTGGCAACAAATTTGAATTTCTTGACAAAACTCAACAATGTCCATTTCATCTTTCAACGGTGGCAGCACATGAGTCAACTTTGCAGGATAAACTGCTTTTCCTCGTGAAGAATTAGGCTGCAAGACCTATACCATTGCGATCATCTATGAGTCTAGTTTGCAACGCAAAAAACGGTTTGTCATTTGGACATCTGAGCAAGAAGTTATGCCAATTCTCCCAAAGTCGCTGCAAGCTGCCAGAAAACTAAAAATGCTTCGAAAATTGTTAGATAAAATCTCAAAATAAAAATTTTAAACTAAAAAACGAGTTAAGAATAGATTGAACGAAAATTAAACCTTTAAAATAGATTTTAAAATTATTTTCGTGCAAAATGAATGCAATGAAATTGATTTTTATGCTAAAAATTTTCATACACCAAATTTTGAAAAAATATGCCATGAAAATATTTCATGCTCATGAGAAAACTTTGAAAAAGATTTTAAAAGATATCCGCTAAAAAATCGGTTAAAATGCTTTCCAAGAACAACCTGCTCTGATACCACTTGTCAGGATCGATTCCGGGGGTGGGTTGCCATTCCACACCCGAGTTCAACCAACTTGAGCTTCAATAGCTCGTGTTCTTGAAATCATTGCACCGAGAGATTATATCGAGTTCGGTTACAAAACCGAGCGGAAGACACTCGACATAACCCGCTCTATAACCGATTAAAGATTTGAAAGGCATTTTAAAGATATGCAATTAAAATAAATAAACAAGCATTTGTTTATGGAAGTTCGAAGGTGGTGTAATCCTTCTACGTCTCCCCTTCTTCCACCTCATGGAAGGATTCCACTAGAAGACTTTGATTTATACAATCCCGTTGTACAAACCCGATCCAGTTGGGAATTCCCCATCCAACTAGAACTCCTAGCAACTCAACTATGTATGTTCTTTAATGTCTCACATACAAAGACCTCTCATCGGTTGTGATAAATCATCAACCATTACAATGGTATTCACTCTTCTATTTTAGCTCACAAATACAATGAATAGAGTGAATACAAAGGCACAAATGATTCCATAATGAATCTGATATAGCAAGGTAAGTGGTGCCAAAGGTTTGGGGAGTGCTCTTCATTTAGCAACTTTTGTCTTTGAAGTTCCCCAATTGAATCCCAAGTGGGTTTGCTTTGGAAGGCTTGGATTGATCTTCAATCAGCTGTTATTGAGCTTCCAAATCATGTATATATAGCCCCAAGTAATGATATATACGTTAGACACAAGAATATGCCCGTTGGAAAAGGTTCTGCACTATTCCCGAGCTTGCAACGGTCATATTCTGGTTTCTGGGCTGTTTGTATTTCGGACCGGACTGGTCTGGTCTGCTGGTCTAGTTCAGTCTGGTCTGGTGGTTTGGTTCAGTCTGGTCTGCTGGTCTGCTGGTCTGGTCTGGACAAATCAGTCTGATGCAAGACAAGCTTGATACAAAAACAGATTGATAAACTTTCTCTTCGATCTGTTGCTTGTAACTCTTCATTCTTTGATTTCTGGGCAAACTGATCCACATGAAAGTTGTAGCCCTTTCTCTTAGCTTTCCAAGGAATCAAGAATCGCTCGATTTCGAGTTTGCATGAGAGAGTTATGCTCGAAATACGAGGCGATGCTCCTGCTGTCTGTTTGCTGGATGCAGCAGCACATGGCGTGACTTGCAGAAGCTTTTTGGCCATCTTAACGTCCGATTCAGTCTTTCACTTCCAAAGATGAATTGTAGATCTTTGTCTTAGCTTTCCAACCCATACTGAATCATTCCGTTCCGATAAGCGAGCTAAGAGTTATGCCCACCAGACTGATAGGGACTTTGCTGTAACAGCTCGATCTTACAGGCGTCACATGGCGTGACTTTCAGAAGCTTTTTGGCCATCGTAACGTCCGATTCAGTCTTTTACTTCCAAAGATAACTTGTAGATCTTTGTCTTAGCTTTCCAACCCATACTGAATCGTTCCGTTCCGATAAGCGAGCTAAGAGTTATGCCCACCAGACTGATAGGGACTTTGCTGAAACAGCTTGCTGTTTCTTCGCGGTTCAGCTCGATCTTGCAGGCGTCTTTTCTCCTTGATAACATTTGAACTAGCCGATCTGTTGTGAAATATGACTTTTAGTATTTTACGTTGGCTGTTCAATCTCTTTGGAAGCACACCATTTCGATAACCGAGCTATTAGATATGATCGAAACAATCCGCTATGCCAGAATTCCAGTCTTGGTCCAGCTTGATATTTTCAAGCTACTTCTTTGTAATTCATCAAGCTCTTAAATAAGATCTATGAACTGCACACTTGATGAAATATGTTAGCAACACAATAACAAGTTTTGTTAACATCAAAACCAAGATTATTCGGGTTTCCAAAACCCAACAGATTCATACAGAGAAGAATGCATCTGATATGATGACAAAAGTGGTGTCTTGTGAGAAGCTCAAGCTGTGTGTCGGGATGGCCGGCATCAACTTGCAGTGTTGTACTTGTTGCAGTGTCTCCTCCCTCTACTCATGGGCTGGAGGGGGTGATTTGGTAGGTCCAACCCAAATTGAGGTAAGCCCATCAATTGTGCAGCCCATTAGGACTAAATAATGTCATCTTTTACTTGGAAGAATTTAGCTCACTTTCAAACCTGGAAAATTAGAAGAGGCAGTAGGTTTTTTCAGCAGATAAGAGTTCCTGGCAGATTTTTTCAAGGCGTCGATTGGAAGCTCGTTTGTGGTCCGATTTTGCTGAAATTTGGACATCACCTTCAGAACTCATTGAACTTCGTTTTAATAGGTGGAAATCGATTTTGTAGCTCCGGAGTCGTAGATCTCGTGGCTGAAACAGTGTTGCGTTTTTTGGGTGCTTTCTTGCTAAACTCTTTGTCTTGGTTTATGATTCTTGTCTTAATTGTTGAGAATCATTTGTTGCTCTAAGTTTGAAAGATTTTATGTTTATGTTGCTGTTGTAAGAACTCCTCTTTGATTATAGTGGATTTGATTAGGTCTCATGGTTTTTACTGAGTTTTTTCACGTTAAAAATATCGTGTTCTTTGGTTATGGTTCATTGTGAAATATTGCTCTATATTTGTGCTTTATTGGTTTGTTGATAGTTGTTGGTTTGTCTATTGATTTGGAGAATTATTGTTTAGCTTTGTCCCAACAACAACAACAACCAATTTCCTGTGTTGAATTCAGATTTGCAAATTGAAAACTTTAACTCCAACTATTAAAGTCATCAAACAGTACTTCTACAAGAGACTTAGGAAGAAATCCAATTATACGCCAAAGATAGGAGAAGTAATGATTCTGCTTTGTCAATATTATTTGGTTTATAACATGGGAACATGTTCAAAGATAATATTACATACAGAGAGAATCGCCATTGATGAAATGAAATTGAAAGAAATGTATTTCCACTTTGTATATAAACCACGGGTCGCTTCCATTACATTTCACGGAATGAGCGCAGTTATTATCGTGGAGTTTTTAAAAATTAAAAATAAAAATAATCAGATAATTTGGATAAAGTTTTAATGACAAAAAAATTTTTTTGAAAAAATTGAAAAATATTAAAAAAATGTTTTGCGAAGGCTATGAAATCGTCATTCCGTTCCACGATGGCCGTGAAATCGACGTTACAATTACACATCGCCGTTCACATTATGGAACGGTCATTCCACGACCGATATTGCTAAACCATGTATAAAACTGAAGTTACAAGACATATATATAAGTTTACAATGGTGTTTGTCATTAAAATAACTTCCTAACAAGAAACAATAGCCCACTTTCCAGCTGGCTCTAACTAAACTAACTAATATATTGATCTAATAGATAACCTTAAGTTTTCCAATCTCAGATGGAAGAGTGCCGCTTAAAATGTTTGACAGGTAGTTTAAGGCTAAGTGGTCATCAAGATTCCACAAGTTAAAGGGTATATTAGAATCAAAATTTGCTTCATCAAAGCATGCAGGGATCGACCCAATCACCACTCATCTGTTGTTACTCAAGTACAACTCCCCAAATTTCATAACCACAAAGATCAGCTGGATGTATCCCTCAAGGTTATTTTTTTAAAGATATATGCACGAGTCTTGTTAATTTCCCGGTGTTCTTGGGATAATTCCTGTCAACTCATCTAACTAGTAATCTTTCAAGTTTGTCGAAGTTTCAATCTCAGGAAGACAGGAATAAAGACTCTAATTCTGCATCCAACTGCCCTCAAGACCTGAAGAGAAGCGGAGAATTTCTGCTTCAGGCTGAGAGATTTCCATTTAGCTGATTTAATGTTAATTGTACAGACTTCAACTGTAGACGAATAGTTAAAAACATGGTTTACATGTTCTCCAGTTAGATTATCAACCACTAGGTGTCATCAAGCTAGAGAAAGAGTTGGCGGTCATGACCAAGATTATAGCTGGAAATTACCCCTCTGAATTTGTTGTTGCTCAAATAAGGCACTTGAAGCTTGGAAGTGAAAGCCCAGTTATTGAAAGAAGATGGCCTGAAAAATTGTTGTCAGAAAGCTCCAACTGGCTGAAAGCTAAAACCGGAAAATCAAAGGACTCAATAGTCTTTGATTCATTGTATTGAGAATTACATATTGTTGTTAGCTCAACTCTCCATGAACTGGTATTGTTATTAAGGACTGAGTCTCCACAAACTGGTATTTTTTTATTTTTTTTTAAAGAGGTGAGGGTTAGGAGTTGGATTAAACCCTAGACCAACTTTGGGGAAGGGGAATGACAAACCGTCATGGCACCGTCGTGGTTGTCTCCGTGAACTGGTATTGTTTTCAGCTCAAAATTTAAAATATTCAAAAAGCATAAACTAATTATATATTAACTTCCCTATTTTTTTAAATAGAAAAAGTTGAACATGTATCATGGTTTCTTACTTCCAAAGATAGGAAAATAATTTTTTTTAACTAAGAAAAATCGCACCCGTTATCATTTGGGTGCATATTGGGTAAATATATGGGCTGACACAATAGTCTGCAAACCAAGTCAGCCAATTAGAACGTACTAAGCAACCTCGATACGACCGACTCGATCGAGTAAATATTGATATTAGAAATCAAACTGGTGATTAAAGATATTCATACTCACATACTCTACCAACTCGATTATCTAATTGGGGATAGGAATTCTTTTCTTGCACTATAACATAGTTTTTCATAATATATTAATGTGCATAAAGAAAAAGGAAAAAAAGATTATACCTTCGTATCTACTTGCTTTTTAAATTACAAAATACAAAATAATACGTGTCCATGGGCATAGATATAAAATTATAAGCTGCAGCATAAAGCGATTTTAGTGTTTCCAGGGCAAAGCAAGGAATCGGTTGCTTCTCAAACTGGTGTCAGCAAAATTACCATGGAGAATCCGTCGACAGCCCGTAATTCTTCGCCATCTTCCTCAAACCCAGGGAATCGTCGAACCCCTTTTCGGTATTTACACTGTAACTGCTTCAGACGCTGCTGCCGTTGCTTCTGTTGCTTCTATTCCTACCCTTGACCTTTGTACATAAATTAAATTACAGCATATGTTTGTGTGATGAAGCTCTTGTATCCTCTTGTATTTGAGATCACTAAAAATACTTCAATTTGATTGTAATTATATGCAAACTTCTGCCATGTTCTCATGGTTGGCAGTTTCTTTATTTCGGTACATGTAATTTGTGCTTAGGAAACAGCTCCAGTTCTGACATTATGGGATTTTTTCCTTGATATATTTTTGGATACATATGGGATGAAGGCTTCTGTTATTTATCTATGTTTAGATTATGCGCTCTATTGTTAGCAAGTAGCTTATTTATGTGCCTTGAGCGAGAATTTCTTGGATTGATGTATGGATAATTTGGAATTGCTCCTAATATTCAAGATTGTGGAATAATGAGACATGAAAGTGCAGAAAAAGAACTGAGGGACAGTAGGTTCTAAGCGACAACCTGGGCGGCCTAATGGTTTGTCATCCACTCCCCGGACTCAAGTTCGAGTCCCCTCTAGGGCTGTAAAAAAAAAAAGAGCAGGCTCTAAGCTGAGTTGGTATCATGACATTCAAACTTGCTAAAACATCAAACAAGCCATGAACCCATGACTACAAAAGAGTATACATGGAAAAGCTAATCTAAAAGTCGGTTGTTCTCTCTACTGTAAGCTTCATTTTCTTGTCTCCACTTTAATTTTCTGTCCACTGGTTTTGATTAAGGACAGAATATACAAAGGCAATTGAGACAGAGTACTTAAAAATACTCCATAGTTTACTTTACATAAAAGTTGGTTGTGCATAAATTTAAAATAAAGCTTTGTTAGGATTTAGTTAGTCAGAAATCAATAGCTTGGTCAGTATACCAAAAAAAAAGCCCCAACAGTCAAAATGGAGCATTACTAGAGCTGTCGAAACGGATTCGCTCACCCAACTCTTGACCCAAAATGGCTGGAAAACCCTAACTTGACCCAACCAAATCCGAGACGGGTTGTGTGTTAGTGGGTTACGCCAACCAACCCACCCAACCCAAATGAGCTGACCGGCTGGAAAATCTGGCCAAACCCGGCGGGACCAAGCCTATTTTTATGGCTCTAAGCATTACTATTGACTAATATTGATATAATACAAACTTTTAAATTTTACAGTTGCAAAATCTTTTATCCTTAAAATCCGTAGCGTTTTATAGGAAACACAAAATCAGACAAAAGCTTCGCAGAGTGCAAAAAAATGCATTTGCTTTTTAACATTAAAGCCAAACCAGGAATCCAACAGTCCTTTTTTACGGTGCCAAAGCCACCGCTGGAATGAGCAGTCATTTTACCTCACACAAAGTCTGCTATTAAATAATCAAAGAACACAACAATGACCTTTTTTAAAATAAAGGATATGTATGAATATATAATATCAAGAATTGACCACTGATGTCTACCCTCTGTTTGTTTAACAATAAGTTTCTATTAATTACTTATTTTTACTGCTTTCTTTTTATGGAAAACAGGAACAGAAACAGGGAGGCTTTTACTTTTATGTTTGGTTAAATTTTCTTCTTCTGCATTACAGCTTGTTTTTGTACTGTCATGTTCCTTTTTTAACTAATAATATATAGTGATGATAACAGTTTGCTTCAACTTTTTTTGAATGGTTGGCCATTGGATTCTCATGCTGGAATCTTGATGATTGTTAAGTTGATCCTACGGCAGAATCTCTCATCCATGTTATATGTATAATGAGTTTCATAATAATCTTAAGAATAATAAATCAGTTTTTTTTTACAAAAATCAACTATAGTTAATTATTTAGCTAAATATTTGATTTTCTTTAAAATAAACTTTCCATATTGGGGTCTTGGAAGAAAGTTAAATGCATGTTTTTACAACATTAGATGATCTGAAAACAATTAAATCTGCCACGAGCCATTTGGCTTAGTGAAATGTTACTTGTTTGAGAGTGTCTCGAGTTCGATTACTTCATTTGTTTAGTGACATGTTGCTCTTGAATTCGAGACTAAGAATTTTTTCTTTTTTTTTAAAAGGAAAAAGAGAGTAAAAAAATAAACAAGTTACGTTCAACCAACTGCTAATTTTTCCTACACTTATATTTCCGTTTTTTTGCCATTTCTTGGGTAAAAAAATGCTCATTAGTTCTCTACCTATGACTGCAGAAATCCAAGAGCATCTTCCTTCCTTCCACAATTTCATCGAAAAAGTCGTCAAGCTCACCAATTATATTCTCAGTCCCAGACCTCAAAATCCCAAAACAATCCCTGAAGTTATCAACACTTTCCCTTATCCCTTCTTCTGATTCCCAATCCATAATCCCCTTTGAACACCTCATCTCCATCTCGATCCTCAGTTCATCCATGGCTTCTCTGGATCTCTTGAATTCATGCAGTAGAATTCCGGGTCGACCCGCTATCTGACTGATTACACCTGCCACCCTCTGTTGCAGCCTGTTTGTTGAGATCATGAAAGGTGATCCAAACAACAGGCGCCCTTCGTATCCAATATTTATTGAAATATTTGATTCAGGCCAGCAGTAAACTAATCCATAGAGCAAAATCAGGAGTAAAAATGAACTGACATTTCTCATTGCATAAAGTACTCCCCTGAATCCATTAAATCCATTTAGCTTTGATTCTACGGAAATGCTTTCATCAAATTTTAATGAAAGTGGTTCAATTCTTGTCTCTATTAGAGACCTGTTTTCTTCCTCCAGTCCCACGGCCTCTCTTCTACACCCAGATATAGCCCGGATAACCTGTTTAATCAATAAATTTAATTAGCGATAAAACTTACACAATCCCATGAAAAAAATCTGAGCTTTATCGATTAAAATGAATCTTGAAATATTGTATTCATTCACCTGGCGTGAAAGCTGTGGACTTAAATGGCGATGGCCTTCGAGTGAGGAAGTTATATTAAGGAATGCCGAGTAGTAATTCTCCATGCCTGAGACACCAGATTTCAGGACATGACAAACTTCCCAAAGTTTGGAGCTTTCATCCATGTATTCATCAAGCCATTTTTCGCCAACGGGCAAGTGAAGTTTCCCCACCAAAAGGGTCATCCGTGTGTGCAAAGATCTCAAAAGGGACAAAACTCTTTGGAGGAAGTGAATGGACATGAAGTTGTTGGACAAAAACATACGTTCAAGATCATCAATCCCTCGGGTCAAGAAACTATAGAAGCCATTGACAGAGTTGGAGGAAGGATCCATTTTATATAGGAAACAAATATAAAACCGAGGCTAGATAGAAGGGCACAAAGTGTGTGATATTTATACTGAAAAAAGGGGGAAGGAACGAAGGAATCGATCTTAGAAGCAGCTCAGGTTTCTAAGGTTGAAAAAAGATTATTGGGAACAATGATGGTTGTTTCCTATTGAGGGGAAAAGATGATTAATCTGCCATTTTCATTGTTTTATGCGCACAGAGGAAGAAGGAAAAGAAAGAAAAGAGAAAACAAAATCCTTTCCTCAGGAAAAGAGAGAGTGAAAGGAGGCAAATTTGAGGGACATGAAATCCTCATGAACTCTCATACAATATTTCTTCCTTTTATCTGTCAAGGTGAGGTGGGGTTGGGGGTTGGGTGGGGGGTGTTAATAGAGGAAAAAAGAAATGAATAATTTGGACAAGTTTTTTAAAATAAAATTGCTTTTTGGTGATGCTTTAAATAATTTTAGATTGAGCTGTAATATGTTTGACCAAATCGATTCTGATTTGGCCACCTTAAACTAAAGTTTAGTTAACTCTTCAAATTCCCTTTATTTCTTCCCTTCATTGTTATCTTTTTCTAGGATTATTGTTTGTTATCTCCATAGACATTATTATTAAGGTGTAGCAATAATTGGATGCGAATACTCTCATCCATGTTAGATAGGAATATTAGGATCTAATGATTTGATATACCCTTAAAAACAATGTTATTAAGCATATCATCAAACTAATTTTTTTCCCGGTTAACTTCTGGCTTTCATTCAAAAATCATGGATTTAAAGATTATATATCATATATATAAATATTATTTAATATAATTTAAAATAACAATATCATACATTTATATTAATATCTTCTTTTGGTATGAGTGCTATTTGGCCTCTTCTTTCCTTTTTTTCTTCCTCGAGCGACTGACTTTGTTCCTTTACTTCCCTTCTATTCTCTTGAAATTTGTGGGGGTTGTGTTTTCTCCTAGATTTATACTCTCTATTTAAACTGTGTACTTTTCAAGGATTTGAAATCATGGGATTCTTTGTATTTGAGTAGTGTACCTTCTACCAAAAAAGAAGAAGAAAATCAGACTTTTTAGGCCACTAAAACACCTTTCCACTATTTTTTATTTCATAAAAAAATATAATTTTACATTTTCCACAACATTTTCTTGTTTTTTGGTCTTACAATATATGATGCTCCCACTATGCCTCACAGTGAACAAATCCGAAAATAGTTATATGGACCTGGTGTTTGTAAAGACCAAGATATATAAATATGTATATATATGTATGTGTGTTGATTTTCATAAGATCGGGTGTTTAGAAGTGAGATCGGAACAAACTGACATGAAATTTGAAAGCTCACCATTTGAATAATGTCCCTTTGCATCCATCAATCACCTATAGGGTCATATTCTTGCTTAGTTACTGAGAAAATAATGATATTATCCACATTTCATGGTAATTACAAATTTCGAAATAATTTTAAATTCTTGGTGCATCTTTTCTAGGTGGATAAGAGGGAACAAAAAATCTTGTTTGTATTGGATTGTTGCATTTTGTATTATATTTCTTATCTTGAAAGTGCTCGTGGGTTTTTGGAGAATGCGACATTGGAGAGGATGTTGGTGTTTTCAGATTTCATTGGAAAGTGGATTACAATTTTGAGGCCTTTTATTTCTAAGTTGGCTAGCTCATACGAAGTTAATATTTATAAATATTGATGATGATTTTTATTTTTAAATAGAAATATGAATTATATTAAAGTAACAACAAGTACATCAGTCAATCTTAGATAATGATGAAGAGGTTTAAAGGGAAGATAAATTACATTGTAAGCCCTATAACTTGACCAGTAGAGTGCAATGGCTCTATAACTTGACCAGCAGAGTGCAATGACCATTTAAATAAAATCAGGTCCCCTCAAACCATGATTCACAGGGTGAGGTCGCAATGAGAACTGTCTTCCAATAACTTAAGGAACAAAGACGGATAGACGAAAGACGAAAACTGATAGAGGCAAACAAACGAGTAAACTCTCGTATCCAAATATCAAGTTGAAATCCATCGACCAATGAAGATCAACTTGGCACCAATATAAATGATCGTCGTAAAATACCTTTTAGGTCATCGCCATTAGTGTTATTGGACTCGTATATAATCTATTGATATTAATTGAACTATGTGTTATTAGATGCAAGATCGGCTTATTTACTTTGACATGGTCTTTTGGCCACCAACCATCCTTTTCCATACAAGAATGTTTCATTTTCCTCTTAATGAATCATTGATGGATACAACTGTATGGTCCATATCCCCTCACAAAAAAAAAAAAAAAAGGAGAGAAAAGAAAAAAAATGATATTATGGATTAATTATGAGCATCTGGATTCAATGAACTGATAATAACGTATCGCCTCGAGAAAAAAAAAAATCGAATGAAAAATTAATTTTTTTCAATTAGTTAAGCATCGGTCAAACAATTGGACTAATACAAACACTTAGGGGTGCTTATCGGACCGGGTCGATCCGGACCCGATCCGAAATCGGACGGTTAGTCCGGTCCGAAACCGGAACCGGACTAACCGGTTCCGAACCGATCCGGAACCGGTAAGATATCGGTACGGATCGGTTCTACCGTTCCGGAACCGGTTCCGGGTTGAACCGGAACCGGATCCATTAATTTTAAAAAAATTAATTTTTTTAAATATAGATAAATATATTTGATGTTAGTTTACAAATACAAAGGCCCATTAACTTAATTGGATAGAGTTATAGAGTAGAAGGTGATGGTTGGGTGTTCGAATCCTCCACACAACAAGTTATACCTTAATTTTTCGAAAAAAAAAATTAAAATTCTAAAATACCGGTTCCGGGTTGGAACCGGTCCAACCCAAAACCGGTGGAACCGGAACCAGACCCGATCCGATTCCGTCCTTAACGGACCCGGAATCGGTCGGTTCCGGTCAAGACCGGACCGGGTCAAGCCAATAAGCACCCCTACAAACACTCTTCTAGACCAAAAAAATGGACTAATACAAGCACTTTCTTGTAGGCCTGATCATGGTATATAACCGTCGATTTGAGTGTTCAAAAACCTCGACCATTGACTTTAATTTTCCTCGACAGTTTCGGTTAAGGTTCATGAACGCCGATTACTATGCCGATTCCGATTATGGTTATGATTTGATCCTTATTTTTTTTAAAAAAATTATAACTATTATTAAAATTTGAAATAAAATGCAGAATGTATTTGAATGTCCATGTATTAATCATAGAGCTGTCAAAACGGTCAGCCCGCCCAACCTGTGGCCCAAACGGGCCTGACCCGTTTTGGCTCGCCTCCAGGCGTGTTGGGTAAACCCCAACCCAACCCAACACGAGGCAGGCCACGGGTTGGGGGGCCAGCCTATGGGGTCATCGTTACTTAATCCATTATGTATCAAACATTTATACACATGAGTATGATTTACGTAATCATACACACTGATTAAGCGTTTTATTATGTCAATTGTTACAACATTTACAAAACCCTAACAAACCCTGACATATTATACATCACATGTACATTAGAACAACTAAAGAAGTTCAACTCCTAATTAGTGGTTCAGCTGCAACAGAAATCGACTCACAATCCAGTCCTCTCACGTCTATGAGTCCATACAGAAACAATCACACAACACGAGTATTGATAGACAACCATCTCAGTTCTATATCAATAAGAAAACATCATACGATAAATAACCATTGTAAAATCGCAACTATGATTGTTCTGTATCATGCATCACAATATGCAAATATGTCATGACATGTCTCAACTATCATCCTGTTATAACCGGATATATATGATATGCCTCTCACTTCAATATATCAGTGGCTCAACCTTCAAGTCTCATATTAACAGCACATGTCATATTTCAGTCCTCACACTTATAACAGCCAAAACATATGCTCAACAAGAGCATACTTCTCATGCCAAAGCATATGCTCAGCGGTAGCATACCTCTCATGCCATACCTCTCAACAACATGAATATATATATATCAACATGGATGTATACCAATATGATTCCAACAATCATATAGCTCAATCTCAATATAGATAAGCAACTTCACATAATCAAACTCAATACTCGTACGCCAACACGTACCCGTCGTGTGATACAAACTATAGAAATTCAGGCGTCAATGTTTAACCGCCTCGTTGTCCTGTCCCATCTGATGATGCTATATGAACCAACAGTGTATCATGTTATAATCAGCTTCAATATCAAATTCCATCAATATATAACAATTTTCAACATTTTAAGTCTAGCGATCGATCGGTCATTTTAGCGACCGATCGCTATTAAAGTCTGATTTATACATTATGCTATGGCCTTCGAGCGATCGATCGGTATTCCTTTAGCGATCGATCGCTACAGCTCGCAATCGATCGATCACATGCAGCGATAGATCGCTCCAAGCATAAACAGCCTTAAACTTTCCTCTGTCTCAGCGATCGATCGGTACGATCCTAGCGATAGCGATCGATCGCGAGACAACAGAAGTTTTAGAACATGGCAATTTCATGTCTATCTTCTTGGTACTTCTCATACATCTCAACTTCTAGCATCAAAACTGTAAGTAATCCTTAGAGCATACAACTAAGTGGAATAAAATATTTTGGATTACTAGAACAATGGATCTATACATAGGATTTCATATCGGATAAAGGAATACAAAAGTCTCACCCTTGTAGCGTGTTTGAGCAGATTCCACGGTGCACTACGTCCAACGATCCCGAGTCACGAGCAACACCTCCAAGGTCTTGCCTCAACGGTATCCACACGATCAAATCGAAAAGAGATATTCAAGAATAAGTTGCTAGACTTATTCTTGAATCAAAACCAAAACCACGGATCAAAACCAATTAAAGGCAACCGATCTCCTTCCCTAACTAGCGGCGGCGACGGCCGAGAGATGGAGAGTGAGGCGGCGACGATTAGGTCTCCCACTTGAGGTGGCCGAGAGCTCAAGGTTTTTTCGCTAGGTTTTAATATCAAAAGTATGATATGAAAGTATGATTAACAATTAATCAAAACCTTGTATTTATATTATAAGGCTTTTAATTAAGGTTCAACACTTTCTTAAAGTCTTATGGGCCCAAACCCATGATTTAATTAAAACCTTTTAATCACTTAATTAAGACTCTTCTTAATTAATTAATTCATCCAATGAATTTAATTTCCCTTATCGATTTAATCTTTTGTGCGACCCGATAGGATCTTGTAATGTTGGCAGTGACATAAAATCTCATTTTACGTTACAAGCTAAGAGCGGTGTCTAGCAACACATCGAGGCTACCCAAATTACAAGAATGTCAATGACTCGACATAACCTTTAGAACTTGTGATAATATTAACCATGTAACTTAATCCCTTTGTCCTTTGTGTTTAGATTGAACACGAGTCATGGAATAGTCATACTCGTATATCCAATCTTTATTTCTTGATCCCCAAGTAGAACTAGAATAAACGAATAAGCTCGATATCTCATATCGACTCATTCGAGCATGGCCATGCATTTTAGTTCTCACTTTATCAAGGGCCTAACACATCTCCTGTTATATAGGAGGGACAAATCCTATATCGATCAGTCAACATCCCTCTACATAATTCGTAGTGTATCCAATAGTCGCATTTATAGATTACCCTGTTACGGGTAACGTTTGACGATATCAAGATACATAACTCCTTATGTTGGGATCTCTGATGATCACAAGTCGTAAGGATTACATACATTATTATCACTATGAGAATTGCATATGACGATCATATAACTATCCATGTTGCATTCTCATGGTGGGTCTGTCCAGTACATCGTTCTCTAACATGTACCCATATGTTGATTTGATATCTCATATCAATGAACAATTCATCGATCAACACATACTAGTCTCTACGTATTATCATTATCCCTATTCATGATAATACTTGACTAGGGACATCTTTAAGAATAATACAATATTATTCTAAGGACATTAACATATATATTAATTCACATTGCACAGTTAAAAGAATAATATATAATAATGAATTGTCATTCAAGAAATCATAAACATTGTATGTCATAAACAATCATCTAATGACTTGTCTTAGGGCATATCCCAACAAATCTCCCACTTGCACTAAGACCAATCAGACATACACTTAATGCCTAGAGATCTAGTAGGACGATCATGCTACTGCTGTGACAGTGGCTACGTCAATGGGTCAGATACATTATCATCTGTTGGTACTTTGCATATCTTAGGCAAAACACATATCCTGATTGCGATCGAAAATCATCTTTGTCGGTTTGGAAGCTTGCATCAGTGTAACCCATTACATTGAGCTCTTCCTCACCTCCATAAATCAAGAATGTATCCTTAGTCCTTCTCAAGTACTTCAGGATGTTCTTGACGGCAATCCAGTGACCTTCACCTGGATCAACTTGATATCTGCTCGTCATGCTCAAAGCATACGATACATCGGGACGAGTACATATCATGGCATACATGATAGATCCAATAGCTGACGCATATGGAATCTTATCATGCGTTGTCTCTCATCTGGTGTTGAAGGACACTGTTCCTTCGAGAGATAAATACCATGTGTCATAGGCATGAATCATTTCTTTGATTCTTGCATGCTAAACCTTTTAAGCATTTTGTCTATGTATGTACTTTGACTTTGGCCAAAAGCCTTCTCGATCTATCTCTATAGATCTTGATTCCTAATACATAGGTGGCTTCTCCCAAGTCTTTCATCGAAAAGCAATTCCCTAGCCAAATCTTTACAGATTGCAAGGCAGGGATATCATTTCCAATGAGAAGTATGTCATCTACATACAACACTAGGAAAATGATTACGCTCCCACTGACCTTCTTGTAGACACAAGGTTCATCTTCATTTTTGATAAAACCAAACTCTTTGATTGCATCATCAAAACGAAGATTCAAACTCCGAGAAGCTTGCTTCAATCCATAAATGGATCGTTGTAGCTTGCATATCTTTCCAGCATCCTTTGGATCGACAAAACCCTCGGGCTGTGTCATGTACACATCCTCGAGCAGATTTCCATTAAGGAAAGCTGTTTTGACATCCATCTGCCAGATTTCATAATCATGAAATGCAGCTATTGCAAGTAAGATCCTTATGGATTTAACCATGGCCACTGGTGAAAAGGTTTCATCATAGTCAATACCATGAATTTGTTTGAATCCTTTTGCAACCAGCCGACCTTTATAGGTTTGTACATTACCATCCATATCGGTCTTTTTTCTTGAAAATCCATTTGCACCCTATGGGTCGTACCCCTTCAGGTGGATCAACCAAAGTCCATACTTGGTTTGCATACATGGATTTCATCTCAGATTTCATGGCCTCTTGCCATTTCTCAGAATCAGTGCCCATTATAGCTTGTTGATGAGATGACAGCTCATCCTCATCAATAAGTAGTAAGTCACCTTGTTGAGTCACAAGAAATCCATATCTCTGTGGCTCCCGGTGTTCTCTTACAGACCTACGCTGGGCTTGTGTCTCTTGAGCATGTGCTTCTTCCACAACAGCATGCGGTGCCTGCTCTGTTTCCATCTCAATCTCAGGTTCAGTGTTTTCTTGTGGTTGAACTTCACTAAGTTCTATTTTTCTCCCACTGGTTTTTCTAGAAATAAATTCTCTTTCAAGAAATACACCAGTCCGAGCAACAACTATTTTGTTCTCGGTGGGATAATAGAAATAGTATCCTTTCGTTTCCTTAGGATACCCCACAAATAAACACTTATCAGATTTGGGTCCAAGTTTGTTAGTGGCGTGACGTCTAACGAAAGCCTCACAACCCCAAATCTTCATAAAAGACATACTAGGACGCTTCCCAGTCCATATCTCATATGGTGTCTTTTCCACTGATTTAGATGGAACACGGTTCAGTAAGAAAATCGATGTTTCTAGAGCGTGTCCCCAAAACGATATCGGAAGATCCGCATGACTCATCATTGATCTAACCATGTCTAACAAGGTTCGATTTCTCCTCTCGGATACACCATTCCATTGTGGAGTATACGGAGGAGTGAGTTGTGGGACTATCCCACATTCCTTTAGATAGTCATGAAACTCTTGCCTTAAGTATTCACCTCCTCGATCTGATCGAAGGATTTTGATACTTTTGCCAAGTTGGTTTTGTACTTCATTCTTGAAATCTTTGAACTTTTCAAAGGTTTCATGCTTATGCTTCATTAGGTACACATACCCATATCTACTGAGGTCATCAGTAAATGTAACGAAGTATTGAAAACCACCTCTAGCTTGTGTATTTATTGGTCCACATACATCACTATGTATTAGTCCCAATAAAACATTTACCCTTTCAACATGTCCCTTGAAAGGGGCTTTAGTCATCTTGCCCATTAAACAAGATTCGCATGTTTCATATGATTCAAAATCAAATGAATCTAATACTCCATCCTTATGAAGTTTAGATATGTGGTTCTCGTTTATGTGGCCCAAGCGACAGTGCCAGAGATAAGTCGGATTACAATCATTATTTTTAATCCTTTTAGTATTTATGTTGTAGATAGGCATATCAAGATTTAATACATAAAGACCTTTCACCATTTGTGCATTAGCATAAAACATATCATTTAAATAAATAGAACAACAGTTGTCCTTTATTATAAATGAAAAACCATACTTGTCTAAACAAGAAATAGAAATTATGTTTTTAGTAATAGACGGCACAAAATAACAGTCTTTTAAAATCAATGATAAACCAGAAGGTAAAGCTAAACTATAATCTCCTATAGCTAATGCAGCAACTCTTGCTCCATTTCCAACTCGGAGATCAACTTCACCTTTCGCCAACGTCCTACTCCCTTTTAGATCCTGCACATTTACACAAATGTGAGATCCACATCCATTATCTAATACCCATGATGAAGAAGTAGATAAATTGACTTCTATAACAAAAATACCTGAAGTGGAAGTCACACTTCCTTTCTTTAGATCCTCCAGATATACTTTGCAGTTTCTTTTCCAATGGCCGGTCTCACAGCAATGGAAACAGTTCCCTTCCTTTGCTATCCCTCCTTTTGGTTTCAGTGCATAAGACTTTGGCTTAGATTTAACAAAGACCTTCTTTGCTTTCTTATTGCCTTTAGCTTTGGCCTTTCCTTTGCCCTTATTCACAATAAGAACATTTGTGGCCTTAGTCTTCTTTGTATTTGCTTCATATGTTCTCAACATACCAAGCAATTGTGGTAGAGTCTTTTCCATGTCAGTCATATTGTAATTTACTACAAATTGACTGAAGCTCTCAGGCAACGATTGCAAGATCACATCGGTGGCCAACTCTTGGTCCAATGGAAAACCCAACTTGTCCAGATTCTCAATGTACCCAATCATCTTGAGCACATGAGTTCCAACTAGGCTTCCCTCTACCATCCTGCACTGAAATAACGCCTTAGAGACGTCATACCTCTCTTGTCTTGCTTGCTGTTGGTACAATTGCTTAAGGTGCTCGATCATATCAAACGCCTCCATTTCCTCATGTTGCTTCTGAAGCTCAGAGTTCATGGTTGCAAGCATAAGGCACCCAACATCAAGTGCGTCACTTTGATGCTTCTTATAAGCATCTTTTTCGGCTCTTGTAGCCGTTAGGGGAGGTTCCTCAGCGGGCAAGGGTTCCTCTAGGACATATTATTTCTTTTCTTGTTTGAGGACTATCCTCAAATTCCTATGCCAGTCTAGGAAATTTGTCCCATTTAATTTGTCCTTCTCAAGGACCGATCGCAGTGATAAAGTGCTAGTAACGTTGTTAGTTGCCATGGATATCTATATTATAAATATGCAAAATAAGTTTATGATTTAATCATTTAACATGGTCTTATATTAAATGATACTCCCACTATTTTGTTTAAAAAAATATCAACCCTCAAAACCTTTAGTGGGCCAAGATCCATATTTCGTCTAATCTTGAGTTAGCTTTGGCTAATCGCCCAAGACTCGGTTATTTAGGTAGACAACACTTTGTCACATCACATATAATTCTTGGATAGTTGGACGAACAACGCTTTGTTCAATTCATCAAATGAATTATTATCCAACCCATGCCTCTAAGTTCTCAATCCTATCGAGATAACTTAGTTAAGTCGTACCCAATTTAAAGTATAACGGATATCACTTTTATCCTTTCGCGCCTTACTAAGATTGCCACGGTGCTTTGCTTTGGCAAACCCACACATGTACAATCGAAGTTATTGACGAGTACTTTTAATTTTGGAAGGCATCTAAAACTTAATATTTTAGAGGGATTTATTGATCTCATGATTAGTTTGATAATTTAAAATATGTCCACTACATATAGTTGTATACATATCTACATATATGTGTAATACAATTATCAATCTAAAACATAAGATAAATCATGCATCAACATACATAAATAAACGTGACATGGTTATAGCCCCTACTAACGATTCTCTCAAGCCAATGAGAAAATCCTAAGAGTCAACCTAAGGTAACTTCACAAGCACCTTCCTTTGGCTCCAATTTGTGAATGGCCTCTTCATCCCGGCACGATGCTCCATCTTCATTGATCACCATCAATAAAATAAACTACACTATTTACAAGATATAGAATTCCTCGATTCACATTCGAGGGGAACATAGGGGAGGGATTACATTTAGAATGAAATAGAGAAGGCACGACACGCAGGTCGTATTATATATTACAAACATCCACAAATCCTATCTAATAGTCAAAGGGCTATAACCACGCACCATGCTCAAACAACACATAAAGCATGCATTAACATTTAATTAATTAAATTCTAAACATTTTAAATTTAATTCTAATTAAAACTGTAAAATAATTTTTGAAAAATTATCGTACGCTCGGGACATCACATGCCACGAACTTAAGCGACTAAGACACGAACCACCATGGTTCGAACCACAAAAGCACACGGCTGGACCAATAATGGGCCTAGGGTTCGAAACCCTAGCCCATGGCCGAGCCAAGCTCGAGCGGCAGTGGCGCTAGGGTTCCAAACCCTAGCCGCCACGCACCACCTTGGGTTTTCATTGAGCCATCTAGTTCGAAACGCCGAAATTTGTTAGCCACGAGTCACGGTCAGGCCATGCATGGGGTTGGCTCAACCATCTCGAGCTAAGGGTTCGAAAAACCTTGCTCTCATGTGGTAAAGCTACTAATCCATGCATGCGTGAACCATTATCGAGCCAAAGAGTTCAAAACTCATCAATGTCTCAAAACCTTAGCATAAGAGGCGACGATGGCCGAGCCCATGCACTGCTACTAGGGTTCGAAACCCTAGCCGTCATGAGCTAGCCGTCACGAGCCAATGGGTTCTAAACCCTAATCAATTTTCGACACTTCCATGCACAATTATTAGCCACAACGACTAAGCCATCTCGAGCCAAGGGTTCGAAAACCCTAGCCCTCATGTGGCTAGCCGTGGTGTCATTTGTGATGGTGATGGCCGAAAATATTGCCCAATAAATATGATTATTCGCCAATTATATCAAATACAATTTTACGATGATTTTCACAAACTAAATATTAACATATCATATATGTTCATATAGTTTTAAATAGCATGAAATATTAATTCTAATATGATTAAACTATTTAACCACATAAATCCGATATGAGCCTTGTACACGGCTCTGATACCACTGTAAGTAATCCTTAGAGCATACAACGCAGCGGAATAAAATATTTTGGATTACTAGAACAATGGATCTATACATAGGATTTCATATCGGATAAAAGGAATACAAAAGTCTCACCCTTGTAGCGTGTTTGAGCAGATTCCACGGTGCACTACGTCCAACGATCCCGAGTCACGAGCAACACCTCCAAGGTCTTGCCTCAACGGTATCCACACGATCAAATCGAAAAGGGATATTCAAGAATAAGTTGCTAGACTTATTCTTGAATCAAAACCAAAACCACGGATCAAAACCAATTAAAGGCAACCGATCTCCTTCCCTAACTAGCGGCGACGACGGCCGAGAGATGGAGAGTGAGGCGGCGGCGATTAGGTCTCCCACTTGAGGTGGCCAAGAGCTCAAGGTTTTTAGTCGCTAGGTTTTAATATCAAAAGTATGATATGAAAGTATGATTAACAATTAATCAAAACCTTGTATTTATATTATAAGGCTTTTAATTAAGGTTCAAGACTTTCTTAAAGTCTTATGGGCCCAAACCCATGATTTAATTAAAACCTTTTAATCACTTAATTAAGACTCTTCTTAATTAATTAATTCATCCAATGAATTTAATTTCCCTTATCGATTTAATCTTTTGTGCGACCCGATAGGATCTTGTAATGTTGGCAGTGACATAAAATCTCATTTTACATTACAAGCTAAGAGCGGTGTCTAGCAACACATCGAGGCTACCCAAATTACAAGAATGTCAATGACTCGACATAACCTTTAGAACTTGTGATAATATTAACCATGTAACTTAATCCCTTTGTCCTTTGTGTTTAGATTGAACACGAGTCATGGAATAGTCATACTCGTATATCCAATCTTTATTTCTTGATCCCCAAGTAGAACTAGAATAAACGAATAAGCTCGATATCTCATATCGACTCATTCGAGCATGGCCATGCATTTTAGTTCTCACTTGATCAAGGGCCTAACACATCTCCTGTTATATAGGAGGGACAAATCCTATATCGATCAGTCAACATCCCTCTACATAATTCGTAGTGTATCCAATAGTCGCATTTATAGATTACCCTGTTACGGGTAACGTTTGACGATATCAAGATACATAACTCCTTATGTTGGGATCTCTGATGATCACAAGTCGTAAGGATTACATACATTATTATCACTATGAGAATTGCATATGACGATCATATAACTATCCATGTTACATTCTCATGGTGGGTCTGTCCAGTACATCGTTCTCTAACATGTACCCATATGTTGATTTGATATCTCATATCAATGAACAATTCATCGATCAACACATACTAGTCTCTACGTATTATCATTATCCCTATTCATGATAATACTTGACTAGGGACATCTTTAAGAATAATACAATATTATTCTAAGGACATTAACATATATATTAATTCACATTGCACAGTTAAAAGAATAATATATAATAATGAATTGCCATTCAAGAAATCATAAACATTGTATGTCATAAACAATCATCTAATAACTTGTCTTAAGGCATATCCCAACAAAAACTTGCTACATGCATACTCTAACATTAGATAAACATGTTTCCATTACATACATATCAAGTGTTTACATTATAACTCATATGAATTCAAGAATTCTTAAGTTACATGCTTCCATTCCAACTCTTCATACACCAACATACAACAAGTATTCAAAGCATATAATTCTTACCAAGAAATTATGAATTCACTTCACACAACTTTAACTCTTGATTTCCTAGTTGAAATCCAAGAAAACTATCACTCATAAGCAAGGAGAGAAGGAGGAGTGATATAGAGATTTAGTAGGTGTAATATGGTGTGTTATGCTTTTCAAATCTGCTATGTATGTATATATACTTAAGTTTAGAGCTTACTTAAGTCATATCTTGGCAAGTGGAGTCTATGCAATCTAGCATGTGTCAACTCCATGCCTTCCATGTAAAGAAACCACTATACCAATGGCATAATTAAGCATGTATAACACTAACACTATATCATGGTTCCCACCTTACTACAAATTCATATAATTTTACCCACTTGGTTGTCTTTAATCACATAATCATGTCCATTTGCCATTGCACTACACACTATATCATTTCACATACTCGGTTCCACTCGAACTCGAGTCCACGTCATACCGTAATTATCACATAATTAAGCAATAATCATATCAAGCATATATGATTCATATCGAGGCATTACAATTCTCCCATACTAATTGAATTTCGTCCTCGAAATTGCCTACACATAGCATGACTGCAATACGGCAAACATATACTCAATTATATGTTTAACACCACAAAATTTACAGTAACATGAATGCTCACCAGCATCAACAACAATATAAAAACATACCAAAGAATAAATCGGGATACTGCTGCATCATATGCTGCTCCGTATTGCCTCATCGACACCCCGCCTGTCCCACTGTACCTTTACATTGGAATTACTTTACTTCGTAATTTTCGCTCTGCTTGATCCAAGATCTTAACCGGTCGTTCGTTAAACTGAATAGAACAATCAGACACACTCTGACAAGTCATCACAGCAGTTCCAATGGGTGTTGAGACATACATAAGCATCAGCGATGGCGACGAGCATATATGATACCGGTCAACAAAAGCTTGTGCAATAAATGAATGTGATGCACCAGTATCAATCAAAATAAAAGCCGGATAAGTAAATAAACAACACTTACCCGATATCACATCATCAGAAGCAACCTCTGCTTGTTCCTTGTTCAGTGCATAAACCTGAACTTGGTACGGCCCTGCTCTCTGTTCCCCACCAGTCCGAGGTATAAACCGTGGTCTCTGCTATACTGTGCTCTCTGAAACATTCCCCATGGCCTGTTGTCCACCAACTTGAGGGCAATCACGTCTCATGTCCTGGTCTCCCACATCCATAGCAAATTGGACCCTCAATATGTGGACACTCGCGTCTAAAATGTGATCCACCACAATTAAAACAATTTAAGCCTTTATTACTGCTACCACTGCTGCCTTGGGACTGTCCCTTGGCACCTCGTTAGCCCCCTTTTCGAGTATCAAATCGCTTACCACCAAATCTCGAGGAAGATGCACCTTCTCGTGATGCATTAAACTGATCCCCTATTGGTTTCATACTGTCTGATATAGGTTTCTGAATTTGTCCTACATCCTTATACGCTCCAATTCCAATCTCATCCATCTCGGCCCTAGTCAGCGTTTCCTCAAACGAAGTAGGGTTATTAGAAATAACCCTATCAAATAATTCAGGTCGTAGGCCTTTCACAAACAGTCTGATCTTTGCCTTAGTGTTTGCAGCGATATGCGGTACATATCTCAACAATGAAGAATACTGCAAAGCATAATCAGATATCTTCATGGTTCACAGTTTCAGATTATTGAACTCATCTTCTTTCAACTGCATAGCAGCAACAAAGAAATAATGATCAAGAAAATGGGTTCTGAACACATCCAGTCTACATTCTGTCACTGATCTCGCAATTCAAGCAATGTCGCTTTCTACCACATTATGGCTTTCTTTGCCATCTGGAACTCAGCCAAACGTAACCAGGCTGACTTGGCACATGATGCTGACACAAAGATCTGTTCAACACATTCTAACCATTCCTCAGTCTGTTCCCCCGATTCAGTACCCTCAAAACGAGGTGGTTGATAACTCAAAAATTGAATCAGTGTCAACTCTCCAGGTAATAATACATGTTCTACTGGTCCTTGCCCTACTGGTGGTGGTGGCACAGATCATTGCCACTCACGGCATCCCCAATGTCATCGTGAGGTAATCTGTCTGCCATGACTGTACACAGGGGTTAACAACAACATTCAAATGTATAAAACATGTTAGTATAACAACAGAACACAATTATCAACATGCTTTCAAGTGATTAGCAACTCCGTAAGTCATTTCCTCTACCCTGGTTCACCCAGTTCTCGAATCACTGCTCCGATACCACTAATGTGGGGTTCTCGTTACTTAATCTATTATGTATCATATCTTCATACACATGTGAGTAGGATTTACGTAATCATACACACTGATTAAGAGTTTTACTATGTAAGTTGTTACAACATTTACAAAACTCTAACAAACCTTGACGTATTATACATTTACATCAGAACAACCTAAAGAAGTTCAACTCCTAATCAGTGGTTCAGCTCGAAGCAGAAATCGACTCATAATCCCGTCCTCCCACGTCTATGAGTCCCTACAGAAATAATCAACAACATGAGTATTGATAGACAACCATCTCAGTTCTATACAATAAGAAAACATCATGCGATAAATAAACATCGTAAAATCGCAATTGTGATTGTTCTGTATCATGCATCACAATATGCAAATATGTCATGACATGTCTCAACTATCATCCTGTTAACGGGACATATATGATATGCCTCTCAGAATATATCAGTGGCTCAACATTCACGTCCTATATTAGCCGCACATATCATATTTAAGTCCTCACACGTTATAACGGCCAAAGCATATGTTCAGCAAGAGCATACCTCTCATGCCAAAGCATATGCTCAACGGTAGCATACCTCTCATGGCATACATCTCAACAACATGAATATATATATATATGGATGTATACCAATATGATTCCAACAATCATATAGCTCAATCTCAATATAGATAAGAAACATCACATAATCAACGTACGTCAACAAGTACCTGTCGTGCGATACAAAATATAGAATTTCAGGCGTCAATGTTTAACCGCCTCATTGTCCTGTCCCATGTGATGATGTTACATGAATACCAACAATGTATCATGTTATAATCGGCTTCAATATCAAATTCCACCAATATATAACAATTTTCAACATTTTAAGTCTAGCGATCGATCGGTCATTCTAGCCATCGATTGATCATTCTAGTGATCGATCACTTCAATGAGGTAACCCTAAAGATCGATCGGTCCAAAGCTAGCGGTCGATCGCTATTAAAGTATGATTTATAGCGGCAACTCTCTAGGTAATAATACATGTTCTACTGGTCCTTGCCCTACTGGTGGTGGTGGCACTTACGCCAAACCAACACTAGCATTGCCACTCATGGCATCCCCAATGTCATCGTGAGGTAATCTGTCTGTCATTACTGTACACAGGGGTTAACAACAATATTCAAATGTATAAAACATGTTAGTATAACAACATAATACAGTTATCAACATGCTTTCAAGTGATTATGCAACTCCCTAAGTCATTTTCTCTACCCTGGTTCACCCAGTTCTCGAATCACTGCTCCGATACCACTAATGTGGGGTTCTCGTTACTTAATCTATTATGTATCAAATCTTTATACACATATGAGTAGGATTTACGTAATCATACATACTGAGTAAGAGTTTTACTATGTCAGTTGTTACAACATTTGCAAAACCCTAACAAACCCTGACATATTATACATCACATGTACATCAGAACTACCTAAAGAAGTTCAACTCCTAATCAGTGGTTCAGCTCAAAGCAGAAATCGACTCATAATCCCGTCCCCCCACGTCTATGAGTCTCTATAGAAATAATCACACAACATGAGTATTGATAGACAACCATCTCAGTTCTATATCAATAAGAAAACATCATGGAATAAATAACCATCGTAAATTGCAACCGTGTTTGTTCTGTATCATGCATCACAATATGCAAATATGTCATGACATGTCTCAACTATCATCATGTTATAACGGGACATATATGACATGCCTCTCAGAATATATCACTGGCTCAACCTTCACGTCCCATATTAGCAGCACATTTCATATTTCCTTCCTCACACGTTATAACAGCCAAAGCATATGCTCAACAAGAGCATACCTCTCATGCCAAGCATATGATCAGCGATAGCATACCTCTCATGACATACCTCTCACCAACATGAATATATATATATATCAACATGGATGTATACCAATATGATTCCAACAATCATATAGCTCAATCTCAATAGAGATAAGCAACATCACATAATCAACGTACGTCAACACGTACCTGTTGTGCGATACAAAATATAGAAATTCAGGCGTCAATGTTTAACCGCTTCATTGTCCTATCCCATGTGATGATGCTACATGAATACCAACAATGTATCATGTTATAATCGGCTTCAATATCAAATTCCACCAATATATAACAATTTTCAACATTTTAAGTCTAGCGATCGATCGGTCATTCTAGGCATCGGCCGGTCGTTCTAGCAATCGATCGCTTCAATGATGTAACCCTAGCGATCGATCGGTCCAAAGCTAGCGGTCGATCGCTATTAAAGTATGATTTATACATTATGCTACGGCCTTCTAGCGATCGATCGGTACTCCTTTAGCAATCGATCGCTACAGCTCGCGATCGATCGGTCACATGCATCGATCGATCGCTCCAAGCATAAATCGCCTTAAACTTTCCTCTGTCTCAGCGATCGATCGGTACGATCCTAGCGATAACGATCGATCGCGAGACATCAGATGTTTTAGAACATGGCAATTTCATGTCTATCTTTTTGGTGCTTCTCATACGTCTCAACTTCTAGCATCAAAACTTGCTACGTGCATACTCTAGCATCAGATAAACATGTTTCCATCACATTACGTCTCAAATGTTTACATTATAACTCATATGAATTCAAGAATTCTTAAGTTACATGCTTCCACGCCAACTCTTCATACACCAACATACAAAAAGTATTCAAAGCACATAGTTCTTACCAAGAAATTATGAATTCACTTCACACACCTTTAACTCTTGATTTCCAAGTTGAAATCCAAGAAAACTACCACTCATAAGCAAGGAGAGAAGGATGCGTGATATAGAGATTTAGTAGGTGTAATATGGTGTGTTATGCTTTTCAAATCTGCTATGTATGTATATATACTTAAGTTTAAAGCTTACTTTAAGTCATGTCCTGGCAAGTGGAGTCTATGCATCTAGCATGTATCAACTCCATGCCTTCCATCTAAAGAACCACTATACCAATGGCATAATTAATCATTTATAACACTAACACTATGTCATGGTTCCCATCTTACTACAAATTCATATAATTTTACCCACTTGGTTGTCTTTAATCACATATCATGCCCATTTGCCATTGCACTACACACTATATCATTTCTCATACTCGGTCCCACTCGAACTCGAGTCCACATCATATCGTAATTATCACATAATTACGCAATAATCATATCAAGCATATATGATTCATATCGAGGCATTACACAGCCCACACAAAAAAAGCCTTATTAAGTGCACAATCTGGCCTGCCAAAGAAAAACAAAAAGAAAACCTTATTAACTGCACATTGAAAGGATCAAAGGTGCAGTACTAGATGAGGGTGCATGCTCAAAAGATCATCTTCAAGGTAAATTCTTCGTGAGGTTGTTCCTTTATTGCATGTAAATCCATGACTTGTTACCTATGTTGCACGGATACGGATATGTGGATACGTGGATAGGTAGATACGGGTACGATTGCACGGGTTTTTCAAAATTTGTAGGATACGATACGTCCGGATACGGCAAATTTTATTAATTTATTTATATATATATAAATATATAATTAATAATATTTGTAATAAATCAAGTTTCAAGCATATAATCAACATTAAACACATTAGAAATCAGAATAAAGTTGCAAACTCACCAACTTCACGACAAATTGTAAAATATTAATCCAGAACATCTAAAAATTTCAAGCATATAATCGACATAAACACATTAAAGTGGTTAGGAAATAAGGATTTAATTAAATAATTTAATTTTAATTACAATTTCAACCCTACTTTTTTTTAAAAAATTCGAAGTTCCCGTATCTTACGCGTGTCGAATACGGTCAACGGCGTATCTTGACCGTATCCGAAATAAAAACTTATTTTTTGTCCCTGGATATGCCACGTGGCGTATCCGATACGTATCAGTGTCGTATCCTCATGTATCCGTATCCCAGAAGTATCCGATACTTGACCGCGAAATTTTTTAGAGTATCGGTGCAACATAGCTTGTTACTCAAAGTTGTTCATTCTTGATTTCTTCATAATGTTTGTCACGATCCCTTTTCACTTTCTGTTAATATTTGACCTGATACCATATGGACCTCCGTTGATGTTTATCATGATCCCATATCCATTTTCAAGTGTTGTGGACCTGCTTTTTAAGTATTGTATCAATAATATGTGCCTATTTCTATTCAATCGATGCATATGAATTACTATAGTATAGCATGTTCTTAGTACCACCCAAATTTCCAGATTTAACACTTGCTAGCTATGTGCCTAGGAATAAACATTTAAAAAGGCTAGGCCCACGGGCCAGCCTGCCAAAAATCACGGTCAGTTCGGACCAACCCGTATTAAAAAATGCTGATCCAACCTACCTATTTAACGGGTCGGATTGGGTCAGGCCCGCGGCCTGTCCCATTTTGACACATCTTCTAATTAATCATAGAATAACGTGAAATAAATTCAAGCACAATGATCAAAATGTGTAAAAATAAACATATGTGAGTTCCAATCTACACCATAAAATATGTTTAAATTTAAAAAAATAAAAAAATTTAAAATAAACCATTGAACCTCTTGTTGACCTGCTGTTCACGGGTTAGAAAATTATTACTCTTGACCGACCAGTCTATAGAAGGTCCGGTTACAAGATCGACCTGTCGAACCGTTGACAGTTAACCGGCTCGTTGATCATAGGCGGAGGGTCATTTATAACCCTTTATCTGGTCTACTTTCTTGTATGATATTATAATTTTCATATTATTATTGTTATTTCTAGTTTATGGTATAGTTACAGGCGACTAATCGGTCCAATAATTAGGTGTGTATAATAATATAATAACTAATAAATTCTCAAATTTTAATGATTTGTGAGGCACCACACGTACACAAACTGAGCCTGTAGTGTACATAATAAAATTGATTAAGGCTACTTTGTTTTAAGATGATGATAGCTCCTGCGCATGGATTAATGGGTATTCTATATTCACAGTAGATTGAGTTAAGAAGAGAGAGGGGTAATTTCAAAATTGGCCACTAAAATATGTACTCTTGGAATTGGGAAATTTTTACATGTATCGATATGGAATCTCATATATATTTATATAGAGTTTATACCCAGTTCATACAATAATTTTACGTTCCAGGGCATGGATAATGTTTTTTTTATATATTTGCTTTATTTTTTTCTAATTTTTTATATGAAAAACTTGATAGGTATCCAAAAAACAAATAAAAACTAAAAAATCGGGAGAAATTTACATGATAAATAAAGCAACAACAAGAAAAACAGCTAAGCCTTTAATCCCAATGAATTGATGTAGGCTATATGAACAATAGAGATAATCAAGTCGGGTCGAACACGTACGTCACACGGTAAATAAAACAAGACAAAAAATAAAAAAAGTATTCATTGTAAGAATCTCTGACCTAATAATATTGCTGAGAAGCTACCAAGATCAAATCTCTTTAAGTTCTTTAATGAAGGATTAAAAATATGTAAAGCCACACAGATGAAAATTGTGAAAACAAATTATTTAGTAGCATAGCTTACTTCCAAAAACTACACACAAGTGGAAGTCTTTCATGATTAATTACTTGTTATCCCCGTTAACCCTACTCTGTAGGGGTATACAGATGGATTATATGAGAATATTATCATCCAATGATACATCCAAAAGAACCAAACCGCCTTCATCTACATGATAAACCTTGAAAGGTACGTGATTCTATGGTTTTGGGCCCTCCGTCGTATGGTCTTTCCATCTACTACTTGCTAGTCAAAAAACACAAAAGCGTGTAATCATAATATGCACATAGTTGAAGAAGCATTGGCACAATTGTATGATCATAATCTAATAAAAACAAAACTTTTTGTTGTTCATCATATAAAATTTATAATTGTCCCTAAATCAAGATCCCTTGGTGGTTATCCATAACAAATCCATAAAATGCCAAGATTCGTTTGTATTTTTCGAAAATTTGTAAATTTCACCAATTCTATTAGATTGTCAATGTTTTTATTGTTTAGGGATGAAATACGTTATTTACCGCTTAAATCACCCGTGAAACGGTATTAAATTAGACATGCATGCAACTAGTATGGTCACCAACCCTCGGGGGATTCTTAACTGATCTTCCTCCACGTTGTGAAACGAGGCTGGCTCAATACCCAGGCGGGCGGGGAAGAAAAACTTTCTCTTGAACCAAAACTTGTTCTTTTCAGAAATTAAACCAGTGAAAATAGCCCAGTTCACTTGGCCCTGCCTTTAGTCAGTCCACTTTTGTCTATCTTATATAGGGGTGTACATCGGTTCGGTTAACCGGCCGAACTGGACAGTACCGAACCGAAAAATTTCGGTTCAAATCGAACCGAAATTTTTCAGTTCGATTTTCGGTTTTAAAAAAAAGTTCGGTTTTCGGTTACAGGGTTTGGTTAACCAAACCGAACTTTTAAAAAAAATTAATTTTTTTTAAAATTTAAATGGTTAATAAATATTTTTAATGGTTTCTTTCGTGATCGCATGAATAAAACTCGTAATTTAACTATTGTTTTCAAGTATAATATAATTTATTTTGTTGTCTCTTTTAAACTCGATTTTTTGGTATAAATAACTTCAAAATAATATTAAAATTTTTGAATTAAAATGTTAAAAACTATTTTGAGTCCAATGTATGATGTATTAGTATTTATATTTATGTTAGATTTCCTTTCGACTAACCATCCAATTCCAAAATTTAAAAAAAAAAAAGAATTAAATTTTTTTTCAAAAAGAAAAAAATCTACGGTTTTAACTGAAACCGAACCGAATCGAACAAAAAAATTTCGGTTGAAACCGAAACCGAACCGAACAATTTCAGTTCGGTTTCGATTTTCAGAATTTCTGAAATTTCGGTTCGTTTTAAATCGAACCGATAAACACCCCTAATTTTATAAATAAAAGATCACGAACCTCCGTAATTGGATCTCGCTCAAAGACTAAACTAACTAAGATCTAAAAGGACCGGTCTGAAAGTGCAAGATTCGATTCAAAGTGAATAAATATTGCACCTGAGAACTCTTTCAAAAGAAACAAAGAGGCCAAAACGACATTTCAAACATCTATTTTAAAATTTTAAAACCCACGAGGAAAAAGATATTATAATTTATCCATGTTTTGTGGATTACAAGCATGTTCGGGTTTTTTAATCAAATATTCGATTTTCGAAAATAATTTAACAATTTAACCGTTTTTTTTTTTATTATTATCAAACTAACCTAAGTCGCTATGTCAGATGGCGACTTCATTTGAAGTCGCCATCTGACATGACGACTTTAATAAAAAAAATTATTTTTTTTGATGTCGCCATCTGAGTTGGCGACACCAATTTAATTTATTGGTGTCGCCATCTGAGATGGCGACATCAATGTAATTTATTGATGTCGCCATCTCAGTTGGCGACATCAATTTAATTTATTGATGTCGCCATCTGAGATGGCGACACCAATGTATTTAACCTAGCCCTTTTCCACAAACACGCCGCCGCACTTCATTCTCATTTCTTCTTCTGCGAAATTCTCTCATTTCTTCGTCCGCTCGTTCTCAAATTTTCTTCCAACATTTCTGCAAAAATCAAGCTATTTTTTTCCAAAATATTTAAGGTAAGTTTTTTATTTTGTTATTTGTTTATCGTAGATAAATTATGATTTAGATATATTTAATAGGAGTATATTATTTGTTGGTGGATATTTTGATGATGTGAATAAATTAAAAGTCAAATTGACTGCGGAGGGCGGCGGTGGCCGACGGCGGTGGCCGGCGGCGGCGTCGGTCGGTGGCGACCGTGGCAGGTGGTGGACGGCGGCGGTGGGCGGCGGACGGGTAGTTTTTGTAATGTTGAGATTAATGTTGTTAATTTTTGTATTATATTTCAGGATGGATCAAATGAGACAACCAGGCCCGGTTGACACACATCTTTTGTCGTTGCAGTCTTCACATCGATCTGAGGATGTATGGGCAGGTGATATGGATAGTATACTTCGTGTGAGAAACCCAGATAGCTATTTTTGGGATATGTGTCCATTAGATATACGTGTTGTTAATTTGTTGCACGTTATTGGATTTTATGGTATCTATAGGTGTGGTAAGATTGAACTTGACATGCACCTGATCACGACTTTAGTTGAGAGATGGCGTCGTGAAACACACACGTTTCATTTTAGATCAGGAGAAGCGTCCATCACACTGCAAGACATTGCAGTAATATGGGTGTTGCCAGTAGATGGCATCGTAGTGTCTGGAATAGATTATGATAGGACTCTACCTGAATGGCAAGAATATTGCCATATATATTTAGGATTCATACCAGATATCAAGGATTTTAAAGGTGCGAGGTTGAAGTTAGTTGTTTTGAAAAATCATTTGCTGCAAAATCCATTGGGGGTACATAGTACGCCAGATGATGTTGCTAAGTTCACAAGGGTTTGTGCGTTATTGATGTTAGGGGGGATTATGTGCCCTGATTCCTCAGGCAATTTTGTTAGGTTATTATATTTACAAAAGTTGGAGGATATCGACTCTGCCAGTACATATAGTTGGGGCAGTGCTGTATTGGCATACTTATATCGAGAGTTGTGCACGTCATCAGAGAAAGGGAAAAAAGTTATAGGTGGTGCATTGCAACTCTTACAGGTAAATAATATGTTTGTTTTTTTTAATAATTAAAATATGTTTCTGGTCAATCTAACTTGTGTTATTGATGTCACTACAATAAATGAGATTTGGGCATGGTCACGAATCCCAAGTTTGACTCCGCAATTGGGTAGCGATAGATCTGATATTGGACCAATAATTGTCGGCCCAAACAATGTGTTACCTTCTGCTCCATATGGTGTAAGGTAATACGAATATGCATTGTTTTATAATTGATTTTATGTGTTAATGCATTTAATCATTTATTTGAATATATACAGGTGTTCGTGTCATTTAATCTTTACAGAAACTGGGAGTCATTCCATACGCATCATAAGAGACATCCTCGATGACCAGCCAGTAACTCAAGTAAACATGCTGTTAAATTAGTTTGTACAAAAATACACTTTTTTCATAGTATGTAAAAGCAATGTTGTTTTGTAGTTTAATTGGCAGCCGTACCCTGATGAGTACACTGAAGGAATCACTGAGTTGGGGACATACAAGGGACCGTTGATTTTCTTCGACATAGTTGAAATGCAACGGTCTGATCGAGTACTGCGACAATTTGGGATGTTACAAGATATCCCAGAAGATCCACCATCGGGGGATGAGGCATTGCATAATGTTTGTCGAAGGGGAAATGTCAACAAAAACTGGAGCACTAGGCATAGAGCACACATACTTTGCTGGGAGAGAGCAAATGATCTACGTGTAGACAGACCACGATTTACTGACGGTGGTTACTACGTTGTTGGCAGATACAGTGAGTGGTATGAACAAGTCACACGTAGATACATTGGGCATCAAGAATATTTTGTACAGATAGGATATCAACATGGTGATGGCCCGGCATGGCAGCATGTGGTACGTTAATTACGTGAAATTTTATTTTTATATTTGTGTTTCGATGTATAAACTTTATATGCACTTTTGTACTTTGCAGATTGAGCATATGGAACAGTTAACTACAAGCTATGACCGACATCTGGCTGATGGAGTGCCTATTACGACAGAGTCGATGAGGCAACACATGACTATGTTCGACAATGTGGTGCGAGTGGCTTGTGAACGACGAGACAGAAACTTCCCGCCATACAATGAAGTCCAGCCTGTTGATACACGTCGGTTCCATGCAGACACTCCATCTACACATATGCAGACAGATATTGCAGGTCCATCTACGTGGACAGATATTGCAGGTCCATCTGCACATATGCAGACAGATATTGCAGGTCCATCTACGTGGACAGAGCCAGATATGTGTACAGACTATTATATTCCTGTTCCTGTACAATCATATGATTTATCTCCCTTCACGCCATATCCCCCATGTCCACTCAACCCCAGTTCAGCAGCATGGATACAGATGTCAGTCTTGGGTTTGCGACATATGCAGCTAGGACTTCACCTTTCGATGTCTCGCCAGTTCTATTCCCTCAATTGACGCCAATTCAGCAGCCTGCCAACACACCTGTGGCAAGGGAAAGGGGCGAAGAAGTCGTTCAACAACGAAGAGTTAGAAGACAGACAAATCCTCATCCTTGTGGTACTGGAGGAAATCTAGCTCCTCGTCGTCGTCGGTGAAGTCATCATTATGTTGTAAATAGTAACCGATTCTTATAGATTAAATTTGAGAAAATGTTTGTTCTTTGAGCATACAATCGACATACAATAATTTCGTAATTAAACGTACAATAATGTCACAATAATGTAACGTAAACATACAATAATGTCATAATAACGTAAAATCATTTACACAATAAACATACAATCAATTACACGTTCAAAATTTATTGATTTCGAGAAGTTGAAGCACTTTGTCGTCTTGCACGGGCTTCTGGCCAGTCCATCTCATTCTGAATGCGCGTTGTTCGATCTCGACCTACTCTTCTGTTTTTTCGCAGAGTGGAGTTGTGGTACAACTCAAAACATGGGGTGTCCCAATGCTCCTCCCCCCACATTGGTTCGAATTCTCCTTGATATGTGCTCCAATATTCATTCATATTGTAATATGGCTTCACAAAAGTTTTAGCGTTTAAGCCATACTTTCGACACAGTTGGATCACATGCGAGCAAGGTATTCCGAACTCTTTCCATTTTCCACAAGAGCATTCCCCGGATTTTAAATACACAACATGTGTATTACCCCCACGTCCTGCTTGTACACTTGTGATAACAGAAGCGGTTATACATCTACGATCGAACATCTGATGGATGGAATGATAGTCAGCACGACCATATCTTTCGAACACATAATCTGGCCATTCTTGATTATTTTGAATCATTCGCTTTGTCTTTTTAAGCCGTTCGAAAAAATATAGCACACAACGATCAAAAGTTAATTGCACAATGGCGGTGATTGGAAGTCGACGAGCACCTTTCATAACTCCATTTATGCATTCTGACATATTTGTGGTCATGATACCACAACGCCAGCCTCCGTCATGAGCAAGCGACCATTGACACTTATCAATACGACTCAAGTAATCAAAAGCCCTTGGTTCTATAAGTTTAATCTCTTCTATTGTGCGATCAAATTTTCTGACCTGATTTTCTGATCCCGCTCTCCAACACAAGTCTTTCAAATGAACGGATTTGAAGCGACTATTAAAGTTTGAACAAACATGTCTCAAACAAAATCGATGTACTCCAAGGGGTGATTTGAAGTCAGGAATACAATCGGCTGCAGCAATGAGGCCTGGATGACGGTCAGAAATCAAACATACACCACCCTCAGATCTTCTCACAATATGCTTGCTAATCATCTCCAAAAACCATCTCCATGACACAAAGTTTTCTTCGTCAACAATTGCAAATGCCAAAGGTAAGATTTGATTATTCGCATCCATTGCCACGGCAATCAACATCTTATGTTGATATTTCGTATACAGATGTGTTCCATCCACACTTATTACCCGGCGGCAATGTTGAAATCCTTGTACGCATGGATGGAAGGCCCAGAACACGTAATTCAAAGTCTTTTCTATTGGTCTGGCATTTTCAAGGTGAACCCACTCAACGACTGTGCCGGGATTCCATTTTTGCAAAGCTCCCATAGAGTAAGGCAATTTCCTCACGGAGCTCTCCCATGTTCCGTACACATTCTCAACAGCACGTCGTAAACTAAACCATCCTTTTGCATATGAGATCTCAAATCCATATTTATCTTTCACTGTTTGAATTACATACTTTATTTCGTAAGCTGGATCACGCCGAACAATTCCCACTAACAAGCTAGCAATCATGTTTTTGTCCAAATTTGCATGATCGACCGACAGCTCACTCAAAAGGCAAGTGTGAGAACCTCCATACTTGTTTATTTTGAATAAACCAACTTTTTTCTTCAACGAGGCCCGCAGGTACCATCTACAAGGCATATCTTCTGTACTGTGTTTGCACACCACTTTCCACAATGTTTTTGTACTCTTGACAACGCGGTACTCCCGTTTCGCAACACGTACAGAGTAATCCTTTACAGCTGCCTGCAAATGAGCTTTATTTTTGAAAACCATATCTAGATGGATATCCCCTTTCGAGTAGTCGTAGTAACTCCCACATCTACCTGTTGGAATGTCTAATGAGTCTCCAAAAACTTCGGGATGTGTCATTGAGAAGAATGGAATTGTTGGATAAAGGACATGAGTATTTGTTGTGGTTGTGTCTGGTACATTATCTGGCACTTCTTCAATATCAACCTGATCGTCATCAGACTCATCCTCAGATGGAATTCCTTCCGGTTCAGTCTGAAAATCATCTCCAAAATCCACACAACTGTCTGCTAGTGGCTCGGGAACAATATTGTCAGCAACTATAGGAGCATCATCTTGAATCCTATAGGTAGTTGGTCTTTCTGTATCTACTACAAATGGACCACTACCACTTGTTGGCATTTCTGTAATAAAATCATAATCTCTCCGTTCTGTTTGTATATACATCTCCAAACAACTATAATTTTGTTCAGAATCCAATACCCATGCTAAATTGTAATCACTGTCAACGAGAAAAATTGTTTGTTTTATCCCAGAAAAAAAATATATATTTACAATATATTTTCAGAATGAACTGGTTACGGTCGATGCCAGTAATATCATATACGTCGTTCACTAACTGCAAATAATTAATAGTGCGAGATATTGTCATGCCTTTCGACGGACCACGATCATATCTAACATATTCTGAATCTTGTAATATATCGCCTCCCCAATACAACAAAACTTTAATTGACATACCTTAAAAATAAACACAAATTTTATAAATTAGTACAGTATATATAATATTATTAAATTTAATTATTTGTATAACAACATACCTGCAGAGAAAATATTCACGAATTCTGAAGAGAATTTGAATTTTCACGAATTCTGAAGAGAATTTGTTCGAAAGCCGAAGAGATTTTGCTATATTTCAAAAATGAGTAACATTTTGTTCAGTTTTATAGACAAAGTAATTGATTATTGTCGCCATCTAAAATGTCGATATTAAATAAATTTTTTTTGTCGCCATCTCAGATGGCGACAATATTTAAAAACAAAAATAATTTATGTCGTTATTTTTCACTTTATTCTGTGGAAAATAAAATATCAAATGTAATATGCACAAATTGAAGATTTGGGAAGATAAAATTTAAAAAATTTCAGAATGAAAACTTTCCTAATTCAATAATTTCAAAAAAAATAATAAAAAATTCAAGTGATAATAATATAAAAAACTTGAAATATTTCAATTAAAAATCATTAAGTTCAAATTATTAATCAACTACAATGAGTGCCAAAGATTTCAAGATTGTGTTCCGAGCAATGGTCATATCAGCCCAATGGCATTGATTCTCGCAGCTGTTAGTTAACTTTACAGTAGTTTTGTATGTGCTGTCCCTTTGAAGCAGGCAATTATAACTCTTAAACACTGCATTTTTCCTCCATCTGTGAACAAAATTGAATCATAACTGGTCAAGAAAAAAGCGTAAAAATGATTCAGATATAGACCCTTTTCACCCTTTTATCTCAGCATTATTCCACTTCAATCATCAATTATTACCAAGAAATACTTTATTAATGAATGAATCACCTTATACTCACAGGAAATTTTTACGTGTATCATATCTGGATCCCACAAATGCCTCAATACAAAGAAAACGGACTAAACAAGACATGTCAACATAAGGTTAATGAAATCAAGATAAACACAATTTCTTTACGTATGTCCATATATGGGGTTCAAACTCGATCCATACAAGAACTTTTCTTATACTCGCATCTCACATAGAAATTAGGCATACTCTCTATTAATGCACTCGTTAGGTGGGCGCCGTCCACTACTCTCATTGCCACGAAGATCAACCATGAAGCCACATCGCCATTATGTACAAAAAGGGAGGCTACAAGAACACAATCTTGAATTTTTTTAGAATACTTTTTCGTTGAGTTATAATCCATTGCACTCTTGGGGGCTAGCACTAATGTAAAGAGGTTTGATTAGGGTTTTTCTTTTTTTCTTTTTAATCGTAGGTGAAGGTCCACTTCCAAAATTCCTTCCCGTTATGCTTTCCTGGCATCATCTCAACCCCTAAAAGAGGGAATTCAAGAACTATATTAAGACAACAAGAAACTAGCATAAAAAAGTCCAAACCCATTATATTCATCTAAGTATCATTGTATATGCTTTTGTGTGAACTTTTGCTAGGGAAAAACAAAATAAAATGTTAATAGTGATAAAATAACCACACTCCTATATATTCCTTTCCCTTTTATGAAAAGTGAAATAGATATAATTTTGAAGAGTAAATTGCATCATAAAATGTACAACTCTAACGTGTTAAACAAAGGGTAAAAAAACCCTATATTTTTTTAAATAATGCACAAAACTCCATTGAAATAAAAAATGGGTGAAACCATATCTAGTTTCTTAAACTCTGCACGAAATCCCATCTTTTGTCCAATATGTCATCCATCTTTTTCTCCATCTGCACCATTTTTCTTCTCTTCTGTAATGATTTTTTATTTTAATTTAAAAATAATCAATAAGAATTTGAAATTGAATATTTTTTAAGGTGTACTTTTAAAATATGTTATGAATATTACACTAAATCCGTGCATGTTTATTGATCAATTCAAATTCTTTTTCTTCAAGATTTGGATATGTGAAATAAGAAAGAACTGTACATGTAAAAAAAATGCATATTTCCAAAAATCATAAAACATGATTTCACAATAATAAACATATATATGAATAAACGTAAGTTATATATAAACATGTATATACTATATATGAACATTATGAATTTGTTTTCATAAAACATGCATGTAGTTTTAACGGGATTAAATAAAATCTGTTAGTTTGTAAGAAGATGATGTTTCGCGCAGGTTTAAAGCAAATACAGGGTTTTTGTCTCTTTTTATATATAAGAGAGGTTCGACCGTGGTTAAAGTAAAGAGATGAGTATTTATGCCTTCCGTTTAATACATTGAGGTTTCGTGCAAAATTTAAGAAAATATGGGGTTTTTGCCTATTTTTTAACACATGAAAGGTTTTTTGCCTTTTGTTTAATACATGAAAGTTTCGTGTAAGTGTTTAAGAAACAGATAGAGTTTCGTGTAGTACCCAATTTTATATTGTAATTGAGCAACCCCATTACTTTTGCACCTAACAATTGCTTATCTTGATTGAGGAATCTTCGAGACAACTCAAACTATTGTCGAGTCAATTTGGATGTTGATTTCTTACAAGATAATACCAATTTTATTGATGACTCGTATTTCATGGCCTATATTTTTTAAAAATTATAATGCAAAATTACTTTCCTTTTTTTCAACTTTTTTTTTTTCAGAAATCATCGCAAGTCCAAATCGTGCAATAATTATACACACGAGTACTCAAATTCTCTATGGCCGACTTGTCATTCAACTGATCACATCAAGAAATATGGAAAATAGTTAAAGATAGGGCTCACGTCCAACCTAATGTACAATGCATGTGTGAGAATGTTTGAAAAGATATCTTCATGTTTTTATAGCGATGTTTCAACGGAAATTTGATGCTGCTCGAGCGTAAGTGTCCTAGAGTACAGCATCACTTTGGCATTTTTCAAATAAAAAATGTCAAATCGATGGTGAGATGCACCCTTATCTTAAGGGTAACATCAAATAAACCTGATTCAACTTACTCCGTGGATCGGATTTGTTTCAAAACTTTAATAATAATAATTGGAGATGACTGAAGTGTGTGCTTAAACATTCTATTACACTATCAATAATGTGGAAATAAGGGATGACATCAACTTAATCATTTTTTTAAAATATGATTTTTCCCTATTTCGAGGATTGATAATTGGCCGAAGTACCCTCCCTCACAGTTGGAACCACACTCGTTTGAATGATGAAATATCTCATTAACTTGAAACCTCCCACTCCCGTCCCCCAAAATAGTGTAGGATTGTTTTGAAAGAAAAAAATGAAAGAAAGAAAAAAAGGATTGATAATTGGACTAATAACAAAATGATGATGCGAATGGATAATGTGATATTCAGTGTGTGTGTATGAAGAGGTTTAGGGGATAGAGTTCTTTATTTTTTATTTTTTTTAATTACTGGGAAATAAAGTCTAAACACAAACCCAGATACAGTTTATTATTGGACTAATTTTGTGTTTGTAATTGCTTATTTAACGCATATCTATATGTTGCTTTTGCTTAAAGTTAAAAAAATTTACTTATAAGAAAAATCATTGAGTGTTTGCGCAAAAGCATTGAGTTATTGTTATTAAAAAAACAGTTTAATAAAATTTAATTAATTATAAAATTGTCATCACATAAGTTAAAACGGTCAAAAACATATATTGATTTGGTATCTGTTTCTGCTTTTCCTGCTTTATTTTAGAGAAGCAATAGGAAAATAAAGGAAATCAAATACCCAAAATCTGTTTTTATGATCTGAAAAGCAGATAAACACTTATACGAAGAATTTGCAAACACAATCTACGATCGTTGACAAGCTTAAGGGATAGAAATTTTTTTTTAAAAAAAAAACCTTAAGGGGTGGAGTTAGTTAAGAAGATTTGCTAAAGTACGATATGGACCTGACATCAGTCAGTTTATAGGGCTTTATAGGCCCAATTGCGCTATCTAACAAAGGCCTTAGACAGCCTTTTTAGGCCGGCCTAATTTAAAGCTGCAAACAAACCCAAAGCTGCGTGAATATGATGATTATATTATTCAATTATTATCAAATTCAAATTTTCTAGAAATTAATTCTAAATCATTCCACGTCATTTCTTTTTTACATTTACCAACCAATAATTGATACAATGCATTCAAATCTTGAATATTGAAATATATTTAGATATAAAGGTGTGTAACATGTGGAATTTAATTTTTAATTAGTGAATTTTTTTTGTTTCACTTCAATATAATTTTTTAATAAAAAGGCATGGGTTTGCTAAAATTTTATAGGGGCGGAGCCACATTCAGAGCACTCTATTTCAAAAAAATATATTATTTTAAAAAAAATTATGTTTTACTTCCCAAAATTTGTATTTTGCCCCTAAAAAATCACATTTTATCCCCTTTAAAATTATATATTGATTCCTTAAACTTTTTTTGCCCTCCATTTTATATGTTAATATTTTTTGCTGCTGGACAAGTGAGTTCCAATGTACAACGCTCAATAACCTCTGTTCGGATTGAAGCAGAGTACCGAGCAGACTTTTTCGAAATGTAGTAGGTCAAAATGTCAATGCAAGGTTTAGTGGGGTAGCTGAAGAATCTAAACCTTAATTACATATTTAAGTCTCATACTTAAATCCGATTAACTCGATTTTAAGTCTCACACTTAAGTCAGATTAACTCAGCATTAAAACATGAGGTGAAAGGTCAGGAATATGAAAAGATAATTTTCCCAGAAATTCGAGTAGTAAACAGATAGTAAACAAATCTCAATTGTTCCAAAAACTCAATGTGGGATTCTTAGCCAATTTAATTTTACTTACCGATTGACCCAAAATCGGGCTTGTGCTTAATTTCACCTACAATCCCCCACATGAATGCTATTGGCAAAAAAATTACACAATGCACCAAGATGCAGATTTGAGAGTACTTCGAGAATTCACTGCATTAGGATATGTGGCGTTTAAACTTGAACCTTCCTTAGTGAAGTACCATCGGATATACTTGTCAACCAGTGGGCGCAATGCCTTGAACTGTTCGGTGTTTTATGTATATCAAGACAATAAAACTCACACAGCTTTATCTTCACACTATTATATGTTCTTTCGTTGTTGTCCATTTTGGTCCTGGACTGCCTTGGTTGTTTCATCGAATGCTCTAGAGATTTATGCGATTTCTCCTAAAGAGTATCCAATCATACCCCACTTTATGATCTCGAGATAGAAGAATCGTTGAGAGCATAAGCTCGGTCTTCCCAATGTATATGTCTATCACTCTTGTATCATAGGAATAGACAATGAACTCAATTTCCCGAGTGCTTTGTTCAATCTCCCCCTACAATTTGGTTTTCCCATTAAACCGGCGAATTGGATTTTACAATTCAGGTTGGGTTGCTATCTTGGTTATAAATCAATTTTGTGGGCTTTAATCACATTCCCATGGATGAAACCTCTACTCGTTCTCTCGTTAGACCTTTTGTTAATGGGTCCGCAATGTTTTATTTAGACTTCACATAGTCTAAAGAAAAAACGCAGATTTTCAGTAAATTTCTCACGTATTTATATCTCCGACATATGTGTTTCATTATACACATTACTTTGTACTCTTCCCATAGCCGACTAACTATCATTATGCATGCTAATATGTGACATATGTTTTGACAATATTGGAATGTCCTCTAAGAAACTTCGAAGCCAATAAACTTCTTCAGCTGCAATATCTAAAGCTGTAATGCCCGAGTTAATCAATATTTTATAGAAGAGGTAAGCAATATTTTATAGAATTCGATGAAAAACAAAATAAATATACCAATATGAATAGTGTGTTGTCTTTTTATATGGAAAAAAAAGTCACTTAACTAGTGATTATATTGGAGAAAGTAGTAAGGTATAATATATATATCATAATAGAAAGTGGATATTGATGGTCAATTTTTCATCTTGTATGCGTGTCTAAAGACTAAGCAAGAAAGAGATGACTCACTCTTTAAATAAACAAAAATGCAACATAAACCTTGTCCATCTTGTTTCCATACAATTACAATTTTCTCAGAATGTTGTTGATAAAATCAGAATTTTATGCGGTCTCCACTTCAATTTTTATCATATTTCTCCCTTTCCACAAAGTTAATTTTTTGGTCCTCACATTAGGTAAACATGGCAGTACTGCTGAGGTTTATTTTCCTTGATTCATATCGGATACTGCTTGAATTTATGGTCAAATCGATTATGGAGTTGAGTCCTAAAATATTAGTGATTAATTTTCTACTAGTTAATGAAAATAAAATGGATTTGGGATGTTGTGAAATTATCAATGTAGAAGACTATTGCATCCAATTTCTTACTTAATTGAGAACAGTTGCGGCAAATTTAACGGGTTCTTGATTTAGTGGTTGTAGTTATATTTGATTGAAAATAAGAAATGGTGATAAAATATTGAATTTATGGAATCAGCAAGGTATGATATGATGAACAACTGAAGGGGGCGAACTGATGTCAATGTCTATGGCATGGTAGACATGAAAAATGGTTGAGGTTCGTTGTGGTTGATAGGTTTGATTAGCCTTTGACATATTGTGGGTCACGAAAGAAAGAGAAGTGATGTATAATTGAATTAATGGTTTATCTCGGTAATGAGTATTATGTTATAAATCTCGATATTGAATTTGTTGATTGTGAAATTGTGAAGTCAAGAAAGCTTATACCGGTTAAGACTTATTCAGGGAGTACCTCTTTATAAGTTCCAGTAACATTATTATGTCGTATAACGATTTTGTTTATCGATATAATTATGATTATCAAGTTATATATGCTCACCCTGTTTGTGGGTTGTTTATGGTGAAACATGTAAAACATGTACTACATTATCCCAGGAGAGTAAGCTTGAATCTCATTGGATGTTATTGCTTTTAGGAGCATAATCCGGGTATTGGTTGATGACAGATGTTATTTATGTGTTCGGGTTTATATTTATTCATTATGGCTCGTCTGTGAGCCTTTTAATGCATCTATATGGTCTGTATAAATGTCTCGAGGGTTTCTTCTTATATTTTGGTGTTATTTGTGTCTTTTACTTGAAAAGGATGCATTATGATTTTGGAATACATATGTGATATGTGATTTGCCCGGAAGTCCGATTTAAGGGAGATTATGTCAAACTTTTTTTTTTAGAAATGACGTCATAAATTGTCCGGTTACATAACGAGGTTTGGGAGGCCACAATTAATGGTATCAGAAGTTGTTAGTTGTCTGGGATGGTTAAGGGCCTAGGGTGTATTAAAGGAGTTGAAAAGTATATTATTGGGGCATTTATGCTGTGACAATTTTGTGAAATTATGTGCCTATGCGAAGATACGATATGAGGTGATGAACACTAGCATTATTGCTAACCGTTGTTGTTGCAGGATAGTAGGTGGAACACGATAAATATCAATCATTGATGTCAATATAAATATATTGATGATTGTGTTTATTGAATAGATCATAAATATGATAACTCGTTTGATGGTAATATATTGGTCGGTGATTGAGGACTATTATGCTATGCTAATAGTGTTCAGCGTCAATGTAGATTTTATATTGTTGCCATAAGAGAGGTAAAATATTTCCTTGAATAAATAAACATGATAATATGTTTGTACATTGCTGGGAAGTTTGATTTTGCAGGGTAATCAGAAAATGAGAAACGAGATGTTAATAACTGAGAATGATGGACAATGCGGTAATCTTGAGATATGATGATGGACGATGTGCTGATCGGGTATGTATATGTTGTGGATATGCTGACGAAGGTATATGTTGGTATACGAGCATGTATTGATATTCATATTCATATTGATGTTGATTATAATATATCGATGATTGTAAATGAAGATGATGTTGAGGGTCGCTGGAACGAGCGACGTGTTATTATTATTTTTGGTTGTGTCGCAGAAGTAGGGGGTGACGTTTGGGTATAGCAGGCTTGGTATTGCTGCTATATCGATTATATATTTGATGGGTCGCAATGATGATGAGACGATGGGATATAGTAGGCATGGTGTCGCCACTATATCAATTGTATATGGTGTCGCAGTAGTAGGGGAGCGACGATGAGGTATAGTAGGTTGTGTGTTGCCACTATATCGATTATATACGAGGGGTTGCAATGATGATGCGACGATGGGATATAATAGACTTGATGTTGTCACTATATCGATTATATATATGATGGGTCGCAATGATGATGCGACGATGTGGTATAGTTGGTTTGGTATTGCCACTATACTGATATACGATGGGTCACAACGAAGATGCAATGATGTTGTAATTTGGCTCGGTGTTGCCACTATATCGAGTTTTATATTGGATGAGATATGATTGATGGATTGCGATTTTAGGTTATTCCTTGGGTGTACGATATTCCGGCCCAAGATGTTATGTTTATGTTATCCCTTGGGTGCATGCGATTCCGGCCCAAGAGGATGTATAAATGTTTATGAGAACGAGGAATCGAGATAAAAAGTTGCATGTTGTTTAATATATGAGCATATGTTCATTTGAATTAGTTCTATTGATTTATCATATTGTGATGATTAATTGTACATGTGGAAACAGTTGTGGATAGCGTTGGTGATGAGACGTGATATTCTTATTTTCATTTGTTGTTGTTGTTGTTGTGGTGATGCAACGACAGGGTATAGCTGGTATGGTGACATCACTATATCGATCGTATTTTTTGGCAGATGATTGTGATTACTGTAGGGTGATGTTTGTTTCTGTGGCAGCATATTTTGTGAGAGCATTTAACGATGTATATTGATGAGAAAAAAACTGATAGGATATGCTACGATGCTAAGGTATGACATTGATTTTGGTATTGAATGTCATAATACAGGTTTGTGGAGACATATGAGGTAATGCTGTACGGAAATTTATGAGGTTATGATTTTGTTATGTGATGCATAACAATGTTTGTTATAATGATGAGTATGTCTGTCATGATTCCTGATCTTGGCAACGATAAAACTGACATAATATAATAAGTAATGTAACAATATTAGTGTGTGAATACGTATAGCATATGAATTTTCACGTTTTGCTTTATGACTGATATTGATAGTCGGTGACTGACGCTTTGTATAACTTACGAGATGCATGTTTTTTTTTAGTACTTGCGTTGCGACGGATAGTTGTTGAATGATAATGTCTTGTGAAATGGATGTTTAAGAATGCAGGAGTACCGTTAGTACCACACTGAATATATTCCATGATGCATGATATATGATGCTGGCATACAATGCTGAATGTTACAGCGACACAGGTATGCGATGTTTTATAAGGTAATGATGATGGCCCGATGTTATAACACTATTATCCGCATATGATTTTTCGAGGAATGTCTAGTATGGTAAGTATACATTGCTGATGATAGATTGATTTAACGACTGTTTATTCGATGAAACTTAAAATGAAACACAACAAATAGTGTGACAATGATACCTGGAGATGCATGTTTATATCAATATGTCATGAGAAGAGTATAATATTTTCTACGTTGACTTGTGTCTTATAGTTAAACAAATGTAAGCACGATGACGGTAAATTCCTTAAAGATGAAATTTAATAAAGCATAATGCGAAGTAATCGTGATTGGTATATACTTTGTCTAGGCGATTCTTCATTCTCTTTAGATTCTCTATACCCCACATATCTCTCAACATTGGTTTCAATCATTGTTTGAGTTTTGTGGGGAACTTCCAGAAACAATTCTTGTGTCATTTACTTTCTACAATTTACATTTCAGTTATTATTACTCACAAGTCCAGCTGACGTCTTCCGCACTGTTATCAGTGTCTGTTGACTTGCAACTAATTGAGAAGCTACTGCAGTACTTAACAGTCTGTAGTAACAAAGAAGAATCGAATTTGAGTCTAGTGTTTATTCAACCCCCCTTCTAAACACTACTCCGATCCTAACACTCATTGTAAAAAAAAATCGTGTAGCACATGGTTAATATTTTTTTTTTTAAAAGAGCTGAAATTATGAATATCAGTCATAGTACATCGAATAAACAAGTTGAACATCCAACAGACCAAGAACATGACGGGGAACCGCGTCAAGTTTCAGAAGTTCTTGGCATTTATTCATATTCATATATACGTATATAGCAACATGTTAAAAGAACATGCACCACAAAGTTAAAATCGTGCACCCCCATTACAAAAATCAAGTGCACCAACAGGCTAAAAATTGTTCACCAACAGGCCAAAAATCGTAAAATTCAGAATTTTTTGGCAAAAAATCGTGCAACCCCATTACAAAAATCAAGTGCACCAACATGCCAAAATCACTAAAATTCTGAATTTAGTGCATACAATATCCAATTTTAGTGCACCAATTTCCAATTTTAGTGCATCAATGCATCATTGTCCAATTTTGGTGCATCCAATGTCCATTTTTAGTGCTCGAATGTCCAATTTTAGTGCACCAAGTGTAAAATTACGTGCATCAAATGTTGAATTTTAGTACGCCAATGTCGAACTTTAGTGCATCCAATGCCCAATTTTAGTGCACCAATGTCTAATTTTAGGTTGATGCACGCTCATTTTTAAAAAATCGTGCATTGTGCACAACAAGTTTAAAAAATCTTGCACCAAAAGTGTTAGGATCGGTCCGGAGTGTTTAGAGGGGGGGTGAATGAACACTCCTTGTAAAAATTAATCCCTTGTGATTTCTTTCGGATTAGTGAAAGAAATCTGTTTCTTAATCAACTCTTTTATAGAACAGACCACTGAATGTATAAGTACGGAACAGTCTGTTTATATTTGTAAGAGCGGCTCGATGGCTTGAATGAAAGAATGAGTGCAGAAAGATAAGAACACGGAATATGTTTCTGGAAGTTCGAAGGTGGTGTAATCCTTCTACGTCTCCCCTTTTTCCAATTAAGGAAGGTTTATACTAGAAGACTTTGATTTATACAATCCTGTTGTACAAACCCGATTCAGGCTGGAGTTACCTCACTACCAGTCTGAAACTCTTAGTCACTCGATCTGCTCAGACACACTTTGTCTGACAATTACAATATGTTTCTCACTTCTATTTTTCAACACAGAATACACAAGATGCGCACAGTGATTCTAAATGATCAAATGTTACAAAGTAATCGTGCTTAAGAATAATTTCAGCTCGAGAGCTTCTGAGCTTGTAAGCTTGTGCTGTTTTGCTTTCTTGTGCGTTTTTCAATTGATCAGCGAGAGTCTTGTATATTCCTTTTGTTGCATCCTTTTATAGTTGTAAGTACCAACGACATTATTTCCCTTAATGTGCAACTTTGAGTCGGCTTAAACTCTGAGTAAGCTACAGTCTTCTTCTTCAGGACTTGCCGTTCTGGTTCATACTTTCGGCGACTGTCAGGTAGGCTCTTCTTTGTCTTCTTACCTTTTATGTCAATCTTCAGTCTTTGGTCCTTTGTAGCATTAATTATGACATTAAATGCTACAATAAATAGCCGTTAATGATTCGGACTGAGAAGCCATTCTTTATGTATCCTTGACTGCTCTGATCTGATAAAGATTGAGATCGATCTGAAGCATCGATTTAGTCAGTCTGAAATCCATCGATCCGGTCTGATATGCTTTGTCATCTTATCAGCTTGATCTGTTTTGGGCGATCGATCTGGTCAGTCTGATTTCACTCGATCCGGTCTGATATGTTTTGTCATCTTTAAAATCTCATCGATAAGGTCCGGAACTAACAAATTCCCCCTTTTTGATGATGACAAAACCTAGCTTCTAAGTCTTTTTAACCAGTCTGATAGGAACACTGAAGCGTAAACTTTCGGATCGATTACTTCTTCTTTGTTCAAAATAAATGAACATTATTAAGTTGGATCGATTAAGCCTTTATTAAAGTTCAAAATAAATGAACGAGGACTTAATAAAGAAAGATTTTTATTGATAAAAAAATCTCGCATACAGTCAGTCTGAAAATTTAATCAACGAGACTGCTATTTTCTTGAAGTTTGAGGCGGCTTGAAGTCTTTCTTCTTTTCCCCCTTTTTGTCAGCAGCAATCTCTTGAAGAAAATCAACAACTTGTGCTAGCTGCGAGCTGATAGCGTCAAGACGAACGTCTTGAGCACGGAGGGAATTGTTGACGGATGCTATGACTTCAGTGGCTAGCTCGATCTGCTCTTTTCTCAGGCTGTTCTTATAAGTGGCTTGCTGAGAAAACAGATCATTTATGCCTCGCTGAAGGCTGCCGATACTGGCTGTCATCTTCTCTTTGAATGAATCAAAGTCCAACGCTGTAAGCCTCTGACCTTGATGAACTTCTAGAACACGTTGAGAGAGTGACATGCAGTTGTCAGAGAGGTGCTGAAGAGTCCTTGCCAGAAATGGAGGTGCATCAGATTGTCGGCTTGGAGAGTGATCTGATGACGACAAGGCATGATCATCTTCTTCAGCAATCGGCACAAGTGAAGATACAGCAGCTTGGTGACTTTCGGACCGGATCAAGGTGACCATATCCGAAGAAAATGCTTGTAAGAAAGCCATATCTTCATCTGATTGGACTGGAGGAGTGCTGGGTCTGGAAGGCTCCTCAAGTTGTAGAGCTGCAACAACAGTGGATACCACCAGATCCGGATCGACGAACTCTGGTGCGCCAACTGTTGCAAGTTCTGCGGTTGGACTGATTTGAACGTGGGAGTCTGACGATCCCAAAGGAATAGATGTTGTTGGAGAGTCCAACAACACGTTCAATGGTTCATCATCTGTAGCAGACGGAGCATTAGGCAATGGCTGCTCCGCTGTCTGATCTGCTACTGGTTCTGCAGTCTGCGCTGCTGGCTGATCTTCAGTCTGGTCTGCTGCCCCAAAGGGAATAACCTCAACGAAAGGTTCTGCCAGAGTCTTGCTTGCAGATGGATGATCCGGGCTGGTTACTGGAGTAGATATGCTGATTTTCTGTCGTTGAAATCGGACAGCTAAGTGGAGAGCATGAATATCCATCTCTAATTGAGCAATAACAGCCCCATCATCTCTGGCAGTTGGAGCATTCGGATCGAAGTTCTCTTTCTTAGCAGCTAGGAGCAGAGTGGCCAATCTGAATCTTTGATTTGCTGTAAATAGCTCTTTGCGCTGCACGGCAAGCCGAACATCATCGGTCTCTGTCCCCTTCAGAACTTCCTCTTCCATCTTCTTCAGTCTGCTCAACTTTCCGAAGAACATCTCAATGTGGTTGATAGTCCGGTACTCGACGTATTCATCAAAGACCACAATGAGTGCCTTCACCTTCTCATCAACATCCTCCATAGCAATGTCGATGGCTGTCTGCGCTGCAGATTTGGGTTTAGAGGAGATTGGTTCAGAGAGAATGGCTTTGCCCTTGCCTGTGGAAGATGGAGATTTAATCCCTGATTGGGTATAGTCTCCCAACTCAGTGATAACAATCCCTTTGACCACGGGGATGGCAGAAGGGACTCGGATGGTTACTTTAGGTGCAGTGGTTGAAGTGGTTGAAATTTGGGTTGTAGGTTGGGGTGCAGGGGTGACTTTTGTTGGAGGCAATATGGGTAAGGCTTTTGGTTTGGTAATCTGGGTTCTTGGCTTCTTGGGAAGTGGCTTGGTTGGTGGCGAGGGAGCAGACTGAGTTTCTTCAGAATCAGTCTGGATGGTTAGCTTTCGCTTGACCCGAGGTTTGCGCGCAACAGCTTGTTCTTCGCCCTTCTCAATCTTGACTGCAACCAGAGTAGTAGGAGTAGGCGGAGCACTCTTGGACTTCAGCAGGGCGAGCCCTTTGGAGTTTATAATCTTGAAGGGACTGAGAGCGGACTGCTTTCCCAGCTCGATGTCTAAGGACTCCAGTAGCTTGCTGAGAGGAACAGCAAAGCATACGGCCTGTTTTGATGCAATCACTGTTTCCATCAGAACTCCAAAAAGAATCACGGACCAGTTCATCTTCTGTCCGGATACAATAGCCGCCATAGCCCTGAACTTCTCTGTGGTTACAGCGTCAAAACTTCCTGCTTTGCCCAAAAGAGGCTTGCCAACGATTTCGCACAGCACCTGGAAATGAAAAAGCATTTCCTTCTTCTTAAACGAGGGTTGCAGGCGGTGGCCAAAAATAGAAATCTTCCCTTGAAGAGCTGAGAGTGGCGCTTGAGGAATCTGTCCAAACTCTGTCAGTCCGGAATTGGGGAGGCCAAAGGTCTTGGCCAGCGTCATCGGCGAGATCTCAAATGATTTGCCCTTGACAGAGGTGGATATTGATGTCTTCTGGGAGACGGCATTGGCAAATAGTTCGCGGATTTCAGATTCATAAACAACTGTGCCGCACTCCAGAAAGTTCCTCAAGCCAGATGATTCCAAAGCTCGGAAGATGGACACCATCTCTGTATCTTCTGCCCTGTAAATGTCATTAAACTCAACGGAGATAGAGTTGTGAGTAATGGTAGCCATTGGAATGAAGGTAAAAGAGTGCGAAGATTTAGGAGAGTGAGAGAATAAGAAAGCAGATAGCGGTAAATTGTAAAAAAATGAAAGAAGATGAAATGTTCAGCCCGCTAAATAGGAGAGAGAAGACACGTGTCTTTATCTCGATGACTGATAAAAAGAAATTCAAAATAAACGGTCAGGATAACAGATAGATAAGGCGGTTAAAATGCGATCAGTCCGGGCTGTTTTTGTTATAAAAAAATTTATTTACCAGACAGATCATAGGATAACATCAGATTGACATGGATCGGTCTGACCGGTCTGTGTCTTTCTGAACATTGTATTATCGATCTGTGGCAACAAAAATCTTTAAGAGGGAAAGTAAGAAAACATCTAAACTATTAAGATAAGTCAATTAAACCAAGAATTTGACGGAAATAATTAAACTTAGCCTCAGGGAGTGGTTTGGTGAAGATGTCTGCTGCTTGCTGCTCTGTTGAGATATGCTCGATCCGAATTTCCTTTTTGCCAACATGATCTCGAATAAAATGATGTCGTATATCAATATGCTTTGTTCGAGAGCGCAGAACTGGATTATACGTTATAGCGATTGCACTTGTGTTGTCGCAAAATATCGGAGAGTCAACAACTTGGATGCCATAGTCTTTGAGCTAGTGTTGAATCCAGAGCATTTGAGCGCAACAGCTTCCAGCGGCTAGATACTCTGCTTCAGCTGTAGATGTGGCAATCGATGTCTGCTTTTTACTGAACCAAGAGATCAATCTTTCACCTAGAAATTGACATGTTCCACTGGTGCTTTTACGATCAATCTTACACCCAGCGTAGTCTGCGTCTGAATATCCGATCAAGCTGAAGTTTGAATCTTTGGAGTACCAAAGACCAACGTTCTGAGATCCTTTTAAGTATTTCAGAATACTCTTGGCAGCAATAAAATGTGATTGCTTTGGTTCTGACTGAAATCTGGCGCACATACAGACTGAGAACATAATATCAGGCCGGCTCGCTGTAAGATACAATAGCGATCCGATTAGTCCTCTATACATGGTTACTTCAACTGCCGTTCCCCCTTCGTCTTTGTCTAACTTGATTGTTGGACTCATTGGAGTTGATGCAGTTGAGCATGTTTCCATTCCAAATCTCTTGAAGAGCTCTTTGGTATACTTGGTCTGGTTGATGAAAATACCATTGTTGAGCTGTTTTACTTGGAGACCCAAAAAGAATGAAAGTTCTCCCATCATGCTCATCTCAAACTGTCCCTGCATTAACTTAGAAAATTTCTCGCACAATTTGGGGTTAGTTGACTCAAAGATTATGTCATCAACATAAATCTGAACTAATAGGGTATGTTCCCCTTAATAAATTTAAAGAGAGTTTTATCTACTGAGCCGATCTGAAAATCATGGTTCAGCAGAAATTGAGATAGAGTGTCATACCAGGCTCTTGGAGCTTGTTTCAGACCATACACTGCTTTATTCAGTAAATACACATGATTGAGATACAAATGGTTCTGAAATCCAGGTGGTTGCTCAATGTAGACTTCTTCCTGAAGCTTTCCATTAAGAAAAGCGCTCTTGACGTCCATCTGATATACTTTGAAGTCTTTAAAGGCAGCATATACAAGAAAGATTCGGATAGCTTCAAGTCTGGCGACTGGTGCAAATGATTCATCGAAGTCGATTCCTTCTTCTTGTCTGAATCCTTGTGCCACCAGTCTGGCTTTGTTTCTAACCACAGTTCCATCTGCGTCCAGCTTATTTCTGAAGACCCATCTGGTTCCAATAACAGGCAGATCGCTTGGTCTGGGGGTTAGACTCCAAACTTGATTTTGTTCGACTTGATTTAGCTCTTCTTGCATGGCCTTAATCCAGTTGAAATCAATCAACGCTTCATCGATCTTCTTAGGTTCCAGAGTTGAGATGAAAGCAGCATGTGTGAGTTCATCCATCATCTGTCCTCTGGTTCTGATCGGTGCAGAGGGACTACCAATCACTAGATTAGGTGGATGCTTCTTAGTCCATCAATAGCTTGACTCTGGATTGTCTGGTCCGGTCGGATGAGTAGTAGCAGCATGATCAGCATCAGCTTTAACATTTGAGTGAGGAACATCCGGATCAGCTCGATCTGAAGAAGCTTCAATGCCTTGATCCGGTCTGTCTGGTACTTCTGGTTCTGGTGGATTGTCTCTTGACCTGTTAGCTACAATCTCATCACACTGTTAGCTTCGAGATGGATATTTTCCATCTGATTTTGAATTGATTCTTTGTTGCCCTCAACACATAAAGATTCATCAAAAACTACATGAACAGATTCTTCTACAGTTAAGGTACGATTATTGAAAATTCTATAAACTTTACTAGTTGATGAATATCCCAAGAATATTCCATTATCTGACTTAGCTTCAAATGCTGTAAGATGATTCTTACCATTGTTATGAACGAAGCATTTGCAGCCAAAAACATGAAGGTGAGAAATAGATGGTCTGTTACCAGTCCATATTTTATATGGAGTAAGGTTCAGCTTCTTGTTGATCATAGACCGATTTTGAGTGTAGCAAGCAGTGTTTACAGCTTCTGCCCAGAACTTTTGCGAAATACCAGAATCAGCAAGCATTGTTCTTGCTGCTTCCTTGAGCGTTCTGTTTCTTCGCTCTGCAACTCCATTCTGTTGAGGAGTTCGAGCGGCTGAAAACTCATGCTTAATTCCATGATCTTCTAGAAAGGCTTCAAGATTCTGATTTGAAAATTCAGTGCCTTTGTCACTTTGAATCCTGTCTATGCTGGATGATTTCTCATTCTGAGTGCGTTTCAGCAGCTTGATCAACTTCGGACCGGTCTGATCTTTACTGCTCAAAAATATAGTCCATGTAAAGCGTGAGTAATCATCAATAACAACAAGAGTATACCGCATTCCCCCTAAACTTGTTATTGGTATAGGACCAAACAAGTCCATATGCAGTAGTTCTAAACAACGGGAGCAGGATTTGGCATTCTTGTTTTTGAAGGATGATCTGATCTGTTTGCCCATTTGGCAAGCTTCGCAGATCTTATCCTTAGCAAAATCGATCTTGGGCAGACCGATAACTAAATCATGTTTACACAGGCTAGAGATAGTCTTAAAATTGATATGATTCAAGCGTTTATGCCATAGCCAGTGTTTATTATCATTGTTAGCGATGAAGCAAGTAGGATTATCAGGTTGAGCATGATTCCAGTTAATCTTATATGTATTTCCATTCCTGATTCCTACAAGCATGGTTATACCGTCTGATGATTTAACAGTGCAAGTGTGTTTGTGAAATTCTACAGCATAACCATTATCACAGAGTTGACTTATACTAATCAGATTATAGCACAGATTTTCAACTAACAGCACATCATTGATAATAATGTTACCATGGACAATCTTACCCTTGCCCACGGTCTTACCCTTTGAGTTATCTCCGAAGATGATCTTGGGTCCAGTACATTCTGTGACTTCAGACAGCAGCTCGATGTTTCCAGTCATGTGACGAGAACACCCACTGTCCAAATACCAGTCTGATGCGAGTTTCTTCGGTACCTGTCATCAAATATAATTATTGTTGGTACCCAATCCTATTTGGGTCCAGAACGGATTAGCCCTTTGGGAACCCACACCTGTATCAGCTTCAATGGCTTGTGTGTGTAAGGTGTGCTGTGTGCTGGTCTGTTTCGATGTTGTGTGTGATAATGTGTGCGCTGTGGAAGCCTTTGATTCTCATAAGGTAGTCTATATCTTCGTTGAATCGGTTTTGAATTATAGTAATTGTATTGTCTTCCTTGCCTTCGATCTTGCACCCTTAGATTTGGTCTGAAAGACGCAAAGCTTGCTGGTGCCTTTTCTTTGGCTTGGTTGACATATCCAATTCCTTTTCTCAAACCTTGATTCACGAAAGAGACTCCCGTTTGAATCGTAGGTGCTTCAGTCTCATATACTGTGCTGGATTTAACAAATGTCATTTGTTTGATTTTGTTCTTTACCAGCAACAGTTCAGATTCATCTTTGGTGGATTCTTTGGTGTCAAAGCCTATGCCGGTGAAATCACCAACGTTTCTTTGTACCTCTTGTAATTCTTCCAAAGATGTTCTGGATTTTGTCCATGTCTTGAATATATGAGAAAGCTTAGCATTTTGTGTGCTAATTCTCTTATTTTCTTCATGGAGCGGATCGTAGGAGATTTTCAGCTTATTCAGCTCGATCTGGAGATTGTTGCACTCACCCTGCTCAGAGCAGCTTGGTTTGTTGTGCTCATCCATTTGATCACTGATTTTAGCTTTATTCTTCTCAAATGATTCAGCTAAGATCCTATAATCATTAGCCATGTCTTGCAGTGCGGACATGAGCTCTTCACGTGTAAATTCATTTGAGTCAAAGTCAAATACCTCGTCTGTCTGACTCATCTCTTCATCTGTCATTAGACATTGAATATCTTCTTCGCTTTCGCTGGAAGAATATTCGGAGCTGTCTGAATCGGAGTCAGTCTGAGCCCATTTGCTGTTTCCTTCTTCAGCTACTAGGACCTTTTGGGACTTTCCATGATTTTTGCGGTCTTTGTAGTGCTTCTTTTTCCTGTCATCGCGATGCTTCTCCTTCCGTTCTTCTTTCTTTGGTCTGGTGCAATCTGCAATGAAATGTCCGGTCTTACCACAATTGTAGCAAGCCTGATCATTAACAACATCGTCCTTTCTTGGCTTATAATGATGTGAGGGTTTAAAGTTCCTCTTATTTTTAGACATGAATTTACCGAATTTCTTGATAAATAATGACATAGCATCATTACTTATCTGTTCAACGGATCGGTCTGATGTTGAGGCGGTCTGGTCTGGAATGGCTGCCAGGGCCTTGTTTGGTTGAGAGATGAATGGCTCTGCTTCACCTCTGCTTATCAGTTCAAAATCATAGGCCTTAAGATCTGCAAACAGATCATAAAGTTCAACATTGTTAAGATCTTTTGATTCCCTCATGGCAATGGTCTTAACATCACATTCCTTTGGCAGAGCTCTCATAACTTTCAGAGCGATCTCTCTGTTAGAATATTCATTCCCCAGACCATTCAGTTCATTTATGATGCCAGTGACTCTTTCATCAAACTCATTTAGAGTTTCCCCACTCTTCATCTTTATGCTCTCAAATCTTTGAAGAGCAACAGTTAACTTGTTTTCTTTGGTCTGGTCGTTGCCCTCACATAGTTGTGCTATCTTTTCCCAGATTTCTTTGGCAGTAGAGCACATTTTGATTTTGCTGAACATGTTCTTGTCTAATGTCTTGAACAAGATGTCTTTGGCAACATTATCGAGATTTGCTTTCTTTCTTTCCTCATTCGTCCAGAGGGATCTGTCATTTTCTACCATTTGTGATTCACCACCAGTAATGGCGACTGCTGTATTGACTTTCAGAATCTTCATTGGTCCATCAGTGATGACGAACCACATATCGTCATCATGAGCTGCCAGATGAGCTTGCATTCTGATTCTCCAGTCATCATAGTCTTCTTTTGAGAACATAGGAATTTTGTTGAATGATGCCATCAGCTCAAGTGTCTTTGTGCTGATTAAGATGACCTGCTCTGATACCACTTCTTAGGATCGGTCCGGAGTGTTTAGAGGGGGGGTGAATGAACACTCATTGTAAAAATTAATCCCTTGTGATTTCTTTCGGATTAGTGAAAGAAATCTGTTTCTTAATCAACTCTTTTATAGAACAGACCACTGAATGTATAAGTGCGGAACGGCCTGTTTATATTTGTAAGAGCGGCTCGATGGCTTGAATGAAAGAATGAGTGCAGAAAGATAAGAACACAGAATATGTTTCTGGAAGTTCGAAGGTGGTGTAATCCTTCTACGTCTCCCCTTCTTCCAATTAAGGAAGGTTTATACTAGAAGACTTTGATTTATACAATCCTGTTGTACAAACCCGATTCAGGCTGGATTTACCTCACTACCAGTCTGAAACTCCTAGTCACTCGATCTGCTCAGACACACTCTGTCTGACAATTAGAATATGTTTCTCACTTCTATTTTTCAATACAGAATACACAAGATGCGCACAGTGATCCTAAATGATCAAATGTTACAAAGTAATCGTGCTTAAGAATAATTTCAGCTCGAGAGCTTCTGAGCTTGTAAGTTTGTGCTGTTTTGCTTTCTTGTGCGTTTTTCAATTGATCAGCGAGAGTCTTGTATATTCCTTTTGTTGCATCCTTTTATAGTTGTAAGTACCAACGACATTATTTCCCTTAGTGTGCAACTTTGACTCTGCTTAAACTCTGAGTAAGCTACAGTTTTCTTCTTCAGGATACTTGCCGTTCTGGTTCATACTTTCGGCGACTGTCAGGTAGGCTCTTCTTTGTCTTCTTACCTTTTATGGCAATCTTCAGTCTTTGGTCCTTTGTAGCATTAATTACGACATTAAATGCTACAATAAATAGCCGTTAATGATTCGGACTGAGGAGCCATTCTTTATGTATCCTTGACTGCTCTGATCTGATAAAGATTGAGATCGATCTGAAGCATCGATTAGTCAGTCTGAAATCCATCGATCCGGTCTGATATGCTTTGTCATCTTATCAGCTTGATCTATTTTGGGCGATCGATCTGGTCAGTCTGATTTCACTCGATCCGGTCTGATATGTTTTGTCATCTTTAAAATCTCATCGATAAGGTCCGGAACTAACAAAAAGCTTAAAAATCTTGCACAGAAGGTTAAAATCAAGTGCACCACCTTGACAAAAATCATGCACCCCATTAAAATAAATCATGCAGCAACATGCACCACAATGTTAAAAAGCTTGCACCCCCATTACAAAAATCAAGTGCACCAACAGGCCAAAAATCGCAAAATTCAAAAACTTTTGGCAAAACATCGTGCACCACCACATTACAAACGGATCCAGAATTTTTTACTTTTTTTTTAAAAAGGAGCCCACTCTCTCTAAAAACCTCACGGCCGATCCAAAATTCCATCACAAACAACAAAAAGTACAGGCAACGAGAGAAACCCAGACGAAAAATACTTTCTTTGACCTGAATCTAGGTCAGAATCGGCGATTTCCGACTCCCTTACGGAGAACCAGATCTAGGGTTTGGAGGAGAGAGAAAGGGGTAATTGGGCTTGAACCGTGAACCAATCCAATTGGACCTAATGTTTTAGGGTTTGTTGGTGTGATAAGGTCTAACTCTATCAGGATCGGGGAGATAGAAGAAACAAGCTACCAAAAATAAATTAAATTGAATTGGAATAAAAAAAAAAATTTGGGGGGGGGCGGGGATGGAAGACGATGGGGAAGGTATGTGTTTTTTTTTTTTAAATGATGGATATTTTAGTCCAAAAAAAGTTGGTAATACTTAAGTTCAAAACTTGAACCTATGTGAATTGTTTTCTTGAAACAAGTACTTTTATGTACTGTTGATTTTTTCCATGACTTAGTTGAATTATTGTTTTGTCATTGATACATTTTTATAATTTTCCCTGGTTAAAGATTTGTAAAAGTAAGGTTTTATATGCCCAATGGCGCTCACGCATAAAGGCCCTTAGATGGCCCTTTTAGGCCGGCCTAATTTAAAGCTCCAAACAGACCCAAAACTGCATTTATCAAATTCAAATTTTAATGATGGCCAGCCCATTATGCTTTTCTAGAAATTAATTCTACATCATTCCACGTCATTTCTTTTTCTCATAAAGTTTATTTATTTTGAAACGTTTTTTTATTTACAACAAGTAATTCTTGTGTTTCAAATATCAACTCACAAATATATATATATATATATATATATATATATATATATACCTGATGTATACATGATGTATAAAAGAATTTCTCGTATCAAAATGTGTATTATGGTATGATGTGATATACGAAGAAATTTATTTTTAATTATTGAATTTTTTTCACATTCTAAATAAAAAATTGCATGGATTTGCTAACAAATTATTATTATTTTTTGAAACAAGATTTGCCAACATTTTTAGCCCTAAGCTATACGCGAAATCGTAAGGCCAAAATGGGCTTGATTTAACTCAAGAACCTAATATGAGCCTGGTTTAAACAGAGTCTATAATGAAGATTAACTTTTCAAAATTTAAATTTCGAGAAAGTGACAAACACCGCAAAGTTGATATAATTGAATTGAAAGCTACATATATGAACTTGTCAAATTCTTTATTCTTGTATGGATCGGGTCATATCATATGCCAACATACATATATACATATACACAGAGGCGAATCTAGAAAAAATTTCGAGAGGATTACATAATCCTTACATAGAAATTTTTCACATTCTTTTGAGTTTATCCTTTATAGAATTGTATAAAATTTATTGTTACATAAGGACATACCCATCAAATTAATTAATTCTCGTATCAAAACACATAATCTCTTGACAATTCGACAAATAATTATAAGGCATCCTATATCCATTTCCCGAATATTGATCCACCAAGAAAATCAGCAAGAATAAAGATAAAAACGATATATAAGCATTCTCCAAAATAGATTAATCCTCTTTCTACTGATTTTGTCTTTCAGGAAGTATGATATGACTTAAACCTCGGACAATTCAGGTTTTGCACTACTTCGATCATGAAAGGAAGACAATGTGATACATCTTTACAATAGGAAAATTAAAAATAAATTTCCAATTCAATACAATGTCATCACCAATGCACCATACGACAATGTTTGGCAAAGTTGATTGTAACAATATATATAATAAAAACATTTTTTTGAAGGGGGAGGGGGGGGGGGGGGGGGGGGGTGGGCGGGGTGTTTGTGGATGACATGATCAGATATATACAAGAATTTCCTTGTGAAATACTTGCCGCTAAATAAATATATTTATTTATTTATTGGGAAAATATATAATATAGTCCATATTGTTTACCTCATATCACAATTTTGGGCAATTTATGAAACTATAGGGACTAAAACAGGTTGAAGAAAACATCAAGAGACAAAATCGGGATTTGGGGTAAACAATATGGACTATATTATATATTTCACCTTATTTATTTATTTATGTATTTATATATTTGTGTTTTCATTCATGAAAAGTTGGATTGGAAAATAATTATTCTCGGTTTGTTATGAATTTGGTATTATGGCATATTGGCAAAATTACTAACAAACTTGATTCGCACACGGAGTCATCAATAATTTAATCATCGAGGGTGATAGGTAACAACTATATCCTAAATTGCGTGTATGTCCGAATTTTCACATATTACATTTCCTATTCTGAAATTATGAAAACTCGATTTTATATGATAAAATATTGGGTTGTAGCCCTCAAGAGTGCAAACACAGAGATAAATGCTGAGTTAAATATTTTTTTCATGACGATTTCGTTCTAACTTGACTTTAGCCCAACCTTCAAAATCGTGTTAGTTATTAACCTCATTTTGTGTGCGGTAATTTTTATTCTCAACTCTGCCTCTGACAGAGGTATATCCTCCCTTGAGCAAAGCCGGACATTAGCATGACATATTTTTTTTCTTCAAAGTAGTATAGTATATATTATAATTTTTTTCGAACTCAAGCCACTTGTTTTCAATATAATGTTTTTTGTTTGTTATTAAAATTTGTATTGTTTGGACATGATATTTTTTGTTTGTTTGATATAGAAGATTAACATCAATATTGAAGATTGTATAGAATTATTGTTAATTTGAAAGAGGTATTGTTTGTTTGTTCGATATAGAAAATTAACATCAATATAGAAGACTCTATAGAAATATTGTTAGTACGGAAATTTCATAGGTTTCATAGTTCATACCAATTTTATGTATACTTACACCGAAATTGTATAGGTTGCATACCAACTTCACGTATAATAAGTACCGAATTTAATATATGTTTCATATAAATTTCATATGTAACTAGTACCAAAATTGTAGAAGTTTCATACCAATTTCATATGTAACTAGTACCAAAATTATATATGTTTCATATCAACTTCACGTGTGATAAGTGCTACATATGTATATGTTTCATTCTAATGCCATTTGTAATAAGTACCAAAATTGTATATGTTTCGTACATATCTTATTTATACTTAGTACCGAAATTGTAAAGATTTCATATCAATTTCACGCGTAAGAGGTATATGTATTGTATAGGTTTCATACCCTACATTCCCTTGAGAGTCAACAATCAACCGTCAATAAATTATTGGAGGCTTTGGTAGTTGGTTCTTATTTTTACTTTGCATCTCAAGTTTTTGACTTGTCCAATAGGGAATTCGAAACTGAGGCGATTTGACTTAAAATTTCATATTTGAACTTGGATTTCACTCGGTGCAAACTGTCTTGGTAATTCAGTTCTTTTGGATTCATATGTTTATATTTCGTTTGCCTTGTAAAGTTTGAAGATAGAAATATAAAGATTTATTTTCCTTGTATATGTAGTGTTGGCGGTAAATTTAAAATGAAATCTTGAATTTTAATCTTCAAGAATGATTGTATATAGCTATCATTGTGAATTTTCATGATACAACTTGTATTCTTTTTTATGATGAAGTTACTTCGATGTTTGATCATTTTCATTCCCATTCATTATTTTACCACAGGATGCTGAGAGTCTGTTGGGTTATTTTCGTGCCAGTTCTTGGAATTTTATGTTGTTGCATATCTCTGTCAACTGTTGTATTTGGGTTCTTGAGTTTTTGTTCATCTTTCAACCGAATAGATTTAATTTCTGAATTTGTTTAGTCGGCATATTCAGGTTGACAGGGATCGAGGATCATACATAATATGTGCCATTATTGTGGCACACAATTGCCAAAGTCAAGTGATTGCACTGACCAGAAAAACAGGCATTCTGAGAATTTAAATTGCGGGCACTTTGTCAAATTCTGCAAGTTCTGTGGTGAAAGAAAAACCACAAAGATACCATTACTTGATAAAATTTCGGCTCTCAAGAAATGCCATCAATTATTTCCACTGGTGCGTTAAGAAGCAGTGAAAGTTCTTTATCAAGCTGCAGTAGTCTGTCGCTCTACAGTCCTTTTCTGTATAATTTGATATTATTTCTCTACGCTGCTCTACTTATGTTCTTATGTTGCAGGCGATGGTTCAGTTGATGCAAACTTTTCGGACCGGTGTGCATTTTTACTTTAGTTCAGTTAATTATTCTCAGGAAGCATGATCAAAGAAAATAGTTTTGTTTAATTTTGAGAATACAAGTGTATTTAATTCATCCGAGCTTACACTGTTTTGTTCATTTCTTTTCAGAGGATCTATTGAAGAAAGCAACCTAGAAAGTGTTGGTACTTCTACAGAAAGGCATGAGGACGACTCAAATTTACCACTTAATGGTAATCATGATACTGGAGAAGTTAGCAGAAATATAGAAACTACTGAAATTGGTAAGGTTCAGGAAAGAGCAAATGACTCTGTGGAAACAGTTGGTTCAGGAAAGAGCAAATGACTCTGTGGAAACAGTTGGTTCAGTTGATGAAGGATCTGGGAAGTCATTTTCATATGAAGTGGATGCTGAATGTTGGCTTCCTCCAGAACCTGAAGAGCAGGAGGACGATTTAGTAGGTAGCATAGCAAGTTATGATGATGATGATGGTGAGTATGGCGATGGTGGGAGGGGTAGAACTAGCTCTTTGTTCGGTTTTGGAGAAGAAGGCAGTGGAAGTAAAAAATTCAAAGAGGAAAAGCTCAGAGCTTGAATGATGTTAGGAATGGGAAGTTTAAGGCCCTCGTTAGTCAACTAATCAAGTCAGTGGAAGTTGATTCAACTGGAAATTATTGTGAGAATTGGGTGGATATAGCGACTTCTTTATCATGGGAGGCTGCTTATTTTGTGAAGCCTGCTGCATACAAAGGTGCGGCAATGGATCCGGATGGACATGTGAAGCTTAAATGCATCGCAATTGGTTCTCGTAGCCAAAGGTAACAAAACAACCATTTTTTTCCCGCATTTTGGCCTGTGTCTATTGTTTACCGGGTGTTTCAAGAATTGGCTTTCTGTTTAGAGGGTTGGAGATTCCATAAAGTCATGGCCTTAGTTATTATGTCTGCCATATACTTGACCCTTTAATTTTTATTCATCTTATCTCCTCTCAAAACTGTGGCTTAGTCTTATAGTGTTCCAGTTGATGTTAATTGGTTTCAAGATGAATTTTTACTTATTTTATTATTATGTGCTACTGCATTATAAGTGAGGAGCTTTTCACTCTGTAACTTATCTAGGTCTTTTGCATTAATTAAAATAGCACCACCTTGTGTGTCACGCCCCGTGACCGGGATCGATAACACCGGCGTTGATTCCAAATACAATTGAAAATCAACAAGCCTCATAGTACAGAATTTAAGAAAACCAGTCTATTTATTCCATAAACATAAAGGTTTTACAACTGAAAATAAAACCATAACTTAAATCTTAACAGAGTTTAGCGGAAGCATGATTATGTAAAATCTTGAAATAATTGCGGTAGATCACCAACACCAAAAGTTGTGTTGTTCTGCATCTTCGGTATCTGTCTCACTTTTATCTGGGGAGGGGATGTAAGGGGTGAGTGTTCTGGTTGACACTGAGTAAGCGGGGGCCAATCGAATATGCCAAAAACATATACTTATACAGATTTCAAAACATAAACTGATACACATAACAGAATTTTGCTTCTTTGAGTCATACCAAAAGCATCATATTAGAACACATGTCATATACTTATCAAGTTAGATCGATCTACATAACATAAGGATTATAGAGGTGGCTCCTACGAATTCAAGAGGTGGCTCCCGTATGTATAGCACTTTGCCCCATTGGTTCAAGAGGTGGCTCACACGTACGTAGCACGTTGTTTCGCATAGCACTTATCTCCCGATATTCAGAATTTTCATGACATCATAGTTTTTAAAATAGTTCACATATTCGACAGTATTTTTCATAAGCATTTCATATGGTATCAAAACGAAAATGATAATATAACAAAAGCCCACTTACCTGATTGTTTACGATGATTCTTTAAACTTGAAAGAGTATGGATCTACAACCTTCAAAAATCAACTTCTTTTCTTGCTAGAATATTTGATATTTTGAGAGTATTTTGAGAGTATTTCCTTTACACTTTTTTGTGTTTCTACTAATGAATCTAGCTTGGTATTTATAGAAGTTTTTCAAGAAAATATGTAAGCAATGACATCAAGTTAATATTATGTAATCAATGACATCAAGTTAATATTATGTAATCAATGACATCAACTTAATATTATGTAATCAATGACATCAAGTTAATATTATGTAATCAATGACATCAACTTAATATTATGTAAGCAATGATGTATTTAAGGATAGTTTAATTAAATTCTTGGTACCTAAATTCAATGTAACATGTTTGCAAGTGGTGATCATCACATTCTTCCCTCCTTATGAGGAGTTTCGTCCTCGAAACTTGAAGCAGCTTGATCTTGGAACAGATAGGGATATTTTTCTCGCATTTTCTCTTCTGGTTCCCAAGTGGCTTCTCTCTCTGTATGGTTCGACCATTGAACTTTGATATATGGAATGGTCCTTCGTCTCAGTACTTAATCCTTTGAGTCTATGATTCGGATCGGAATTTCTTCATACTTCAGGGTTTCGTTCAAGTTTCCTTGATCTACTAAAGGTTCTGCTTCGAGTACATGATTTGGATCAGCAATGTACTTCCTTAATTGTGATACGTGAAATACATTATGAATTCTTGAGAGGCTTGGAGGTAGTGCTATTCTATAAGCTAAAGTTCCCACTTTCTCCAGGATTTCAAATGGTCCAACATATCTTGGTCTTAGCTTCCCTGCTTTGTCAAATCGGATGACTCCTTTCATTGGTGAGACCTTTACATAAACCTTGTCGCCAATCTCGAATTCTAACGGTCTTCTTTTCATATCAGCCCAACTTTTCTGTCGATTTTGAGCTGCCTTGAGCCTATCTCTAATGATTGTGACTTTGTCGATTGTGGTCTGTACAAGCTCAGGTCCGGTGATAGCTTTCTCTCCAATTTCATCCCAATATAACGGTGATCGACATTTTCGCCCATAGAGTGCTTCGTATGGTGCCATTCCAATGCTGCTATGATAACTATTGTTGTAGGCGAACTCGATCAGAGGCAAGAGCTCACTCCAGTTTGCACTGAAATCTATGGTACAAGCTCTTAACATATCCTCGAGGGTTTGGATTGTCCTCTCTGTTTGGCCATCGGTTTGTGGGTGATAGGCTGTGCTAAGAGTTACCTTAGTTCCCATAGCTTGTTGAAAACTATTCCAGAAGCGTGACACGAATCTGGGATCTCTATCGGATACAATACTTATCGGGACTCCATGAAGTCGCACAATATTATCCATGTAAAGGGTCGCCAGTTTATCCAAGTTATAATTCATACGGACTGGGAGGAAATGTGCAGATTTTGTGAGTCTATCCACAATCACCCATATACCGTCATGACTTTGTCGTGACTATGGCAATCCTACTACAAAGTCCATGGAGATATGTTCCCACTTCCATTCCGGAATTTCAAGAGGTTGAAGTAATTCTCCTGGCCTTTGATGTTCAGTTTTAATTTGCTGACAAACTAAGCATCTAGCGACAAATTCAGCAACGTCTTTCTTCATTCCATTCCACCAGAAGCTTTCTTTGAGGTCTTTGTACATCTTTGTGCTTCCAGGATGGATGGAGAACTTTGATTTATGTGCTGTAATCATCACTTCTCGTCTAAGGTCCTTCCCGTTCGGCACACATAACCTTCTTTTCATCCATAAAGTTCCATCGTTGTCTATCGTGAACTCGGGAAATTTTCCTTCCTTAACTTGTTCTTTCAGTTTAGTTAGGCTGGGATCCTGACTTTGCTCTAACTTTATCATTTCTCGGAGGCAGGGATAAGCTGAAATGGATGCTAAAATCATCTTCCCTGTGCCCTTCCGACTTAGTGCGTCTGCGACCTTATTTGCTTTCCCTGGATGGTAGCTTATCGTAAGGTCATAGTCCTTCAATAGTTCTATCCATCGTCTTTGCCTCATATTTAATTCCTTCTGGGTGAACAAATACTTGAGACTCTGATGATCCGTGAAAATTTCACACTTGGCACCGTAAAGGTAATGCCTCCATATTTTCAAGGCAAAAGCTACGGCTGCTAACTCAAGGTCATGCGTAGGGTAGTTTTGTTCATACGGTTTGAGTTGCCTTGATGCATAGGCAATCACTCTTCCTTCTTGCATGAGCACACATCCTAGACCTTCTTTTGATGCATCGCTGTAGATGGTAAAACCCATATTCTCAGTTGGTAATACCAATACAGGTGTAGATGCAAGCTTCTTCTTTAAAGTCTCGAAACTCTCCTCAGACTCCTTACTCCATATGAATTTGGAGTTCTTTTGTGTGAGTTTTGTAAGGGGTATGGCTATCGAGGAAAATCCTTCAACAAATTTTCGATAATAGCCAGCTAACCCTAAGAAACTTCGAATTTCCGTAACAGTCTTTGGTCTTGGCCAGTCCATAATTGCTTCCACTTTCTTAGGATCTACGGACACGCCTGCTTCAGAGATGATATGCCCTAAGAATGCAACGTTGTCTAGCCAAAATTCGCATTTCTTGAACTTGGCAAAGAGTTCTCTCTCTTAAGGTCTGTAGGATAAGACGAAGATGTTCCTCGTGTTTCTCTTTACTCGGGGAATAGACCAGAATGTCATCGATGAACACTACCACGAACTTGTCCAGGAATGGCTTGAATACTCGATTCATCAAGTCCATGAATGCGGCTGGAGCATTTGTCAGACCAAATGGCATCACTGTGAACTCGTAATGCCCATATCTTGTTCGGAAGGCAGTCTTTGAAATATCTCATGCCTTAATTTGAGCTGATGATAGCCCGATCTTAGATCAAGTTTAGAAAAGACTTTAGCTCCCTTGAGTTGATCGAATAGGTCGTCTATCCTTGGGAGAGGATATCTATTTTTGATTGTGATCTTATTTAATTATCTGTAATCGATACACAATCTCATACTCCCATCTTTCTTTTTTACAAATAGTACTGGAGCTCCCCATGGAGATGTACTTGGTCTGATGTGCTTCTTGTCCAAGAGTTCTTGCAGTTGTTCTTTTAGCTCTTTCAATTCAGCTGGAGCCATTCGATATGGTGCCTTCGAAATGGATGCAGTGCCTGGCACCAAATTAATTTCAGACTCTATTTCACGATCCGGGACTAATCCGGGGAGATCATCTGGAAAAACATCGGGAAATTCTTGTGCTACCGGAATATCTTCTAGTCTGAGTTCAGCTCCTTCCGTGACTTTGTTTATCATGGCTAGGTAAATTCTCTCACCGTTTTTCATGGCTTTCCAAGTTTGAGAAGCAGATAAAAGAACTTTACGCTCTTTTGTATTGCCACAATATAAGATTTCTTCTTGGTCTGGTGCTCATAGTTTGACTTTCTTATTATGGCAGTCAACTAAGGCATGGTGTTTAGATAACCAATCCATTCCTAGGATAGCATCAAACTCCACCATGTTGAGTTGAATCAGATCGGTGTTGAACTTTTTGTCACTTATGTGAATGTTGCAACCTCGATGAATACTATGTGTTTCCAAGGTTTTGTTAGGAGGAGTTGCTACTTTATATGGTTCACTAAGTATGTCAGGAATAAATTTTAACTTCTTAGCGAACCTCTTAGATATAAATGAGTGCGTAGCTCCACAATCAAACAGCACATAAGCAGGCAATTTGTTGATTAAGACAGTACCTGCCACAACGTCATTGGCATTATTCGCCTCATTCTGTGTCATGGCGAACACCCTGGCATTGGGTTTGTTTGGAGGGATGCCATTGCCTGCTCCAGTCCCCTTCTTCTCAGTCTCAGGGCAATTAGCAATTCTATGTCCAAACTTCCCACATCGGAAGCAAGTACCACTTTGTCTACGACATTCCCCAGTATGTGCAAGATTACAGATTGGGCACTTTGGGAATTCTTTGTTGTTTGGGGTAGATGTAGATCCCCTTTGTTGATTATGGAACTGATTTGGCCGTTTGAACTTCTGGCCATTGTTCGAGGGCTGATGAGGGAGAGGTCGTTTGCGCTTGAACTCTTCTTCTCGGCGATGTATGTCAGACTCGGCCTTGATGGCTGCTCCCATCACATCCTCAAAGTTGATGGTATCCAACACTGCTAATGCTGATTGGATCCGACTGTTCAGACCCTTCTTGAAACGGTGTAGCTTTAAGTCATCATCTGCCATAATGGTTGGGGCGTAAGTTCCAAGAGAATGGAATTTTGAGGAATACTCTACCACTGACATTCCTGGAGTTTGTGTCAGGTTATCAAATTCCTCCAACTTTTGGAGTTTAATGGCTGCTGGGAAGTATTGTTTTAGAAATGCACCACGGAACCTTTGCCAAGTGATTGGTCCGGTCACTTCCATTGAGGGTGACATACTATCCCACCACTTATTTGCATCGTCAACAAGAAATGGCGATGCAACTTCCACTTTGATTTCTTGAGGCACTTTCAGTAGTCTATGATGTTTCTCTACTTCTTTCAGCCAATGCTGAGCCACTTCTGGTTTTGAGTTCCCATCGAATGTTGACATTCGATTCTTGCGAAGAGACTCATAATGATATTTTATCCCATGCGGCTGAGGCTGAGGCTGTGGTTGTGCCTGATTAGCAGTTGGGTTAATAATCCCCTGAAGAGTAGTGGCTACTATGGTAGTTATGGCCATGAAGTATTCACGACTTAAACCCGTTTTTGGCGATTGTGGTGGATCTTGGCTTCCTCCAGCTTCATTATCATTATTGCGTGGAAATCCATATCGTGGGTTGCGGTTGTTACGGGGTGGTCGTCCAGCCATGTCCTACAATTTCACACATTTGTAATTTTGGTCCAAAAGTAATTCTCCCACATCGAGTCATTCATCAATCCAAGCCTCAGTTTTATTATAAATAATGGCTTGATGTTGAGTTGAAAATCACACCTCGAAAATCTTCTTTGTTATCATTTAGTGTTTGGTTTCAGTAATTACTACTGAGACTGAACTTTTTAGTCTAAAGTTTGGCTAGAAGCAAGGGTGGTTCATCTGGACGAGGGCGAGCTTCAAGACATGTCTGAAGAAACCCCAATGTTTTTAATTTTGTATTTTATTTTGCAGTTTATTGTGTTTTCATGTCTGTTGGTGATGTCGTTTGGAAATGTAATTTTATTTATCATGAGTTTATTTCTTTTTGTATTGTGGATCAGATATGTAATATTTTGAATTAAATATTCAGTTTGTAATGATAATTATATAAAAGAAATAAAGGTTCCACACCGCTAATATTGCAGTTATAAATTACACTCCTCTAAATTTATGTTAATAAAGATTGTCGATTTGCAAAACGTTCATAGCTTAAAAATATTGAAGAAATTTGAAAAGTTTAAGGTCATTCTTACAAGCGAAACTATATGGTAATCATATAGATTTGTCAATGAGAAATGAGTTTAAAAAATAAAGTTGTGGGGAGAATACGCTAAAAGAAAGTTTTAATGAAACATATAACACTAATATCTAAAAGTTTAGTCTATTCTTATTAACCAAAAATTTATGTAAAACAGAACATGAATAATCATAATCTTGGTGTATTTTGAAAAAAATTATGTTCAAGTTATTGAGTGATAAATCTCAAGCTTTTTATAGGCTAATGGGCGCAAAAATTGCGATTCAAAATTCTGTCAATCCGGATCTGAAAATTCAAAATTGGCCAAGGGATTTTAATAAGCATTATATGAGTATCATAAACCCAGAATTAATTTGAAAATGGTGTTCGAATTTGAGAGAAATCGAAGCTCAAAAATTTCGAAATTTTAGGGTTCTATTTCGTGAAATTTGATTCAAAATTGAGCATTTTAATTTGTTTGTAAGAAAGATATGATAGAGGGATTTTAATACCCATATAATGACGAGTATAAAAACGAAATTAATTAAGATTTGGCGTTCGAATGGTCGAGAATTTTATCGAATGAAGTTTCGCCAGTTAGGGTTAGGGTTAGGGTTAGGGTTAGGGTTAGGGTTCTTCAATGCTCGGCTTCCATCGATCAATTGGACATCTTCCGGTAGTTGGAACTTGGAAATTGTAGAGGGCTTTTGTAGTAGAGTTGATTCCGGTTACAGTGATATGCCCGATTGGACCATCGGTGGTCGGAGACGGCGCATCGGAAAAATGACGTCTTTGTTCATGCGTGAGTTGTTATCGGCGATTTGGCCGGGAAATCGTAGTCCGTTCGGTTCGATTTTTGTTGTAGTGTCTTCGTCTCGTTTAGGCGGTCATGGTGACGGGTCTACTTTCAGGTAAGGGCGGCGGCGGCGACGACGATATGGAACAGGCAATAGCCAATTTAAGTTTTTTTTTTTTTTTTTTAATTCAGACTGTTATTTGATCCCTCAAACTGATTTATTTTTAGATTTAATCAGTTGGTTCAGATTGTTATTCGATCCCCAACTGATTTTTAGATTTAATCAGTTGGTCTATTGGATCCGGGATTCATATTCCGGTTAATTTGTATCAACCAGAAATCTTTTCCCAGCAGGATTATGGAACCTGGTTTAGCTCTGATACCACTTAAATGTCACGCCCCGTGACCGGGATCGATAACACCGGCGTTGATTCCAAATACAATTGAAAATCAACAAGCCTCATAGTACAGAATTTAAGACAACCAGTCTATTTATTCCATAAACATAAATGTTTTACAACTGAAAATAAAACCATAACTTAAATCTTAACAGAGTTTAGCGGAAGCATAATTATGTAAAATCTTGAAATAATTGCGGTAGATCACCAACCCCAAAAGTTGTGTTGTTCTGCATCTTCGGTATCTGTCTCACTTTTATCTGGGGAGGGGATGTAAGGGGTGAGTGTTCTGGTTGACACTGAGTAAGCGGGGGCCAATCGAATATGCCAAAAACATATACTTATACAGATTTCAAAACATAAACTGATACACATAACAGAATTTTGCTTCTTTGAGTCATACCAAAAGCATCATATTAGAACACATGTCATATACTTATCAAGTTAGATCGATCTACATAACATAAGGATTATAGAGGTGGCTCCTACGAATTCAAGAGGTGGCTCCCGTATGTATAGCACTTTGCCCCATTGGTTCAAGAGGTGGCTCACACGTACGTAGCACGTTGTTTCGCATAGCACTTATCTCCCGATATTCAGAATTTTCATGACATCATAGTTTTTAAATAGTTCACATATTCGACAGTATTTTTCATAAGCATTTCATATGGTATCAAAACGAAAAGGATAATATAACAAAAGCCCACTTACCTGATTGTTTACGATGATTCTTTAAACTTGAAAGAGTATGGATCTACAACCTTCAAAAATCAACTTCTTTTCTTGCTAGAATATTTGATATTTTGAGAGTATTTTGAGAGTATTTCCTTTACACTTTTTTGTGTTTCTACTAATGAATCTAGCTTGGTATTTATAGAAGTTTTTCAAGAAAATATGTAAGCAATGACATCAAGTTAATATTATGTAATCAATGACATCAAGTTAATATTATGTAATCAATGACATCAACTTAATATTATGTAATCAATGACATCAAGTTAATATTATGTAATCAATGACATCAACTTAATATTATGTAAGCAATGATGTATTTAAGGATAGTTTAATTAAATTCTTGGTACCTAAATTTAATGTAACATGTTTGCAAGTGGTGATCATCACATTGTGTTTCTATTTTTCTGATTGTTAAAAGGGTTGAGGTCTCACCTTTGTGTTTAATTACTTCAACGGACCAAATTTGGTCTCCATGGTTGATAACAGTTCAAAAGGTTCATGATGTACACCTCTACGTTTGTATCCTCAAGAGCATTGTGGTCACGACATTAGTTTTAGAGATCGAATTATTGACTCTAGAGATATAGTAATATGGAGAAGACAAAATTGTTTCACTAACTTTACGGCTAGACGTTCTCGTTATGGACTTCTGGAGTTCGTTCGGTCTGAGTCCGAGCCCTCTTTTACGAATTATGGGAATTGCTGGCTTCTTATTAATGGTGGGACAGGCCAAAAAAAAAAAAAACTTCTAGCCAAGCCCTTTTAAAGTAAAGTAAGCTCAAGCCGAATCTTCTCAAAGAATAAACGGTCCTCCAAAGTCTCTAAAGGAGAAAGGCGTTGTATATCTGGAAATAATACTATGTGACTTTATTTAAGATAATGGAAATGAAGAGTCAATAATTTTATATTTAGTATAGATATTTTAGTTATGGGTCATTGTACTAACTGATTTGACTTACAAAGCGATTGTGTGTATCTTCGAAGAAATGCTGGTTTTTTCTGATTGCGGTAATTTCTGATTTAATGCTAGTCATCTCTTTTGTGAGTTACATATTCTGAACTAAAACTTTCTTTAAATTCTGTAGCCAAGTAGTTAAAGGGTTAGTGTTCAAAAAGCATGCTGCCCACGAACACATGCAAACGAGGTACAATAACCCAAGATTGCTACTGATCCATGGCTCACTTGATCTTTCTTCTGGTGGATTGTCATCATTTTATTCAATGCAGCAGGTAAAATATGAATTTCCTGTTTCAACTCGAGAACATGAGATCTTTATCACCATCCTTTCTGATTGTATATTCATTCACAGGAAAAGAACAATGTAAAATCAATTGTTGAGATGATATAGATGCACCATCCAAATGTTATTTTAGTCGAAAAATCAGTCTCTTGTGACATACAAGAGTATATTCTTGCTAAAGGAATCACACTGGTCTTTGATATGAAGCTCCATCGCCTGGAGAGAGTTGCTCATTGTCTCGGTTCACTTATCTTGTCATCCGGGGTTGCAATTGGCCAAAAACTGAGGCAGTGTGATTCCTTTCATATTGAAAAGTTTGTGGAAGAACTTTCTGTTTCCACAGAGGTTGGGAAAAAACCAAGTAAAACATTAATGTTCCTTGAGGGCTCTCCTACTCACCTTGGATGTACTGTAAGTCTTCCTTCCCTGATTTTTTTTGTTTTGGTGCAAGCAATACTTTTGTGGGTATTACACCAATTACTATATCCACTAAATGATCTCCAATTTATAACTTGTGGGAAAATAAGATGATATATGCTCTTGAAATCAGGCATTCATTATGCGAAACACTAGGAAAGTGGCTAGCCATGTCCTGCTACCTATTTAATTCAATTTTGTCAAACACTAGGGCTTAGATCTTGCTAGTCAAACACTAGGAAACTTGCTGTTTCCTATACTTTTCTGAATAATATCATAACTTTTTATATGGGTGTCGCCTCATTTAGTAAAAAACCATCTTTTATTAAATGAACTCAATAAACTAACACAATTTGCATTGCACAGATTCTGCTGATGGGAGCGAGCAGCGATGAATTGAAAAGGATTAAATGTGTGATCCGTTGTGCAGTTGGTCATGGCATATCATTTAATCCTCGAGACATCTTTCCTTGTAGATCAGAGAGCAATGTTTTCCACGATTTCTCGCTGTGAAGTGGTGGACCTAGAACTCACTAGTAATAAATTGACATCTGTTGGCTATAACAAGACCACCATTTCTTCCCAAGATGAATATGATGCAAAAGTTGATACATTATTTGCTCTTGATATACCTATTTCGGATGGGGTCCAGGGAACAGTTCCCGGATTAACTCTTTCAACATCTATTAAAAAATATATGGATGATAGCTTTCCTCTTTTCACTGATTCTTCTCAGAGAAAGCCCAGTTCACATGATTTCAATGGAAGAAATGAGGATGGTCAATCTGAGAATGATATTCATATTGCTATTGGTTCAGACATGGTCGACCACTGTGATACTAAGCTTGAGGGGGACAATTTGCTTAACCATGAGCAGCCATATATGCCAGAATCTCCAGATACTCAAAACCTAAGTGATAGTGCTGAAGAGCAAATGCATAACAAGGATGAGATAAGCTCGGTATTGGATTCTGAGAGTATTTTAGTCTTGATGTCCAGTCGAAATGCTTCAAGAGCGACTGTTTGTGAGCAAAGTCATTTTTCTCATATCAAGTTTTACACTAGTTTCGATGTTCCTCTTGGAAAATTTTTGCAGGACAATTTACTCCGACTGGTTAGTTAAACATTAAAGTTCTAATTTTGAGTTCAAGGTTTGTAGTTAAAACTTTATATACTAGTTTTTTTTTGGCACCGCATAAGGTGCGGTGCCAGGTACGAGCATGTTGGTCAATTTTTTCCTAATTTGATCGAAAAATATAACAATTCAAATGACTGATTTTAGCAATTTTTTTTTTAAAAACGGCTATGCTATGGTAATTGAATGGGAAAAAAATAACCAAATGACTACATCTTTTTAAAAAAAAATGATGTTCATCTTACTATATAAACTGAAAAAATAACATTTGAAGTTGTGTGCATAAATCGATTAAGATATATTTTTTTGCTAATCGGTTCAGGCCAAACACAAGCATCAACGATATTTAAAAACAAAAAAGAATTTTATTAAAAAAAAATTTGGAAAACAAAAATAAAAAATGAATAGTACTTTACTATTCATTACAATAGTAATGAATAATAAAGCTTAGCCAACTATAACAGGGAAAGCATTAAATGTGAGCACACAATTGCAGCGGCCAACGGAAGAAGGCTTATATATTGAAGAGGACCGACCGACGAAAGCCAGAGACGTCAAGCGACGCGACGTAGGGACAGATGGACTAAAGAGTTGCACATTGCAGGGGACCGGCGGATGAATGCAAGGAAGGAGCGAAGGAGTACAAAGTCTGATCATAAAGAACAATTGAAGTAACCGGGCAAGAAAATGGCAAAAGGAATAGGCCAAAAGTTAGTCAAGCCCAGAATGCCAATTAATTTAACTCAGCCCAACTTATTAACTAATCAATCAACTAATCATTGTTAATTATCAACTAACCAACTAATCAACCCATTGTTTAGTCAACTCATCTAATTATGTTACTGTTCATCAGTTAATTTCGTGAAAAGCAGACACATATCACTGTTCACACTCTTCCCTTCTTATTATATTGTTCTAATATATATATATATATATATATATATATATATGTATATGTATTTTTCGCTTATGCAATTGTGTTTTTCTTAACCTAGAACATTTTAGATGCACTAGATGGATGTCAGAATTAACCCTTAGCCTTAGAGGTGCTTGTCATTTTATAATTATCATGAATTTTAAGCTTGTCTTTTCTACAAGGGGTTAAAGTTCTACCAAAACCTGAAAACATGGTCTCATGGATGTGTAATGGCTTTAATAGTCCCTATATTAAGTTAATGACCTATTTTTAATAAAATAGTATGATTTGTTTGAAATCAATAGAAGGTTGTATTTTTCATTTTTTTTAACATAATATTTTACTCTGTTGAATTAACTAAGCATTTTTCTAATATTTGTGTGATTTCTTAATTTGACTTTATATATATGTTAGCCTTGTTTTTTATCGTAAACCGTCTCTTGATATTTTCTGTACAGACACTCCAGTGTAAGACTTGTGGTGAACACCCTGAGGCTCACATTTACTACTATGCACACCATAACAAGCAACTTACGATCCAAGTTAGATGTCTTCCTGCTGAAAGAAATCTTCCTGCGGATACTGAAGGGAAGCTTTGGATGTGGGGTCGATGTGGTCAGTGTAAACTGCATGATGGAAGCTCAAAATCTACAAAAAAGGTGTTGATATCCACTGATGCACGAGGGCTATCGTTCGGAAAGTTTTCGGAGCTCAGTTTTTCTGACCAATCTTCAGTCAGTAGTCTATCCAGCTGTGGTCATTCCTTTGATAAAGGTTTCATCTACTTCTTTGGGTATGGAAAATTTATAACAATCGTTGGAAGGTCTATTAGTTTAGTCTCGTATTCATGCTACTCTGTATTGTTGCTCAATAATAGCCTTTTAGAAACTGGACGTAGCCAGACTCATTTATCATTTTGCATTTTCTATCATCGTAGGCTCTCTGATTTTTTATATTTTTAACACATAATTCTTGTTTCTCTGGCTAACTTGCAGATTGGGGCCCATGGTTGCCATGTTTAAATACTCTCCAGTTGCAACGTTTTCAGTTTCTCTGCCATCTCAGAAGCTGGAGTTCAGCTGTTCTGTCAGAGGAGAGTTTCTTAATAGAGATTCCGAGGAGGTATGAATGGTTATAAAATTAATGCTGTTGTATCCTTGTCCATGAGTATGTGATCTGCGTTTTTGAATAAAAATTTGTTATATTTCATTCTTTCAGGTGTATTTGAAAGGGATTTCAATGTTCCATGACATTGAAGAGTCTTTGAAGGATAACTTTGAATATTTTGGGATCAAGCAAGGAATTTTCTGACATTGTGGAGATGCTGAAGCAGGAAAAATCTCAATTTGAGGTTATCATCTGCTAATTACCTTTTTCTATTTATTATTAGGTGGTAGAAGATGCATACTCTGCAGAAATTAACTTGCATGTGGAACATTGGAATGATACTTCCACTATTTTATATTAGCTTTCATTCGGTTTTCCAAATGTTATTTATGAATTAAAGTTTTAGTTGTTTATATTGGTCCTATCATACATGCCTCAAATTTCCATGATTAAAGGTTGGATTCTACTCTAGTAGATTGTTGATTGATATCGTGATTTGGTGATATTTGTTTTTACTGTAGACCGAAAAAGGCAGTGATTTGCTAAGAGTTATGCCTTTAGTTAACGATTTTTATCTTTCATAAATGATTAAGAGATGAGGTAATGGCCCAAAAAAACCAAGTTTTTCAGCTATATTTTCTGAAACTTTAGTTTAAATCTGTATTTCTTTACTATCTTATTGTTAAAAAAACGTAACAGGGGCATGATTGTTTTTTATTTGTCGTGCTATTGTGTGACATTCAAGATTCTGTAAAGAACAGAAGCGAAGCAGATAATGTATATAAGTTTCTAAGTTTGAATAGACTAATGGAGCTTTTGATTGAATCATCTCTATGGGATCAAAGACCGCATGCATTACTCTCATCAGATCCTAGAGTAGTAGATAACGAATCAATTAACTCCATAGATGAATCGGGTGAAAAAGGATCAGAGGTTCCTGATATCCTGGTGAAACACACCTCCGAAAATCGTTTTAACGATGTTAAGAGAAAATCTGGAGAGGACAATTTTGATAAGACAGTGTCAATGATTGTTGATGAAGGTTCTCGACTACACATTCCTCTTGGTACCGATGACTATATTGTGACTGATTATGAGGATGAATTCTCAAGCATCATAGCTTGTGCTCTGACATTTTGGAAGGATCGAGCTACTGCATCAGAGGATCTAACAGAGGATGCTCAGAAAGAGAGTGGAATGGATGCTAAGTCAAGCGAGAGTTCTCAGATCATGACTCGAACATTCTCTCCGAATTCTCCTCATTGGTCTTCATTTGGCTCCTCAGATTCCGACAGCATTCAATCTCCACTAGCCATTTCCTCAGAAGATTCACATTCATCAAGTTTTGATGGTTTAGACTTGATGGATTCATTATTTTCTTATGTTCTTATGGTGCTGGCCACCCACAAGTTTCTTTGGGTTCGGGGAAAACTCATGGGAAGCGTAAATACTCAGTTCGAAATTTCTATGCAAGCCAGTTTCGTGAGTTACGGGATCGGTGCTGTCCTTCTGAAACTGGCTATATTGCTTCTCTAAGCCGCTGCAGGAACTGGGATGCAAAAGGTGGAAAGAGTAAATCTTTCTTTGCTAAAACATTAGATGATCGATTTATCATTAAGGAAATCAAGAGGACCGAACTTGATTCTTTCATGAAGTTCGCTCCAAGCTACTTTGAATACATGAACCAGTGCTATGAGCTGGGAAACCAGACTTGTCTTGCTAAAATTCTCGGTATGTATCAGGTGAATGATATTTACTTTTATCCTGGTTCTAGTCATCGTCATTTCATGGCTCTTGTAGAGCTTTGTATAAGCTAACTTTTCCTTCTTCTAACTCATTCTTAACAATCTAAAATATTTCAGGTCACCATTCGAGTGACAAAGAATGGAAAGGAGGCCAGGTCTGATCTCCTGGTGATGGAGAATCTTTCATTTGGTCGGCATATAGCTAGACAGTATGATCTTAAAGGAGCTTTACATGCCCGATTTACCGCCACTGACAATGGTTCTGGAGTTGTTCTTTTGGATCAGAATTTTGTCAATGATATGAATGTTTCACCTCTCTATGTGAGGAGAAAATCAAAGAGGAATCTGCAGCGGGCTGTGTATAATGACACACATTTTCTCAAAGTGAGTTTCCCACTTGTCAAACTGCATTTTAGTTGTTATCATATACTGGCTAATGGGCCTGACTTTATGTTCGATTCCGTTTTCAGTCAATCAATGTGATGGATTATTCTCTTCTAGTGGGAGTGAATACTCATGGTCGTAAACTGGTCTGTGGGATCATAGACTATCTCAGGCAGTATACTTGGGACAAGCAACTAGAGAATTGGGTTAAATCTTCACTTATTGTTCCTAAGAAACAGTTCCCGACTATTATCTCTCCCAAAGAATACAAAAAGAGATTAAGAAAGTTCATTGATGTACACTTTTTGAGTGTACACGATCACTGGTGTTCCCGGAGATCGAAACCTTGCAAAATGTGTGTCCCTACTGAGGAAGATGGTGGGTGACTTGTAACATCCCGAAAGAAAGGTATCGACCAAGAATTTTCTCATTCAAGAAGCTCAATAGCAATGGAGAGATTACTGTGGTTTTTTTGTGAAATCTTCCCATTATGGTGGTTTCATTTTTTCAGGTGACTGGCTTTTGATAAATCTTCTTACATTGTACATAATTGATCACAGAATCATAGGTTCCCTCTCATCCTGCTTCTATTTTTCAGCGAAGTTCTGAGGGTGTTTTGCTATTCCAGTGATAGGTTGCACATATATTCTTTTTGTAATACGAGTAACTGTAAAAATATCAAACAACTTACTGTTGATTACTTGCCTCAAACACCATCTTGAATGTATTTCTTAAACTTTCAACATTCATTTTCTGTTCAAATACTTCCGGTTATGATTATTCTATGTAATGCGAAGCTATTGATTATTATCCAGAGTACAACGATTCATTTCAGATGCAAGTTAAAACTTCGAATATGTGAATGTTTAGACACATACCTTTTCTTGGCATGTCTGTCTCTGAAAATCTGTCCACGTAATGAAACTGTGGAGGTGTAAAGATGGAAGTTTGTAGTAGTTGTGTATTTATGTCAAATGTTTTAACATTTAGGGTCAGAACCAAAGTTTGAATCTGTATTGTGACACGGGTTTCATTTGAAGTCAAGTATTTCTTTCAACGGGATTGGTATCATTATATAATCTCAACCAACAATTAATCAATCTATAACAAGGATGCAGGGACATTGACACGGTGACATAGACACGACAAAGACATGGATATGGACACAACGACACAGATTTTCAAAATTTTCAAGATACGACATGATTGAGACAATCATGTATATTTTAATATTTTTAAATATATTATACATGTATTATATTACAAAATACTAATCTCATTTTTTAAATTCTAAAACCATGTACTATGAACAAAAATATTCTTACCAAATTCAAGAAGTATATAAATATCATAGTATCACTCATACTACTGTCAGGCCAGGAGACCGGGGTCAATAATACTGACATTGATTCTCAATATCAACTTGAAATCAATAAGCCTCGTAATATCGTATTCAACGAAAAACCAGTATATGATTACATAAAAATAAATAATTGTCTTTACAATCGAAATTAAATTTCATAACCAATTCCTAAAAGTCGAAATAAAATAATGAAATCCTAAGTAAACCAAATTTAATGTCTTTATTTCATAGAAACGCAGCGGATCACCAACCCCAAAATTGGTGTTGTTCTTCATCTTCAATTTCTTCCTCGTCTATATCTGGGGAGGTAGAGTAAAGGGTGAGTGTTTTGGAAAAACACTCAGCAAGCGGAGGCCAATCGATATGACAATATAATACATATTCATAATTTTTCCAAAACATATATCATAATCGAACATAAACTGATATGAATGCATCTCAACATAATTACTCTCATCGAGCCGTGGATTATCATAATTGCTCCCGTCGAGCCATAACATAGCATATCATATCAGCAATATTTTTCATATACGTTAAGCACAATAAATCCTCTAATTTCCTCTTGGTACTGATATCAGTCTCTAGACTTAACCCTCCTAGAGATGAATCATGACACCCTCCTAGAGATGAAGTCATGACATCAGATCACCCACGAATAAAGGGTCTGGACTTCCCAGAACAACGGTTAACCACTATATCAGGTCATGTAAACGGTTATAATCCCACTGCATCAGGGCCATAAATGAATTCTCCCCAATCGGATTTCGAAATTTAAACTGCTTAAAAAATATAATTTTTATCCGAGCATCATAATTTCAATATAATTCACATATCGATTGAGGTTTCAAAATATACATATGATTTTCTCAAAAAAACGAAAAGAATATATAACAAAAGCTCACTTAGAGCGATTATAGACGTGTTTGAACGATTTAGGGTACGAAAACACGATGAAATCCTCCACCTTAAAGTTGAAAAGTGATCGAATTCTATACTGTGTGAAATTGTTTGTGTGTTTACTATGTGAAAATCTCAGATTTAGAGGCTATAAAGGCTGTAATTTTTGAAAGTTTATTGCTGAATTTTCAGAGATATAATATGCTAAAAGCGATGCACTTGGACAAAGTTTGGGAAGTTTAGAAAGACTGAAACTTTCGGTTATTATGTGCTGAAAAATTATGAGTGCTTTGATCTTATTTATTAAGTGTAGGTTAGAAAAGATAACGGTGGCTTGATTCAATCATATCCCTACTAGAATTCTTAATTATCCATCTTATTATTTAGAGTTTTATTCCTACTAGAATTCTTAATTACCTAATAGGTGTTTGACTTGAACAAGGCACCTTAAGTTGTTGGATGACAACAAGTTCTTAAGTTGTTGGATGACAACAAATTATCGGGTCTTTACACTAACACCAAATGCATTTACTTCAATTAAAATAAAGTTTAACAATCAATTTAAGATAAAAGACAACACCATAAATATTATTACCAAATTCAAGAAGTATTTAAAGAAATACATTTAATTGGCATCATCATATTATCAACTACAATAACACCAAATGTACATTAATTCAATTAACATAGTTTAAAAAACACGTTCAAATTTTATTTTAGTTAAAACCTTTTTAAATTGTACAATAAACCTTTTTAAGATCTCAACCAATTTGGGTTCATGTCAGGGCGGACAACTACATAAACTATCTATTTATTTCGTTAACTCGTCGAGCGCTATCATAAAAGAAGTAAAGATCTGCATATGATCTTTATAGACTTAGAAAAGGCCTACGGTCCCAAGGGAGATATTATGGTGGGTTTTGATAAAGAAAAAAGTTTACATTAAGTATGTCAATATAATCAAGGACATGTACGACGAAATGGCATCCAATGTGAGACGTGCAGTGGGGTGACAAGCGAGTTCTCGATCCTAGTGATGAATGAGATAACAAAAAGACATACATACTGAATTACCTTGGAACATACTTTTTGCTGATGATGTTGTGTTAATCGACGAGACAATGTCATGGGTAAATGTCAAATTGGAGTTATGGAGAGAGATATTGGAATCAAAGGACTTTAGATTAGGTAGGTCTAAAACAGAATATATGAGTGCAGATTTAGTGATCGTTCATTTCGGGATTCCTGTGTTGTAGCACTCAATGTCAAGAGGTATCGATGATCAGCAAGTTTCAATACCTATGTTTAGTTATCCAAAAGGATGGAGAGATTGACAGTGATGTTAATCACATGATACAGACTGGTTGGTTGAAATGGAGAAATACCACCGGAGTTCAATGCGATGTTGTATGTGACGGAATGCTGGGCACCCAAGATGAATCACATCTAAAAGATTAGTGTGGCAAATATGTGTATGCTTCGTTGGATGTGTGGTAAGACCAGAAGAGATAAAATAAGGAACGAAGATATTCGAGCTGAAGTAGATGTAGCTTGTATAGAAGAGAAGATGTAATAAAGCCGATTATGTTGGTTTGGTCACGTTCGATGTAGCCCAGCAGTGCACATGTGCGTCGAGTGGAGTCCATGAATTTCGACCAGTTCACGAGAGTGAGAGGACAACCGAAGAAGACATGACTCGAAGTTATACGTGAAGACTTGAAGTGCAAGGGAATTCTATAAGATATTTTGACTGATAGAAGCGTTTGGAGAAGACTGACGCATGTGTTTGATCTGACTTGATTATCTATATTGTTTCAGTTCATTTGGATTAAAAGTTTTGTTGTTCTTGTAGTTGTAATAAACCTCAAAAATATCATCTCCGTATCGGACACTCATCTCAACTGTAAGATTTTTTTTTAATTATTAAGTACACACATGTGGTGTGCCCGACACGTGTCCGACGAGGGTCAATATCCTAAAATGTCTTACACTTCACCGACATCACCGATGAAGATGAAAGAGAACAAAAATTCAAGGGTTTTATAAGACTAACCCTAATTTTTAATTACTGTTGTAAATTTAGAATCATATGTTTATCAGAACTCTTTAGATTTACTCTATATTTAGAACTATATTTATTGTTGACAAAATCATGAACAAAAAATATAATAAATTCAAGAATAAAAAAACCATGAAATTATTACGTAACCCCACCATGGAAGGTAATTAATTACTAGAGAATATAGAAATGAATGGAGGGCGTAATAATTTCTATTTTATCTTTGTTAATATAATTGTTTCATCCTTATGTGAAGTTAGTTAAAGCATAATACTGAATTTGTTAGTCTTTGGCCTCGTTAAATTTCTTGGGGAATAACTAAAAATAAGTGGAAGTCTAGAAGAAGTTAAGAGATAATTTTAGCACAATAATGTTCATTAATTCCTTTGGTTAATTAAGGACCATAAATGAGCATCAAACCACATGGATCAAAGCCTCAGATAAAATAGTATCTTCTACTCCCTAAACGATTGGTTATTAACACATGTTTCGTGTTTGAAGTCTTTATAATATTTTAAATTAAGCTTATTACTGTGTTGTCACTTATAATTATAAATTTTTAGGTTTGGAGTACACTTGTACTCCACTTTATATTATCTCTCTTATACAAAAGAGAAAAAGAAAAAACCATATCCGTTATTCCCCTAACTTTGGATGAGAATGATCAAGTTATTTGTTGATACTATTTCCATGGACAACGTTTTGAGTGGATAATAACTATTGGATGCGAATATTCTGTATCATTACACTTTCTCGATTGGAGAACAAGGAACTCAATTAACATCAAGAATCTTTCATACCTGCGAACCATTCACAGGCTTACCGTAGAACATATGTGAGCTCCTACTCTTCGGAGTGTAGGGAATTGCTAGTTTTTCGGTAGAAAGAATTGGACAACTAGGCTCTTAAGCAGGGGCGGAGGTAGTTGATAAGTGGGTGGGGCTATAGCCCCACCCACATTTATAAAAAAAAAAATTATATTAGTTAGGGAAAAAAATTAGTGTTAATTTTGGAAAATTTATGTTTTAGCCCCACCCTTTAAATCGATATAGTCCGTTAATATTACGTCAAGCTCGACCAATCCAGCTCGACCAGCCCCAGATAAATTCGTGTCCTGGCTTCGCCCCTGTTCTTAAGCATTTACCTTATAATGGAAAAAGCGAGCTAAAATTCCATTAGCATTTGCCAACTATAACATTTATTATTTGCGGGGATCGTTGTACAACAATGTCAGGTTGAACTTGACTTTCACGTCCCCTCTGAATTTACTACACACTGCCTGGTAATGAATTATCCAAACTACTCACTGCCACCATAATAATTGGCTTTTTCCCTTTCTTTTTTTTTTTTAACAAATGGATATAATTTTACATTTTTTTTATTTTAATTTAACAATGTATCCAAATTTACGTCTAATTAATTTTTGAGTGACGATCACGACCTCTCAGAACCATCATCAGGTAAATCGAGTGTGCGCACAAATGGCAGGTTTCTGAAGGAGCGGACCGATATGACCCAAACCCAGGACAAACCTCCACAATATTTTAGTAGAAAATTTGTCACACACGGGATTCAAACATACGACGTCGGAGGAATCTCCCCAACCCTTACCAATCCGTCTATGCCCCTGGAGCATAATTTTACATTCCTCATAAATTATGAAATGTGCTTGAGCTATACCTACGATAAACTAAAGAATTTTAGTCAAATGTATAACAAGAAAAATATTTATACTGTCTAGATTTGAACCCTACTTATTAAAATATTTTTTTTTATTTAAAAGATATAATATTTTAATATTAAAATTATGTATAAATAGAATCAACCCGGAAACATATAAATATTTCTTGTTGAATATTAAAATTTAAAAAAGAAATAGAATAAAGTTTAATATATTAAAAGGGAGTAAGACATAAATTAAACATAAAAATTCATTAAATATTTACATTTGAATTTTGAAATGAATTAAGCGTTTAATTGCTTTGAGAAAAGGAATAAAGAATGAATAACCGAGATCCACGTGGTATAAGCGTTCTTGATGGCTCTTTAATTATATACTTTGATAACTAATGTTGATTTTTTTGGATTTAAAGGCTTTTCCTATAGATAATGATGTCAATCTATCATTAATAGGATTTGTAAGAAGAAACATATCAGAAGTGTAATAATATGTACGTGTGTCTCTTTGTATTTAGTTCGTTGCTGTAATTATATTTTTCGGTGGTTATAATATTAAATCTATTTTATGCATTGAATCCTTTTATATACCGAAAAATTATAATCGATGGTAATGATATAATTCAAATATTTTAAACTATATAGAAGTCAGATTACAATGTTTTCATCACACTTCTCTATATAAATTATGGTAGAATGCATAGTTGACCATGTGATATAGCATATAATGCACGAAACCCTTATGTGTTAACAAAATAGGTACAATGACCCCTCTATTTTCTTAAACCCTACACGAAACCCCATTTTTATAAATATAGACAACAAAACCCTTGTATTTTCTTAAACCCTGTACGAAATTTCCCTTGTTAAAAAATAGACAACTATATTTTCGTAAACTCTGGACGAAACCCCATCTCCTTTACAAACTAACATGTTTTATTTAATCTCGTTAAGTTTTTTATAAACATGTATATACTATATATGAATAATTATGAACTTGTTTCACAAAACATGCATATAGGTTTGTTTATATACAAATTATTGTTTGCAAAAATATTTGTAAATGAGAGGGCATTTCATGTAGAATTTAAGAAAATAAAAAAAGGTTTATTTGTCTATTTTTTAACACGGGGGAGTTTCATGCAGGGTTTAAGAAAATGGATGGGTTTTGTGCCTATATTTATAAACAGATGAGGTTTCGTGTAGGGTTTAATAACATAGAAGGATTTATGTATATTTTTTCAACACAATAGAGTTTCATACATATTTGTTATAACATCCATTTAAATTATTATGATCTTGAATAGCTGAATACATAAATGGCGAGCCAAAAGTTGACTAAAAAAAATGCCAAATGTAAAGTGAAGCTTTTAATTAGTCATACTCTCAATCTTTGTCTAATTCCTTATTTGCGGCACACAAAATAAAATCCTGGTCATTCTTCATGAGTTAACCATAAATACCAAGAAAAATATATCGTATATTTTTTTTTTTTTTTAAAGGAAAAATGAAAGTATTTTCATCCATTTATGTTCCCTATATAAAATCCAACACTGAGTAATGTGGAAGGTATACTTGTCTTCCCACCACATTTCTCCAGAAGAAAAAAAGAACAGTCTTTTGCTCAATGTCTCAAACAAGACCTCAAAATCTCACACTCTTCTGTTTCTTTCTCTTCCCTTTGATATCTCCATGCATAGCCACAAAACAGAATGATAGCACCAAAATCAAAGGCATGTTTGTGTTTGGAAGCTCTCTTGTTGATAATGGGAACAACAATTTCCTTTCAAATTCCATAGCCAAAGTTGATTATTTCCCTTACGGAATAGACTTTCCTCTTGGCCCTTCAGGTAGATTTACCAATGGCAAAAATGTTATAGACTTGCTTGGCCAAAAACTTGGCTTTCCAAATTACATTCCACCATTCTCCGATCCTTCAACAAATGGGAGTAAGATTGTGAATGGGGTCAACTTTGCTTCTGGTGGTTCTGGTATATTGGATGACACTGGTGCTCTTGCTGTAAGAACCTTTTTTTTTAAACCACGTTAATGCTTTTATCATGCAAAATTTTACTTTTGAGACCTTGTAGTTTGAAGGTAAAAGTAATGTGTCTGCTAGCATAACATCTGAATCAAGAAAAGTTAATTTCTATGTTTTTCTTTTTTTCCCGTGGCTATAGTTTGCTATTAACATGGTGGTGGAGGGCTTTGTGATGTTATTGTTCTAGTTCTATTAACATTTTATGGTAGCGGTTATTATCGTTGTGGAGATTTCTAATTAAAAAAAAGTCAATAAAATTGGAAAAAATTGAAAAAAATTCCGTTCCGCGAGAAATTTCACTGTTACGCATCTATTTTAGCATGATTTTACCGTAGCAGCTACCGTTCCATCGTTCCATTCCGTCAGTTCTGGCCGTTTTTGCAAACAATACTACTAAGATGGTAACTTGGGTTTTCATAAGCCAATGTGTTCAAAAGTGAACCGACATATATTTTTTAAATTTAAAAAATTTGTAATAAATTTGAAATTATTTTTATTTTTGTAAGAGCAACATCCTCCCCAAATTTGCTGCATCGGTGTCATCCTTATTTACTGCTTAGGTTTGAATTTTTGAATCTCTATATGATACTTGAATGCTTTTATGATGGGTTGATAAATTTATTGTCCTCATGTAAAAGCTGTGGAATGCTAGTGCCACTTGCCACCATTCAATAAATCAAGTTGTTGGTTTACATCAAATTTATACATCAATGGAATAATGTCAAGATGCACTGTTTTCACATGCTTTAATATCTAAGTTCGAGGGTAGAATATTATTGGACTGATAAATTTTTAACAGATATGAATCAGGTAAATATTTTGTACCCAATACTGTGCAGGGAAATGTGATCAGTTTGAATCAACAAATTAGAAACTTTGAGGAGCACACTCTGCCAGAATTGGAGGTGCAACTGGGGACCAAAAGCAAAGAAATCCTTCCTCAGTTCTTGTTTTTGGTTGGAAGTGGTGGAAATGACTACTCACTCAACTACTTCATGGGATTAGCCAACAGTAACACTAGCATTGGAGCTTTCACCGACAATTTGATCACAACCCTCTCCCATCATCTCATGGTACTCGTTTTTCATTTTTGTCGAATTTGAGTGAGAGAGTTTGAAACACTGCCTTGACTAGATGTGTCAAAACGGGTCCCATCAACCCAAACGGGTTGGCCCGTTTAGGAGGTGGGCTTAAAAAACCTTGGCCCAACCCACATATTTGGCGGGTTGGGTTGGGCCAACCCGACCGGTCCAATCCATTTTGACATGTCACGGGTTCGAGTCTTGGAAATAGTCTCTTGCATTGTAAGGGCAGGTTGCTACCAAAATGGCCCGCTTTCCGGAGCCCGCACATATAACGGAGCTTGTGCACCGGGTTTGTCATTTCTTTTTTATTGATCTAACTAATAATTCACTTTCAGTATGATCATTAATTACATGCAGAGGTTGTACAACTTGGGTGCTAGCAAGTTTGTCTTGATGGCAATAAATCCCAATGGCTGTAGTCCAATGGCTAAAGCCAGGGTTCCGGCTCGAGAGGGCTGCATCAAGACGTTGAATCGAGCTGCTCACATGTTCAATGCCAAGTTGAGGAACTTGGTGCAAGCCATCACACCACAAATGCCTGGTTCCAACCTTGTTTTTGTCAATTCTTACAAAGTGATTATGGACATCATAAAAAATCCTAGTTCAAAAGGTAGTAATATAATGTAATACAACTAATATCATATGGATGCATTGTTTATCAATGTCTGTTGTTCATGCAGGTTTTGTGGATGAAAAAAATGCTTGCTGTGAAATCAGCAAGATAAGTGAAGGTGGGAATGGGGTTTTGTGCAAGAAAGGAGGATCTATCTGTGAAAATAGGAGGGAATATGTGTTCTTTGATGGCTTGCATCCAACAGAAGCTGTAAATGTTGTGATTGCAAATAAAGCATTTGCATCCAACTTTAAAGCTGAGGTCTACCCTTTTAACATCTATGATCTGTCTCATATTTAATAGTTCTCGTCTTTTTATGTACCTATACTTCCCTAATATCTATGAAACGTTAAGTGCTTCAAGGTATGACAACTCAAATGGACGAAGGGATCGGGTTTGGTTATGGTGGTTCGTATCTTATTCTGATCAAAGTCTTGTGTTTACGCAGTGCGTCATTCTCCCATTCCAACTAGTTGTACATTCGGTGTTTGACCTTAATTGAGTCTCTTGTTTTACTTTTTAGGGTATCGTGGCCTTTGTGGTTTTTATTTCAAGTACTTTGTTGTAACCGTCTTGATGAATACTCTTTACGTTTTGGTTAATCTAATGTTTGTGGATGTTTGGAAAAAATGAATAAAAAGAAGAATAACAGAAGCAGGCGGCCAAATTGTTGGGCATGCTATAAAAAGCCAAAGAACAATATGGACTAATTTTAAAATATTTTTAAAAGATTTTTGAAAAACTAAGATGACAAGTAAAATGTAAGCAAAATCATTAATTTTATATTTTTTAAAATTTTTTTGGCCGAATCATATACTTTAGACTAATTGTTTTCCTACACACATATCTGGTCCATTCAAACATAATTATTCTAGTTGTGATTTTTTCTATGACTTGAACCGTCATTGCTATTCTTTAGGTTCACCGTGTCGTTAACAAAATAACTTGTAAATTACGTTAGTCAGATAAATCATACTAGACAAGTCGCTTATAACAAGTTTAACCGAGAAAAAACATATATAACTCATCTACTCTACCAATTCCGCCCCGACTGGCACTAGTTGTGATTACTTTTTCTGGCTTAAACGTGGTCAAAGAATAATTAATATTTTTTTAAAAATATTAATTATTCAGCACCACATACTGTCCGGAAGTCAAAGTCTCCCTCCTACTTTCCCTTGCATACCTCGCCATTGCCAACGAACACAAAAACAACAATATCTATGTCTTACTAGAGTTTTTGAAGTTTGGAGGCTACAAAAAGTGAATAAATCTAACGATGACGATACAAATATTCATCCTCGTCTCTCTCGCCGTCACCGCCGCCGCCGCCGACATCCCTTTGGGCTCCACTCTATACGCCTCCGACCCCAACTCCAAATGGGTCTCTCCAAACAGCACCGTCACCTTCAGCTTCATCACCGATCCCGACTCCACCGACACCACCGCTGCCATTGCATATGATAAAATAACTATCTGGACAGGCGGCGGCCCCTCCGTTTCCGTCAATTCCTCCGCCGTCCTCCGGCTCTTGCCCTCGGGAGACCTCCAGCTCCTCCCATCCTCGACCTCCAACACTCCCGTCTGGTCATCCGACACCGCTAACCTCGGCATCGCCGCCGCGGCCTTGGAAGAGTCGGGAAACTTTGTGCTCAAGAATTCCGCCGGAGCAGTTGTGTGGTCAACCTTTGACCACCCAGTTGACACCATTGTTCCCACTCAAGAGTTGAATGCCAATCAGACTCTTGTATCTGGGATATATTCTTTCAACATGCGGGAAAATGGGAATTTGACGCTTTCTTGGAACAAGAGTATCGAGTACTATAACTCAGGATTGAATGCTACTCTGAATTCAAATATAACAAAACCTGTTCTTAGTATTCTACCTACTGGACTTGTTTCGCTTTCAGATCCCTCGCTTTCTACTCCACTGGACTTGGCTTACGCCAGTGATTACGCCGAGGAAGGTGATATTTTCAGGTTTATTAAATTGGATACTGATGGAAATCTGAGGATTTATAGTTCTGCCCGAGGTAGTGGTACTACAACTATGAGTTGGGCTGCTGTGAGTGATCAGTGTCAAGTGTTTGGATTCTGTGGAAATATGGGGATATGTAGTTACAATGATTCATCCCCCGTATGTGGTTGCCCGTCGCAGAATTTCGATTTGATTGATCAAATGGATAGCAGGAAAGGGTGCGAGAGAAAAGTGGAGCTCAAAGATTGCCCAGGGAGCGAGACTATGTTAGAGTTGGATCATTCTAAGTTCTTGACTTTTCCTCCTGAACTGTCATCTCAGGTTTTCTATGTGGGGATTGATCCTTGTAGGCTGAATTGTCTGGTTGGACCTTGCACAGTTTCCACATCCTTATCCGATGGATCAGGTGTTTGTTTCTTGAAGTCAAGTGATTTTGTTAGCGGCTACCAATCTCCTGCAATTCCAAGTACTTCATTTGTAAAGGTTTGTGGGCCGGTGATACCTAATCCCCCCTTGGCTTCTGCTAGTGGTGGGAAGAGCAAGACATGGAAATTAACTGCTTGGATTGTGGTGCTGGTGGTGTTGGTGACTATTCTTGGTTTGATAGTTGTGGAGGGTGGTTTGTGGTGGTTGTGCTTTAGAAATAGTCCCAAATTTGGGGGATTGTCAGCTCAATACGCTCTTCTTGAATATGCTTCTGGTGCACCGGTGCAGTTCTCATATAAGGAGCTTAATAAGGCAACGAAGGGATTTAAGGAGAAGCTTGGAGCTGGTGGATTTGGAGCTGTATATAGAGGGGTTCTTGCTAATAGAACTGTTGTAGCCGTCAAGCAGTTGGAGGGGATCGAGCAAGGTGAGAAACAGTTTAGAATGGAGGTGGCGATGATTAGTAGCACCCACCATTTGAATCTGATAAGATTGATAGGATTCTGCTCAGAAGGGCGTCATAGGCTATTGGTATACGAATTTATGAGAAACGGTTCTCTTGACAACTTTCTTTACACCTCAGAGGAGCAATCCGGGAAGCATTTGAACTGGGAATATCGGTATAATATTGCTCTAGGAACCGCTAAGGGAATCACATACCTTCATGAAGAATGCAGAGACTGCATTGTTCATTGTGATATAAAACCGGAGAATATTCTCCTTGATGAAAACTACAACGCCAAAGTCTCTGATTTTGGTCTTGCAAAGCTCATCAATCCAAAGGATCACCGGTACAGGACCTTGACTAGTGTGAGGGGAACTAGAGGTTACTTGGCTCCCGAATGGCTAGCAAATCTTCCCATAACTTCGAAATCCGATGTTTATAGCTATGGAATGGTGTTGTTAGAAATCGTGAGTGGGAGAAGAAACTTCGACGTCTCAGCAGAAACCCAGCAGAAAAAGTTTTCATTGTGGGCTTACGAGGCGTTTGAGAAGGGAAATTTTACGGAAATCGTGGATAAAAGGCTGTATGGCCATGAGATGAACATGGAGCAAGTTCTGAGGGTAATTAAGGTTAGCTTTTGGTGTATACAAGAGCAACCATCTCAAAGGCCTATGATGGGTAAAGTGGTTCAAATGTTGGAGGGAATCGTAGAAATTGATCGGCCACCGGCTCCTAAGGTTGCAACAGAAGGGTCCATTGCCGGTTATAGTGTAACTGGGAGTGGTAGCATTAGTGGTTCATTAACTTTTGCAACTTCCATGCCAGTTCCCTCTTCTTCTTCATCTCGTCAAACGGCTGGAATTTCGTCGACTGCCACTGGAAAGCATGGGGATCTTGCATCATCTTCATTATTACACTCCGAGATAAAGTGAGAATTCTCCTAATACCTTTTTATTTGCCTACAGGAATTGGATTATCAGATTGGGAAGAGAAAAAAAATACTTTTACTACATTGTATATTTGAATTCTTGTTATTATTATAAAGTGTATTCTTGTTTGTATGAGGTTTAGTATTGCATACTCAGTTGTGATGTTGTTTCAAGAAAGCAGAAGATTTTAATTAGTAGTTCACAATCTAGTGGAGATTTTTTTTAGTTCAAGCACATAGCTTCCTTTCCCTATTGTCCTGAAATTATTATCATCTCTAATGCTATTTTAGAAATTGATTTAGGATCAGATTATATTTAAGATTTATTAACAATCACTGCTGTGAGAGTTTAAAACTGAAATGATGAAATTTGAAATTTCCATGAATCCAAACAATTAATATGTATACATACTGAGACAAGTCTCACTGCTTCAATCAAGATTTTTTTTTTTTTTCTTTCACCAAAGATCTTAAAGATAGCAACAAAATAAGGTAAATCCAATCACAAAATGAATGATGAAGCAGTCGTCCCGAATCCACCATTACAAATCATCACCATGGCTTGAGTTATTCGAGTCTCTCGAGTTTTCCAAACTCCATCTTTCAAAATCATCCGCCAGCCTCGTTTATCAAAGTCAGTGGGATTCAGATTTATTCAAGATCTTCGGATTTGAAGACGAACTGGAGCTCGAAAACCACAAGCTTAAATACAAGCCAGTAACGAAGTTTGATCTCAAGGAATTCCATAGTCCCCCCACATTAACCATAATGATTACAGGTTCAGATAATGGTATTCTTTGTGCATCGGGGACGACCTTTACATATGCAATCTAATAACGCCCGAGTATATTTCATTTCCAGCGCCTGAAGGGGTCGTTCAGTTTCCCAGTGCAGTTACATATGGATTAGGCGTAAGCACGGTCAGTGACCAATACAAGGTGGCTCGGATTTTGAACGAGTCTGGACTCGATCTGACTGGGGCGTGTTTAGGAATTCCCATGTCTGATTGCCATGTTTACACACTTGGAACAACTGGGACGTGGAGAAGCATTACACCTAGTCCCGCATCTTGTTACGACTGCTATTCAATCGGGGTATTTCTAAATGGAAATCTTCATTGGTTGGTAGGAGATTTGCAGGATTCCCATCTGATATCTTGATTGAATCTTGATGCAGAGCTGTTCAATACCTTTTCTGCTCCTCCTCTGCCAGGATACACTTCCTGTTTGGGGACCTTGGTGTTGTTGAGAAATCTTTGACTAAAGAATCCGTGACCAACAAGGTACCAGATCTTGCTGGTGAATCCTATGTGCTTCTTTTCCCAATCAAAGTATACAAAAATGGGGATATATTCATGATAAGGGGTGATTTTACTTGTTCTATTACTCCAACAAGACTAAAAATACTTCAAGAATCGATAATTTTGAACAGGAGAGAACTCTAAATAGGAGAGAATGAAGATGATTGCTTTTATAATTAACAAATTTTAACTATAATCAACAAATGTTTTAATTGTCATAAAACTATCCAAGTTAGTTTAATCTCGTTTAACTCATGTGATTCATGGGAATTGCGTATCAATTAATTCCAAGAAAGCATGGTGAAAATTTTTCTTCCTTTTTTATTTTTCTGATATAAAAAGCAACACAAATGATTTTAGGAAATAAAACAATTTTAAGTACTCACATTCATAGTTTTTAAAACCAGCCCGGATATCGACTCGGTCAAAGCAGTGGGTCACACTGGGTCACTGATTCAACCAGTTAATCGGTGATTGAACCAACGGGTTAATTCCTATTTTATTGTATCAAAATAGTCATAATAAGTAATATTTATCATGTAAAAACTCAACATAAGCCAAATTATATATTTTAAACAAATTATTAGAGTTATCAATCATAAATATTCATTAACAAATTATGCATTGAACAAACAAATAAAAAATTTAACAAATAACAATTATTTGTATTCTGATAAATTTATATGACTGTCATTTTTTGTTGCAATAAATTAATAATAATAAATTAAAAATTCGAATGCATCCATGTAAGAATATCAAAGAGTGCGTTAATTTTTTAAATAATGTAATACAAGAATACGACGGATATTGAAGTTTTAAAAATACTTAAATTTTGGGATGTACAAAAACATATGTTAGAATTATACTAAGGACTAAACATTAAAATGCTTACAGCTAAATGTCTTATTTATAATAAAATAATAATATCATTATATTTAATTATTTATTAATATTATAACTTATACCAAAATTTGTAGTAATAAATAACCTGACGTGTCTTTAACAACTGAATCATTGGCTTTAACATAAACTTGCTAGTTTATTAGGTTTTTATAGGTCAACCAAGAGCCAGTTAATAGAATACTCGGACCAACTTTTCATCTGATTCACAAGTTTCTCGGTTCAACCACCCCCGGTCTGGTTTTTAAAACTATGATCACAGTAATTAATATTATTTCACTAAGTTTTGTAAATGAAAAAATGTTGCTTGCAAGGTACACAAAACAAAGTCAAAACACATCTCGTATCCTTAAAATTTTCATGGCGAAAAATCGTGACGAAGACTAAAACGAAACTTCCAACCTGTAATATAGGAATCTTTCAATGCCATAACTGCACATCCCAAGACAAGTCTTCCTGTTTCAATCATCAAAATTTTCAAGATATTCCACCAAAGATTATACTCTCTCTATATATAAATCAATGAAGTAAGGCAAATCCCACAAATCACAGCAACTTCAAGTAATCACCAACTGAATGATGAAGTCCACAATTCACAAATCTACCATTAGAAATCATCGCTGATATTCTTTCAAGACTTCCCGTCCTTAACATCGCGCGTCTCAAATGTGTTTGCAAGCCGTGGCTTGAGTTACTCGAGTCTCCCGAGTTTTCTAAGCTCCATCTTTCTAAATCATCTGCTGGCCTCCTTGTCGGTGAAAGTCTGGTGGAGTCATATTTACTCAAAATCTTCGGATTTGAAAAGGAACCCGAGGTTGCACACCACGAGCTTAACTACAATCCAGTCGCAAACTTTGATCTCAAGGAATTCAAATGTAACATGATATCAGGTTCAGTTAATGGTTTCCTTTGGTTGCGTAGCTTTGGGCATATTGACAATCTTTACATATGCAATCCAATCACGCGTCAGTATATTTCACTTCCAACACTTGAAAGTTCTGTTGAGCTTCCTGGTGTAGACACATATGGGTTCGGGGTAAGCACGACCAGTTCCAATACAAGGTCGTCCGGATATTTCAGGAGTATGCACGCGATCCGACAGGGGTGCGTGTAATTGCCAGACTTGATTGTCATGTTTACACGCTTGGTACAACTGGGACATGGAGAAGCTTTGCACCTGGTCCCCCATTTTATTACGATTTCTGTTCGAAAGGAGCATTTCTAAATGGAAATCTTCATTGGTTGGTAGGAGATTTACAGGATCACCATCTAATATCTTGCTTGGATCTTGATACAGAATCGTTCAAGACCTTTTCTGCTCCTCCTCTGCCAGAATACTGGTCCTGTTCTGGGAGCTTGGTGGTTTTGGGGGATTGCTTATCCATATGTGACAATACTTCTGAGAATGATATTGTTATCTGGATAATGAAGAATTATGGTGTTCAGAAATCTTGGACTAAAGAATATGTAATCAGAAAGATACTATATCTTGAACTTGAATGGAATGAGGTTGTTTTCCCTATCAAAGTTTTCGAAAATGGGGATATATTGATGATATGGTGTAATTTTTACTTTTTCTATTACTCCAACAAGACTAAAACTACTTCAAAAATCGATATTGTCGAAACGGAGTGCCGTGGGGCTATCGAAGCAATACTTCATGTTCCTTCTTTGGTTTCACTCACATGTTTTGGAAGGGAGAATGTGTTATCTTTCTGATTTTATGTATTTCAGAACTGAAGATGTTTACACTGTTTACTAATCTCCTTTAGCGGCAAAGAATGATGCAAAGTCTCATGCATTGCAAAACAATATTTCAAACCATTTGAATCATATATTGTTGACAATCTTGTATCCAACTCACTATCAAGAATTATTTGTAACCAAAGAATTTGATGTAATTCGCGCTCAAGACGTTGCCTCGCCGTCCACCGATCGGAGTTGTTTTTATCAGGATGGTTGATTTTGAGGATGCAATTGATCACCATGATCTTTACTATGATTCCTTAATGAAATCCAATCTCACAATTTGATAGTTCCTGATGCCAATATAGTGACAGATGGTTCCATCGATATATTTCTTCTCTCGGGTGGCACAAACTAGAGGCATGAAACACTCCCTAGGCCGAACACAAATGTTAGATATGTGATACCCTTGTCCCTTATTGGTAAAAATTGGAAGTTTAAAATGGTTTATAAAAGATTATAATGAACTCCTATAACAACTTGGGTTAACAATTTTCGTAGGACGAGGACGGATACAAAGTAGTTGTTATATGAACTCATTGTGCAGTCGCGCTTCGCGGGCCTGGGCCTGAGGCATGGCAGGATGAGCTGGTCATCAGCAAGGAAGAGCCATCTCAGGCTGTTCACGGGCCGAATTGGACCGTACTCGGACCGGATTGGTCCCAGATTTCCCAAAGGGGTGGAATCGGACCAATCCGGTTCCGAAATGGATTGGTCTGGTTCTGGTTCCTACACCCCAAACCATGAAACCAATACGATTCGGAACCCCGGATCCAATAGTGCGGATTGGGTCCGGATAGTATCGATTCCAACCGAAGCCGGTCAGACTCGGTGATCGATCGACAATGCAACCATTTTTTTTTAAGTTTCTGCCTTTGGCAATCGATCGCCAGGCCTATTTTGTGTCTTTTTTTTTCAAATTTTGCGTTCAACCCAAACCATAAAGGAAAAATACATGGTTTATTGAATATGGAAAACAACGTAAAAACTGCAGCTTTTGAAATTTATAAAAAAAAATACATTATTCGTCATAATTGATTAGTATACTCTTGGCCAATTCTTCTTCTTCTTCGGAACTTTCATTGTCGAACTCGTCGACTCCTCCTTGTCTCTTATTTCTTCTCTCAGCATCGAACCAATCTTTTAGCAGCGTAAGCATGCACAATGATTCTGGTTTTAGAGAAACTCTAAAGTCTCCAATTAGTCAACCACAAGTCGAGAATGTCGACTCCAATGCGACACTAGATGTTTGGACTGCAAATACGTCTCTAGCCTTTTTGGGTAAGATTGGATGCATTATTGACGTCTTTTGATCATCAACATCCTTATCCAAAAATTAAGTGTAATATTCAAAGAAAGTATCGAAAGATCATTGTAAGGTCCCCCGTGCCCTTAACCCACATTTAGTGCATTAAGCCATGCATTTGGTGCATACAATCACGTGTAAAGGGAAACTATATGTAAACGTGGTACACCATACCACCTATAAAATTCCTTGCTTCATTTATTCCATTCCATGCAATATCTGATTCCCTAGGTTAAGACCATTTAATACATCACGCACCCATGTAATACACTAATCACAATCTCAATTCATCTAGCAATTCCCTAGTTAATTGCTCACATATATGAATGAAAGGAGAAAGGTCCATGCCTTTTTATACAACCCATATACACATAATTATTGCTCACACACGAGCATCGAATAAACCTATGTGTACGTAATGTATAAAGAGGGCATACACAATATCCAGCTCCACATGAGCTCCGGTGCCTCGATCCTGGAATCACCTCCAATCCATTGCTCGATCACAGCTCCAGAGCTACCGTTGTACCTATTTCACCTGCCCCAACAGAGACAGCCCCCACACGGGGTGAGCATACCAATACACCAAACCAATAATCACAATTATACAATTCGTAAATTACAACAATGTAATTGCCAAGAATTTAAATGGTACTCCCTGGATGGCATCATCCTCATCCGGGATCCCACTGTATTGTCCATGTTCTCAAAACAACCAAAATCATCAAATTCCAATTATTCAGTTAATCATTACACTGATTAACTATATCCCTAATCCAATTCAATATCGATAGAGGAATAAAAATACAGATATCCTAGATATCTAGTCAAAAGCCACATTTCCTCGCTCACTCAAAAGTAGCGGCATCACTAACCGATGTTCGCTCCATAGCGACCACATCACGACAATTGCTCGCTCCAAAGCGGCACCATACATTACATAAGATCAATCAACATAACACAACCCAGTCACGTTTCCATTAACCAATTTATGCAAGACATAATATACTAAGCATCGACTAATAACCCTTACCATTCATCTATCTCATGCACAATGTTTGCAATAATATGATTAAGGTCATGCTCGTATGTTATACGTACCTTATGTTCCCGTAGTTCGAATCCAAGCATTGCCTCAGTCCCGAGGTTCGATGGAGGAATGTGCTAAACACAATTCAATAACTCATAATCAATGAGTAATCCCAAATCATATGCACAAGTATGAAATCCGACCCCAATCATCCCAACACGATGATTAAATAGTAAATGATCGGTAACCACTCCCCAAAACCCGAGGGAGGACCCAAAAATAACATATTCCAAAATCGCCCTACCGATCGATCGGTCACCATAACCGATCGATCGGTAACTGTTCACAAAAAGGATTTAAGCTACGGCTTTGCACCGATCGATCGATCGATCTTACCGATCGATCGCTAAAGATCGAAATAACGCCCAACGCTACGCACATGCACCGATCGATCGGTCCAAGCTACCGATCGATTGGTCGCTGTGCGAACCCGAAAATCACCATTTTTAAAAGCTTGAAAACCTCCACCAATCAAACCCAAACTTCCTCGAACTCGAAAATAACCATAAACAAACACACTAGTACACCCAACAAGGGTTAAAAACCATTTTAAAACAAAACCCATAAGATTTCAAGATTTTACAAAATCTCTCAAAACCTAATTCAACCCTAAGCTCAACCAAACACCTCCAAAATACAATCAACACGAAGATAAAAGCGAGGGGAAGGAGATTACCAAATTATCTTCGAGAAATTTCGGCTCCCAAGCCAAGCTTCAAGCCATTTCTTCCATGGGAGAAAAGAAGGGGTTTGTAAGGAGAGAAGGCGTGGGAGAGAGAGAGGAGAGAGGGGAGGATTTTTGTATAATGACGAAATACCGAGTCCCCTTGGTATATATAGCTCCAAGGCTCCAAAATACCAATATCTCCACAACTACATCATGATTCATTAAAAATCATCAGATTTCAAAAATCACTTCTCCAACTCAAATCCCATTGCCAGCCCCAGTACAAAGTACTCCGGACCCCAGATTCCACCAAAAAACAAATTCCAAAGTTATCGCCACGATGAGATTACAATCTCATCCATTTGGATCCAACGACTCCAAAAACCGAATTTAAAATCTCCGAGAGTCCCAAACCGCAATTAATTCATACTTGCCACAACTTAAATCCTTTAAGGATTATTACAACACCGGGATTAACACCCTTAATTCCCGGACATCACAATCATACACCCTGACTTGGGTCTAACAATGTAGATATATAGTGCACGTGTGAAATTTGTTCCCAATATTTTTTAAACTTTTCCTCCATACGATAAACGAACGACGACAATTCAATATCATCTCTAAATTTAATAAATTTACAAAACATGTTAAATACAACTGGAAGAAAATAATGAGAAGTAGAATAATGAATACCGGAGAAACGATCTGGTGCTTCTTTAAAAGTTGATAACAAAGCAGTTAAATTATTAACAAAATACCAATCCTGATGAGACATTAAAATAACTCCACTTTCAGGCATTTGATAAGAGTTATAAAAAGAAGTTAAAACATCTTGATAAGGTAACATCGATTCTAACATTTTATGCAAAGAATTCCATCGAGTTGCAATGGCCGGTGAAAAAAGAGTAAACCGAATATTTTGGCCACGTATGTTTCCAATCACGCTTAATGTGTGATTGTCGTATCCATTGACAACAGTTTTAAGTTTATCTATGCTACTACATTCAGCATCCTCTCATTATCATATCTAACATGAAAAAATATACCATTAAGCATTGGTCGTAAATGTATTTTAAGATCACGCATTGCCGCCGTATTATTTGATGCATTGTCAAGTGTAGTCGAAAATTTTTTATCTGTGATTCCATAAAATCTACAAGCATTAACAATAAATTTAGCAATTTGGGAACTAGTATGATTAGCTTTAATTCATTAAGTGACAAAATTCTTTTTTGCAAACACCAATTATCATCAATCCAATGACAAGTAATAACAAGAAAAGAAAGTAGTTTGGTATTCGTCCAAATATCATTAGTTAAACTTAATCTACAGTTCATAAAAGAAAGATGATCAACTAAAGTTTTACGGTATTCAAGAAACACATCCACAATATTTCTTTTCAAAGTATGCCAAGAAATATATCTAAAATATGGTAGGATACCAGAAGAAAATTCAATAGAGCCTTCGTTTTCAGAAAACAAAAGGGAAGTTCATATCTAACAACAAAACGAACGAATAATCTTTTGTTTTTTTTCCGTTGTTAAGATAAAATTAGTGTCAGAAGGATTAATTTGAAGTTGGGTTGGTTCTCTACCTAATGGTTGTAAAGTAGCATCATCAAAATTATGTTTCTTAACTAGATGTTTCTTAAAAGTTCCAGTACTGCCTACGGAACCGCCTGTTTTAGAATTATACGTGGTTTTACATATTTTACAAATAACAACAGATTCGTTCGTACCATGTTTTGTCTCAACATCAAAATGATCACAAACCTTGCTTCGCTTGGGACGATAAGTTGATCGACTCGCAGCGATAGGGGTTGCAGATGACCCTGCATGTGGCGGAATTTGGGCGTCGGGATGTTCTGCAATTTGCTCCTCTTCTTCATGCATACCATGTATATCATCAGGGTCGGCAAAATAATAATATTGTGTCTTGTACTACAGGTGGAATTAAGGGAGTACGACCACCACCAGTAATAGAAGATGCCATCGTATATTGAATATAATTTATCTCAACAACAAAATAATGATATGATAAATGATAATGAGATAGCTACTTGGAAACTTTGGATGATTTTAGACCAAAATAATAATGATACGATAATGAGAGGATGAGAGAGTAAATTTGAAACTTTGGATTAAATTAACCTACAAATGAAGGTGTGTTTGTAGTTGTAATTTAAAAAAAAAAATTAAAAAGAAAAAAAACATGCCCAGCGGCCATATAGTTGTTGGCACTAAGGCAACATAAAAAAATTTATTATTTTTAAAATTTTTTTTTCGCGGTTCCGAATGAAATCGTTATCGGTCCGGAACAGGTTTTGGAATCGGTGAAATTGAAACCGACGGATTGGTGGTTCCAAACCCCCAGAACCAATCCGACCCAGTAAATACCGATTCGGAATCGGGTTAACTAGTTCCGTTTCCAGACCGGATTTAATCGGTTCGATTTCGGACCGGATCCGGTTAAACTGGTCCGATAAGCAGCCTGAGAGCCACCTCTTGAATCTGTATGAGTTACCTCTAGATTCCCGGCGCTGGTGGATCGATGGATTTGGCCGCGACGAGGACGTCGCGTTCTGAAAGATGGATGATTGTGATATCCTTGTTCCACATAGGTAAAAATTAAAGTTTAAAATGATTTATAAGAGGTTACAATGGATTTCTATAGCAACTTGAGTTAACCAATTTCGTATGGCGATGACATATACGAAGTAGTTATTGTATGAGCCCATCGTGCAGTCGCGTTTTCGTGGGCCTGGGCCCGAGGCGTGGCAATATATCCAAGCACGTTAACACATGGATTTTTGGGAAGCATCTAACTGGAGTATACAAAGTGATTAGGATTTTTCATTAGCTTGAGCTTGACCAATAAGTGGTTCATGCTCAAGAATTTCCAAGTGTGAAGTTTATACTATTGGAACTCTGTAATGCAAAGGCGATGGGACAGTCCCCCATGTTTAAAATGGCCAATCGTTTGAGTTGCTTATCTAGGAAAATCTTCACTGGTTGGTAGAATATCTAAAGGGACCCGAGCTGATTTCTTGCTCTGATCTTGAAAAGGAGTCGTTTCTACCGTTCTCTCTTCCTTTCCAAACAAAAAAATTCCAGGGGAGATTGTTTAGAGGATCGTTTGTTCTTATGTGGTGACACTTCAGAGTTTTGACATTTTCGTTTGGGTTATAAAGGAAAATGGAGTGTAGAAATACGGAGTAATATTTTTTAAATAAAATATATATAAACTAGTATACAGATTGTTGGGTTTTGGAAACCCGAATAATCTTGGTTTTGATGTTAACAAAACTTGTTGTTGTGTTGCTAACATATTTCATCAAGTGTGCAGTTCATAGATCATAATTAAGAGCTTGATGAATTACAAAAAAGTAGCTTGAAAATATCAAGCTGGACCAAGACTGAAATCATGGCAGAGCGGATTGTTTCGATCATATCCCATAGCTCGGATATTGAAATGGCATGCTTGCAAAGAGGTTGAACAGCCAACTCAAAATACTAAAAGTCATATTTCACAACAGATCGGCTAGTTCAAATGTTATCATGGAGAAAAGACGCATGCAAGATCGAGCTGTACCGCGTAGAAACAGCAAGCTGTTACAGCAAGCACTGTCAGTCTGTTGGGCATAACTCTTAGATCACTTATCGGAACGAGACGATTCAGTATGGGTTGGAAAGCTAATACAAAGATCTACAAGTCATCTTCGATAGTCAAAGACTGAATCGGACGTTAAGATGGCCAAAAAGCTTCTGCAAGTCACGCCATGTGCTGCTGCATCCAGCAAACAGATAGCAGGAGCATCGCCTCGTATTTCGAGCATAACCCTCTCATACGAACTCGAAATCGAGCGATTCTTGATTCCGTGGAAAGCTAAGAGAAAAGGCTACAACTTTCATGTAGGTCACTTTGCCCAGAAATCAAAGAATCAAGAGCTACAAGCAACAGCCTGTCCAGACCAGACTGATCTGTCCAAGCTGATCCGGCCAGACCGGTCCGAAATACAAAGAGCAGACTGATCTGTCCAAGCTGATCCTGCCAGTCCGGTCCGGTCCGAAGAGCCCAGAAACCAGAATATGACCGTTGCAAGCTCGGGAATGATGCAGAACCTTTTCCAACGGGCATATTCTTGTGTTTAACGTATATATCATTACTTGGGGCTATATATACATGATTTGGAAGCTCAATAACAGCTGATTGAAGATCAATCCAAGCAAGATCAAAGCAAACCCACTTGGGATTCAAAATGGGCAACTTACAAGAAGAAAACAGCTTGAAAGAGAGCAAGCCCAGATTTTAGGCACCACTTACATTGCTATATCAGATCTAGTTAGAGATCATTTGTGCCATATATATTCACTCTATTCATTGTATTTGAGAGCTTAATAGATGAGTGAATATCATTGTAACGGTTGATTATTCCTAACAACCGATTGAGAGGTCTTTGTATGTGAGACATTAAAGAACATACATAGTTGAGTTGCTAGGAGTTCTAGTTGGATGGGGCATTCCCAACTGGACCGGGTTTATACAACGGGATTGTATAAATCAAAGTCTTCTAGTGGAATCCTTCCATGAGGTGGAAGAATGGGAGACGTAGAAGGATTACACCACCTTCGAACTTCCATAAACAAATACTTGGTTATTTACTTTAATTGCATATCTTTAAAATGACTTTCAAATGGTTAATCGGTTATAGAGCGGGTTATGTCGAGTGTCTTCCACTCGGTTTTGTAACCGAACTCGATATAATCTCTCGGTGCAATTATTTCAAGAACACGAGCTATTGAAGCTCAAGTTGATTGAACTCGGGTGTAGAATGGCAACCCACTCCTGAAATCGATCCTGACACAGATGTTTTTAGATCAATTATATTGAGTTGATACATCGGTGGAGATTACACCGGATCCATAATGTGGATTGGTGTGTGCAGAGTTTATGTACAATATACGCCTACCACATTCTTGTAAATGCCATAAAAAAAGTTCCATGTGAATTTGTTCAATAGGCTTACCACGTATCTTGTAGAAGTTATAAATTGCATAATTCATCGAGGGAGAGGAGAAATTGAAAGTTATGATAGTGGATTAGACACAATAAAATTGTACAAATTAGTAGTTTTAATTATTATTTTATTTATTATCCTAATTTTTATCATCATTTTCTTATTCTTATTTTTTATGTGTATTATATCGAATGGTAATACATCAAACAACAACAATGACAACTAAGTCTTTAATCTCAATGAATTCGGGTAGGCTACATGAACAATAGAGAGAATCATGTCGGGCCGGACACATACGACAGTCTTCTCCAAACACTTCTATCAGTCAGCATATCTTCTATAATCCCCTTGCACTCCAAATCTTTGCATATAACTTCGAGTCATGTCTTCTTCGGTCGTCATCACGCTATCGTGAATTGGCAAAATCCATGGACTCCACTCGACGCACATGTGCACTGCTAGGCCTACGTCGAACATGACCAAACCAACGTAAGGGGCTTTCTTGCATCTTCTCTTTTATACAAGCTACACCTACTTCAGCTCGAATATCTTCATTCATTATTTTATCTTTTTTGGTTTTACCGCACATCCAACGAAGCATACGCATCTCTGTCACACTCATCTTTTGGTGATTCCTATTGGGTGCCCAACATTACGTCACATACAACATTGCGGGTCTAATGGCGGTTATATAAAATTTTCCCTTCAATTTCAGTGGGATATAACGATCGCATAGAACTCCGGTGGCGTTTCTCCATTTCAACTAGCCAGCGTGAATCCTGTGGTTAACATCACTGTCAATCTCTCTATCCTTTTGGATAACTAAATCTAGGTATCGAAACTTGCTGCTCATCAATACCCACCGGAATCCCGAAAGGAACGACCACTAAATCTGCACTCCATATATTTTGTTTTAGACCTACTTAATCTAAAACTCTTTGATTCCAAAGTCTCTATCCATAACTCCAATTTGGCATTTACCTCTGACATTGTCTCGTCGATTAACACAACATCGTCAGCAAAACGTATGTTCCAAGGTAATTCAGTATATAAGTCTTTTGTTATCTCATCCATCACTAGGACGAACAGGAAAGGACTCAACGCAGACCCTTGATGCAATCCAATAGTGATTGAGAACTCAAATGTCACCCCACTGCATGTTCTCACATTGGATGCTACTTCGTCGTACATGTCCTTGATTATATTGACATACTTCATGTGAACTTTTTTCTTCATCAAAGCCCACCATAATATCTCCCTTGGTACTTTATCGTAGACCTTCTCCAAGTCTATAAAGATCATATGCAGATATTTACTCCTCTCACGATAGCGCTCGACAAGTTGACGAAGTAAATGGATAGCTTCAGTGGTTGACCGTCCTGGCATGAACCCAAATTGGTTCTCCGATATCTTAACCTCCCTCCTTAACGACATTCAATTATCCTCTCTCAAAGCTTCATTGTGTGACACATGAGTTTTATTCCACGATAGTTGGTGCAACTCTGAATGTCACCCTTATTCTTATAGATAGGGATGAGAGTACTCTTTCTCCATTCATTTGGAATTTTGTTACTCCTCCAAATCTTGTTAAATAGATCTGTTAGTCACTTTATCCCCATCGGTCCTAAACATCTCCATACTTCAATAGGGATTCCATCAGGACCAACTGCTTCGTGCTTTCATTTTGTTCAACGCTTCTTTAACCTCAGGTTCTCTATTTCTGCGAGTAAACTCACGGTTTACATCATGTTGATGGATGTTAAGATCAACTAAATCTTGGCTACAGCCACCGTTAAACAAGCTGTTAAAATAATTCTTCCATCTTGTTTTGATGTGTTCATCTCGAACCAAGACTTTATGGTTCTCATCTTTTATGCATTTCACTGCACATAAGTCTCTTGTCTTCCTCTGCCTCGCTCGGGCAATACTGTAGAAATCTTTTTCTGCCTCCTTGGTATCCAATTTATTGTACACTTCTTTGTAGACTTTTTAGCTCTAGCATCTCGAACCGCTGTCTTCGCTTCTTTTTTGGCAAGCTTATACCTTTCGAGATTGCCCCATTGTTCTTCTTCTTCAGCTTTCTGTAAGCGTCCCTCTTGATTTGGATAGCCTTCTTTACGTCTTCATTCCACCATGAATCGTCCTTACCTGGTGGAGCATATCCTCTTGACTCACCAAGGAGCTCTTTAGCTACTATCTTAATGCCACGAACCATTTTGTTCCAGGTGGTATCAGGATCATCTCTTGGCTTGGTATCAGGATCATCTCTTGACGTCCAATTAACTTCCTCGACTACCTTCTCTACAAAAGCTCCAACGTTACCTTCTTTTAACCCCCACCACTTAATTCTATGTTCTAACTTATGCTTAATTCTAGTAGCCCTATTCTTAATCCTAACATCTAAAACTAAAAGTCGGTGTTGGGTAACTACACTCTCTCCTGTAATTACCTTACAATCCAAGCATTTAACTCTATCTATCCTTCTAGCAAAAAAGAAATCTATTTGGGTTGCACTAAACTCGCTTCTAAAAGTAACTAGATGATAGGACCTCTGCTTGAACCAGGTATTCGCTATGACTAAGTCATATGACATGGCAAAATCCAAAAGTGAATTACCTGCGGCGTTCCTGTCCCCAAAACCATAGCCTGCATGAACACTCTCATAACCATCCCGTCAGAACCTACGTGCCCATTAAAATCTCCCCCGATGAAGATTTTCTCATTATGGGATATTCCTTACACTACGTCGTCTAGATCTTCCCAAACTTTCCGTTTAATAGCCTCTTCTAGAGCAATTTGGAGTGCATAGGCACTAATGATAGTAACAATAGCATTGTCTAAAACTAGCTTAACTAATATTATCATACCTTCATTTCTCCTAACTTCAACTATATACTCAAGTAGTTTGTTTTCTATGATTACACGTACCCCATTATGATTCTTCTCCTTACTTGTGTACCAAAATTTATAGCCCCAATGAGCTATAGTTCTGGCTTTCTCACCTACCTATTTAGTTTCTGCATACACATAATACTAATTTTTCTTCTACTCACCGTCTCTACTAACTCTGCTAATCTACTGGTAAGGGAACCTACATTCCAAGAGGCTAAACGAATCCTATGGTCTTGGTTTCGAGCTAACTTCTTTACCCACACTCGCTCGAGGTGAGGGAACCCTTGCTCATTTGACACCACACACAGGCGTCGGTGTGGCGCGTCGCTTATGAGCGACGACCTAGCAACCCTTACCCACTTGTCACTACACCCGGGATCCGGTGCAGCGCGTCGCTATGTAGGGAACGCCCCAACGCAATTCATCGTATAGTTCATGTCATTGAGATGTGACTAATTTATCCGGCTGGCTGTCACATGCCTACCACCACCCTCCTCCTTTACCCTAGCTTGGGACAGGCAGTGATACATAAAATAAGTGATCCATATCACCAGTGATGTATATCACTGGCGGAGTTATCGAATGGTATTACATGTTAATTAATATTTTTAATTATTATTACCATTATCAATGATAAACAAGTGATGAAGTAACCATCATACGTTACATTTTTAATTATTATTACCATTATCAATGATAAACAAGTGATGAAGTAACCATCATACGTTACATTTTTAATATGATTTAATTTAATTTTTAATAGTAATTAGGATACAAAATGCACAATTAATTGAGGGTGGGAAGAATTAGAAGCTATGAGAGTAAAGAAAATGTGTAAATGATAGTAATGGTCTAATGATAAATATCACAATTAACGGAGGGGAGAGGAGAAATAGGAAGTTAAGGAGGTGGAATTATGGATGGCAACAAGGCGGATTTGGATGGACTTGACCAATCCCAGAACCCGCTCCGCTACACATAAAATTTGGACCCGCCTCGCTTAGACCCCTGAACCCGATGGGTTTACCAACCCCACCCCAGGACCAATTTTTTAAAAATAAAACTTGGCTAGAAATCAAATTTGAAACACAAAAAATAAGTTTTGTTATTGAATTTCATGTTTTCCTCTAGTGAATATTTATAATAAACATTGTAAAACTATCTTTAAACTACTAAATATTTATTAACTTGCTCGGCCATCCCAGGACCTGCCCCAGGACCAATTTTTTTAAAAAAAAAATGGTTAGAAATCAATTTTGAAACACAAAAATTAAGTTTTGTCATTGAATTTCATGTTTTCCTCTAGTGAATATTATAATAAACATTGTAAAACTATCTTTAAGCTAACAAATATTTATTAATTTGTTCGGCGAATCCCAGAATCCGTCACATCCCACTTCCAAACCAGCCCGACGGGACGGGTTCAATGTGTGTATGGATCTGGATCCACCTCATTGCCATCCCTAGGTAGAATAGACATAATCAACTGTATAATTAAGTTAAAGTAGAATTAAGTGGGAGAAAAAAATAATCTAATTGAAAAATTGGAAGACATAATCAATTGTATAATTAATTTAAATTAGAATTTACATATTTATCGTTGTAGTGTCTTTTACTTTATATTGATTGTATTTTCACAAAATGGTAAATTCAACAAATTAATGAACTAACCTAAATCTAAACCACGCATTTACATGAATAGATCATGCAGTGACAAATTATTATCACTCATAACTAATAAATTTCTCATTGTCAATATTAAAACATACCAATAAAGTTTTTCATTGAAACAATATTTGATGTTGACTACTCGTTTTTTTTTAGAATTGCAAGTAATGGATAATTATTTTATAATATATGGGTATTTTGCTAAACAATATTGACTATGCGAAATGGTATACGTTTTTTCAGACAATGAAAAAGATTCTTTGCTACATCTCTATGCAAAAGGGTATACGTTTTTGTCATGTCCAGAGCCGCAGTTTGTACAAAAAATGTATACCGATGTTGACAATCAACAAATGTAAGAATCACTACTGCACAGCTAGCTACCATTTATCAAGCCAGATCAAAGAAACCGTGGAAGAATGGAAAAAAAACTACAATACAGTTCGATATGACAAGCCTAAAAGAAATTTACCAAACGACCAATGACTTTGATGAACTTACCGGAACTACATGTTTTCAGTCTCCCTTGATGCTCCTAGCAGAAGAACTTGCAGCACAATTTAGGAAATCAAAGAATGTTTTTCAGGAGAGATGAGATTGAAAATTCATGATCAAGGTTCCTCATGATCAAGGTTCCTCTATTGCTTTATTTAAAATGGTCTTGCCGAATAAATGCCTCAAATTCAGGATGCAATTCATCATTCTCTTTATGCTTCCATATCTCACCATTTGCATGGACAAGCCATGATATTTGAGGAGAAAGTGCCGTATAATAATCTGGAAAGTATCGACAGCTAGATATGTCAGAGACCTCCGCTTGAAAGTAACCAATGATGAATTACAAAAGTTCTAGCTCGAAAGTCAAAATATTTATGGTTTCAAAATCGCAATTATCCTGTTTAATATAAGAGGTGAAGTGTATACCCATAGATGGAAGTTTCTCTCGATCTCTAGTACAGTGCAAAACCATTGTGCCAGAAAGAACAGTAATAAATCCACATAGAACTGAAACAATGCTGCTAGTGCTCTGACCTGCCCAATCCTAAATTAGCAGAAAATAGTTAAGACATTTAACTGTAAGAGCAAAAAAACTGCATCCAACACCCGAAGATGAAATATTTTTATTACCTTGAACATTATAGCACTGGCAAATATCGTAAGCGATGTGAACATGGCATAATAAATTGGAGATACTACAGCAGTGTTAAATGTGTCCAGAGCCTGAGAAAGAAATAAGTTCAGTTCAGTTAAGGGAGTGAGCGAAACATATCACAAGACAAGCATCACTCAAGAAAGTCCTGAGAAATGGTATAAAGCACCCAACTTCAAAGTTAATTTGGAATTTGAAGAATAAAAGGTACAACATCGGGAGCATCTGTGCAAAAGTTATTAATGAATTTACTATACATCGTCAAAAAAGTGGCATAAACTAGTCATTAAAAAGCAGTAATAAACTTACAAAGGGAAAAGGAAACCAACCTTGTTTAAGTAGTTTAATTGAGTGATTATACAAGTGGCTGAAACCATGGCAAATACCCAGGATTGGAAGTGGGCTACCTGGCTAGAGCCCTCCAACGTGAGTTTTATAGCAATACCAATTGCTTTAATGCTCATGACCTACAGTGAAGTAACAGATTTGCATTCATTAATCAAGTAACAAGAACGATTTAGGAATAACCATTTACTTCATATTCTACTTTACACCTAGTATCAGACAAATATGCAGCTCTGGGAAAAACAGGGTAAATAGCAACAACACATAGGTCTCATCATTACGTTACCCCTCTTAGAACATGGGTGAACTGGTGAAGTTAATCAAATTCAAGGTAGTATCTCTTAAAGGTGAACCAAACCTCGGTAGTGGCTGTTGTTGTGTTTAGTACAATTAGATCAATAGGAGGTCCAGATGAAATACAGCTTCTGACATATGCCACCAAGGCTCAACATAAGATTTTTATCTATACATGCAACATTGTACTAGCATAATCCCTAGATAATGCTTATTCATAGGGGTTTAAATAGTGAGTTAACAGAATGAACATTGAATAACAAGATTATAGAGTTACATTAACTGTTTTCTACAGATAGATTACAAACAACCTGAGTCCTTTTTTTGACATAGAATAAGGACATGAATTGCTCAGACATAGTGCCAAGAAAATTGAAACACTTACTGTTAAGGATCCAATTATTGAACAAACACCAACGTAAACCATTACGTTTGTCTGCCCACATCGAGGTTCGCAATGCAACACAAGTACCAAAACCACAGATACTGCTGAAGCTGTGTACAAAAGAAAAGCTGGGCACAAAAGAGAACAAAAATTTAGAAAGTGATAGAAACGCTTTCATTTTTATTTCCTGCTGTTGAAAAAATAAATAAACTCTTACATGTATCAAAGAACAGTGCTCACCTGGCTGTATAGCCAATCCCCAGATTTCTTCCACTGAGCTAATACCGTGTTCACCGGGTGCATGGAGCACAATGATTGTAGAACCAACTACACACAAAATACATCCCAGTATTCCTAGCTTTCGCAATTTCTCTTTCAATAAGAAGTGTGCTAAAATAGCACTGAAATTGAATAGAACAGTGGATTAGCTCATGCAAAGCTTGTTTTAGTTTAGAGAACAATGATCAACTGTGAAGTTGATAGATCACCAGGTGGGAAGGGAGAAATTGGATTAGAAATGACGGTTCTACTCACAAGTACCTGACAATTATACTTAATGCTCCAAGTGGTGTGACAAGGACAGCAGGTGCATACATATAAGCCACGAAATTGGCAAATTCCCCAATGATCACTGAAAATTTTAAAAGACACTCAAGTTTCACTGTGGTAAGTGATCAGAGGATCACATTAAAAGCAAAACTTACTAGTGACCATGCCAATCCACCAAAGTGGTTCCAGCAAATATTTATATCCTCCTGAACCTTCATTTATCAAATTGAACATTGTTAAAAACGACACCGAAATAATGACTCCAGTTCATCAATTAGACAAGACTGAATAGCATCTAGATTTAGTAAAAACTACTCCCCTTCCCATAAAGGATTCCAATCATACACATAGCGGGGGCTTAAGTTCGCCCCAGGTCACCCTTTATCAGTTCTTAAGCTATACCAACTAAAACAATATTCGGTAACAACCACTTCAAACCCAACAATTGGAGTTCCATTCCGAATAATGTAGATTTGACAGAAATAACACGGTGACAAAATTTAATCACACAAAGAACTTCAAAATCCAAGGCACTCCAGAATCTAATATATACATCAACAACATGATTTATAACTCCAGGAAATAAATAGTAAAGCATTCGTGTAAAAGCTCAAAATTCGAACTTTGTAAAAGCAACACAACAAAAAATTCAATTACGCAAAAAAGATTTAAAATAAATTGAAAAATAACAAAAAAGAAACACTTACTAGCTCGAGAGCCAGAGGCACCGGCTCTCTGTAAACCCTTCTTCTTTATTATGAAACTGGATCCAATAAACGCACTCGACCCGACAGCTAACCCGAACCCAATTAAATTCGCCGTATACATGACCGAACCAAACCGATATTTTGTGACGATAACTCCTTCACCGCTACAATCTGGAATTCAACTCTCATCTGCTACCCTACTATCACAATATCCCCCTCCCCCACAATAAAAGAGGAGAAACTTTACGAGAAAGAAGATATTTTGCACCCCAGGATTTCGTGATTGGGAAGGATTTGCGCATCCGTGTGTACAATGAATTATAACATTCGTGCTTCTGCTTGAATTGGGGGCTTATGGATTTGGAATCGGAGTGGTTATCTTTGCAAAGTATATTCCTCTTCGTTCTAGCTGGATTTTTGGCAATTAACTGGAATAACTATTTGTTGTAATATTATTTTTTATTCTAATTTTTATTTTTTAAATATCTCTACTGATAATTTGGGAAATTTTTTTTATGTTATCACAAGTCATTGGGGATATATCCATTTTTTTTAATAATTACAACTACATATAAATATCATCATATTAAGATTACAAACCAATATTACAGCGCAACCAACTGCAACATTATCAAAGCACAAAGTACGACAAAATGCAACTAACCTACAGTAAATATAGACATAAGACATATTCAGGGACTTGAACCCAAAATCGCGCCTAAAATTTTGAATCTTGGGGCGCTTCTTTTGTCATTAGGCCAAGAGATCCTTGGCAGAGGCATCGAAATTTCATATTTGATTATTCCGTGCAACATCGAACACACCTAAATTTGGCATGCATGCATTATTAACGTGATGTCGACTCATGAAAATTTGAAAATAATTCGAGAATGGGTCCTTAATTAGTTTTCTGAAATTTATTATATATAAAAGTTAATATTAGACCCCATTCTATTTAATAAACAAAAACACCAACTTTTAGTTTATTAGATATGGCGTTTTGCAATAAACCACGAGAGGACAAGCCTCCCTCAAATCCATCATAGTATATGATCGATACATAGGCTTCATCACGATTTTATGGTTTTGGTTCCAATAAAAGATGGAACCAGAACATTATATATACCAGATCACCTTATGCATGCGTTGCGTATATATATATATATATATATATATATATAATGATGTGATAATAACGTTTGTTTTTTAGTTTGTTTTAGTTTTAATTATGAAATGATTATACAATATTTTTATATATTTTTTATTTTAATAATTTTTTAGGATAATATGATAATTTTTATGGTATATGTAATCGTAATATTTTAGATTGATAGTGTCATTAGTGTAATTAGATATTGGTCTGAAATGTTCGGAACACTAAGGTCATTACACATTATATATAGTATAGATATTATTTATGTTGTATTAATTATTATTAAAGACCTAATTGTTTTTTATCTTTAAAATATATCATTTTTCTTCTTGAAATACTCCATAATTATAATACCCTATAAAATAAAATAAAATAAGAAGTTTAGCATAAAAAAATTACTATATTGAGATGCCATTTTAAATTAAAAATTAATATATATATCGCACAACCATTATTAATGTACGCATGATGAATCTGAAATTTTTTTAACTTTCCTTTATGGTGGTTCTTTTTTAATACATAACAAATGGATTTCAAATCGCCGTTATCCAAATGCAATTAATGTTGTGTTTATGAATTTTATTTGAAGGGTGAGATTTGATTTGATAATGAATATAAAATTTAGATTTGAAAGGACACTTATTTTGGACGTATTTCAAATTCATCACAATTATCATTACATTTACATAAATTAGTAAAGATGTGGATTTGAAATACATCTAATATAAATTCATCCAAACAATTAAATAATTTGAAATCTATAGTTTCAAATCCTCAATCCAAATCCACAAGAGGAAATTTATAAAATTTAATATATAGCAAGTTTGACTGTATATAAAATAAAATCTGAGTTAATCATTACAGTAAAACCTCTATAATTAATAATGTTAGGACCATACAATTTTATTAATTTAGAGACATTATTAATTATCCAGGATTAAGTTAATAATATTGCGACTGAGAAAAAATAATATTTTTTAAAAAATTATTATTTATCGAAGATTAATTTATGAATGTTTCACGCTATATAATTTCTGTTCACACTATTTAATTTCTTCAAAGTACCCAAATTAGGTATTTTATGGCATCCCATGATTTTCGATGTTTACAAAATATTTCGGTCGATCTTTCCAATTGTTTGCTTGGAAAAAAACAAGATAAAACGGTAACATTTCTTCAATTCCGAACCACATTTATCTTTTCATGACAATAATATTTACTGTTAATCATGCATCCTTTTCTTACCAAGAATGCAGACACTTTTGTTTGTAACTTAAGAGTGCCGACATCCCCTTCCACTCTGCCCACAAAAAAGCTGTATGTAAATATATGTATATCGATACATAAAGAATATATACATACAGATATAAAGGAAAAGGAGAGAGTAGCAGATAGATACAACAATGGAGGTTGCCAGTGTACATCCCTCAACACCACCCGCGCCCGATGAGCAAATTCATTCTTGTGGCGTCTATCGCCACGGGGATTCAGTTTGATAATATCTCAATCTATTCTGATACAATTTCGGATTATTAATTTTTCGGAAGAGCTTCAATTGGGATTACTTAATCTTGCCCTTGTAATTTCACAAGTAGGTTTCCTTATCTTTTAGAATACCCTTCTTCTATTCCATGATTACCACAAGTTTTATACTTGAACAGATGGGAGCGGCTCTGGTTAGTGGACCATTGGTTCATTATTCAGAGATAGCAACTTGCGAGCCTTTACGTTATGAGGAGTTGCAGCAGTAACGGGAGCGATTTTCGCCGTGAAAATGCTCCCAGTTGGTTAAAGAGCCCAACAGAAATTTCACCATTCGCAAACTACTATTGGTCTAATGCCAACATAAGATGTTTCCGACAGAACATGATATTGAGTCAAAACAGGATGAATAACAAGGTAAGAAATAGATGTTCCTACTACAATTGTGTGCACTGATTTTAATGGAGAATTCTATCTGGTGGCTAATAAAGGTTGGTTTGTTTCGCATAGTCATCAAGTCGTTTTCGATTAAAGTCACGTGTATTCCCTTCAAAAACTCGTCTAATAATCACTTTCAAATCATTAAGAAGCAGCAATTAGTAGCAGTTAACATATAAATTCAATCTTCTTTATCACGAGCTGCTCTTGCACGATGTCTTAGCTCGGCTCGTTTCCATCTAACCATCAGATGGCACATTGAAAACAATGTGTTCACCTGCAACCATATTAACACAAAATATCAGGCAACATGACAGTATTAGTAAAAAGAATATGAACAAGATATGACTGATTGGTTACCAAGATCAGGATTGCAATCACCAAAAGTGGCCCGGACCAAACTACCGAGAGAAAAAGTCCATGAGGGTCAAAATAGTTTTGGCCCGCAAAGCTTTTCCAGTTTCCAGCTAAGAAGCGATTAAGCCTCTCAGCAAGATACACTCCTCCAACTGCAACAATGTTACTGCATTAAACAAATCGCTTCTGCACATGCAAATAGGAACTGGAATTCCAAATAGAAATGAAGCACTACATTTATTAAGCATCTTCTTCATACTGCGGAATTTCATTGTTTTATTTGGACACACAAGTTAGGGCGTGGGGTTTGGTAAATCCTTAGAGCATCAAACCTCTATAGGTTTCTGCATCTCCTGCATAACAGACTAAGGTATCTATAGCATGGTTATACTAATTTGAACAATTGATTCCAGTTCCTTTGATGTCAATGGAGTAAGATTACTCCTTCAAGATGTTAAATCTGATGGTAAAATATTATAATGAGAAGAGGATTCAATATGCAAGACTACGGATTACAAAAAATACAGTAAGCTTACGTGCAAGAAGAAACAAACACATCTGAAAGTTGATGTTCTTCCTTGATGCGAAAGTCACCAGCAGTAACAACACGTAGAAGGAAATAAGACATATCAACCAAGGTTCCTGAAGACGAGAAAGGACAGTCAAATATAAATGGCAGAAAGGCTGCAGGCGTAAGGGTGAGGTATACAATTTGCTAACTTTTCATTAACAGCGGCATCAAAAGATTAAGCGTTATCTTGGGTCTTTGATCAAATTATAAGGCCTACTTTAGAAAAGACAAAAATCATATCAGCCTTCGATGAGGCATCGATTGCGCCAGACTCTCACAGCCGCATAAATAAAATGCGGTAACCACATCATTATGCACCAGCTTTTGGGTGAAAACCTAAATTAACCTAAAAGAATGTTCACTGAGACGAAGCATATATCCAAAAAAATTGCAAAACCTCAAGTAACAGATCTCCGCACAACCAAGATCATCAATGCAAATCAATTTGTTTCTGTACTATGGGCGCCTTTTTTCCCCTTTAAAAAGCTGATGTTTGAAGTGGCAACAGGTATGAAACTCCAGTTTGAATCAGCGTCCAAGAAATCAAACTCAGGAATAGAAAAAGGCCAAAACATGTACATACGCTACAATACCAGTTAAAAAGACGACAACTTTAATCAAACAAAGTTATATATGCAATACCTTCCAATCAATGGCATGAAAAAAGCCCATGAAATTTGCATAGGCGGGTTTGATTCCAGAGCGAAGCTCTGCTGTGAGCTTTTCCACCAGATCTGCCATTTGATCCATGTGTGCGTTTAGGGCGGACTGTAGGTCCTCCATTGTTTCTCGCTTTCGCAAATTTTTTCTTGATTTCAGATTCAATTAACACCCCCCAATTTATCTGATAGAACCAAGAAATTATGTGTTCGATGGGATTCGTTTTGCTTCTCTGGTGCGCTTCGACGACTTTCCGAAAGTTCTCAACTTTAAAAGGCGACGTCTGAGAGGAAGACCACTAGGGCTCAATTTTTTTTTTTTAACAGTTTAGGGCTCAAATTTTTGGGCCATCAATTAGGGACCGCAACGGGTGGATCTGACGTGAGTTTGGCCAAACCCTACAAAAAAAAATGGGAAAATTGCAAAGAAGTGCCCGTTTGGGAAATTTAAATCACTTAAGTCTTGGGAAAAACTTTTAGTGCAAGAAAATCCAAGTTGAAGAAACTTTTAATTCAAATAGGTCCAATTTTCAAATTTTCAAATCAATTGGGTGTTTTATTTGACTCTTTTACCCCTCAATGATTAGGTGATATTGCATTATATGCCCTAGGCTTTTGTTTAGTTTATAAAATGGTCTCTATATAATATTTAATTATCTTTTATATCCTTATATTTATTAAAAATTGGTATTTAATGTCTTCTTTTTACAAGTCTCCGTTTTGCGATCATTGGCACAAAATGGTATCAGAGCCTAGGTTTATTCTGGAAATACTATGATAATATCTTGAATATTAATTTGTAACCTATACGGAGGAGACGATTCAAGAAAATTATGGACCCAAACGAATGTTCGAAGTGTCATTCTTACAGGTGGTATTTCCAGAAATTGGAAAAACTAAACCAGAAGCATGTGTCAGAAGCTCAACGTTTCAGCCATAAGTGGAAACTTTTACGAGGAATAGGTTTATTAAATACACCCGGAATAAACCATTACAAGAAACTCGAAAGGATGGCTAAGAGGCTCCATCAAGTGAACCTCAAACTACAGTTCGAGTTAGCTGAACTTCAGGAGGACGATCATCCTGAACATGAAGATGTGGTTCCAGCCACCACTGATCCAACAGGGTCTTGACCGGATGATTAGGATGGGAGAACCAACCTTTCGAGACATCGAGCCAGATTCTTCTAAGATTTCCCAAGATCTTAGAGAAATCCAGAAGACAGTGCAACGCTATGGTTACCTTCAATACCATGTCCCTGCCCAGATCCATCAGATTCAGAGTCAGATGGAGATTATGATTAAACATCAAAAGGAGATTCTTGAAAACCTTCAAGATGTTCAATCCCGAGTGAAGGAATTGGAGTCAAGGCCAAGTCCGACGGGAAGAAGGAACGGATGATGGTTGCCACCATCTTACCGAACAGAACCCATTTTACACCAAAAAGGGAAAGCAAAGGAGGTCCGAAGGCCTTTGACGGAGACTGAAAAAATGATTGCAGTCCTACGAGGAGAACCATTACATCCCACAAAGTAATGGAAAGAATCAACTTGGAAGATCTTCATGATCTTGCTGATTCATTTGGGGGATTAAATCTCGTAGAAATGAAGACAGGAGAGCTTGTACAAAGACCTTCACCACAAGAGAGCTTCGGGTCACACAATCCACCCGAAGGAGACCAAAGTATGCCACACAGGGAAGATTTCACCTCAGCAACTTTGGATCCCCCAGTTGGAACAAGGAACCATTCCCGAAGGCCAGATATTCATCAGACGCTCTACGGGAAATCGCAGCTAGATCCAATCCATCCATATGGACTTATGCTCAACATTGATATTTTGGATTTCAAAAACAGAGAAATTCTTATTGATGAATGGGCTTCAGCAATGAGAATAGCAGCAGGAACGCTTGACTTAAGCAAAGAAAGATTCATTTTACTTCTGAAAATGAGTCTGGAAGGATCAGTCAAAATTGCCTGGGATCTGGGAGACCCAGGAACCATGGAAGAAGTTCTAGCCGTAGAGTCCTTGAAAGAAATTGTGGACAAGATGGCGAGATTCTTTTAAATCTGTTTCATTGGAATAAGCTATTTTGAAGGAATTGAGGAAGATAAGGCTAAGAAATATAGACAAGCTCTAATTAGCCTGGAACTACATGACATCTGCTATGTAGATGAATACATCAAACTCTTTACAGAGTATCGATGGAAGTCGAAGATAGAGGAAAAGGATGCAGCAGAGCTGTTCTTTGCCAAAATTCCGAGTCCATGGAGATAAATGCTTACCCAGGAGTATACACCTCATGCAATCGAGACGGTGTCAAGGAGAATGTCATTTCTTAAAGTAAAGCTTGCGGAGTGGTGCTACCAAGCAAAGCTCCAAAAGAATTTCAAGAAGCTCAGAGGAATCAACAAAATGGCTCCTCTTTGTTGTACGGGAAATGATATCCCTACAATCATTGGGAACTACCCACAAAGGCGAAAGATGAAGAAACACAGAAGTCATCCATATGCCCGAGGAGGTGGTTCAAGAAGAAGTAGGTCTTCATGGAGACCTAGAAAGTTCTGGTCAAAACAGAAAGCCCGAAGCTACAGATCGGGGCAAAGATCAGGACCAACAAGGAATAAAATCTTATCGACAGGTTCTAATCAAGCTAGTTCTAGCAGAGCACCAACGAAGAGGACTTTCAGACGCACACCTACCCGTGCAAATGAGAGTTTCAGAGATTGTAACTGCTGGACATGCGGAGCAAAAGGACATATCTCTACAGATTGTCCATAAAACCAAAGTCGTGGAGTAAGACAGTTCGAACATACCAAGGAATTTGAAGATGTTGTCTATTTCCAGGGTCTGGTGCAGGTGTATCAATTTGAGGATATTCCCTAAGATGAAAGCATCTACGAAGAAGAGATCTATTCTGAGGATGGAGGTGAATCTAGCTCAGAATCATAGTGAAGGAGAGTTCATTCAGCACGTGATTAGAGAAGAGCCATCGGGGTTTTTCTCTCATACCACTGTTTCTCATAAAACCCTTATGAGGATCATGAAAGAAGAACCAAAGCTTCAGATGTACGATGGATTTACAATTGGAGCGATGTAAAAAGCCATGGATATGATTGGTCTTCGAAGCAGGAAGCATCGGATTATCCATAGGGTAACAACAGGTGAATTTGCGATCCCAATGGAATTCATAGGAAACCAGATTGAGATGCAGTTAATCCCCTACAGAGAAATCCAGGAGATTAAGAACAAGGTCAAAAGAGAAGTTGCTAACACACTCTCATGGATTCATATTGGAGCCATTAGAGTAATCATCAAGGCAACTTTCAAAGAAGGAATTGATTTGCCCATCAACCTGGCGATCTTTGACAAGAGAATCCCAAACCTCAAAGATTCTTGTTTGGGAGCAGTGGCAGGAAATCTGTATGCAGGAAAGATGGCCTTCAACATCTATCCGAGGATTGCATACAATTTAGGAGATCGAGACTTCAACAAAGTTCTCACTCTTCATCAAGATTTTAAAAGAGAAGATTTGATGAAAGAAGGGAACAGGCCTTACTCGATCACCTACAAGGTGTCATACGCACTCTCGAATACTCATCATTCCGAGGTATTCTTGAGAAAGGAATTCATCGAAGTCCCCAGAATCTTCGAAGACTTCGCCAAAGCAGTATTGACGGACATCATTGATATCCGACAATAGGAGAGATCGACATGATGATACAAGATCAACCTGTTCTGAACAGAAGCAGGAGCCTCATGATCGAGCCAAGAATGATGTCTTTCCAACAGGATAGGTTAATCAGCAACTATCCAGGGGAAAAACAGAAGGCAGCCTCAAGCAGAATTCAGAAAGTTCCTGATGTATTCCAAATAATAGGAAAACTGAAATGCCCAGAAGGCTGGAGAGAGGTGCAGATAGTTTTTGACATCACCGAGAAGAACAATATCTTCCCCTGCGATGTCCTATATTATTTGCAACAACCTACAATTGCTAAATTTCAAGAAAACCTTCAAATTTGTGAAATTGATCTCACAATTGAAGGACTTGCCGGACGGATCCCAGAACAGCTTATTCTAGGGATTAAATTTCTCGAGGAACATAAACCTTGGGAAAGATTGCAATATGGAATGGAGTTCATGGTGGAAGGAAAAAGATATAGAATCAGATGACCACCAGTCCATTCTCCATATACATCTCCGTTGGGATGTTGTATGAGAAGTACCGGGCAGAATATTTTGCAGCCTACATTGACTCAGGAGCTGGAATATGCACTGCCAGGCGTGAAATCTTCCCCAAAGACGTTGGTGAGAAATTACCAGCCATTGCCGGAAGAGACTTTTCCAAACGGATCCTTATTCTTGATGAAGGAGTCCGATGAGCGGAAATAATTATCGGCGGAGCAGGTGGTACCCCATGGTACAAAGTTAAAACTCCACCTATTTATTTCCATGACACAGGCGCCGATATGCTGTTATGAAACAATTTCCTACAGACATTCAAGCGGTTCACACAGGAGAACGAGACCAGGAGACTTATTTTCACAACCCTTTGTGATCATAAGATTATGGTGCAGAGACGACGGGAGGCGTTTCACAGAAAATTCCCTATTCGTTTTCGCAACAAGCGTGGTGATGAAGGAAAACTTCGACACCCAAAGATGAAAGATCAGCGGAAATTTGGAGAGGCAATTCTTCAGTTCCGACAAATATTATGGTGTTTTGATTGAAGGTGAATGTTGGTATTGGTGTTGGGAAGGTTTTGAAGTGTTAAAAATGGTGATTTTTTGAGTTTCAGCGTCGATCGATCGATCAGTCGAAGGATCTACCGATCGGTCACGGGCCGTAGCAAAAATGAAAAATTTCGATGGACCGATGGATTGGTCGAATTAAAAAAAATCCCATAAATTTTGTGGGGTGATTCTTATGGTCCATAGATGATTATTGTTTGGATTTGGGATTTTAATATTGAGCATAAGGGCTATGCTAATGAAACGAAGTTTAATGATTTAAAGGCTTTATTAATGAATGTTTATTGTATTGTTGAATTCATGTAAGCCTGCTCAGACCTCTGGATAGAGATGATGATAGCTTGATATTAATTTTGGATCGAGAGGTACGTAGTGACTTACGAGCAATATGTTAATTTTGTGATATGCTTAAGTGTGGAAGCTATATTATGTTGCTTATGGAGTAAGTGCTGCGTATATATTTATTGGACCGCTATTATTATAGCGATGAGTATTGGACCGCTACTTTTATAGCGATGAGTATGAGATCGCTATTATTATATCGATGACTATTGTACCGCTACTATTATAGAGATGAGTATTGGACCTCTACTATTATAACGATGAGTATTATTGGATAGCGATGAGTATTATTGGACCAGTATTATTATAGCGATGAGTATATCGTGTGTTGATATGAAACTATATTCTGTGATAAAATGAAATGTTGAAAACATGAACAATTCGAAGGATCATGTATGGCTCCGCAGTATACAGAAAGTGTTCTTACAACTTATTATTTGAGTTTGTACTGTTATCCATTATGATTATGAATTGTAGTGTGCTCACCATGTGTGAAAATTGTCCTGTAGGAACAAATGACATGGTAGACTTTTGAAGGGCTTGGGAGAAATAGGGTATCATGCATAGAAGATATCAGAAGATCTTTTGAACTTAATTGTCATGGCTAGGAACATAGTGACTATGTTAGTCATGTTTTGTGAACCATTTTGATTATTGTAGAAGTTGTATAATACTTACTCCAAATATTAGTACTAAGATCATGAATCCTCTTAAAATTTATCTCGAGTTCTATTGGATGTGTAAACTTTTGTCGTTGTGTGAATTTTGTTTTGAAATTCAAATTTCCACATCATTATTGAGGATGTTTTGGCATGTTAATTTGAGTGGATTTTGATTCAAGTCCTCTAGAGTCTGTATCGGAACACAACACGGGCCGATTATGGTTTGGATCTGTTGAACTGGGTCAACAGGTAATCATCCGTTGACCCGGTTCCAGGTCCGGGTGGTGCGGAGCCATGGTTTTAAGCAAACCGTGGCATGTCTAAGCTGTACCCGTGCTCCCCCAACGGTCGCCATTTTCAAGATTTCATTCAAATTCCCCATCCCCTCTATCCCATTTATTTCGAAAATCAAGAAACCAAGAAACGGAACCCCATTTCACCATCACAGATTCACGCAGACTCGGCGTACTCTTTCAATTGCTTTAGCTCTTCTTCAGCAATGGCTGATATCCAAGAGCAATTCAAATCAAAGGAGTGGGAAATCCCTGTATTCACAGTCTGGAAAAACAACCGCATCCTCAAGAACATCTATCTTTTGGATGGCCCGCCGTCACTTTCTCCTTATTCTTCTTTAACTGCACAGAATGGAGGTCAAGATTCAGAAATGGAGGAGACGTTGGTGGTGGGACGGCACCCAGATTGTAGTATAAAGTTGGAGCATCCGAGTATCAGCAGATTTCACCTCCGCATTGCCTTAAAACTCTCTTCTCGTTCCCTCTTTGTCACTGATTTGTCCTCTGGTCAATTCTTTTTTGAACCCCTTTTGAAATGTGTGTGTACATTGATATGGATTGTTGATGGATTTTCATATCATTTGATGATGATATCTTAACCCGATTATGATCGAAATTCATCTGTTAATTCAGTTTAGGTATTAATATTTGGTAATGGTCATTTCCCCTGAATGAATGCACGGTTATTTAATGTTTCTTTGGTATTTATCATTTTTGAATGTGTAGCTTCATGGAAATAGTTATTATCTATGATGTGAATGTTCACGTAAATACTGATAAAAATATTTTTTGTTTGCAATATTTAACTAGAAAAGATGTTCAGATAATCATAGAATATCAGATCAGAGGTTCTTGAACAGAAAACTGATAAATATTGTGATTGAGATGGTACTGTTAATGTAAAATATATCATTGAGTTTTATATTCAATTGCTTCTTGATGTGATCTATGTAAGTTTTTGTGTTAGTGTGGATGAACTGATTTGCCTTTCCTGTTATTGATTTGAGGGGCATCTTTTTCAGTACACGGGACTTGGATTTCGGGGAAGAGAATTGAGGCAGGGGTCTTGATGAAACTGAATGAAGATGATACATTGCGGCTTGGAGGATCGAGTAGGTTATACAAGCTGAATTGGATTCCACTAAGCCGTGCTTATGATATAGACAATCCGTTTGTGCCTCCATTTGATGCAATGGATACCGTTGAAGAAGACACAGAAGGGAAGACATTTCAGGTCAATTTTCAAAATTCACTTGAAAAAACATGTTTACAAATATGGCTTAATCGAACTTCTGATAATACTTTTTTGTATTCTATAATTTCTTTTTTCAGGATGAGAATAATTTGTCTTGTAAGAGTGATCAAGCGCAGATATCGAGTGATAATATGGAAGGCCTAGAGCTGTTATATTCTGATGAAAATCCAGCTTTTTCCATGCAAAAAATGAGTCCAGGGAGTCTCATGCCTGAAAACTTGTGTGATTCATTTTTCAATGAAGAGAAAGTGGAGACCATGGAAATGTATCATCAAGAGAATGAAATCTCGAGCATACAACCATGTGACTTTGACAAAGAACACAACTCCCACTCCCAACAAGCACTTTGTCCCTCAGTGGTGTCTCAAACACAACCTGAAACCGGAAATATGAAGACCCCAGGGATAAATTCAGAGAAAAGATCGGGTTTGAGCATGTGGTTAAGAAGGGGTAAACCGAAAAGTGTGCAGATTGAAACTGGACGACATATAAAAAATAGTAGTGCAAGGACTAGTAAAAATTCACGTGTTAAATCATTAGTCCATGAAAATTACTACAGTGAATCAGTTTCGAAAGATACTCTTATTGGTCCTGACTATGAAGAAGAGGAAATATTTACTCCAGACAAGGAAAATCATTCTCCCCTTTCTCTTGTATTTGGATCCTGGAAGAGCAAAGATGAGAAGAGTCATGACCCAATCACGAATACTATTTTGTCTAGTGTGGATCAGGATGAAGAAATTTTCACCATGGACAAAGAGAATGTGACTCCCAATGCTTGTCGTCTTATGTCTACGAAGAAAACGAAAATATTAGATGTTAAACATCCAATATCTTCACATGGATCATCGCCCTTGAACAGATCTGGTAATCACAACTTGTATCAAGAGGTAGAAAGACAGCCTCATAAAGTTCTTCCAACACAGAAAGACAGCCGTAAAAAAGTTCTTCCAACACAGAAATTAGAAAGTTTTTCGTCCAAAAGTCAAGCCAGCTTAAAGAAAGAACTGCCTATCTTAAAGTCCAGAGGAGGTAGAAATCCTTTTCAACCTCTGTCCCTGAAGTCCAGTTGTGATGATAGTGGAAACTCGAAACTTTCTGCTCACGACGCCACTATGAGAGGTGGCAGTTGCACCAACTATCCCAAGTCTGAAGAGGTTTTTCTTCTCCTTTCTTCTGTGATTTAATGCTAGATTTTTGGGCACAATTTAAGAATGGAGCTGTTTCATCTTTTTCAAAACAACTTTTTGTTGCATTTAAAGTAGGATAGATTAAAAAGCCAAAAGTTATCTTGAAGTTTCATCTTATCTTTTCACATTTGCAGAAAAACTCTACAATGGAGGAAAAGAACAGGTGGACTATCCTTGTAGAAACTGCTAGTCTGCTAAACAAAAACTCCAGGAAGGAGTTGCAGCTTCTGCGAGGTCTGAAAGGGACTCGTTTGATCATTCCCAGAATCGGTAAACACCAATAGTTGAACTCTTTCAGGTTCATATATTTTAGTATAAAAGATGATAGACTTGCATCTTTACTTTGATTACTGATTTGGTATAAATCATGATAGACTTGCATCTTTACTTTGATTACTGATTATATGATCTCAGTCATAAAAGAAATGGACTGCATGTTAAAATGTGGTAGTTTCTTTAGAAGAACGGGCAAGGTTTCTGCAGCATTGCAATGGATTGAAGATTGTATGGAGAATACAAAATGGTGGATACATGTGCAAAGCTCAGCAGAGGAAGGTGTGCTGATTCCTCCAACCCCACCCTCTGCTTCTTCTCCTAATTGGTTTAATGAGGATAAAAATGCAGTCTCCATTGGCTCAATTCCCTTCTCCCCATATGGTTTACATGAAATTGTCACTCCAACTACTGAAGATCATATCCTTGAGTGTGCTCTTTTCTTTAAACGCCTCAATAAAAATGAAGAACTCGTACTTATCAGTGATGACATTACTCTGAAGATCAAGGCCATGGCTGAAGTAAGGGGGATCTCTGCATATATTACAGTTTCCGTTAAGAGTCTTTGTATTTAATGTTTGTTTGTTGCAGGGTGTTATTTGTGAGACTGCAGAGGAATTCCGTCGAAGCTTGGTGAATCCATTCTCTGAAAGGTTTTTGTACCCTGAGAGTTCACCCAGAGGACCTACTTGGTCCATTGTGGATGATGTCATACTTAAGGAGAAATATTATCCCAGTCCCTCAAAGAAACTTTCAAAATCTGGTGGAGAAGGTGTGAAAGGCCTGAAGCTTATACTGCTGCATAATTCCAATTTCAGCAAAAATGTTACTGCGGCCTAAATGAGGATTCTTCCTCCATTTGTTTCAAGAACGTAATTTCAATTTCTTATTGCAATGAAAGAGGCATCTTTGTCTATCGAAAGTTTCACTGATGAGTTATTGATTGGTTTGATAATTATACAACTGACAAGTTAATATTTCAAACTTGATGATATCACGCTACTACTAGTAAAAAAATACTAAAATATAATTGTGGAGTTTGAACCAATCTATGCAGCAAGAAACCGTGAACTCATTCTACATCTTGAAAATTGTTTATTTATAAATGATAGCGAATCAAACCCATCTTTCCGACTATAACAGGAGGATGAATGGAAGAACTTGGTGAACCAGGACGTTCAAGTTAGAACATGATAACCGAAACTACATTCCTGGCTAGAGCAGCTATAGAGATAGAAATCGATCATCAAACGAATAGTCCTTTCTTCTTTGATTTTACAGGAACTCCTTTATACATGCTTACTTTCTCCTTCAGATCATCTCTTCTGGGACGTGCTATCTTGTTGTTCGGATCAAAAAGCAGAACTTCTTCAAAGGCATTGAGAGCGGATATTAGATCGTTGGTCTTTTCGTATGCATCACCAAGGTTGTTCCAGGCAGTGACATAACCAGGTTGAAGTTTGACAGCACTCTCAAACTGAGCGATACCTTTCTCAACTTTTCCATCACGGACATAACTGACTCCGAGGGCATTATAAACCTGGTGATTGAAGGAAGAAATCGGAGAACTACATTTGAGTGATCTAAATGCAAGATTTTGTGGCAGCGAGATAAAACTTTCTTCTCAGCATCACAGCTCCAAGTTCAAATAACCCTGTTGCACTAGCATCACCACTTCTAACTTGCTCCTGTGATTTTAAAATAAAATATAACACGAATACAAAACACAAAACCAGGCAAATTGCTTAAGATTAAAAAAAGCACCTTGCAAAAGATTATAGCAAGAAAAATGATGTAATCTGATATATAGCAAACATCAAAGCAACTGTTCGACCTAATATTCTTGGGTAATCAATATAGTTATGGTGACTCTTAATTCATGTCGAAGATCCATGTAGTTGTTAGAAATGGATAGATGCAAATAGTACTGCTCGTGTGGGATTTAACTATCATTTCTACCGAAATTGAGCGCCAAGGGCGTGGGATCTAAATGCACACTATTTAGGTAAAGGAAAATTATAAATATAGAGTATACAAGACCACTAACTTGCAATTCCTTTGCGGAAAGATCAAGCTCTCGACGCACTAGTACTTGACGAATCACAAAGAAAGATCCAACTCCGAGCAATGCTACAAGTAAAAGCAAGTAGGAAAGCTGGATTCCCAATTCAAACAATTCCCCAACCTCGTATACAGCATTTCTGCTTATATCTTCACTAGCTTGAGCCACTTGTACTGTTGCCAACCATGAATGTGATGAGCATAAAACAGATGATACGAAACCGAGAGGCACATCTACACTTTCTATATCCTCTGCAAAAAAAGGCTCCCACGAGAATTCTGAAACTATACGCTGATATCATCATGTAAAGTGTTGCTACATTAAAATGAAGCAAAAAAACTGATCTTTAACCTCAATATCATGAGAAGTTAAAAGTTTAAAACAAGTTCAAAATATCCCCAAACAAAAAATCATCCTAAAGAGTTTATGAATCAACCATATAATAAACCTCAAAATATAGCCAAAGTAAAAATCTAGAGAGTGTATACTCAAATGTAAATTGATCGCATAATGCTAGAAAGAAAATGGAGATGGTAACAACTCGAGAAAAGAAGCTTTCTTTGGTGTCTAATTTTACAGAGTTGCTTTCTTTGGTGTCTAATTTTACAGAGTTATCACTTACCTTTTCAGGAGGTAGCCAAATCTAATGAATACATGAGCACAAAATTACATATTAGAAGCTAAAGTAGAATATTAGTCATGTAAAAAATTTCACCTATTTAGAAGCAGGAAAGGGATACACGGCAGATAAATGTACCCATAAAATGATAGTCATGCTTCATGTTGTATAAAAGAAAATATAAAAAAACAGGTATTTTTCTGTACATAACCATGCACAAGGTTGTGTTTCACTTGCCTGGCCATCTATAAACACATTAAAGTAAGAAAAAATCTCATATTTTCTATGAATAGGAATTGACACTCAAAGAAAGAGTCTTTAGAAAGAAGGTAAGGTTATTACCTTTAGCTTTTGCCGAAGTAAAGGATGAGCACCTTCGAATTTCCTTTTCCAGTACCTAATTTCATTGTTGAAAAAATCAATCACTAGTAGAACTGGACAAGATATAATAAAAAAAAGAGTAGTGGCTAAAGCAAATGAACAAGGGTGTGGTTATTCGTTCCCGATTGCTGATTGTTTCACTTCATTTTCGAGCAAAACACAATTACATGTCGCACATTCACAAAATTTCATGTAGTCCATTTAGTCAATCACTCTACTCTCCTAAAAAATGTTGGAAAACGAAATGAATTAATAAATTTTAACATGCTCGATCGATCGAGCGGGCCAGAAAATTTCGCGTCTTCGTGAACAGTAGCTCGATCGAGCTCATCGCTCGATCGATCGAGCATTGTATCTGTTTTATGAAATGGTATGTCCATTCACGTTTAGGGTGCGATTTTTGGTGATATAGTGCCTCCAAATGGTGTCCATTCGGACTTCTTTTTGGTTCACTATATATACAACACATCCCCACTAGTTTAATATACATTGATTTTCGAAATTCATTCAGACAATAAGTGAGAAAATAGAGAGCATTTTGTTGTTCATCATTTTTCTTCTAGTTGAGTGCTTTGAACCTTTGTGGTTTGAGGACTTGTGATTTGGAGTGCTCCTATCACAAGTCATAGTCGTTGTATCTTGGGAGACAAATTGCCATAGCAAACCGTTAGCACCATAGCGGGGCAATTTTGTCTTAAGGACGGAGATTACAAATCTCGCCTCGACATAAAACTTGTTTTGAAGCCATTATTATTTTTATTCCTGAGATACACTTTGAGATAAATATATACAACAATCTTAAGACAATATGGTGCAATACAAATGGCTTCATCGAGTGCAACAGCGACTCCTGTTCATCATGGTGAAATGCCTGAAAAGTTCAATGGGAACGATTTCAAGCGGTGGCAACAAAATATGCTATTTTACTTGACCACACTGAGTTTGGCAAGGTTCTTAACCAAGAAGCCTCCTACGGTTGAAGAAGGAGAGACTGACACCCAAAAGAGGGCGGCACTGGATGCATGGAATCAAAGCGACTTCCTATGCAAGAACTGTTGGAAAATTTTGAAAATAAATTAATTGCTCGATCGATCGAGCGGGCCAGAAAATTGTTGCCTTCGTGAACAATAGCTTGATCGATTGAGCTCTTGCTCGATCGATCGAGCACTGTATCTGTTTTGTGAAATGGTATGTCCATTCACGTTTATGGTGCGATTTTTGGCAATATAGTGCCTCCAAATGGTGTCCATTCGGACTTGTTTTTGGTTTACTATATATACAACATAACCCCATTTGTTTTAAGTATGGAATTTCGAAATTCACATCATATTGAAAATCAAAATTTGAGTAATTTTGTGAGTCTTCATTATTGTTATGGTTGAGCGTTTTTAGACCTTTGTGGTTTAAAGGATTTGTGATTTGGATTGCTCCTATCACAAATCATAGTCGTTGTATCTTAGGAGACAAATTGCCAAAGTAAACCGTTAGCACCGTAGCGGGGCAATATTGTCTTAAGGACAGAGATTCCAAATCTCGCCTCGACATTTCTAATACAAAGCCATTTGTTGATTTTTGCTTGCTACTTTCCTAAGATACAAACCCATTTGTTGATTTTTGTTTGCTACTTTCCTAAGATACAAACCCATAAAATTTTGTACTACAATCTTAGCAACTAATGGCTTCGTCGAGTGCAACAACGACTCCAGTTCATCATGGAAAGGCCTGAAAAGTTCAATGGGAACGAATTCAAGCAATGACAACAAAAGATGTTGTTTTATTTGACAACCTTGGGGTTGGTAAGGTTCCTCAATGAGGATGCTCCTATTATGGAGAGTGAAACCGACAACCAAAAGAGGGTTGCGGTTTGTGCGTGGAATCAAAGTGATTTCCTGTGCAAAATTATATTCTCAATGGACTGGACAACACATTATACAATGTGTATTGTCTAGTGAAGACGGCCAAGGAATTGTGGCAATCCTTGGAGAAAAAGTATAGATCCGAGGATGCCGGCATGAAGAAATTCATCGTTGGGCGATTCCTGGATTTCAAAATGGTTGATACAAAGCCTGTGATAGCACAAGTGCAAGATTTGCAAGTAATCATGCAAGAAATTCATGCGGAGGGAATGGTTCTAAGTGACTCATTCCAAGTGGCCGTCTTGATTGAAAAGTTGCTTCCGTCATGGAAGGACTTCAAGAATTATCACAAACATAAACAAAAAGAGATGAATCTTGAAGACCTTGTGGTTCGCTTGAGAATCGAGAGGACAATTTCCGAAAAGGAAGGAAAATTGGCACCAACATGAAGCACGAGTGAACTTAGTGGAAAAACACGCCGGAACAAAGCGGAAGTTTGACGGCATGGCCTCCAAATCTGGAAAGGCGAAGAAGTTCAAAAGCAAGTGCTACAAATGTGGAAAACCCAATCACATGACGAAGGATTGTCGCAATAAAGACGATCGCGGGAAGGCTATGGATCAAGTAAATGTGACCGAAAAAGATCATCTCTCAATTGATTTGGATGATCTAGCGCTTACCGCTTAAATTAGATTGTGTATCTTTGAAAGTTGTAAAATCCAAGAATTGAGTGATTCTAAATAAATGTAATGACGATATTTGTTGAAAGCAATAAAATTTATGTTATTACTTCTTGTAGTGAATCTTATGGTTTGTGGCATGATTGTTAGGATCATTTAAACCATGATTCGCAGCACAAATTGTAATGTTAAATTTATTACTTATATAGGCACTAAGTTAATAAAATCGTCATTCATTTGTTAGAAGAATCGTAACGTCTCTAGAGTTTACTCACAATGATGTTTGTGATGGAAAAATTGTGCAAACTAGAGATGTGAGAAAAGTAATTTGTTACTTTATCAATATTTGCACATGATATTGTTGTGACTTTTTTGCTATGAAGCAAAAACGAGGCTAGTGAGGTGTTTAAACACTTCAAGAATGAGATTGCAATAAAATTTAGCAAATGAGTTTTGCTATGGGAAATTGTGAGTATATTATACTTATGTTGTCTAAGAATTTGACGCTTAAGCTTGAATCTGCAAGACTATAAAATCTTGAATTCGAGTTTCTAAGCTTTGTACACTTAAAACACAAGTGATAAATCGAAGCCACAAATTTTGATTAGGCGTTGTAATATCTCAAACTGGTTCATTTTGAATTTCTAAGCTAGTACGCTTATAACATGAATTTGCAAGATTAAAATCTTGAATTCAAGCTTTCTAAGTTAGTGCGCTTAAATTATAAATTGTAAACCGAGTTTGAGAATATTATCCAAGTTTTAACTTTTGTAAGCAAGTACGCTTAAATCCGAAATTTTCAAGAAATCAAAACTTGAATTTGGATTTGTAAGACTATAACGCTTAGAACTTGAAACACGAAAGTTTGAACGCCTGCACTTCGTTACTACCCGAAGTTGTGGGGTTGCAATTCTAGGATTCAATCACTTACCACATTTAGGCAAGGACGAAAACCTTGTGATTGAAGGAAAATAGAGTTTCCTACAATATTTGAAATGTGGGGGTACTTGGCTAAACTAGAAATGAAGGCCAAAGTAAAGTCATAACAAACATCAAATAAAAGACAAGAAGAGTTTGACAAATCATGTTGTCAAATAGATTAACGAGTGTGACAAATGTGTACACACCTAAGCATAGGTATGCTTGTGTATTGATGATATGCTCATTGGAGAAGCAATTTAGAAATCATCAAGTAACAAAGGAAAAATGTTGACGAGACATTTTGACATGTGTGCATCAAGAATAATGCTTGGAATGAAGTTTCCAAGACACTTGAAGAATGAAATCTCAATGATTAATTCGAGTTTCAAATTTTTAGTTTTGCACTTAAAATTTCAAGTTTGCAAGAAATAGAATCTTGAGCTTGCAATTTTTTAAGAATCTATGCGCTTAAATATGAATTGTGAATTAAAGTTGAGTATTTCCTTGGTCTCGAATTTTGTAAGAAATAACGCGTTTTAAAATTCGATGTTGGAAAAATCCTAAAAGGATAAAATGATGCAAAAGAGGTAATGTGATTACCAAAACTGAATATATACTGTTATGGAAAATTCTCTATGCAAAACAAATATAAAGCTTCTTCGGCCGAGTGGCTTTATAAGTTGTTAGAGAAAAAACATGTGCATGCAACTAAAATGTGTTGCGAATAATGCTATATGACAAAATGATCTCTAGTGGCATAATCGTGAGTGATTATGTGAAACCGCGGATCCGCATATGAAATGGTTAACCGAGAGATCATGTGGAAGTTTATCGAGGGGAATGAGTTAAAACCCTATAATCAAAATCTCATAGTGGATACCCAACCTTGTTGACTGGAGATCCCAAGATCTAGGTTCAAAAGGGACAACTAAATTATGAGATTGTATAAACACCTTGGAGATCAATCTCCAACCCATTACTATGATAAGGGGAGTAGCCTACAAAAAGGGTACGAGGATATGCAAAATGTCTTTAATGATTCCTAAGACATATAAGAATATGTTGGAGTATAGCGGGATACTCTTCTAGGAGATCACATACGTGAGTGCGCAGTGTCGCCGCTTCAAAGATGAAAAGCACTTATGAAACCAAGCGTGGTCCATGGCCGAAACGGACACAACCGTAAGAAACCAATACGAAGGTTAGAATTATTATGGTGTGGGTTCAATTGTCTTGGTTTACACCATCGACTAAATAGTTCAAGACTATAAGTTCACTATTAAGTCAAGTAAATCCGATTGAATACTACTATGGAAGATTCAAAGCCGCAAGCTATCTCTCCAGATGCCATAATAGTTCGTTAAAAGTGCTCAATTGCATATATGCATTAATTTAATTCATGTGGGGGATTGTTGAAAAATTTTGAAAATAAATTAATTGCTCGATCGATCGAGCACTATGCTCGATCGATCGAGAGGGCCAGCAAATTGTTGCCTTCGTGAACAGTAGCTCGATCGATCGAGCACTGTATCTGTTTTGTGAAATGGTATGCCCATTCGCGTTTATGGTGCGATTTTTGGCAATATAGTGCCTCCAAATGGCGTCCATTCGGACTTGTTTTTGGTTTACTATATATACAACATAACCCCACTTGTTTTAAGTATGGAATTTCGAAATTCACATCATATTGAAAATCAAAATTTGAGTAATTTTGTGAGTCTTCATTATTGTTATGGTTGAGCGTTTTTAGACCTTTGTGGTTTAAAGGATTTGTGATTTGGATTGCTCCTATCACAAATCATAGTCATTGTATCTTGGGAGACAAATTGCCAAAGTAAACCATTAGCACCGTAGCGGGGCAATATTGTCTTAAGGACAGAGATTCCAAATCTCACCTCGACATTTCTAATACAAAGCCATTTGTTGTTTTTTGCTTGCTACTTTCTTAAGATACATACCCATAAAATTTTGTACTACAAGAATTACATCCTAAATGGGTTAGACAATAAATTGTATAACGTTTATTGTCTTGTGAAAACAGTAAAGGAACTCTGGGCATCGCTGGAAAAGAAGTACAAATCCGAGTATGCCGTCATGAAGAAATTCATAGTTGGACAGTTCTGGATTTCAAGATGGTTGATACCAAGCCTGTGATGGCGCAAGTGCAAGAACTACAAGTGATCTTGCATGACATTCATGCGGAAGAGAATGAGTCTAAGTGATTCATTCCAAGTCGCCGCTACAATTGAAAAATTGTCTCCTATGTGGAAAGACTTCAAGAACTATCTGAAACACAAACGGAAGGATATGAGTCTTGAAGATCTTGTGGTTCGACTACGAATCGAGGAGGACAACAAAGTTTCCGAGAGGAAGGCGGGTAGGTTTCAAATGGAACCACGAGCTAACCTAGTTGAACAAAAAACCGGATCAAAGTGTAAGTTTGACGGTACGGCCTCCAACAGTGGCAAGACGAAAAAGTTCAAAGGAAAATGCTATAAGTGTGGAAAGCCCAATCACATGGCAAAGGATTGTCGTAACAAAGACATTCGTGGAAAAACAAAAGATCAAGTCAACGTGACCGAACATGATCGGATCTCGGAAGACTTGAATGATCTAATGTTAACCGGTGTGATCTTTGAAGCAAACTTGGTGGACAATCCTATGGAATGGTTCGTCGATTCTGGTGCAACCCGACATGTGTGTTCGGACAAGGCCATGTTCTCCACATACACTCCAATAAGTGAGCGCCAACTCTACATGGGAAACTCCACTACATCTCCGGTAGTTGGACAGGGGAAGGTGGTTCTAAAGATGACTTCGGGAAAGGAATTGACTTTGATACATGTCCTACATGTTCCCGACATCCGAAAGAACCTGATATCCGAATCGGCTCTAGTCAAGACGGGTTTTAGACTAGTTTTAGAATCTGGAAAAATTGTGCTCTCCAAAATGGAGTTTTCGTAGGAAAAGGCTATATGGAGAAAAGCCTATTCAAAATGAATGTAATGACGATTAAACGTCAATTTGAAAGCAATAAAGTGAATGATTCTACTTATTTGATTGAGTCTTGTAATTTATGGCATGATCGTTTAGGTCATGTGAATTATGGTTCACTTAACAAATTAGTGAAGTTAAACTTATTGCCTCAAATGAATGTTAACTTGAAACATAAGTGTGAGACTTGCGTCGAGGCCAGGTTAACGAAACCGCCATTCCATTCAATTGAAAGAACCACAACACCTCTTGAATTAATTCATACGGATTTATGTGATCTAAAGTTTGTGGAAACTATAGGTGGGAAAAAATACTTCATCACTTTCATTGATGATTGTACAAGATATTGTTACGTCTATTTGCTAAGAAGCAAAGACGATGCCTTGGTGGTATTCAAACACTACAAAAAGATAAAGAATGTTCGAAGCGATAGAGGAGGAGAATATGGAGCACCGTTTGAAGAATTTTGCACTGAGTATGGCATTATTTACCAAACCACTGCCCCATATTCACCTCAATCAAATGGTATTGCCGAACGTAAAAATCGTACTCTAAAAAGAGATGATGAATGCTATGTTGATAAGTTCTGGATTACCACAAAACTTGTGGGGGGAAGCAATCCTGTCGGCCAACTACATTCTAAACAAAATACCACACAAAAGTAAGGATAAAACTCCTTATGAGTTATGGAAAGGCCACAAAAATACTTGAAAGTGTGGGGGTGCTTGGCTAAGGTAGAAGTACCAAAACCAAAGCAAGTGAAAATTGGGCCTAAACAATAGATTGTGTATTTATTGGTTACGCTAACAATAATAGTGCATATCGATTTTTAGTACACAAATCTGAAATTAGTGATGTGCATGAAGGTACAATCATGGAATCAAGAAATGTGGTATTTTTTGAAGAAATGTTTCCTTACAAATCTAACAAGGAAATGATCCCTAAGAAAATGGTGTATGAAGATGCTAACCATGACTCTATTGAAGAAATAGAGCCACGACGTAGCAAGATGACCAAAGTGGCAAGAAATAGAACCATGACTCTATTCATGACTTATATGTTGGAGAATGAACCAAGATCGGTTAGTGAAGTTTTATCTAGCCCTGATGCTCCTATGTGGAATGAGGCTATTAATGGCGAGATAGAATCCATAACGCAAAACCACACGTGGGAATTGGTAGACCTTCCAACTGGAAGTAAACCATTAGAATGCAAATGGATTCTTAAAAGAAAAGATAAGTCCGAAGGTTCAATTGATAAGTACAAGGCGAGACTCGTGGCAAAGAGATATAGACAAAAAGAAGGCCTTGGTTAATTTGAAACATATTCACCAGTCACGAGAATTACGTCCATTAGAGTGATCATTATTAGCGCTGCTGTAAACAATTTAGAGATACATCAATGGATGTAAAAACAGCATTCCTCGATGGGGAACTTGAGGAGGAAATTTATATGAAACAACCCGAGGGGTTTGTTGTTCTCGGACAAGAGAAAAATGTGCGTAGACTCGTTAAGTCATTATATGGGCTTAAGCAAGCGCCAAAGCAATGGCATGAAAAATTTGACAAAACAATGTTGTCAAATGGTTTCAAAATTAACAAGTGTGACAAATGCGTTAATATGAAAAACACGCCTAAAGCATATGTAATAGTATGCGTGTACGTTGATGATATGCTCATAGTGGGAAGCAACTTAGAAATCATCAACGCGACAAAGAAAATGTTAATAAAACATTTTGAAATGAAAGACATGGGTGAAGCTGATGTGATACTTGGAATTAAAATCTCCAAGATATCCGAAGGACGAGTATTGTCGCAGTCTCATTATGTTGAGAAAATACTCGAGAAATTTCTCGCGAATGATACGTCGTCTGTAAAAACACCCTATGACCCGAATCGACATTTGGTTAAAAACAAAGGAGACCCTGTCATGCAATTAGAATACTCAAGGATAAGTGACAGTCTCATGCATCTCATGAATTGTACACGTCCTGATATTGCATATGCGGTTGGCAAACTAAGTATATTCACGAGCAGTCCAAACAATGACCATTGGAAGGCATTGACGAGGGTACTTAAATATTTAAGATACACCATGAACTATGGATTGTACTATACAAGATATCCTGCTGTATTGGAAGGATACAGTGATGCAAATTGGATATCGGACACTCAAGACTCCAAGTCAACAAGTGATTATGTGTTTACCATTGGAGGGGCTGCAATGTCGTGGAAATCTACCAAGCAAACTTGTATTGCTAGATCCACTATGAAATCTGAATTCATAGCTTTTATTAAAGTGGGAGAAGAAACCGAATGGCTTAGAAGTTTCTTGGAAGAAATTCCTTGTTGGGAAAAACATGTGCCTGCAATTAAAATACATTGTGATAGCAAATCTGCTATAGGAAGGGCACATAGTAGCATGTATAATTGTAAGTCTAGACATATACGTCGTAGACACAATACTATTAAACAGTTGATCTCAAATGGCATTATGTCCATTGACTACGTGAAGTCAAAGGAAAATATTGCGGATCCGCTCATGAAAGGCTTGCCTAGAGATCAAGTATATAGTTTATCGAGGGGAATGGGATTAAAACCATATAATCAAAATCTTGTGGTGGATACCCAACCTATGTGACTGGAGATCCATAGATCTAGGTTCAAAAGGGACAACCAAACTACAAGATTGTATAAAAACCTTGGAGAATTAATCTCCGACCCATTCCTATGATAAGGGGTGTAGCCTGCAAAAGGGGAACGAGAATAGGCAAAAGGCCTTTAATGATTCCTAAGACATATTATAATATGTTGGAGTATAGCGGGATACTTTTCTAGGAGATCACCTACGTAAGTGCGAAGTGTGGTCGCTTCAAAGAATGAAAATGTTGAATAAATAGATAGATAGAGATTGTTATGAGATAAGGAGATAAGATAATCTTTGTATTTGATTTATTGGAGTGTTTTCTTTCTTAGGATTCTTTAGTATTAGGAGTCTATATAAACCTACATTGTATCTCTTCTTTTATATAGTTTTGAATAAAGAGTTTCTAGTTCTCTTAAAACTCATCTTTCTACATGGTATCAGAGCCATTAGATCCTATATGAATTTTTTTTTCCCAAAGTTTTTCGCGGCTGTTACTGTGCGCGGCTACTGTTCACGCGAACGAGATTACTGTTTGCGGCTACTGTTCACGCGACGCGATTACTGTTTGAGGCTACTGTTCACGCGAACACAAACACGTCGCATTCATCGCTTCCGCATCATCGTACATTGCGCATACACATCGCCCTCTTTATCGCAGACAGTGGACGAATTTTTCTGTACAGAATTTCATCGCCTGTGGTTTCCAGCCACGTTTTTGAGTTCATACCTGGATCCATTTTTTTTTCGTTCAATTCTTCACTGCCCATCGCACAAATGGCTTCTACAGATTCTTCTTCCTCGGCCACCACAAATTCTACCACTACACTCACCCCACCAAAACTTACTGATTTTTCTTCCAATCCTATTACGAATCATCGGTTAAGTTGACTCAATTACCTTCAATGGTCTCAGTCGGTGAGGATTATTCGAGGTAGGGGTCGAGATGACTTTATTTCTGGCTCAAGCCGCTGCCCTGTCAAAACTGATGAAGCAGCGTTTAAAACATGGAATATCGAAAACAATATGGTGATGTCATGGCTTATCAATTCCATGACACCCGATATTGGTGAACAATTCCTATTGTATTCCACGGCCAAATCAGTTTGAGATGCTGCCAGGGATACTTTCTCCAGCAAGGATAATATCGCCGAGCTGTTTGACATCGAAAGCCGCATTCAGGCACTGAAACAGGGGGAGTCCACCGTTACCCAGTATTTCACAGACCTTACAAGTTACTGGCAACAACTGGATCTTTTCGAGTCCTATGAGTGGAAGTGTTCTGATGATGAATCAATTCACAGATCCATCGTCGAAACTCGACAACTTTTTCAATTTTTATTGGGCCTCAACACTGTGATATCCCCAAAATGATTATGTGATTTAATCATTAATTACGTTAATATGAGGATTTTGGTGTTAATTAATTGGGTTGAATAATTATAGTGGGGAAATGCATTTCAGGGTACATGTGTTATATGTTGGGATTTTGGGGTTGTGGCATGATTAATTGAGGTGGGTGTTATTTGTTTTGGTGAAGCATGTTTAATTGGGAATTTGAAGTATTTTATTGTTTAAAATACTATAAATATCATGTGAGGATATTTTAATACATCGTGCTAAATACCGGGACCAAAACATAACACATCATATCACCCAACACCCAACCACCCCCCCAACCCATGCTGATGACTCTGCATGGCTGACCCATACCCCCACTTGGCCTCATCATTCAACCCATCGCCTCCACTCCAATCTCGCCACTTTCTCTCCAAAATAACCTCCAGCAGCTGCTAAGCAAAATTGAGAGGAGCTCTTCCATTTTCATTGCTTGGAAACCTTCCAAAAATCGGAGCAAAGGAGGGTGAGAAACCATGCTCTGGTTTTGATTTAAGTTGTTTGAGTTCAAGCTTTTACTTGGTGTAAAAAAGGCATGCTAGCTTAGGTTTATTTAAAACTTCGATTTAAGTGCTTACATGGTGTTGTTATGAATCTCCCAGTATTTTTCCTTGGGCATGTTTCATATCTTATGTGAAGGATTTAAGCATGTAAAGTGTAGTGTTCGAAAATCTGGGTAGGGTGAGTGCCCTGTTTTTCTGGAAAATATGGAATGGGAGAGAAGTTGTGAAGATGTTATTATGCATGTTAGCTAGGTTTTTGGTAAACCTTTGATTTGAGTACATACATGGTAGTTTTGTGAAGCCCTTGGCGTTTTTGTTCGAGCATATTTCATGACTTATGTGGTAGATTTATTTGCTTGAAAATGGGTACTCGAAAATCTGGGTGGGGAAGATGATACCCTGTTTCCAGAAAAAAAAACTTGGGTGAGTACTGATATGGTTGAGCAATTTTTATGCATGTGGGTTTTAAGTATGGGTATAACTTCGCTATGAATACACTCAGGGTAGTGTATTGTAGCTCTTAGCATATTTGTTCAAACATGTGGTGTATCTTATATGCTTGATCGAAGGGTATGAAAATGGGTGTTCGAGAATTCTGGAATTGCGTTTTTTGAACAGGGCAGCTCGATCGATCGGAATTCCATTTTGATCGATCGAGCGAGGCAGAACTTTGGTATTGAATGAAGGTGTCTTCTCGATCGATCGAAAAGAGGGGCCGATCGATCGAGAGACCCAGAATGTTGAAAAATATAAATTGTTATATTGTTTTTGATATTGAATCATAATGAGGTGCCTAATGTTGTGTTATGTGGTTATGTAGAACCATCTCAGGTACCAACACAGACGAGGAGATAAAGTCTGTTGACTCCTCTATCTTTTGAAAGGTACGTAAGCGACGTACGGGCATCCCAACGGTAATATGTATTTTATGTTTGTCTATTTGACACATGATTGATGCAAAGTTGTGCATAAGAGTATTATACATGTTGATATGCATTGTTGTTGCATGATTATATATGTGGAATAAAGAGTGTGTATTCCACGAGTCAGGGTTATCATAGTGATGATTTTAATGCTTACGCTTATACCGCTAAAAATGTGGAGCAAGGCTTGCACATGGAGGCGGGGTATACCATACTAAGCGGGGAAGAAGGTACCGCTAGTATGAAGAGCGGGGAAGAAGGTACCGCTAGCGGGGAAGAATGTACCGCTTGTTATGAAATAATGAAGCGGGGAAGATGGTACTGCTTATTATGAAGTTAAGAAGTAAGAAGCATTTAAAATACACTGATGATAAACTGACTAAGAAAGATTAAGATTAAGATTAAGAAGTGAAGTTATGTCATGACATTTACTTAAGGAAGCCATAATTTCATATAATGATTTGATTATGAGTTAAATTACAGGGACAACCAATGGGCGTTTTAATGCATTGGAAATACAGGAAGTATTTTATATCTATGATTATGCATTATGCTTTACATTCATATTATGTTGAATATGAATTATGATGTGCTCATGTGTTGGGGGTTGTCTTTGTAGGTGCATTTAATTCAGAGAACAAGGGTCGGGGTTGACACGTTGAGCTTTAAGGAGTGCTACAGGATTAGCATAACAGAGTTTCATTTTGTATAAGTTTCTACAAGGAGTATAGTAGAACTATAGTCTTATATGATGTTACTAAGAGATGTGACTAATCCCTTTTGGAATTCTTTTCATACTGTAATCTCTATAAGCTCAGGATATCAACACGGCCTATTACTCTGATTATGTATGATTAGTTCTCTTATTTGCACCTTAGTATCTTGTTAAGATAACGGGGTCTCACAAACACCAACCTTGATGATGTTCGGGCACGGGTTCTGTCCATTAAGCCCCTGCCTCGACTGCGTGAAGCCTTCTCCGCCATGCGCCATGAAGATAGCCGAAGGAAATTAATGATGAGCTCTCCGACTGGTACCCAGTTAATTGAGGAATCAGCCTTGGCAGCACCAAGAACCATTCCTGGTGGGGCACCTCAACAAGATATTGCTTCTCATCACACTGGCTCGGTTGGGCAGCCTTCCGGTTCCTCCAATAATATGCGTAATGGTCGCCTTGGTGTGAAGAATGCAAACAGACCTAATCACACTCTTGACACTTGTTGGAAGATTCATGGTAAACCGGCAAACTAGAAATCTTTCCGTCAGCGGCGTGCTCAAGTTGCCCAATCTGACGGATCTGGCCAAGCTTCCCAACCTTCAGCAAAGAGCAACTTGATGCCCTTCAAAATTTGTTGTCTAAAGCACTTCCATCCAACAACGCTCCGCCTCTGGTGCTGGTAATCATGCCCATACAGGTATTGTTTCCAAAGCCTTGCTCTCACATCAGATGTTATCAGATTATTGGATCATTGATTCAGGTGCATCTGAGCACATGACGGGGAATTTGAACATGTTTCAATCCTATCAGCCAAGCACTTCGGTTGCACTGTCCGGATTGCAAACGGTTGCTGCGTGCTAGTTGTTGGCACTGGTTCAGTACCCATCTTGGAGGATTTGGTGCTAAAATCGGTTTTATATGTTCCTGATCTTGAGTGCAACCTGTTATCTGTTAGTCGCCTAAGTATGGATCTCAACTGTGTCACTAAATTCTTGTCTACCTCTTGTGTTTTTCAGGACTTGGCTTCGGGGCGGACGATTGGCAATGCTGAGATCTGTGCAGGCCTATACCTCATTCGACCCACTCGTGTTGTTGCTTCTCAGTGTGCACGTTCATTTAATTCCTCATTTTCTATTAATTCTTTGAGTTTGAACAATGATATTTTATTATTACATTATCGTTCAGGGCATCCTAGTTTTTTGTATCTTGCAAAACTTTTTCCTTCGTTATTTCGCAATAAAAAATTGAATTCTTTCACGTGTGATGTTTGTCAATTATCTAAACATACTCGTCATTACTTCAAACATATTGCGTATAAGCCATCCCATCCATTCTCACTCATTCACAGCGATATTTTGGGTCCTTCCAGAGTTAAAAACGTCACTGGTTCTCGTTGGTTTTTACTGTTTGTTGATGATCACACTAGACTCTCATGGGTTTTCTTAATGAAAGACAAATCTGAAACAAGTGACATTTTTAAGCAATTCAACACCATGATTCAAACCCAATTCTCTACCCGTATTCGTGTATTAAAAACTGACCGTGCCCGTGACTATTTTAACTCCAACCTTGGCGCTTACCTACATACCCAAGGTATTATCCACCAAAGTTCATGTGTTGATACTCCTCAACAGAATGGGATCTCTGAGCGCAAGAATCGTCACTTACTTGAGGTTGCTCGCTCCTTACTCTTTTCCCATGATGTACCTTCTTGTTTTTGGGGTGATGCAGTTCTGACTGCCGCTTACCTCATTAATAGAATGCCCTCTCGTATCCTCAAGTTTGATACTCCTATAAAAACCCTTCTCAGGACTTATCCTACCTCGCACCTTTTACCGACTATTTCACTCAAAATCTTTGGATGTACTTCCTTTGTACACATCCACTCACATGCTCGGGGTAAACTTGACCCACGATCGATAAAATGCATTTTTCTTGGTTATTCTCCCAACCAAAAAGGGTATAAATGCTACTCACCAATTCTCAAGCGTTTCTTCCATACCATGGATGTGACATTCTTTGAAAATCAGCCTTTTTATCCTCGGTCTTCGATTCCGGGGGAGAGCGATCTGAATGAATCTCAAACTCCAGCAGCAATCCAACCAACCATACCCATTATAGAGCCAACCATACCCATTATAGAGCCTTTCACAATCTCTCATCATCCACTTCATGTGCCTGAACCACCATTGCAGGTTTACTCTAGGAGGCATCGGGAACCTGAACAAATTCAGCCTTGTCATGGCTCCTCCTTGGATCCACGTTTTGTTGAGAAACCACGAGGTAATACTGATTCTTCTAACCACAGTATTGATGATTCTGATGATAGGCCTATAACAGTTAGAAAAGGGGTGAGATCATGCACTCAGCATCCTATATCTAAATTTGTTTCAACTGATCACTTATCTCCTACATATCGAGCTTTTGTGTCATGTTTAGATCAGGTCCAGATACCGTCCAATATTGAGACTGCTATGCAAGACCCAAATTGGAAATCTGCTGTCCTAGACGAAATAATAGCTCTAGAGAAAAACAAAACATGGCTCATTACTGATTTACCTCCAAATAAGAGGACTGTTGGGTGTAGATGGATTTTTTCAGTGAAACATAAATCTGATGGGAGCATAGAGCGATATAAAGCCAGATTAGTTACAAAAGGGTATACCCAATCTTATGGCATTGATTTTATCAAGAGACGTTTGCTCCAGTTGCCAGGTTAAATACTATCCGAGTTCTTCTCTCTATTGCTGGAAATATGGACTGGCCCTTATATCAGCTTGATGTCAAGAATGCTTTTCTCAACGGAGATCTTGAGGAAGAAATCTATATGGATATTCCTCCTGGATTTGGGACTCAGTCTACGGTTAATAAAGTATGCAACTTGAAGAAATCCCTTTATGGCCTGAAGCAGTCACCCCGAGCTTGGTTCCATTGTTTCTCCACTGTTCTAAAGGGGAACGGTTACTTACAGTGTCAGTCTGATCACACATTGTTTGTCAAAAATTCAGAGGAAGGAAAGATCACTATTCTTATAGTGTATGTTGATGGTATTGTTCTCACAGGAAACCACAATGATGAAATGAACTCAGGTGAAAGCTCTACTTTCTAGGGAATTTGAAATGAAAAATCTAGGACATTTGAAGTATTTTTTAGGAATGGAAGTTGCTCGATCATCCAATGGTATCTTTATTTCTCAAAGAAAATATGTATTGGACCTCCTAAAGGAAACTGGAATGTTGGGATGCAAACCCATAGACACACCGATGGACACTAAAGTAAAGATGGAAGCAAGAGAAGGCAGTCCATTGGTTGACAAAGGAAGGTATCAGCGCTTAGTGGGGAAGCTAATTCATCTTTCACACACACGCCCGGATATTGGTTTTGTGGTTAGCGTTGTCAGTCAATTTATGAATAACCCAACCAAGGATCATATGGATGTTGTATATCGAATATTGAGGTATCTCAAAAGAAATCCTGGAAATGGTTTGTTCTTCAAGAAGTCGACAAACAGAAGTGTCAAAGTTTACAGTGATGCTGATTGGGCTGGCTCTCACACTGACAGAAGATCAACATCTGCTTACTGTGCATTTGTATGGGGAAATCTGGTAACATGGAGGAGTAAGAAGCAAACTGTTGTAGCTAGGAGCAGTGCAGAAGCAGAGTATCGTGCCTTGGCTCAAGGCATATGTGAAGGAATGTGGTTGAAAAGGTTGCTAAGTGAACTCAAGCTAGACAACAATCATCCAGTTGAAATGATGTGTGATAATCAAGCCGCCTAAGCATTGCTAAAAATCCAGTGCATCATGACCGTAACAAACACGTTGAGTTAGATCGACACTTCATCAGTGAAAAGATCGAGAAGAGAATTATTGATCTCAATTATGTCTCCACTCACATGCAATTTGCTGACATCTTAACTAAGGCACTTCATCATCCTTTATTTGAAGATTTTTGTTCCAAGCTGGGCATGATAGGCATATATGACCCTGCTTGAGGGGGAGTGTTGAATAAATAGATAGATAGAGATTGTTATGAGATAAGGAGATAAGATAATCTTTGTATTTGATTTATTGGAGTGTTTTCTTTTCTTAGGATTCTTTAGTATTAGGAGTCTATATAAACCTACATTGTATCTTCTTTTATATAGTTTTGAATAAAGAGTTTCTAGTTCTCTTAAAACTCATCTTTCTACAAAAAGCACTTATGAAACCAAGCGTAGTCCATGGCAGAAACGGACACAATCGTAAGAAACCAATACGGAGGTTAGAATTGTTATGGTGTAGGTTCAATTGTCTTGGTTTACACCAACGACTAAATAGTTCAAGACTATAAGTTCATTATTAAGTCAAGTAAATCCGATTGAATACTACTACGGAAGATTCAAAGCCGCAAGCTATCTCTCCAGATGCCATAATAGTTCGTCAAAGCGCCCAATTGCACACATGCATTAATTTAATTCATCTGGTGAATTGTTAGAAAAAGAAATGAATTAAAAAAATTTAACATGCTCGATCGATCGAGCGGGCCAGAAAATTTATTGTCTTCATGAACAGTAGCTCGATCGATCGAGCATTGTATCTGTTTTATGAAATGGTATGTCCATTCACGTTTAGGGTACGATTTTTGGTGATATAGTGCCTCCAAATGGTGTCCATTCGGACTTCTTTTTGGTTCACTATATATACAATACATCCCCACTAGTTTAATATACATTGATTTTCGAAATTCATTCAGACAAGAAGTGAGAAAATAGAGAGCATTTTGTTGTTCATCATTTTTCTTCTAGTTGAATGCTTTGAACCTTTGTGGTTCGAAGACTTGTGATTTGGAGTGCTCCTATCAAAAGTCATAGTCGTTGTATCTTGGGAGACAAATTGCCATAGCAAACCGTTAGCATCATAGCGGTGCAATAATGTATTAAGAACGTAGATTACAAATCTCGCCTCGACATAAAATTGCTTTGAAGCCATTATTTTAATTTTTGAGAGAAATATATACAACAAAAAAAACATTACATAAAGTAAATTAAAGTTTAAGCACTTCCAACTTGATTGTCAACTCTCTCTGATAACCAATAAATAACAAAACCTGGTTCTTACCGTTTCCTAGAAACAAATAGCTACACATTTTCAAAGAAGAATACAATAAACCCTCAATACCCAAAAACATTGATACCTGAAGAGAGAGCTTGGGGACTATAAAATCAAATTACCTCGAAGTGGGCTTTCCCGAAAAGTAACAAAAGGCTGCTTCGTTTTCACGAAAGAATGAAACTGCACAAGGAAAAGGGCTCTGAAGCTTGTTTCTTGGAGATAAATTAGGTATAGTAACGGTGGTTCTGTCACGTTGTCGTGTAGGAAGTGAAAAGGCGCAGTTGATTAGCATCTCATCTCTTCTAGCAGTGTTTTGGATGGTGTGTGCTATGGGTAAAGATTGAATCTTGGAAGAATCCCCGGTGAAATTCTTTGTCAATTAGTGCGTGTACTGCGTGTAAAATTTCGTGGATTTTTTTATATTAGCATGAAGTACGGTGTGACGCACGTAGACACTAATTATATATAATAGCAATTAAAATAATTGAAGTTAAAAATATAATCTATAAATCTTATGTTATACACGTCATCTTTACTATATTATAATGCATCAATACCTTATAAAAATCGTTTTGATCCGTTTGATTACACCAATGTTAAATTACTTATAAAACCCAAAAACAATAATTTTGCTTTCTATTACTAAGGGGTCAAAATGTCAAAAACAAAAAATCATCTCACACTCTCCACTTTAGAAAACTGTTCCATTTTGAACAAATTCGTCACAGCCTTTTCTCCCTTCCACCCTCACGGTTTCCACTTTCCGCGTTCTCTTCGAAAAAACTTCTTTCTCGATCATTACAGCCTTGCTCTCTGATTTCCAGCGGTTTCATAAATTTCTCCTCTTCCCCGTGTGCATCAATTTTCCCCTCTCCTCCCTTCTTATGTCTTTTTTTTTTTTTTTTGCTTAAACTGAAATTCTTTTCTGATGAGAAATTTTGCCAAAGCAATGAGGTTGGTCGATGAGTAGTTTTACAAACAACACAGGTCTCCTATTCAGGTACTAATTATATTATATCTTTAAAAAAGTTGAGGTCTTTACAGATAATATGTTTATGTGACGTTATTGTTGAAAAAAGTTGAGATCTTTTACGGTTGGAAAATATGTTGAATTTCTGAGTATTTTTCCGATGCCTTTTCTATTTGATGTGTGCTTTTACTGCTTTTGGCAAGGTGGTTTTGATTGGCAACAATGTTACTTCATCTTTTCAAGACATTGAAGCTAGTTTTGGTGAGTTTAATTAAATTTTTTTCTTGCGAATAGTTTGAATTTTGTATCACATGATACTATAATATGTGTCTGGGTAAACCCAATTTGTGTGTAGTTTTAGGATATCTCAGATGATTCAAAATGCGCTTAATTTATGTCTTTTATTTTTTTGTTATGATTTTTTTTATTAAAAATGTGAAGTGAAACTCTGCACTATTTGCTTATGGAAAACAATTTTCATTCCAAAAAGTTTTCATAAATGACTGATTTAGTTGCTTGTAGTTTGTTGATGGTCCAGTTGTGCTTTCTTGATATTGAGATAAAAGAAACTTCTTTTTTGTTTTTGAATCTCAAGAGCATGTGATGTAGATTATGCTCACTCAATCCCTCTTTATGCTCTTCTAATGTACTCAACCCTCTTTAAAAAAGAAGCCATACAGGGATTTTCTCTGGCATGTTCAACCGTAAATTACTTTTTATGTTTTTTTAAAGATTAATCTATAATGTATTTGTTTTCAGCTTTTTTCCTTAATTTGAGGATTTCTGACGGAGTAAACGAAGTTAGTAGTTGTTTTTTTTATAATGGGCTGAATCCATTGGTCAGCACGAGTTTCAATGGGGTAATATATTGCGGACCTAATTTTTCAGCTATCTTATGTTTTTGTTGTGTTCATCATTTTTTTTACGGAACTTCTATACAGATTAATATCTTGATTTGAAGTCATTTTGTTGCAATCAATTTCTGATTTTGAAACATTGTGTTAGTATATATATTTTTTGCTTCTAATGTGTAAGGATCCTGCGTAAAATTAAAATGACACCGTCATAATCCTAACTTTCAACTCCATTTTAAATCTTTGATTGTCTGGACTTGGCCATGAAGATATATCAAAGAAGTTTTATTAATTAAACTTCTCTTCAGTCTCCCTCACTTTCCACTTTAGAATGCCCACGTGTCTTATCAGCAAACCACTTTAAGAAAGGATTTTTTGATGCTACCTACTGCCCTTAGGGGTCTATCCACCATACATTGAGAATACTCCATTTGGAATAATCACAATGGTAAGATGTACCCTAAGGGCTAGGAAACTACTTAGTTTTTCTCTTTGCATGCTATTTCTCCTCTAAATGTTCCAACAATTCCTAGGAGATAGAATTAAGCTTAAAATTTCCACTGGTTTTAACTTCTCTCCAATTCTTTTTCAAACTTCCTTTGCATTTGGTTTCTGATAGTAATAGCCATTAAAGTCATTTGGTAGAAAAAGCAACGCTATACTTTTTATAGGTAAAATTTATATCAATAAAATTGCAAGATCCATGAAAATTTCTATTTGTTTTACGTTTGATTTTGTAATTTATGTCTATTCAATGATCATTTAGCACTCCTACCACCAATCAGTTTTCAGTACTAAATGTTGCATTATTTCTTGTTAAGAAAGAAAAACTGCATTATTTTATATATAAAAATTTATTTTACTACATCTTATGTGATTACTTAGAATATCATAACTAAAAAATACTTAAAAATGATCGTATATTACATGTGTGCAACATTTAATATATTCATATATTACTTTACACGCGCAACGTGTGTGCATGATCCGCTAGTAACATATAAACTACATGAATTTTAAAAAAAATATTTATTTGCCCAAATAAGAGTAGATGAATAGTTAATCAAATCAAAGCATATATGACTGGTCAAGAATATAAGCACCTCATACAAACATGAACATTGTTATTTCATCAATTCTTCTCCTTTCTTGTTTGTAGCCTAATGACTCATCTTGGCCAGCTCTTTCACCCCCCAATGCTCAGCTCGACAAGAAAACAAATTGAGCTAATGATAATCGATCGATTTCTCATTGTGTTTTGAGTTTCGACATAGGAAGAACTGGACAGATTCCTAATTAATATATTTCAAATTGTTTTCAGCATCTTGTATTTTTGTTACATTATCAAATTGTATAACTTGAATCTAAATCCGAATTGTACTAAACATAGCTCTAGAGACAACACTATAATATTGAAAATGCATATTGCCAGCCAGTTGAAGTAATTATTTCGAAAAAAAATAAATTTGATCTCCAAATGATCCACTTATGTCAGTGACAAGGATATGAATTATGACAAAAAGAATATATGTATAAAAGTAAACGGCTTCTCTAATTCAAAACAAAATCTTTGATGTGCAGAACATGACAATCTGGAGCTCGTTGCATCTTTTCAATCATGTTTTTTTTATCAACAATGATAAACAATAATTTCTTAATGTATTTTGACCCCAAAACACACAGCCAAAACCACATTCTTCAGGCTTTTGTTATATCATTATTAATTAAAATTAATAGTAGCCAACTGCATTGGAGAAATGGATGGCAGAAACTGAATATTGCACAGTTTATTAAAGTGGAAGTTACGGGAGATGAATAAACATAATTAATTGTTATTAAAGTGGAAGTTATGGGAGATGAATAAACATAATTGATTGCTCAATGATTAAATTATTATTAGAATTTGTGGGAGGAAAAAAATTAACGATTGATTGTCTATATATCTAGGTGTGAGCAAAATTTCGGTTTAACCGAAATAACCGACCGAACCGAATAAATTTGGAAATTCGGTTCGGTCAATTCGGAAGTTCGGTTTTATTTTTTTAAAATATCGGTTAACTCGGTTCGGTTATCGGTTTTGATTTTAAAAATATCGGTTAACCGATTTAACCGATCTAACAGGTTTTTATTATTATTTTATTTTTTTATATTTTTAAAATCAGTTTTAATTTATTTTTATAATTTTTTTACATTTTCAAAAATATCGGTCAATTCGGTTACCGACCGAATTAACCGATATTTTATCGGTTCGGTTTGTTCGTTTCTTAAAAAAGTTCGGTTTGTTCGGTTTTGTAAAAAAAAATTCGATTTTTTCGGTTTGGGTTAATTCGGTTCGGTTTTTAACCGAATAAACCGAATGCTCACCCCTATATATATCTCCTAAAATCTTAAAAGTATATCCTTTTAGTGTCATTTATTTATAAGGATGAAGAGTTCATTCTATCTTTTCACAATTAGAAAACAAATCCAAAGGCTACGATGAGAGTTATGTAAAACTTTAATGTGATAAGGAGATAAATGAAAAACCAATTTTTTATTAATTTTTTCCGCCCACTTTAATTATAATTCTAACTAAGTAACTGTAAATTGATTATATCTATTCCACCTAATTTACCATTATATATTTATATTAATACTCTAACAGATGCTAATGAATTATCATTATAGTTAACATTGATTGTAGTGATTTTATGTCATATATTGACTTCGAGAATAGAGAGTAACCCTTATATTAACATAACACCTTTAAATGTTTCAAATTTTTATTTTGTTCTATTAGTACAATTTCTAATTAAGGAACAAATTATGGCATCACAAGAAGAAATATAAGAAAACCCAATTCACTTATGTTGTATTTGAGATTAAAATATGGTTTTGTTTTTTTAAAAAAAAATTCGCTTTCATTATTTTTCAAAAAATACATCAAATTTTAAGAATATTTCATAAAATATAAAAGTTATGGGGCATTTACCTTTCATGTTAACATTGTCCTTTAATTTGTCAAATAACATTTATTGAAACGAAACTTATAGAGATAATAGAAATTTTGAGAAATATAACTTAATTCCCTCGTAATAATTAGATTATCGATTTTACAATAGCAGAGAAGTAGTGTCTTTATGATGATGATAATTCAGTATTCATTGATTTATTAATAATTCAAGATTTTCACTTCAAAAATTTCGGCTACTCCTTGTATTTCAAAGAAGAGGAATTCACATAACAAATTAGATTAATTTTTTTGTGATTCAAATAAAGATATTTTATCTTTTTATCCGAATGTTTTTAGAGTAAGTATTAACATAGTAATATTGTTTAATCTCTTTTTAGTTTTTCCCTCACATGAATTCTTAAAATAAATCAATTGAATAATAAATTGTGTTTATTTATATCCCATAACTTTCATTTTAGTTTAATCTATTCAACTACGCAAGTTTAATGTATATAGAATCCATCATTAATATTCGTGCTTTTACTTTTCAAATGATAATAACTAATAATAAGCATAAATACTAAAAAATATAAATAAGGTTTAGAATTTGTTATTAATATATTTAACCATAATTCTAAAAAAATCATGATAATGATAAACAATGTGGCAATATAAATTAGTGGTATTTCAAGAGCCATTACAATGCCAAAATAAAGTGAATAGATGAAAAAGGAAAATATAGTAGGTATTTTTAAAATCTATATAATATATACCAATTAATAAGGTCTTCCCAAACGTCTAATATACATTTTAATTGCCCATCTTTCCCATTCACAAAATTAAATTTTTTTTATTAACTTTTGATATTTTTTATTACTGCCAATAAATTTGAGAAACTCTTGATATTTTTGTATAGATGATAAGAAGGGAAAAAAGGTTGGCAAATTCCAATAGGAGTTAAAAACTAAACAAATAGAAATCCAATACTTTAGTAATTGCACATATGATTTCATTTTTTATTATGATAATTTATTAGGTACATATATATAGAGGAAACATTATCCGAGTAGAAGATGATAAATGATGGAAATAAATTAGTGGTTGCCCAAGTAAAGAAGTTGATATATATATATGGATGTAGGAATGATGGTGTATATGTAATTTCACAATTAGAAAACCATCTCAACGTCCACACATTTATAGATATATATAGATATAGATATAGATTTCTTCGGAGGTTTTAACTGTAAAGATGATGATAAAGCTTCGTCGTCATATCTCCAACTAATCTCAAACCAGCAGGACCACGGAGAAACGAGACTTAACACGAGGATATTATCTTTATATGAATTCAAATTTAATTTAGATATATGATATTTATATAAAAAATTAAACAGTATATATCCAAATCAAATTTGAATCATCAAGTCATCCCAAAATCAGAGCAATCGTCCACTCAATGGGCATGCCATAATAATTTTATAAGATATTATATTGAAGTCTCAATTTATGCCTGAGCTAGTTAGCAAATAGCAATGATCTATTGGGAGAAAGTCAATGCTATTAACCAGTTCTTGAATGATTTTTATGGTAAGCTTACGAGTTGTAATGATTATAAGGCATTATAATATAATGCAATATTTTTATTAATAATTTTGATTCATTAATTTAAGGGTAAATAGTGGATATACTCAACGTTCAGCTACTTTAGCACTTTACATTCTAACCTTTTAAAATATGCACCTAAATCACTAAATAATTTTAAGTAGTGCACTTAATCTTCCAAACAATATTCGGGGATAAATTTTTCGAATATACTGACTGCAAATTCCCTCACATGTATCGTATATATCATGATCTAGAGTATGATATTAGATGATGAAATGATGTAAATATAATATGAGTGATAAAAACTGATATATATATATAATTTATATAATATGATTAATTATATGATATTTGGTATATAAATTGAACATAAAACATAATTTAAGCAATCAGTGATCAAATCAAAAGGCTTTTTACACGGTCTCATCGATGTCGAAGTATTGAGAATACCGGTAAAAGTTGGTTGAGTCTTGAATCCTCCGTCCCTTCCCCTTTCCTTCGATACATTCGAGAAATCGCCACTCTTTCTTCCCCGCTTAACCATAAGTCCTCTTGCATTTCATCAAACACTTCTAGATCATCAAATTCTCCAAATTTTCACCCGCAACAATGTCTTACTCTCACCTCCTTCACACTTCATTCATTCCCACAGATCCCCGGTCCTTCCGCTGCCGCAACGGAGGAGATGCCAACCTCACACGGACAACTCTCCAAATTCAATCCAAGATTCGCGAGATATTCATGCCGGCGCTCAGCTCCACCATGACTGAGGGAAAAATCGTTAGCTGGGTCAAATCGGAGGGCGAGAAGCTGGCCAAAGGGGAGTCTGTTGTTGTGGTTGAGTCGGATAAAGCGGATATGGATGTGGAGTCATTTTATGATGGGTATCTCGCTGCAATTATCGTGGACGAAGGCCTGTCTGCCGCTGTTGGTTCCACTATCGCTTTGCTTGCCGAATCAGAGGAAGAGATTGCACTCGCCCAATCGCATAAATCTTCTTCATCCGTTCCTGTTTCAACCCCTCCCCCTGCTGACACCGAGTCTCCGAAGGTGTTGGACGAAATCCCGAGCCCGCAGACGACCACTTCAGCATCTGTATTTGCTAGCGTTACCACTTCTGCGGTTAATTCAGGTGCATTGGCATCGGCCGTGCATCCAGCGTCTGAAGGGGGGAAGAGAGTGGTGTCGTCACCGTATGCCAAGAAATTGGCTAAGGATTTTGGAATGGATTTGAGGGGTGTTATTGGGAGTGGGCCAAACGGTAGGGTTGTGGCAAAGGACGTGGAGGCTGCGGTGGCTGCTGCAAAAGTGAGTGGCGGTGGTGCTACAGCTGTGCCTACCGAGATGGTTAAGCCTAGCGGTGGCGAATTGGGGTCAGTAGTGCCTTTCACAACAATGCAAGGCGCGGTGAGCAGGAATATGGTGGAGAGCTTGGCAGTGCCGACCTTCAGAGTGGGCTACACTATCACAACTGATGCGCTTGATGCTTTGTACAAGAAGGTAACCTGATTCGACTGTAGAGCTATATGCTTTTCTTTGAGAGTTAAATTGCATCCGGATGGTTAAACTGCATGTTAAATGAGTGAATTGCGACATGTTTTGACAGTAACAATTTTAGTTCTTCAGAACGAATCACAACATAAATATTTCCCTAAAACTTGTCCTTGAAATATTTGCTGAATACTCTTCCCGAAAACACTCAAAGCAAAACCAAACAAGACCTATAACTTTACATTTATGAGGCTTTTCCTTTTTTTTAATATATAATTTCTGGTTTATATTTTTGCTTAGCAAGCCTTTTCTTTTCAATGATTTTCAGATAAAGTCCAAGGGGGTGACAATGACAGCATTACTGGCCAAGGCCACCGCTCTTGCGCTGGTCAAACATCCTGTTGTGAATTCCAGTTGTAGAGATGGCAAAAGCTTTACATATAATAGTCATATCAACATTGCAGTTGCAGTGGCCACGGATGGTGGTTTGATTACACCAGTGCTTCAAGATGCTGATAAGGTAACTATACTAAACTTCTTCCTCATTCAATCATGTGAGACTCTGCTGTTTGTTGCCCTTCTCTATTGATTACTTGAGTAACTTCTGTTTCCCATTATATTTTTGTCTTAGATTGACCTTTATTCACTCTCAAGAAAGTGGAAGGAGTTAGTTGATAAAGCAAGAGCAAAGCAGCTCCACCCTAATGAATATAGTACAGGTGAGTTCGTTAGATAACCAAATTGCTGCTACAGGCCTGTAGAAAGTCTTACTTTCCCTAAATGTTACCTTTACTGTGGTTTAAACTCTTCTTGGTTGTTTTGAATCTGTCAAGTCATAAAATTAACAAGTGTCTAACTCTGAATTGTTGTGATTGGGCACTTTATCCACCCCCTAAAAACGAAATAGTTCTGGTCAGAAATGCTAGTCATCTTCTGAAACTTCATTCTTTGTCAATTTATGGAAAGTGTCATTGTGAACTTACTGTGAATACTGACAGCTCCATCATGATATTGGCTTTTGGTTGATGATTGTTTGATCACATTACAGGGACTTTCACCCTATCCAACCTTGGAATGTTTGGTGTGGATCGCTTTGATGCCATCTTGCCCCCAGGAACCGTAAGTTGGAAGTTATAGTAAAGGCACTATTGCCAATTGACTGAATGGTAATATGAAACTTGCAAATCATCTGATCATTTTGAATTATATTTGGCATTTCTTCAGGGTGCAATTATGGCTGTTGGAGCTTCTCAACCCACTTTGGTCGGTACTAAGGATGGTCGGATTGGGTTGAAAAATCAGATGCAGGTGGGTTCATGTGTTCTGATAACCCGTCTGGTCAATTCTTATGTCTGCGTTCATTTTTTTATGAAACTTGTCACCTGCTTGAGTTCTTATGTGCCCAATTCTTCCAGGTAAACGTTACTGCAGATCATCGGGTCATATATGGGGCTGATTTGGCAGCTTTCTTGCAAACATTAGCTAAGATTATTGAAGATCCTAAAGATCTGACCCTTTAAATCAAACTCATCATCAAAGATTCAAGCTTTTATATCGTCTTAGCAGTCTATTCGAGCTGCATGTGGTGCTTTCATTACAAGAATCAAGGAGACCAATGTCCTTGTCAACTGAGCAATTTTTAGAATCCCCAAAATGCAGAAAAGAGATTTTGATCCAGCCATTTGTGGTGGCATATGCTTGCTTCCGTTTGTTTTTTTAACTTTTATTGTTTTTTTATTTTTTATTTATAGATACTCCACTAGATTTTGTTGTTCAAGGCTCCAGCAACAATTTCTATTGTTCTTAACCGGGTACATGGACTATTTTGATCTTGAGGCTCTGAAGTTTTAGCGAAGTTCATTATTTGATATCATTCTGATTGTCATGCAGCTACTGTATATGTACTTCGCATTAACAAATGTAAAATAATATTTTGTAAGAGAATAATCTATAAAAACAATAAAAAGCTTATTGAATACTATATTCTCTTTGCATTTTTATATTTACACAAGATCGCGTTATGGGATTATCGATTTTATAGGAGTTGGAACACTTGTTGGGAAACTTTTCTTGTTCTTTTATTAATGACCAAACATATATATTATATATAATGTGTGAGGATGTTAATGGTATGACCTAAAGTGAACTTACCCTAATACCCTTACCTGTGTTGTCAAATAACAAAGATGGGTGTGAAGGTATTAGTCGTATGACCTAAAGTGAATTTAACATAATACCCTCACATGTGTTGTCAAATAACAAAGATGATCAATGTGCTAAGTGACCACAATGTCCCTGTTAATTTGGATAACCGCAACAACATAAAAATATATATATTTTGGAGGGCATTAAACTATTTGAAAAATTTTATTACAGTCCAAAAGCCAAAATTAAAAATTAAATTTATACTTACCACATCAGTTTACAAAACAAATACTATATATGCACGCAACCAAAACAAAAAATATATATTTGGGAGGGTATTAAACAAATTCAAGGTAGCAGTAAGAATGTTTCATCTCTCTGTTTTGTGGATTCTGGGGCGTCGAATCATATGACTGGTTCCTCGAATTACTTGAGCAAAATTCACAAATATATTGGTTGTCAACACATTCAGATAGCTAATGGTCATAAACTTCCAATTACACATGTCGGTGATATTAACTCTGCATTTAAAGATGTCTTTGTCACTCCCGTGCTATCTACTAGTTTGATATCTGTTGGTCAATTGGTTGACAATAATTGCAACCTGAACTTCTCACATGATGGTTGTCTTGTGCAGGATCAAGTATCGGAGAAGGTGATAGCGATGGGGCCTAAAGTAGGACGCTTGTTTCCTCTTCAGTTTACAATTTCGCCTAGTTTTTCTTTGTCTTGCTTTACTATTTCGAATAAGGCTGCTAGTTGGCATAAACGTTTGGGTCATCCCAATAATGTTGTTTTATTACACTTAATGAAGAATGGCTTTTTGGGGAGTACGCATTTGCTTTCTAATCCTTCGTTATTACTTGATTGTTCTACTTGCAAACTTGGCAAAAGTAAGGTTTTACCATTTCCACCCCATGGTAGTCGTGCTCATACATGCTTTGACCTTATTCATAGTGATATTTGGGGTCTTGTACCTGTCCCATCACACGCGAATTACAAGTATTTTGTGACTTTAATTGATGACTTTAGTCGCTTTACTTTGTGACTTTAATTTCGGACCACTCTTCTTCGGCTTTCGTTGGTTCAAAGTCAGTATGATTCTTCGTATTTTTTTTTGCAAGACTACTAATGTCATTGTTCTTCTTCTGGTATATGTAGACGACATTGTCATCACAGGAACCGACTCCACCTTGATATCTGACTTACAACAGCATCTTCAACGCTCGTTCCATATGAAGGATTTGGGTCCAATGCAATACTTTTTGGGTCTTGAATTGTTGCCAACTCCCACTGGCACGTGCTTGCACCAACACAAATACAGCCAAGATTTGATCTCCTTGGCCGGTCTTCAGAATGGACGCACAACTGACACTCCTTTAGAGGTCAATGTGAAATATAATGATGACGATGGCGATTTCTCTCAGATCAATCCTTGTATCGTCAATTAGTTGGGAGTCTTAACTACTTGACAATTACTCGTCCTGACATCTCTTTTGCTGTCCAACAAGTGAGTCAGTTTATGCAAGCTCCACGACACCTTCATCTCAGAGCTGTTCATCGCCTTATACGCTACTTGAATGGTATTTCTACTCGTGAACTCTTCTTTCCAGTCAACTCTCCGATTGAGCTCATTACCTACAGTGATGTTGATTGGGCTGGATGTCCGAACAATCGCCGCTCAGTTTCGGAATGGTGTAAGTTTCTCGGTTCCGCCCTCATATCTTGGAAGAGTAAGAAGCAAGACCGGGTGTCTAAGTCCTCAACGGAATCTGAATATAGTCGATGTCCTCAGCATGTTCTGAAATTGTTTGGCTACGCCGGTTATTGGCTGAACTCGGCTTCAGCAAAGGTTCTCCTACTCCTCTACATGTTGACAATACAAGTGTTGTTTGAATCACAGCTAATCCGGTTCATGAGCGTACAAAGCACATTGAAGTGGACTGTCACTATATACGTGAGGCTTATGATGATAATGTTATCACTGTTCCGCATACTCCGTCAACTCTTCAGATTATTGATATATTGACCAAGGCTCTTTCTCGCCCACGACATGAGTTCCTTGTCAGCAAATTGCTGTTTTCTACTCTTCTAGCATCAATTTGAGGGGGGGAGGGGGGGGGGGGGGGGGGAGGGGGGGTTACAAGGAAATAATATATATCATATGGCAAATGAATATATCGATGTATTAGAGTGTGCCTCATTTGGAAACCTGCATGTATTATTGAATATTGACAGGAAAGTAGATTATATCACGGTTGATTGTATATTGTATAAACGATTATAAATAGATACCAATATAGAGGAATGTAATTACTCATTTTCAAAGTCCAAATCTGTGTGTCTATACTCTAAATTAACACAAACATTAGCACACATACAAACATATAGATACATATATATACATATTTATATCTTGATCTTTATAAACACATGATCCATATAATTATTTTCCGTCCCATAATTACAGACGGCTATATTTGGGATAATGAGTTTACATAAAAAGTTTTTCGATTGTGAATTTATAACTTTGCCCTCGAATTCTATATAAATAAACACAAACTAGATAAAGAGTCATGGACAAAAAAGCAAACATAGAAATATAAATAGGGGCATAGATGGGACAAAAAATCATAAATAACATAGTAATGTAACTTAATTATGATAATAATAGTATGACCTTTGAGTCTACTACATATCTTTAAAATTTGTAATACTTTTATAATCAACACCGGCAAAAAACATATTTTTGCTAAATCCAATATGTATTCCCAGACCAAGTTCTCCATTTGATTAGATAGATACGTGCATGCTATAATGTATCAAGTCATCTAAGTAAAAGACAAACAAGGTAAAGCACATGCTGAAAAAATTCTTGCAGAAAATTGATGTGGAAGATGAGACTGTAGTAATTAAGATGAGAAAAATAAAAATAAATTCATTAAATTCATTACTTAATTTCAATATTAATTAATATTTATATCGTCTTCTAACAATTATTTTTCATGTAACCCCTGATATAACACTAATAATAATTAATTAAACCATAGTGAAAGATTTAGAGGTGAAAGTGTCATATATAGCTATGCATTTATTTTCGACCTTTCATTTTTTTAATGTTGTACATAAATTACTTTGTTCAAACCACATTATTTGACCATATTAGCTTCCAAGATAATAACAGTATTTATGTGGATGAATTTGAATAATTTTAGAAGGTTAAGATCAATATGGATGCTATATGATAACGTTACATGGCTGAGATCAATTCGTAAGTAATATGCTTGATGTCGAGTTACATTTTTAAAGTGATGAAAGAAAGGCTATGCCGCGCCCCAGATCAACATGTACGACAAATAGATGGGGATTTACCATTTTTCGATTGTGAATTTATAACTTTGCACTCCAATTCTATATTAATCAACATAAATTAGATAAAGAATCATGGGTAAAAAAGTAAACACAAAAATATATAGGGGCATAGATGGAAAACAAATTCATTAATAACTTGCATATTTATATTTATAGTAACAGTTATAGTACTTAATTATGATAATAATAGTATGACATTTGAGTTATATGACTTTTGATAGTGGTTATAGACAATACTGCATGATAAACTTAACAAAACATTAAATTATTAAATACAATTTTAAAACTATTGATAAAATTAAATAATTGAAATATATCCATTAAAAAGTAAACATTAAAATATAGATATTGGCATAGATAGAGAAAAAATTAATTAATAACTTGCACATTTATATATATAGTAATAGTAATAGTGCTTAATTATGATAATAATAATATGCTCTGTGAGTTATATGACTTTTAATAGCAGTTATAAACAAATAAATTATTAAATACAATTTTATAACTACTAATAAATTAATTCTCATCATAAATAATTGAAATATAACCAATAAAATAAACTTTGATATAAAAAAACAAATCTTATTTCTTGTATTTGTTGAATCAGATAGTTTGGGAAAACAATGGTGGCAAACAAAAGAATAAAAATCTATTTATTTGAATAATGATAATAAAAATTGAGAAACATTAAAAGTTTCAAAACGTTTACAATATACATCAAATAAAAAAAAACAATTGAACAAAATCTCAATTAAAGTAGAAGTTATCGAAGATGAATATACATAATTATTGTGCAATTGATATAAATTATTATTAGAATTTATGTACGAGGAAAAATTAATATAAAATTGATTTTACGAATATATCCTTTTCATGTAAGAAATGATCAAAGGATGTCTGTAAGACATGTGGTGTCTGAAACCTTTATGGTTAGTAGTTACGCAAAATTTTCGAGCAGTAAACTACGAGAACTATGTTGTCCAAGATAATGGACATGAATGTTGTATCTTGGAAAGCGCTTATATTTTTGGATAAACATAGAATGCAGATAATGAAGAGGCCCTTGGACTCTGTGTATCTTTCTACTCTTGAAAAGGGAATCTATATGGCCTACTCACTATACATTTGGGAAACTTTTCAATGCCTGTGAAAATCTTTCTAACATGAAGCTCTGCAAGCAGGCTCATACCCATGTTCTAAAGCAGGGATTCCGATTCCAACATGGAGCAGAGCTTGATATTTTTGTAGGTAACTCTCTTATAGATATGTATATATGAAATGTGGATCGGTTGAAGATGGAACTGGGTGTTTAGGGTATGCAGAAAATGGGCAAGTGATATGCATGATTGGTTGAGGAAGGGCGTCAATATTTTTATTTGATGATCAAAGATTATGGTCTGAAACATCTGAAAGACCGTTATTCATGCATGGTTGATATACTAGATTATGCAGGTTAGCTTATTGAAGCAAAGAACTTTTATACCCATACCTCCTGACAATGTTGAGTGAGAATTTTTGCTTGCATCTTGTAAAGTACACCGTGACATTAACTTTTGATCTTTAATTTATATATAATCTAACGGATACTCACGTGCGACGCACGTGCTTTGTACTTAGTTTACATAAAAACGAGGGAATTTTTTATTAGAGATCCTGGACGAATAAAATGATGATTTTATAAACTAGGACCATTTAACAAGATTTCTGGAACAAATAAAATTGAAACCTCTACAGAATGTCATGCCAAGAACATTCAGAGAGTCGGAAATATTCTTAACAAATTCTGTACACTTGATGATCGATATCAATGCTTTTTTCCAGGAGCTGTTTCACCTTTCTCCCAACTGATTCAGTGATTTCTTGTTATAAATCATCTGATATCCAACAATATTCATTGATATGAAACCATGTTTCAAGCTCTGAGTCACCTTAACGCGATATACGCCATTAATCTGTACCCTACAAACATGATCAGCAGCATGCTCACGCACACTGCAGGATGGATTTGGCCACGAATATCTTCACTGATGAATTTACAGGTCGATATATCCTGTCTCCCCGACGAGCAACCAAGGGACGTGTAAATTCCTTCCCCATCCCCATATTGAACATTGATAAGAAGCCTGTAGCTGTAAAATGTAGTTGAAGCATATTTTATCCATGACATGAAGTATGGCATTTTGTGCACATAATACCCTCCTGTCAGAACAAAAGCCAGCATTGTGACAGTAACCATAGTTGATGCTTGCTTGGAATCCATTATCAGTGCACCAAGTGCCAGGCCGAGCCCTTGAGAAACTAGCACATAACTTAGCAAGACTAGTAGTGTCAGCAGAAAAGAAGAGAGGTCTGGTTTTAGACCTGTCATCCAATATGCTATGGACAGGAACAATGTAGGAAGGATTAACTCCATTGGCAAGTCTCCGGTGATTCGAGCCATGAAATAAGACAACAATGTGTACATACCGGAGGCCCTTTCCTTCATGAAAATAGCTCGTTCTTGAGGAAAGGCGAATACCGCATTGAAAGATGGGAAAACGCCCCAGAAGATGCTGATGAAGAAGAGAAGGCCAAGACGGTCCTGAATGTCCCGGTAATCTGAGTGCCACCACATGAAACCCGCTAATAATGAGGCAGTGATCACTTGAAAAACTCGTAAAGAATTGAAGGTTTCGTGCTTTTTCTCCTTGAGGTTTCTTTGGAGAAGAATAGTGAATTGATTGAACCAAGTTGAAAAATGGCTGGTCCAACCATAATGTTTGGTCGTATGGATCGGTCTCTCTTTCAGGACCATGCTCGAGGCATCCATGCAAGCTAACTTTACCTTGGGAGCTAGCACATTATTGTACGACGATACGAGGGATTGTCTCACATTAGGCTTTTCTACTTCATTTGAACCATCAAGCTGGCATACACCTGCATTCATGAAAGTGGATTCGATCTACACATATCAGAAACGGAAATTGTCTTTGCATTAATGCATGGTTTATAATCGATACAAGCATAAAACATGATATTAATCGTGTCTATGCAGAATTTCGATTCTTGCTATCTTCTAAGAAGATTTCAGCATATTCCACAAAAAAGGTAATGGATCATTACTATATTACGCACAACATATTCTTGATCCTCTGACATGCAGAAAAAAGTACTAGAGATCAGAGTTAACCTAATAGAAATTAGCAAAAATGGTCCACAAACACTCACGCTCAACATAATTCTTAATTGGGTGAAGCAACTTAAACGTCAAATGGTGAATATTACTATCGACAAATCAAGTTTTAACATAGATTAAAGTATGATTGCTTAAGTTAAAACACTGCTACAAGCGGGATTGAGTAAAGGGCAAACCCGGTGCACGAACTCCCACGATGCGTGGGGTCTGGGAGGGGTCGGGTATATTGGGCCTAATGTACGCAGCCTCTCACTGCAATGCAACGTGGCAACAACTTTACCGTTGAGCCAAATGCTTACCCCTTACTGATGAATATTTAAGATTTTAGTAAATAATAAGTGGGAAAGTGAATGTGATTAAAGTTACCCAATAATGAATGGTGGTGGAAAGGTGGGACTCCACTCAACAATAATGCTAGCTGCTAATGGCTATGCCCCACCAGTCCCATTTCCTTTTATAATTTCAATTTTTCTTCTTAAAAAAGGTTAATTTAGTGGAAGAAACATCATTTTCATAGCATCCTAACACGTGGTTTTCCAAATGAATGAAAATGATTTATTTAAGGTAGATAGAAGAAAGAAAGAAAAAAAGGATAAGAAAAACACTTTTTTTGGAGAGGTTATTGCAAATTTTTTAAGGAGTGCTTGATATTTAAGTCTTTCGGACGTTAACACCCACTTTATCAACAATAACATCAAATCCTAATATAAAACATGAGTGAAGCCCATGTTTTGAGATGATGCCATCAATTTCTACTTATTATTATATCTTCTCCTCATACCAAAGTTGATAATCCAATAATTTAAAGTTCCACTTCAAAGGAAATGCAAACGTGTCCAACTCATGTATATTGGAATCATACAACTTACCCCCTCAACCTTCGAATACTTATTTTCCATCTTTCTACCATTCTTGGATGTTTACACTTCATCTCTTCAATCATTATTTTTAGGATAATACCAATACAATTCATAAGAAGAGATATGAATAATGGATCTATTTGGGCAGGGGCGAATCTACATGGTGTAGAAGGGGTGGGCGCCCCCTCAAAAATTGTGTTTTGCCCCCTAAGATTTCTTCCCCCACCCCACTTTTTATGATTGTTTTTTTACCACTTAATCTAAATCCTGAATTCGCCCCTCTATTTGGGACTAGTGATGTTTATCTCTACTTGGTTAAGTATACATCGATCTCATTGTTCGACATGTCAACAATACTAAGAGAGAGAATGCTTTTACGTTAAAAAAAAAAGTGTGCTTATTCTTATATAGAGATGAATTATGACATCATCTAAACGTGTGTGGGGAAGGTGAAATATTAGTATGAATCCGATTTAGGCTCAATATTAAAACACAACATATTTTAAATAAAAAAATACATAAACTAGCATATCAATCATGTTAGATCAATCATATTGAGTTGATCCATTGATGGGGCCCAAATCGGGACTCTTTTCATGTGAGGAAGGGAAAAAAGGTGGATTGAACATACAAAGAGGTGTTTTATGCTTAAAGAAGCAAAAACATACGCTACCCAGAAAGTGAAAAAAGTAGATCTGAATTTTTTACGTATAATTAAAGCGACTTTTAAAAAATAAGGAAGAAGCAGAAGCTGGTCAAAAGCCACAATCTTCTTATTTATAATATAATATTTGATTTTTCAACAGCTTTTAAAAGGCATAATAATATGATTTTGCAAGGAGGTTTCTTTCATCCAATAAGCACAGTCTAAATCACAGCCATCGCCAGCCGCAGCCGAAATCCCTTTGACCCTTCACTAAATCTTTCGCCGCGGCGGCGCCTCTTCCATTGACATTACACTTAGACCCGACCAAGGTCATTATCGACCCGTGGTCAATGGGTCGGTTAACCGGGTCAACGGAATGGTCGGACCAGTAATCGACCCGTCTACAGAAGGGCTGGTTAAGGGTCATAATTTTGCTAACCTGTGAACCGGCGGTTCAAGGGTTTATTTTAATTTTTTTTATATTTTTTAAATTTAAAATATATGTTATGATGTAGATTTAAACTCATAACATCCAATCCAACTTGAATAATTACCTTCAACCACTAAGCTATAAAACCTTGTTGATCTAAATATAATGTTCTAATTTATATATATTAACCAAACAAATATATCTTACACACTTTGATTATCTGAGTTTGAATTTATTTCACTTTTCACACTTAATTTCAAATTTAATAATTTTTTTTAATTTTTTTTTTAAAAAATGAGGGTCAAACCGTAACCGTAATCAGAACCGTCAAGGAATGTTAAGTTTAAGGGTCGGTGTTTTTTGAACTTTCTAACCGACGGTTCTGAACCGTAGTCAGATTTAGCTACACTGGTGTATTGAATTGATTCATTGATATTAAACTTAGTAATTATTTAAATCAGCTTGCTTAGGTTTGTATCTGTCGGGAAATTCCAAAATGAAGGTGGCCGAACTATAATGATCCCACCCACCAAAATTACACTTCCTAACAAATGAAATACTCAGACATTGTTTGGTACAATACCGACGGATAAGCAGCTAAAATGATTCACCTCATTCTTATCAATATATGAAACGGTGTCTTACTAAATTATGCGAACACATTAAACTTCGTCAATTAGAAGTTATTATTATGTATTATTAAAAATATATGTATTGAAGTAAAGCATAGCTAAATTAAGATTACATACGTACCATTAGCGAGATCAAGCATGAAATCAGCAGGATTCATCGGAAAAGATGGTGAGAAGCCCACGCTTTCGAAGTACCCCATCGCTTCACTCCCTTTCCCAAAGTATATGCACCGCCCCTCCGACAACACAAGCAAATCATCAAACATCTGGAACACACGGCTCGACGGCTGGTGCACCGATGTCACCACAGTCTTCCCCTTTGCCGCCAACCCTCCCAGCGTTGCAACCAGCCTAAACGCCGCCGTTGCGTCCAACCCAGAAGTTGGCTCGTCCAAAATCAACAAGCTCGGGTCTATCAGCATCTCATGCGCTATGCTCACTCTTTTTCTTTCGCCACCAGAAATCCCGCGGATGAAACTGTTTCCGATTATTGTGTTCTCGCATTTCGACAAACCCAGTTCGGTGATCACCGATTCCGCAATCGAAATTTTCTCATTTTTGGGTACTGAATTTGGGAGTCGTAGTAGTGAGCAGAAAACAAGAGTTTCTCGGACTGTTAGGTTCGGGTATAACACGTCGTCTTGCGTAACAAAACCAGTTTTTTTAATCACATCTTTCGTTAACTTTCGATTGTTGAAGAGGACTGTACCGGTGAGGCCGTGCCCATGGTGGAGGCGGCCGGCTAGTGCGTTTAAAAACGTTGATTTGCCGCTACCGGAGGGGCCGAGAATGGCCAGGATTTTCCCCGGCGCGGCCATGCCGGTGACACCACTCAAGATGGTTCGTTCTAGATGGTGTTGAGTCACCGTCGGCGGATTCTCCACGTCTGATGATGGTGTGGACACTCCGGCAAACATGCTTCTAATACTGGCGGTTCTTGAATTCGTGTTGCTGTCATGCAGCTTTACTTTGTATGCAACGTCCGCGAACTGCACTCACACAACCAAAACGAAACACTTGATAAATCAATAAACTTCCCACTTAAAAATAACAAGTTAATTTAAAATTCAGTGCAAACACGAAATCATTTTAAACAAGTTAATATAATCCAATATCTAAAAACTAGAGAAATGCTTATTATTGTTACTTTTAGGGTAATTGGAAAAGAAGATCGAAGACTCTGAGAGTGAGTGGAAGCCGAAGACGGGTTTTCTCCTCCATTACAGGTGGAACCAGCTTCTGCTCCTTTACCAGGCTCCGGCATTGTAATTTTCTTTGAAATGGTGAAAATGGGAAAGTGAGTTGAAGGTGAAAGAAAAGTGGGATTGATCAAAGCCACTGCTTCAATACATGGCTCTATTTATTAACTCGTTCCCGCATCGAACACAACATCACATCCACAACGTGGCATTAAATCTACAAAGCCAGGTGGATTCTTGCTTCATCAGTGCGTGCGTCGACGCGACCGCTTCGTAACTTCTTGCTTTTTATCATTTGTTTTAGGTCAAGCGCAGAAAGAAGGGTCCTTTAGCCACTCAAATACTTAAACTAGGACTACTTTATAAAAACCACAACACAAATGCTTATTATTTTTTAATTTCCCTGGAACCTGCTACTTTTAGGGGTGCGTAACGTGTCGAGTCAATCCGGACCCGATCTAAAATCGAATCGGTTGGCCCGATTCAAAACTGGAACCAGGCTAACCGATTTCGGACCGGTATCATCGATCCGGATCGATTCTATAGTTTCGGAACCGGTATCTTACCGATTCCGGACTAAACCGATCCGGTTCCAGATTGAACCGGATCCATTTTTTTTTATTTAAGGTTAGCTTTTTTAAAAAAAAATCAAACAAACCGGTTCCGGGTTGGAACCAGTAGAATCGGATCCGATCCGATTCCTTATTGGATAGGACCGATTCCAGAATCGGCCGGTTTCGGATCGGGTCGGACCGGATTTAGCCAATAAGCACCCCTACTGCTACTTGAGGTGGACATAGAAAAATTCGAACATGGACAAAAAATTGTAGGGCAAAAGGTGGTAAAAAAAAATTTAAAGGACAAAATGTAATTTTTGTGGGGGTAAAAAGTAAGTTATGGGGTTAGAATGCTATTTTTTTTAAAAAAAAGTTTTAAGGTAAACCGCCCATGGCTGCCGCTACTCTAGTGTGCGCATTGGGAAACCTTCAAACTGATGTAATAGTCTACAAACCACGTCAAATAGATAAACTGCACTAGACAAGCCTGGTATGACAGACTCAGACCGAGAAAATATTGACAGTGATATTCGAACTCATAACCCTATGGTCTTGAGCGCATCATGTTCTACCAATTTGGACATACTCTTGGGACAGCAAATACTTATTTTAACCTATAAAATTTTATTTAAATTTCTGAAATAGTTGCATTTATGACAGTTTTCCCTGAATCTCCCACAAGCTCAACCTTTTAAAACATAAATGATTTGGAATTTGATAATTTTTAAGGTTTATGGGGCGGAATATTAAATTCTCTTAACAAACCTTAATTAGTTGCCACACTCCATTAAGCTTCGCCCCTCCACTATGGATAGGACACCTAATTTCTCTTAACAAACCTTAATTAGTGGCCACACTCCATTAAGCTTCAACCCTCCACTATGGATAGGACACGTCATTTTTGGTACGGAGATTTGAGTTATAAAGTTCTCCCAGCACCATGTCTCGATTAGGGGACGTGGTGAAATTGGTTTGTGCTTCTAATTTTATTTATTTTTAGTTTTAAATAACAAATGGGGAAGCAGTTTTCTTGGGTTTTTTAATATAATGACCCGTTTTTTTAAAAAAAATAGATAAAATAATCTGAAATATAAAAGATTTATAAAATTGACTCAATATGCCAACTCAGTTGACATCTTCAAAGTAATCTAAAACGTTTGCCAAGAATACTGGGGTTTTTAATATAATAACCTGACAAAATAACCTAAAATATAAAAGAAGACGTCATTAGGGTTGACGTGTCGGGTCAGTTTGTAAATATTTTATATTTCAGATTATTTTGTCCATTTGTTTTTTAAAAAAAAAACGGGTTATTATATTGAAAATCCCAAGTACTCTTAGCAAACGTTTAAGATTACTATTTAGAAGTGGTTATCTGTAAGAAAAAAAAACAGATTTTATATATTTGATTTCCTTGAATATGTTATTATTTCTCTAAAAAATAAAACAAAAGTAGTAAAACAAATCATAAAATATTTGTGTCTGCTTTAAGTTGAACATTGATAATTTTATAATAAATTAAAATTTATTAGTTTTTTTTTAAATTTTATGTAAAAACAACGTTGTAACTGAGATATGCTTTTATTTCCAAGAACCAAAGACCACTTAAATATTGGCGGTTCAATCGATTGTAAGTCGTCAAGACTTTGACAAAATTAATATATAATTAATGGTATCTGTCTTGTTGTTATATATTCAATGCGTGTGAATTATCGGAGTAATAGTTTTTTGGCATTTAATGTAACAAAATTCAATGTATTCATTCATACAGCTGTTTTTAGAAAACAAAGATTCAAATTTCCACACTGAATTCAACGAATTATTTAATTATGGTTGACTCGAGCAATCTCGGTCCCATTTCTATACACCCGATTTTATAAACATCAGTACACATACAAACATATACATACAAATATATAAATGTATATATATCTTATTCTTTACAAATATCTGATCTATATAAGTATTTTCCGAACAATCTAAAGCGTTTACATCATTCCCAGACAGTATTTGTTACTACTTTCTTTGTAAATATATATATATTATTTGCTAACGGATACCATCTAAATATCTTGGGAAATTTGGTCTTTGCTTATAGTCTCCATAATTTTTATGCATTGTTTTACGCTTATTACTATGTATTTATATGGTACATTCAATTTCAAATCATTATATTATGCATAATATCATATTAAAACCTCTATAAATTACTAATGTCGGGATCATAAAATTTTATTAATTTAAAGAAGTTATTAATTTATCACGTATTAAATTAATAATGTTGAGGTCATGTTGAAAACTGAAATTAGAGAGATTATTAATGTATCGAGTATTAATTTTTGTAGGTTTTATTGTATGTGGTTTCTACAAATAACAATGTGACTAATAATCAAAAAAGGCTAAAAATATAGAACAAATTGTTTGTGTATAATTATAAGGGTAAATAGCGGACACATTCAACGTTCACTCTTTAGCACTTCACCCCAAAAACCTTTCAAAACGTTCACTTAGTCCCTGAACAATTTTAAGACATTTAACCCCCTGAACAATATTTTGGCTGTCACGGTCGAGTGTATGTATGTCTTTTCATGTATTTTCTGCATAAATTTTACGATAGGGTGTCCGCTTTACCCTAATTATAATTCTTACTAACCATAAATATACATAATCTTACCATAAACAGTGGAAGTCCATATAAAAAATTAATGAAGGTTACACAATTGAAAAATAAAAAAATTATGGTCCCCTTAAACTAAAATAATATTTCTGGATCGGCATAATTTTTCGTGCAACTACCAAATCGTGTGAGTTCCCTCATTTTGCTACTCGTTTGTATTTGTATCTTCTATGTTTATATAGTTGTTGTATTTATAGGTCGGTCTGATTATGTTAGTAGTTGTTATTTGTTATCTATAACTGGGTTAATATGCAGACCTCTTTTGTCTTTACGGTGGAGGTTCTTTTTGTCTATATCATTGTTGGAGTTATGTCTGATTTTGACTAGGCTGTCTCTTTGTTTCTTGCGTCATCCAGTGGTATGACTTTTAGTATGGACTTTGGATGCGAGGACTTGGGTTTTTTGTCTTTTTCTCAGTTTATGCTCATCGATTATCCAAATTTGTACATTCACTAGTATTGAAAGGCAGCCTCCATATTTGTTCGTACTCTATGCTGCATGGTTCGAGTGGACCAACCCCTTTCTAGTCCCAGTCTGGTGCTCTTGTTGTGATTCACTTTCTCTTTCCACCGGGTAGTCCTGTTTTCAGTAGGCGGAGGGGCTTGTGGTTTGTTGGAGCAGTGGTTTTATCTAGTTTTATGTGGATGTTATGTTTATTGGTCTTCATGCGGTTTGCTGACATTGACATGTTGGCTCTCCTTTAGTTAATATAATTGAACTTTCCAACAAAAAAAAAAAAGATTTCTATTTTCTTATGTCTGGATCATCTCATAGTTTCCTGGATCCGCCCCGTGAGGGCAGATTTTTATGAATATTTTATAATTTTGTTGTTTCTATGGAAAATGGACATTATGAAGAATGCTTCATACAATTTATCCAGGAAAAAGAATATTAGAAGAAATTCTTGTATGTAATGAGTCTGATCCCGCTTATGCATAAAGAAAATTGGTCTATCGTCGTTTGATAAACCTTGGTTGACATATTTGGTTTAATTCATTTTTGTCATATATGTGTATATGTGGGGGTTCATGCCCGATATATATAAAAATTTCCCCTTGAGCATAATGTTGCAGTTCTAAGGATGTGTGTTGCATTTAAGCTTCTTCGTCTATGGCAGATTCGATCGATAGCAATTTCTCATCCTATAATATTTTACACGTTACAAATTTTATTCCTATTTTTACTTAATTTTTATGAATATAATTTTGAACAATTGAGACTTTTTTATTTATTATTAAATTATATATTAAAAAGTATGATTTGAAATTTTAAATTTGCAAAAGTTTTTAAATTAAAATAGGTTAAATTAATCACAGAATTAAAGAAATCGTGACTGCGTACTATAGCAGATATGGCGGATAAGTAAACACCTAAATGTGGACAAAAGCTAAGCAACTTGATTTTTGTTTCCAAACGATTGGTTATTGAATTCAATAGCTTGTTTATGTTAATTTGTTGTTGAAAGTGTGGTATATTGTGTGCTTTGTGGTACCTATACAAGAAATGTTGAACCCATTATATGTCACGCCCCGAGACCGGAGCGCATGACACCGACGTTGATTTCAAACATTAATTCAAAATCTAAAAGCCTCGTGTACAGATCTATGATAAAAATCATCTATTTATTCCATTGAAAATAATAATCGTCTTTACAACTGTACATCAACTTGAATAAGTTGTTCAAAAAGCACCTTAGATCTAAAACAGAGTTGCGGAAGCGTAATGTAATAAAATCTCGAATCTCCTCGGTAGATCACCAGTCCAAAATTGGTCTTGTTCTTTGTCTTCAACCTATTCTTCGTCCTTAACTGGGGAGGGGTGGTAAGGGGTAAGTATTTGGGAAAATACCCAGCAAGCAGGGGCCAGTTGAACATGATAAAACATACACATAAAGATTTTCAAATAACTCTTCATCAAACACATAGTAGATCGATTCACATACTCATAATTGTTCACACTAGAGCCTCATCACATAATCTCATTCTTAGGACTAAGAGGTGGCTCCCGTGGCATAACACTTTGCTCTTAAGGATCAAGAGGTGACTCTCATTCATGTGGCACGCCCACATCATGTAGCACTTTGTCCCGCCGAATCAAGTGGTGACTCCTACACACGTAGCACTTTCCCCCGCAGAGCCTTCGACTTTCGATGCGCATTTCTCATAAACTTTCATAATATCATCTTTAAAATACATTTTCGTGTTCAATTGAAATTTTAACACATATATAGAGTTTCAAAAACGAAATGATATTCATAGCAAAAACCCACTTACAGTCGGATATACAAAGCATGGTAGAATGGATCCCAGATTACGAAGGTTGTGCGAATCATCTCCTCTCTTGCCTTGAAGCTTTCGAATTCTTGTGTGTGAGAAGGTGAATTTTTGAAACATTGCTAGTGTAGAATAAGATTTTCTTGGCATGATGTGTTGTGGATTTCAAAGGTGTTGATTCTTGGAAGAATAACCCTTTCTTTGGTGGGTTTTGAGGTGATTTAAAGGTAGGAAAATTAATTAAATTCCTTAACTTTGGTCATTAAGTGTCATGATTTGACAACACAATGAACGTAAATATGCATCTTGGTAGGATAAGCTTTTCTTTGGTATGGTATAATATGTTATAATGTATGAGACTTAATTGCATTTCCATAATTTTGGTCTCCTAATGACAAGATTTGAGCCAAGTAATGAATGGGTCAACAATTGGTTATTAATGTGAATTAATTTATCAATTACATAACTTTGGCCTTTTAATGACATAGTTTGAGCAATGTATTGATTGAGTCATCAATGTGCAAAATGAATTGTAAAAGAATGGGGTCATCACATGTTGGTCATCTAGTGGCATGATTTGAGCAAGACATTAAATGTCAATAACGTGGATTGAGTGGATTGAATGGTGGCAAGAATTCGGGCCATACAATTGAATGGTCAATGACAATGTTTGGGCAATTGAATGTGTTAGTGAGAGAATTGAATGGTATGCCATGATTTGAGTTAGACACTTAAATATTATTGAATGGTTAATGTCAAGGTTTGTGCAAGGTCATTAAATGGCTAACATGGTTTGGGGCAAGGTAAATTTTCGGGTCTTCACATTATACTCCATTATCAAAAAATATTTTGGCTTATCAAAAACATTAAAATTATGTACAATAAGTGACCGCCATGCACTCCCTGATATCTCAAAAAAGAACATTTCAATTCAACACCATTCTTTTGCATCAATGAAGTAATGGTTTGATAGCGAGTCAGTGGCAATTTATTCCCCCGTGATACCACATTAGCAATTTACCACATTGTGGTTATAAATAGGTATTTTACACCCATGTGGTTTGAAAATAGACAGTTTGCACCCTTGTGATTTTCAAAATACGCATTCAACCACTCATGTTGTTTGCAAAACATACACACTGGCTCTTTATGATATTTTGCATCTATTCACAAACCATATATGTAAACTGCATATTATCAAAATATAGAGAACAAACTGTCTATTTGAAAAACAAGGATGAGTTCGTTGCCAAAAAACCCGAGGCCAACTTGGAATAGCCAACTCCAGAAGTTTCTAGCCCAATGGCCCTACTCCAGTAAAAAACATTAATAGTATGTATAATAAGTGGCCGCCATGCACTCACTAATATTTCAAAAAAAAACATTTCGATTCAACACCATTCTTTTGGATCGATGAAGTAATAGTCTGATAGCGAGTCAGTGGTAATTTACCCCCTGTGATATCGCATTAGCAATTTACCACATTGTGGCTGTAAATAGATACTTTACACCCATGTAGTTTGAAAATATACAGTTTACATTCATGTGATTTTCAAAATAGTCATTTCACCACTCATGTTGTTGCAAAACATAGACACTGACTTCTTATGATATTTTGCATCTATTCACAAATCATATATGTAAACTGCATATTATAAAAACATGGGGGATAAAATATTTATTTGAAAAACGCGGATGAGTTCGTTGCCAAAAAAGCCGAGGCCAACTTGGAATAGCCAACTCCAGAAGTTTCTAGCCCAATGGCCATACTCCAGTAAAAAATCACTAATAGTATGTATAATAAGTGGGCGCCACGCACTCCCAAATATCTCAAAAAAAAAAACATTTCAATTCAACACCATTCTTTTGGATCGATGAAGTAATAGTGTGATAGCGAGTCAGTGGTAATTTATCCCCTTGTGATATGGCATTAGCAATTTACCATATTGTGGTTGTAAATAGATAATTTGCACATATGTGGTTTGAAAATAGACAGTTTGCATTCAAGTGGTTTTCAAAATAGTCATTTCACCACTCATGTTGTTTGCAAAACATAGAACTGACTTCTTATGATATTTTGCATATATTCACAAATCATATATGTAAACTGCATATTATAAAAACATAAGGGATAAACTGTTTATTTGAAATTCACGGATGAGTTCGTTGCCAAAAGCCGAGGCCAACTTGGAATAGCCAACTCCAGAAGTTTCTAGCATAATGGCCCTACTCCAGTAAAAAACACCAGATGCCCGATGTCTCGACTTGAGAATAGGAAATGCTAAGGACATGTCCCGTTTATTGCATTAACTCTCAAACACTTTAGCAATTGCTCGTCATGATGAAAAACACATCAAATCTAGGGATGGCTGTCACACAAATTTCTGACAAAGAGATACATCTCTACATGACAAATCTCATTTTGTAATTTATTTGTAAAACTTTAGGTGAATCCGATAAATTTAATAGACAATATGATTTAGTCCAATCAAATCTTTGTATCGTAATAGGCACTTTATCCATATAGTTTGTAAAGACAATTTATCCCTCTATAGTTTGTAAATAAGCAGCTTACCTTATGTGATTTGTAAAACATACTATTCACGAAACATATTATATACGTTGGATGTTTTGCACATATTCGCAAACTATATTAGGATAAACTGTCTATTTTCACAAAACCTTGGGGTACAAAATGATCGACATTACCTCGTTAGGATCACATGATGAGATACTTCAAAATTATAACCAATACTTTTAACAAAAAAAACTTTTAAAAGAAAAGGATGTTAGCATGATATTAATTTTAATTGATAATAAATCATAATCTCCGTTAAAGGACCATTCTTTATTATTATTATTATTATTAACGTAGGTATTTCTATCCTAAGAATTCATAACCCACATAGAAGTTACACGTTGGCTACATCTAAAAATTCTGGAGGATTTAATTAACATACACTACAAGAAAAATAGTATTCCCCTCCAGAAAAGGCTCGTATAAATAATTATGATTTTACGTAATGGACAATTCATTAATATCATTCGCAACAAAATATTTTCTCACGTCGTTGAAAAAATCAGAAACGCAAATTTGAGACAAAATGAGACATGCCGACTTTATATGATAAGATAAGGATTTGAAATGTAATTACAAATTCATTTCATTTCAATAAAATTGAAGAAACTTGATTCGGTATTTTTTCTGTAAAAAAAGTCTATTTGAAAAACGAAAATGTTGAGATGGAGGAAAAATAATGTATCTGAAACTAAAAACGAATTTACAAATTTGTTAATCAAATTTAGAAACGGGTTTGAAAGTTCATTTAATTTTAAGAGAAAAAAAATGTTGAAAATTTACAAATATTTTTAGATTAAAAAAATGATTGATGCCTCGTGAATCATTACAGAGCTGTGTCCTGATGGGAAATTCTTGTACGTACCGAATCCTATCGTTTATGTGTCTTGATGTAAGGTATGATCATGTCCATACAAGATTTTCTCGTGTCCTGAGAATTAATTGATGGCAGGACCCAGTCCATATGACCTTTGTTATTTTAGCTCCTTTGCCCATGTATGCGAAAAGCTACCCGAACAGGACCTTGGTTGTCTTTGGGTACATTTGTTTAACAACTCCACCTGGATTGTGTTCTTCGTCAGCTCTGCTATGTGTTTGACTATTAAAGCATATGTTCAAGTTAAGCATTTCGAAAGGTGCCAATTAACAGTTGTTAACAAAGCGTTCTTCTGCAATTCATCTTGCCAAAAAAGCTTATTGGGAAGGTGCCAAACGAAGTAGATACGTATTTATGTATGTTGATGTATGATAGTATCCTAGTTGATTTACTTTTTCCTTTCACGCTCGTTGACATCCCTGATCCCCACCCAAACAAGTAAGGATAAGAGGTGGTTTTGCTAAAGAATTTTTAAACTTAAAAATGTTCGAAAAGAAATAGTTCTTTTTTCCTACCAATGAAACGTTGACAAACTTTTGAAGGATAATGAAGGAGTTAGAATAGAACACGTGTACTTGAGTTCAACCATTGTTGTGAATGATTGAACCAAGGAGAAGGGGTTATGTTAAGAAATTAAGGTTGTTTCTATATCATATTAGGTCACTAACTTGAAAAGCACAACTTTTCAACAATGGAATAGGAACAAGTCACGGAATCAAGTTCCATCGACATTTCGCGGAATGATCACGGTTATTGTCACGAAGCTTTTTAAAATAAAAAACTAATAATAATTAGATAATTTGTACAATTTTTAATGGAAAAAATCAAAAAAGTTGAAAAAATATTCCGTGATGGCCGTGAAATCGACGTTCCAGGTTACGAAATCTACATCCAGGATGCGACGATCGTGACATCGCCTTTATAGTTACACATCTGTTTTAACCTGGAACTTTACCATGTGGCGACTGTCGTACTTCCGTGATCGATATTGTGAACCATGTTTGTAAGTCACTCGCGGATACAATCAATGGTATGCACATCATGAATCATTGGAGAAAACAAATGATTCTAGGGTCTGACTAAGCTTCAATAAGCAATGAGCCACCACCCTATTAATTACTATGAAGCTCGAACTCAAAAGTTCTTCCATTTATTGAAAGGATGTCGATGAGCTATTGTTGGATGGTTGAAAAAAGCACATCAACCTTTCAGCTGTGATTCAATTGTTAAATCTCAAGTTGGAGTACAAATAGGCCCAAGACCTGCTATGATAGATAAGTCTTATCGTTGAAAACATGTTAACGAAAACTGAAAACTTGAAGCTCAATTTGTGTAAAGAAAAAAACTAATCTGGATATTCTCAATAACCAAATGGTAATTAACTAGGTAATAGTTTGACAAAACACTGGAGTATACTTAATATCGAATGATTAGGAATTATGAACGAGAATAAGATGTTCACTCAACTCTGAAATTAGAGTCAAAATCATAAGAGTTAAAGAAAAAGATGGAGCTAATGGCAATTTACCTTCATGTGGTATCGATAATATGTATATTACCCCTTGTGGTTTGTAAATAGGCATTTTACCACATATGGTATCCCTAAAAGACATTTTACCCAATGTGTTTTGTAAATAGACAGCTTACTCCCCTGTGATTTTTAAAATAATCACCTTACCCCCTGTGGTTTGCAAAACATAGCATACATAGAGGGAGTATTTTGTACCTATTCACAAACTACATAGGATAAACTGCTTATTTTCAAACTACATATGAGTAAACTGCCTATTTCAAACCACATGGGGCAAACTGTCTATTTTGAAAACCATAGGATGTGTAAACTGCTTATTTTCAAAACTACAAATGGGTAAGCTGCCTATTTCAAACTACAAATGGATAAACTGCCTATTTTGAAAACCATATGATGTATAAACTGTCTATTTTCAAACCACATGGATGTAATATACCTATTTAGAAATTTACATGGGGGTTCATTGCCAATAACTCCAAAAATGTGAATAAACATTGTCATAGTGGGAAAATGATTGTATGGACCCAGTGTGGATTACACTTATAGATCAACTCAATATGATTGATCTAAAATGGTTAATATGTTAATTTATATATTTTTATTTAAAAGATAGTCTTTAATATTGAGTTGGTGTCTAAGTGTGGTCTAAACTGGTGCGTACAGGTATTTCCCATAATAGTCGGGTATTCAGCATTTTAATACAGTATGCCAAATGTTTGTTCTAATTTTCGAATTCATCTCTCAAAATAAATCACGGTATTTGATTTTAGTTTCTCTGTGGAAAAATGTTGAGAAAATGATTTTGGTACCCCTGTTGAAACAAACTCCTCATGAATTTTCTCAAATTCAATTTTGGTTATTTCTGGTGTTGCACTTGAATGCTTTCAATTTGCAACCACAGGAACAAGACAAAAAAAAAACGGAAATTGTTTAAGGGAAGAGGGGGCTGATGGCGCACTTGTCGCCAGTTTGGAAAAAGCCAATGCAAACTTGAGGTGCGTGGGTATCAAGAAGCAGAAAGGCATGCAGCAGAAATCAGAAAAATGCTTGCAGGAAGAAGATGTTTAAGAACCTGTCACCCCAGGGAAGAGCTCGGATATTTTATTGAACACATCCATAACCTGATAAAAAAAATTTATTAGCTTCAATGCGAAAAGCCTAAGGGCGGGACCGCAGGAGCATATACCGAACGGTGGCGAGAAACATCAAGATAGTATTCATGTTTGATTCAAATTGTTTGGGTTCTGAAAGCCAAGATATGCTACTGTGTTCATCATTACCTCTTTGTCATTTTGATACTTGGCAATACTTACGGGATTTTCAGAACACTGCAAAAATAGCCAAAATAAGAATGTTTGCACGTATAAACCATACAACGCCTGGTTGGAAGCCACCAAAATTGAGTGCAAATATATTTAAAAGAAGAAGAAGACGCTCACGTCCATGATGGCTGCTTGAACTCTTGGATTTTGGAATGCCATGGCAACATCAGGATTTGACATTATTTTAGTAATGACTTCCTCAGGGGTAAGACCTATCTGATCTGAAACAAAAGAGACAATGAGGAACCATATGAAGATAAAATTTTAAGAATTTATGATTTAAGAGAAACACTAGATATTGATTTTGTTGTGAACAACTGAGAGCTGTGGTCAAGAAAGAGGGAACCAAACAATCTGTATTTTAATACTCACCAAATTGCTGCTTGATCTCAGGACTGCTGAGGTCGAAATTTTTTAAGGATTCTGCCATCCGATTGTCCCATTCAGAGCTTCCCCCCATATTATTTCTGGGGATTTTAAAGCACAAGAAGTCGTAAAAAATGTCAGTTTCTGTTTCAATGCAAAAGATTTCGATACGTCGACATACCGGAATTATACTATAGAAGTGGCATTGAAACTAGTGGGTTCAAGGAGTTTTAATTTCAACAGTAGTTTCTAATAGACATATTATTGCTGTATGACTAATCAACTTGCTAGAAAGAAAATGAATACAAGACTCCTGGTAGAAAACTAAAATTGAGTGACAGCTAGTTGACACGTACTTGAGGATATCAATTAAGTACTTGGTGATCGAGTTCTGAGATAAAGCTAGCAAGTAAATTGAGGATTAAAATTTGAAATAAATGATGTCGTTGCAGACATAACTGAACTGACGAAATCTTGTGAGCAAACTGCAAAGGAAAGTTTGAAAATGCACGCTTACAGCATATCTTTAAGTTGTTGATGGTATTGTGAATTTTGTAGCATCCCTGTAGCACATGAAATAGCCTTTATAATTTTATGTTAGACTACAATTAAAATCCAAACATTCCTAAATTCCAAAGGCTAATAAATAACAAACTCACATTTAAAGGTGGCAGGATTCCTCATCTCCTCCGGTAAGTAGCTGCATAGATAATTAAACCAACAATTGTTTTGCTATTAATAAGCTAGGGATGGTTCACATCTACACTTAGGGTGTCTTTGCAGTTGCTTATTCAAAGCACCTTTATGTTGGTTTTGCTTAACGTTAGAAAAATTTGATTTTAAACAAAAGCAATGTGTATTTACTATTAAATAAAAAAGCAGCTTGATGAAGTCCAAATTATTACCACCACACAAGTAAAAGCAATGAAAAACATCTCATTCCTGCTTCTTTGCTTCTGCTTTTACTTACTTATTTTTTGGAAAAGAAATAGCAGAAGCGGTTAAATAAAACACTCAAAAATTGTTTTTTTGTTTGAAAAGCAGATAAGAAGTTTTGAAAAGTAATCGCAAACACCACTTAAACATACAAATAACTAAGATATATATTATGACGAACATTTATTTATCAGTTCCATGAAATTGAAGCTAAAGCCTTGTTAGAATTGACGTTTAGCAGCATTCTAATTCTTGCTGTGGAGATCAGTAAAGTTATAATTGATGCCAACAAATTTGGAATTCAATGTTTAAACTAGTCATAAACTAGAACTCATAAACTGGGTGCTAAAGATTGGTTGTCGAGGTATTTCACAAAATGATGATCGATGATTTGATCAAAAAAAATTCGAGATGATTTAAATGATGTTAGCAATTGATATGTATTATCTATGCCATTTGCCTATATATGAAATGGAATATAAGGCTAAATGATGTCTTACGGATAAATCATTTTTTGTACTGTTGGATCTTCCATCATTTTCTCCAGAGCTTCCACTGACAAGAGAGGATTTGTGTTTCCTGTTAATGAGAAGGGTAAAAGCTTATTAGGCTAGTTTACTGGAAATGTAAAACAGAGGAATGCTCAAAGAAATTGATACAAGAAGCATTACAGATTTCTAATATGATTGCAAAGCTGAAACTTATCAGAGCACATATTAGCATTATGCAGATGGGTTCGACACTTCCATCCTTAATCAAATTTTATGTCAACATTCTGCAAACTAAAATGACATAAGGTACCAAAACCAGAGAAATAAATGAATAGTTTGTATTTTCACAAGACAGGTAATCTTCTCTTCATTAAACAAAGAAGAAAAGATTATATAAATTGCTAAAGCAGGGTATGATGCTTGCAGAAATATGCATCCACCAAGAAATAAACAAAGACAGTCAACTTAGTCTCACCTGGATATTACCTTATTAGCATTGTGGACCTAAATATTTTGATAAAAATAGTGACTTCTTGTAATTTGGAGGGGCAAAACTTGCATTGAAAAAAAAATACACATGAATTCAAAGGTTTTTTTTCACTCTGGATGGGTGAACCACCACCCACTCAGCTCACTTGGTTTGACTCCCATCGGGTCACTCATGCTCATCAGTTACATGCAAGATTTCTGGTGACTGTCATATTCTTATTAAAAAAATCATCTCGCAATGCCTTTGTAAAACTAAAAAACCCAAGATCCTATCGGTAACATAATTTTAAATCACAAATTTGAATACTTTATAGGAACTATCTATCAAATTATGAAGCCTGCTTTACATCTGTATAAGTCAATTGTAAATGAGATGAACACAGTGAACAATGACTAAATTCCAAACTTACCTGTGGAGGGACCTTTTGAAGCTCCTATTCCTTGCTTGAATGCCATACCATTTTGAGAAACCTTCGAAAATGTTTCAAAAATTATTTATAATAATGATGTTTTAGTAACTCATCACAGCACTCTCAGATTAAAGTTCAACTCAGTGACTGAGAAGCATGGGGATCATTAGGAGAATCTGTCCGAACAGATTCTCTGTAGCTCTCAAAAGCATTTTTCCGGAAAGTTTCTTCTGGGGAAACATCTACAAAAGCTGTAAATGATATATTGATCAGTCCCTAAGATTGCTTATAATCTTGAGAATAGCAGGTTCAAATTGCATCAACAACATGGACTGGCATCAGGTAAAAGCCAAAAAAATGGTTTCCACACACCAGTAATAATGATAGAGAATCGATGAAAAGAGAGAGGGCAAAAATTAATTCATCCTTGTGTAAGCTTAATAAGGCAGCTTTCTGCTTTTAGACATAATAGTGACAATATGGGATCAAGACACACCGTAATTGTTTTGTTCCATCTTAGGAACCACGTCATCATTGACAGATATGGATGGAGGGTCCTCCACTTTGGTTGCAGGTACATCAACAGTTACAGGTTGAACTTCCACTGGAGTTGAAGTTCTAGCTGAATCTGATGTTGGGGCTGTTGCTGGGGGAAATGGAATGGGTGAGGGTGAGCCAGGTGAGAAGGCAGCAGCATTATTAAGTGCATTATTCTGAGCATTCATCTGTTGTGCGAAAGTCTTGAAGGCTTGTTCCATTGCGTATTTCTGTAAATACAAGATATTTTTGAAAGCATCAGAAGCATCGCATGCCACTACACTTCTCAGTATCACACTAGCTAATCCATTATCAACGTTGTGCTGTGCATACTAACTTTTCAAAAATAGAAAGATGAATATAACTGGTGCATAGAAATAATTGGGCCATGTAAAGTCACTAACCTTTGTTCTTCCAGCCAACTGTAGTGCAACGCAAACCATCAGAAAAAGAGTAAAAGATTTGCTTAGAGAAGAAAGGAGAGACTGGTTTACAAAAAGAGAGACTTCAAAGGAGAAATAAGCAGTCTCCTTGTACTCACCCATGAAAAAAATGCTGAGAAACCAACACCAACACCAACACCAATCCATAAGAGAGGTGACCCCCTGTTTTAAGAGAGAGATAGGAAGTGGGGAGAAAAGGCAAAACTTCAGTCCAAGAAAAATCCCATATTCGATATCTTAGGTGATAAAACTTGCAATTTTTTGTGTAATCCAATAGCCACAATCGAAAAGAACATTTATATATTACACTTGAGAAGGAGGAGGTGGCACTGAAATCTGTGGATTTACACCAACAGATGATGTTTCTTGGCCACTTGAAGAAGTAATACTTGCAAAGCAGTCCTTCACGACTTTCTCCTGTACTGAATGAGCATTGAAATAAAAGGATAAACAACAGCAAAGAACATGAGAGAAAAGCTACAATGGATGCTTGTCCTTACTGACTCAACCCATTTAATTAACGAATATACATTTTCTGAAATTACTGGATTGGAGCCACTTGTGCTTTATGGTGTAATAGGAAGAAGTATGTTCCAACTATTAAGTTTCAGAATTGATCCGTTTGAATGAATTTGCAAAGAATTCAACACCACAGCCAGCTAAGTGATTTTTCACAGTTATAGAATCAATCCACTCGTGATTTGACTCTTTATATTAATAGTTTCCCACCGTGATAAACTTCGCAAAACAAGATTGAAAACCATTTTCCTACTGCAAATATTTTTCAACTACACAAACAATTTCCTTCTTGTGGTACTCTACTTCCAAGTGTAGCTTCCTCAACATGATCAGGCACAGCCCCCAAACTAAAGTTTGTTAATAAACAATACTACCTCGATATTCCAATAACTGTGGGCACTGCGGAAAGAAAAAATTTCAGCTAATCAATACAATTGCTACAGCTTCTGTGACCTATCATGGCCCAACACAAGGCTCACATATGAGACAAACAAACCACATCGTCTCCCCCGCCCCCCAAGCATAGAGTTTTAACCACGTGTTGACTGAGAACAAAAAATCCAGACAGGAACATCTACAATAACCAAAACTTACAGAAACTCATGTAAACTTATGAAAATATACTTACAAAAGAAAATTGAAGTCACAGTGCAAGAACGAACAAAGGGCTTAAGTATCTAAGATTTGGACAGGGAAAAAGGTACATTCTTAACAATTAAACACGATCATAAGTATGCAAAGCAACTATCTTTCATCAAAGATAACGATATATAAATAAATCGTCAACGTGCCTGATAAAGTTTATTACTGACAAATTAATATACAGAAACATACATTGAAGAACTAAGAGAGGTTGGAAGGGGTTACCTATAATTTTCGAGGCTTTGGCCCCCAAAAATAAAGAGAAAACTGAAAATGAAGAACATGGTTTTGCTTGTCTACAATTTTTTCTAGTTTTCTGGGCTGAATTCGCAAGACCCTCGATGGATTTGCTAAAGAATATTGGTTTTCTTGGATTTGGAGATAGTCCAAGTACAATTTTGGGAGATGAAACCAGGCTAAAATTTTCCATTTTTCAGTAAAATAATATCTGAACTTGCTTTGATGTTTGTAAAAATCTTGGTTTACCTCGGTTTATCAGAGCTCGAGAAGAGAAGTGAGAGCTGCGGGTGGAGTTGAGTACCGTGGAACACAAATGTCAAATATCTTGTATGAAATGGACCTGGGCTAGGTAGTTGGTGTCTCTAAGCTTACGTCAAAATAAAGCGTAAATTGCACAAAGATACCAATTTGTGCTTAAAACAAATTTTCAACTAAATCCGGTAAAAACAACTGTGTATATAAATTTAATTTTGAATAAACTTAATTTCTAATAGATCCAATTTTTGAATTTAAGGTTATTGTTATCTTTTTTGGGATAAAAATACCCTTAAAATCAAAATTATTATTTCAAATATATTTCAAACTTCTCTTGCGATCAAAACACATGTTATTCACCACATTCTTTAGCTAAACCCTCCCACACCACCAATACCACCGCTACGTAAGCTCCAACCTCCACCGCCGCCGCAGCCTCACTCTTATTCCGCGCGCATCTTCTTCACAGTGCATCACGATCTGCATGGATTTCTCGAACAGTAAATTCTAGAATTCTAAATTCTGGAATTCTTCTATATCTTTGCAGACGGTGAACTTCTAATGGATGTTTTCAATGATTGGATTAATTATAATATGATGTACGTTCATATACAGTTGTAATACACAATTTGATTTCGGTTCCTTTGATAAAATTTGAAACCTTAATTGCTCTATTTTTCTTTTTATTTTTGTAATACGATCTGTATATATGAAAGGGAGTTTGAAGATGGCATTGAGATTGAGCGTGCGTCTTGTTGGGGTGGATGTGGAGAGTTCTGAATATTTTCAATAATGAACATGTGCACCATTGCTTTCATTTTCAAACGTGCAACAATTGACATGGGGTGCACTTAATTACAATGACATGGAATGCACTAATCACATGGGTGCACGATAATCACATTGGGTGCACTAAATCATAATTGCATTCGGTGCACTAAATCACAATGACATGTCAATGCACGATTTTTTTACATTGATGCATGATTTTTTTTTTGCATTATGATGAACGATTTTTTAACATGGTGATGCACGCTTTTTTGTAAAGGCGCAGCATTATAATACTCAGTTGTGCATCATTTTCGTAATCAATCGTTCAACATTTAATAATCAGTTGTGCATCATTAGTTGTGCATCATTATAATAATTTGTACATTGATGTACGATATTTTTTACGTTGGTGCAGGATTGGTGCACTTGAATTTGAACATGGTGGTGCATGATTTTTTGTAATAGTAATACACGATTTTTTTTACATTGATGCAGGACTTTTTGTAATGATGGTGCAAGATTTTTGTACATTGGTGCATTATTTTTGTACATTGATGCACGATGTTTTGTACATTGATGCACGATTTTGTACATTGGTGCATGTTTTTTTGTACATTGGTGCACGTTTTTGTACTTTGATGCACGATTGGTACACTTGATTTTAAACATTGTGGCGCATGACTTTTGTATATTGGTGCATGACTTTTTGTGCATTGGTGCATGTTTTTTTACATTGATGCACGATTTTTTGTATATTGGTGCACAATTGGTGCACTTTATTTTGAACATGGTGGTTCACGATTTTTTGTAATGGTGATGCACGATTGTTTTTGCATGACGGTGCATGATTTTTTAACATGGTGGTGCATGATTTTTTGTAAAGGTGATGCACGCTTTTTTGTACATTGATGCACTATTTTTTTGCATGATGGTATACGGATTTTTAACATGGTAGTGCACGATTTTTTAACATGGAAAGTTGCTAGGGTTTCCGAGTTTCATACAAGTGGCTGTCGTGCATTGAGTTCCCTGAACGTGGAGTTGATAACTGAAGCCTTGGAGGTTGCGGCTGAGCTTTCATGTCCAATTTCTTATTCCGTCGACTTTCTATGTTGGGTTGGCATGGAGCAGCAGTGTCTTAAGACTGGAGGAATCTCCTGGCGACGAGCTTTTCATGGATGAAAGTTGTTGCTTAATCGCATAAACTATGGAGTCATACATATTTGTATGCTTGTAGAGTCGTTCGCGGAGCTTGTGGGAAGAAAGATGGGTGTTCGAAGTTCTCGAGCACTGCAACGACACTTTTCATGGATAGGTGTTGCTACTTAATCTTAGAATTGGAGCCGGCAACACTTACATGTCTAGTATGGCCATTTTCCCCCAAATTGACTTAAGTGGAGTCATGTTTTTTTGGACTATGATGAATTTATGTTTTGGTAGTGGTACCGGCCAGTAAGTGCCCTCAAAATAAATGTGAAATGGGCTTCATGCTTGGGCCACTTATAAATATAATATGGGCTTTGGAGACATCTCAAATGATGATCCAGCAACAGGGATTCTTCTCACAATATAACATTGTAAATGTTGGCCTTTTGGGCCGATAGTTTTCCGATCATTGTATCGGACGAAATGAAGAATCTAAATTTTAAACATGTGTTTTAAAATTAATTTTTTTAAAAAGAAATCAACATCCTAAATTATAATTATGGTTCCGCTTATGAATATTGCTACATAAACTATACAAATCCAATGGTACTCATTTCTGAAACTTTCAGCAAGAAGCGAACGCACGTTTGGGGTTGGGGACAGCTGCCCTCTTAAAAAAAAATATTATTATCCTAAAATATTTTAAAAAAAATTTAGATTTTTCCCCAAAAAATCACAGTTTCCCACAAAAATGCATTTGTCCACTCTAAAATTATATTTTAACCCTATAAAATGTTTTTTTGTCATGTATTGTTATTATATATTGTTTTTTTGAAAAGAAACATTTTTTTTTTGGGAAGTAAAGTTAAACATTTTTGAGATAGGAACTTTATATGGAGAGAATCTTGCTTTTGAGATATGTAAGCCCCGCAAGTGGGGTAACATGCTCAATGTACGACACGAGACTTCAAAATTCTTGTCCCAAGTTAAATTCGATATGGTAATCGGTCCACTTTCATACATCCGATCTTACAAATATATATATATATCATGATTTTTACAAACGTCCGGTCCTTATAAATATTTTACATATGGCAATGGTGCCCACAAATTTTGACTCAATGAAAACTCGTGGGCCAATTTAGTTTATTTTTTCTTCGATAGTCTTACGCAAAGTCAAAACGTCTATTCCCCTAGATAAGATCTCCACGTCAAGAATATAGAACTTTTGTTTTGGAGAAAATACAATTATTTTTAAAAATAATTAAATTTTTTTGAGAGGGACAGTTGCCCCACTCCATACATATTAAATTTGCCCTTGCATCTATCATACAGCAAAAGGATTATTTACAAAATAACATTGCTTTTTTGACATATGTTTGACATTTTTTTCTTGTATATGTTTGCAAATGTTTCTCGTGTTTCTATGCTTTTCAGATCAAAAAAATTAGATTTTTGTTGTTTGTTTTCATTGCTTCTGTTATTCTTCTCTAACAAAAAAGGTAAAAACAGAAGCAGAGAAGCAAATCATGAGATATTTCTGGTCGTTTTAAGTTGAATTGTGACAATTTTGTAATTAACTGAAGTTCATTAAGTTTTTTTAGTTTAATAATAAATATTAAAAAATTTCTTAAAATTAATTTTTTTTCAACTTTAAATAAAAATAACATAAAAGTGCGTTAAATGAGCAATTGCTTTATATTAGACTAAGGCTATTTTTAATATATCCCCGTATAATAATTGTATGGATACCCCCAAACTCTCATAATTCAAACAGTAATAAATTTAAATTTCTACTACTTTTTTACAATTTGATTTAGATATTCCAAATATAAAATATAGAATCACTAAAGTAAAAAATCCATTGTTGTAACTAAAACGAAGGCGAGCTCTCTTGGCATAGTCGAATGGGTAAGAGCTCATGCTCACTTTCAACAAACTCGAGTTTACATATATCGTAAAAAAAAATATTGATTTAGCCACGTCCCACTAAAAAACTAAAATGAATGTCGATAATGACACGACATCTACATATTTTATTAGGTTATGCTACTTTGGCCCACTTGAAGAAAATGCCATATAATCTTGAATATTCATAAATAGTATACTGATAAAGAACATGTGGCATATGAGCACTCCTCGTGGAGCATGATGTCCTCCTAGTGGTCCGTTTGAAAATTAAGACAACGAAGCTTCAGTAATAAACAAGCATAGTCTTAACTTTCAATTCAAGGAAATTATCATAGATATTAGTATTTAAACATGGTGTGAAATCATGAATCAAGTGGTTTAATAAATAAATATATAGGAAAAACTAAAAAAATGTGTTTTTTTTTATAGGATTTCATAATCTAAGTTGTCAAAAATTGATCTTAGTACAATAAATAAGCTTCTATTATATTTTAGTCGTTTTTCCATCGAGATGATGACACAGTATTATGTACTTGTTGTCAGGAGTGGAGCCAGAATTAAAATTTGGGGGAAGAGGGGACGTACTTTTTTTTATAACTTAAGGGTAAAAAAACAAAATATTTTTTTTTAAAAGTCACCCCCATAAAAAACAAAAAAAACAAGAAACAATTGGGGAATGCTGGTGTCTCCCCTCGCACCCCATGCCTCCGCCATTGCTTGTTGCATGACTTATCGTTGCTAACATAACATTGAACATTCCTAACATATCTATAGTCAAGTATATGGGTGGACATTCGGTCAAAATCGAACCAAAATTTCGACCAACTGAATAGACTGAATTTATTTTTCAACCAACCGTACCCATCATTTTTTACTGTTAAAATCGAATAAATCGAACCAATAAAATTGGTTATTCGGTCGATAACCGAATTAACCGATATATAGAAACAGAATTAAAAAGTTTAAAAAAGATAATTTGATTTTTAAATTTTAAAAACAATTCAAATAAATAAAAAATGAGATACAATTGATTTAAAAAAATACAAAAAATATATATAATTTAAAAAATATATATTTAAAAATTTAAAAAATTCGGTTAGTTCAGTTAACCTATTTTAATAAAATGAAATCGAACCGAATTAATCGATGTTTTTAGAAAATCAAAACAAAATTTCCGAAATAACAGAACAAAATTTATTTCGATTCGGTCTGTTAATTTAGTTTAACCGAATTTTTGTTCACTCCTAATCATGTCAGCATTTCGACAAATTTAAAAGTACAAAAAAGAAGCTAAACATATTTCATTATTATTAAATTTCGACGACTCACTGGATCAAAAGTAAAATAGACCAACTCGCATATGAATTTTATTATTTTCCTTAGATACATTTATTGATCCTATAAGCTTTTCGAGATTATTAATAGACAGTTAATGTAAGATTAATATGTCAAATTGCTAGGGATGAAAAGTCTAAAACTTGTACAAATGATGGTTGCCTGGTTGGCACCCTCCCCAGCAACATTGTTTACTTACCAATTAAATTGATTAAGTACCATTAATTTACAGCAACCTCCCCAGCAACATTGTTTGGGTAATATTTCTGACTTCAATTCTGGGCTCAAATTTCTTGAATTCGGATCGATGGCTGCACACTTCCCAAATCTTGGGAAACGTAAGCAAAGGCTGGAGCCTGCCTGGATGTAGTAGTAGAGAGGGAATTGAGTTCATTGTATACAGACAACTAAAATAAGAATAGGGTGTGTATTATTATATTATATAATATTTGCAATGTCAATTATTTATTCGAAGATCAATATTAGGTGTGGGCATTTAAATTAATATATTTTGGTTTTATTTGAAATAAAATATTCAATAAAATCAATGGGTGGTAGAAACAGTTTGTTACATCTTATTTAATCTACATGCACCCAGACCAAAGCCGCCAAGCCGGCACCAAACTCAACAATCAACGAAGATGAAGAGCCCCTCATGGGCCGATCGTGTTGATAGAGTAGATGAGTATGAAGATATTTAGTCATGAGTCTGATTTTCTCTACCAACATTTCTCAGTCGAGTCTATCGTATTTGGTTGCCTAGTGTGATTTACTAAGCATACTATCACGTCAACACGAGGGGTTACACAATACACACCTAAAACATAGGTGCTACGGATTTCAACGTCATAAAAAAAGCGGAGATAAAAGAAACAAAGCACTTTAGATAATATTGGTATAGATTCCGTTGGTTTGATGCTACATCAAATCATTTGATGAAAATATCCATATCAAATATGGATAAGAATATTATCATATATCAAATATGGATGAGAATATTATCATATAATATTTATTATCCCTTAAAATTGGATATGTGTCGTAACCAATAATCATATTCAATACAAAAAAAAAAAAAAAAAAAAGAAAAGAAAAGGCTGATAAAACGACATCTAAGGTCCACTAATTTGTCGTTTAGTGAACGGCAAGTTCCTCGTGCGTGTTATCCTCACCAACTCACAGCTCACCTCTCATTCTTCTCAACAATCAAGTTATGCTACCCATTATACATATTAGCCACCGACTCACATATATTGTGTGTGTAATAAAATTTTAAAATTTATATATTATATGTGTATACTAAATTTTATATTTAAAATATCTGATTTAAATACAATGGGGAAGAGAAAAAACCGCGGCATATATTTTCAGAAGGAAAAAAAATTGGTGAAAAATTGGGAACTAAGTTGAGAAGTTAATATGCGATCTTCCGATATTATCTATTTATTTCATGGCTATTACTAAATCAAATAGATGGTGTTTTGCCATACAAAAATGATTACTCTAAGGTGTTCACATGTTAAATTTTGTATATTGTATATGTATACTAAATTTTTATATTTGATTTAGATATGATATTTTATGGGGAAGAGAAAAAACTGCCGCACATATTTTCGCAAGGAAAAAAACTGATGAAAAATTGGGAACTAAGGTGGGAAGTTAATAGGTGATCTTCATTTATTATCTCTTATCTCATGGTCTCATGGTTATTACTAAAGCAAATGAGGGTATTTTGGAAATTTCACAATGATCATACCAAAGTAGTTACTCTAATGTACTCACACATTATAATATAGTATAGTATAGTATATATATATATATATATATATATATATATATATATATATATATATATCACCGGCCACATAAGAATAAAAGTATGAGAACATTACGCATCATTTAAAAAAATAATTTTATACAAGATTTAAATCATGTGTTCTATTTTATACTACATCTCTTGGTTCATAAAATAAATGTGATAATCATTGTCAAATAATAAAATAAAAAACCAAACTATATTATACATAATTGTTAGTAAAAATTATGATATAAAAATGGAGGAAATGATTTTATTCAAATTATATGTGATATCATTTCTCATTTAACTGTGGTAGGTGAGGTGTTGTTTGAACCGCTAATAATGGATAATGAGATGTTATCATGAGAGTAATATCATAATGCTACATCAAATGATCCAAATTTGATTTGTACACGTAGTCTGTAATCACCATGATGCTCATAAGTTTGTTGTAATAGCTACCAAAGCACAATAAGGGAAATGAGATGTTAACATATGTACATTACTCTAATAATAGATCCATGATCAAGAATTGATTTGAGTATATTCGTGTGAATTCCATATACTCAAATCAATTCTTTAGTCTAACATTGTGTTAGTGCTCGTACGCTAGCAAGGAATAACCTGTATAACAGACGGTTAATGCAAAAGTTGTTTTAAATAAATAAATTAATATATTAAAATATTAATTGGCTAATGACTGTCCTAACCTCGGGCTTTGTTTATCATGTTTCATGCCCATTGCCCACACTCCACACATCTCTCTCACACGCTCTCTATCTATTTCTCTCGTTGGTTGGTTGGTTGATTGGTCTATATATACAGTCTTCTACAGACATGATCCTTTTTCCTCTCTTCTCCATTTTCGCTCCCCCCTATCTCTTGTTTTCTCCTCGGCTAATCCCGCCGGCCGCCAGCCCCAGGTATATTTCTTCCATATTGTCTCCTTCCATTCTTATATCTTGAAGCTTCTCTCTCTGTCTCTGTGTGTTTGTGTTTCTTTATTCCTGAGAAAACAGATTTAGATCTGACATGTCTCGGGTAGTTTGGATATGTTTTCAGGACACCCTTTAAATCATAAAATACATGGGTTCTGCTTCCTTTTTTTCAATCTTTTCCCTGATGTTTTTTGGCGGATCTTTTAAGATTTAGCATGTTTCTTCTATGCTTTCTGGATTTTATGTGGTGTAGGATGTTTGTGTTAATCATACCTGCTTGTAAAGACTCAATCTTTATAAACATTTTAATTTTGCGGGAGCTGTATCAGTAATTCCAGCTCTCTTTCGATTATGCAATGTATATTGTTCTTTTAATATTAGAGGGGTGATTAAAGGTACAATCTTTCGCATAGGGCTAGTTTTTTTTTTATAAATATTGCAGAAGTTTGGATGGTTGGTGGAATTTAGTTTCCCCCGTTTAGGTGGACTATCGCTTATGTATGTGTGCTTGTTGTCATAACCGTTAACTTTTAGCTAGATTATAACGGGGGGACGGTTATATTTATTTTGATGAGTGACGTATATTATTCTTGTTTTAATACTAGTTTTGTGCAAGATCTTTTAAACATAGTGGTAAATTTGTTTCCCCGTGTATTACTTTCTGTCTGGACAATTACCTTTTATTTCCATTTTGAGGTGATACGTTTTAGTTTTAATGAATCAAATTCTTGACCATCATATGTTATGAATATCTTAACTTTTCTTTGTTTCTTTTAATCCCATTCCAAGTATTCTTGATCAAGAAGGGGTTTATGTTCACGTAGTAGTATGAGGTTTTCTTCTAGCATTTTAACTTTGCGTGCAAGTATGTCAAATTCATCTTTATCTAATAGCAAATCCCCCCTTGTGATTGAAAGAGTATCGGAAGATGGAGAGTCTTAAGGTTATTGTGGATGGTATGAGGAGTGGTATGGATGGTGCAAAAGAGTCTGGCCTTAAGAAAGTGAGTTCATATTGCTCAATCCCTGATTTGACTGACTATGATCTCTCCAAGCTACTTGATAAGCCCAGATTAAACATAGAGAGACAAAGATCTTTTGATGAGAGGTCACTTAGCGAGTTATCCATTGGCTTTTCGAGAGGTATAGAGAATTATGAGAGTGCATATTCTCCTGGACGATCCGCATTGGGCACCCCTACTTCATCTGCTCGGAATTCTTTCGAGCCACACCCAATGATTGCTGATGCTTGGGAAGCGCTCAGACGCTCACTGGTTTCCTTTAGGGGCCAACCAGTTGGCACAATTGCTGCTTATGATCATGCTTCCGAGGAGGTCTTAAATTATGACCAGGTAATAATTTGTTAGAGAGAAACAAAAACTGTTAGTCTATCTTATTTTCCTGAAACATGAATCTGTGAAATGAAAAGGCGTGCAAATTTACTTTCTGTCTCTTGGATTTAGGTTTTTGTTCGAGATTTTGTACCGAGTGCAATGGCTTTTCTAATTAATGGTGAGCCCGATATAGTTAAGAATTTCCTACTGAAGACACTTCAACTTCAAGGGTGGGAGAAAAAAGTAGATAGATTCAAGCTTGGTGAGGGTGTTATGCCAGCTAGTTTCAAAGTCCTTCATGATCCAGTTCGCAAGACAGATACTATAGTTGCGGATTTTGGTGAGAGTGCAATTGGAAGAGTGGCTCCAGTTGATTCTGGTTTCTGGTGGATAATTCTTCTTCGTGCGTATACCAAATCTACAGGAGACCTATCTCTGGCTGAGACACCAGAGTGCCAAAAGGGCATAAGACTTATTTTGGCACTGTGTTTGTCCGAAGGATTTGACACATTTCCAACTTTGTTATGCGCGGATGGATGTTCAATGATTGATCGTAGAATGGTGAGTTATCATATAAATATCTTTTTCATAACATTGTCTAATGTTTCTATTGCAGCTTCCATTTTTATAATATTCTTACACCATGATCTCATTTAACAGGGAATATATGGTTACCCCATTGAGATTCAATCACTCTTTTTTATGGCACTGAGATGTGCTCTGGCAATGCTGAAGCATGACGCCGAAGGCAAAGAGTTCGTCGAAAGAATAGTGAAGCGCTTGCATGCCTTGAGCTATCACATGAGAAATTACTTTTGGCTTGACTTTCAACAGTTAAATGATATATACAGGTATAAGACTGAAGAGTACTCACATACGGCGGTGAACAAGTTTAATGTGATTCCGGATTCGATCCCTGAGTGGGTATTTGATTTTATGCCAACCCGTGGCGGCTATTTTATTGGCAATGTTAGTCCTGCAAGAATGGATTTTAGATGGTTTGCCTTAGGAAATTGTGTTGCTATCTTATCTTCTCTTGCCACTCCCGATCAAGCTTCTGCTATAATGGACCTTATAGAAGAAAGGTGGGAGGAGCTGGTTGGAGAAATGCCTCTAAAAATTTGTTATCCAGCAATTGAAAGTCATGAGTGGCGAATTGTAACTGGATGTGATCCAAAGAATACAAGATGGAGCTATCATAACGGAGGATCTTGGCCAGGTTCTTCCACCATCTGTCTTTGTTTCCGCTGATATATCATATTCAAACTGTTTTTTATCTTCTCCTATCAACTCATGCATATTTTCTTATTACATTTTCTGCATTTGGAATGCAGTACTTCTATGGCTGCTAACAGCGGCCTGCATTAAAACTGGACGCCCTCAAATTGCAAGACGAGCAATAGATCTTGCCGAGAGCCGTCTGCTCAAGGATAGCTGGCCTGAATATTATGATGGTAAGTTAGGAAGATATGTAGGTAAACAAGCAAGAAAATACCAAACATGGTCTATTGCTGGATATCTTGTGGCAAAAATGATGTTGGAGGATCCTTCACACTTGGGAATGATTTCCCTTGAGGAAGACAAGCAAATGAAGCCTGTTATTAAGAGATCCTCCTCATGGACTTGCTGAAGAATCGCAGAGTAATATTAGAGAAGAATGAGAACCTTATTGTGAGTGCGATGAAAAGCTTGTTTCTGTGTACTATAATTACCCTGTAAGGGCCTTCTATAGCATATTTTGAAGTCATTTCTAAACAAGTAAATCATTTGTGTTTCATTTCCCAATTACATATTGTAATATGGACTTGAGATGTGTAATGCATGTGTTTGATTAATGGCTGTCTTATAAAATCCAAGTGTTGGATCAAGAAATCTGGAAATCTTCTTCAATACATGACAATTTGCTCTGGAAAAATACAATCAGTTAACACTAGGCGTCCCCCTAGCCAACTTTCATTGAATTGTGCTGTCAGCCTGTCAGATGGTGGTTTAGTACAAATCCGAGAATTTATTTATTTAGTTATTTTTTCATTTTTCTTTTTCACTTCGAACTCTTCTTTGTAGGGACATGTTTTATTTTACAAATTAGAACTCTCCTTTTCAGGGTTTTTAAATAAAATATTCGATTTTTGAAAATATTTAACAATTTAACCAATTTTTTTTTATTATCAAAGTAACCTAAGTCGTCATGTCAAATGGCGACTTCATTTGAAGTCGCAATCTGACATGTTAACTTTCATAAAAAATTATTTTTTTTTTGGCATGTCTCGCCATCTGACATGGCGATTTTCTTAAAAATTCTTATATTGTTTTGATGTCGCCATGTTAGATGTCGATTTTAGGTGAAATCGTCATCTGACATGGTGACTTTCATAAAAATTCTTAAAAAAATATTATTTTTCTGATGTCGCCATCTGACATGGTGATATCTTTAAAAAAAATATATTTTTTTAATATCGCCATGTATGATGGCGACATCATATAAAAATAATAATTTTTTCATCGGTGTCGGTATATAACGACATAAATTTCTTTTGTTTTTAAATGTTGTCGCCATCTCAGGTGGCGGAAATTGAAAAAAAACTATTTTTTATTTAATGTCGTCATTTTAGATGGCGACAACAATCAGTTTCTTTATCTACAAAATCGAACAAAATGTTACTCATTCCGAAATGTAAATTCCGAAATGTAAAGCAAAATCTCTTCGGCATTCGTAAACAAATTCTCTTCAGAATTCGTGAATATTCAATTTCTCTTCAAAATTCGTGAATATTTTCTCTGCAGGTACGTTGTTATACAAATATTTAAATTTAACAATATTATATATAATGTACTAATTTATAAAATTTATCTTTATTTTTTAAGGTATGTCAATTAAAGTTTTGTCGTATTGGGGAGACGATATATTGCAAGATTAAGAATCTGTTAGATATGATCGTGGTCCGTCGAAAGGTATGACAATATCTCGCACTATTAATTATTTGCAGTTATTGAACGACGTATATATTATTACTGGCATCGACCGTAGCCAGTTCATTCTGAAAATATATTGTAAATATATATTTAGTGATTTTTCTGTGATAAAACAAACAAATTTTTCCGTTGACAGTGATTACAATTTAGCATGAGTGTTGGATTCTGAACAAAATTATAGTTGTTTGGAGATGTATATACAAACAGAACGAAGAGCTTATGATTTTATTACAAAAATACCAACAAGTGGTAGTGGTCCATTTGTAGTAGATACAGAAAGACCAACTACCTCTAGGATTCAAGATGATGCTCCTATAGTAGCTGACAATATTGTTCCCGAGCTACTAGCAGACAGTTTCATGGATTTTGGAGATGATATTCAGACTGAACCGGAGGGAATTCCATCTGAGGATGAGTCTGATGACGATGAGGTTGATATTGAAGAAGTGCCAGATAATGTACAAGACACAAATTACGACAAATACTCATGTCCTTTATCCAACAATTCCATTCTTCTCAATGACACATCCCGAAGTATTTAGAGACTCATTAGACATCCCAACATGTAGATGGGGGAGTTATTACGACTACTTCAAAGGGGATATCCATCTAGATATGGTCTTCAAAAATAAAGGTCATTTGCAGGCAGCTGTAAATGATTACTCTTTACGTGTTGCAAAACGGGAGTACCGCGTTGTCAAGAGTACAAAAACATTATGGAAAGTGGTGTGCGAACACAGTACATAATATATGCCTTGTAGATGGTACATGCGGGCCTCGTTGAAGAAAAAAGTTGGATTATTCAAAATAAACAAGTATGGAGGTTCTCACACTTGCCTTTTGAGTGAACTGTCGGTCGATCATGCAAATTTGGACAAAAACATGATTGCTAGCTTGTTAGTGGTAATTGTTCGGCGTGATCCAGCTTACGAAATAAAGTATGTAATTCAAACAGTGAAAGATAAATATGGATTTGAGATCTCCTATGCAAAATGATGGTTTAGTTTGCGACGTGCTGTTGAGAATGTGTACGGAACATGGGAGAACTCCGTGAAGAAATTGTCTTACTACATGGGAGCTTTGCAAAAATGGAATCCCGGCACAGTCGTTGAGTGGGTTCACCTTGAAAATACCAGATCAAGAGAAGAGACTTTGAATTACGTGTTCTGAGCCTTCCATCCATGTGTACAAGGATTTCAACATTGCCGCCGGGTAATACGTGTGGATGGAACACATCTGTATACGAAATATCAACATAAGATGTTGATTTCTGTGGCAATGGACGCTAATAATCAAATCTTACCTTTGGCATTTGCAATTGTTGACGTAAAAAACTTTGTGTCATGGAGATGGTTTTTGGAGATGATTAGCAAGCAGAGAAGATCTGAGGGTGGTGTATGTTTGATTTCTGACCGTCATCCAGGCATCATTGCTGCAGCCGATTGTATTCCTGACTTCAAATCACCCCGTGGAGTACATCGATTTTGTTTGAGACATGTTTGTTCAAACTTTAATAGTCGCTTCAAATCCGTTCATTTGAAAGACTTATGTTGGAGAGCGGGATCAGAAAATTTGATCGCACAATGGAAGAGATTAAACTTATAGAACCAAGGGCTTTTGATTACTTGAGTCGTATTGTTAAGTGTCAATGGTCGCTTGCTAATGACGGAGGCTGGCGTTGTGGTATCATGACCACAAATATGTCAGAATGCATAAATGGAGTTATGAAAGGTGCTCGTCAACTTCCAATCACCGCCATTATGCAATTAACTTTTGATCATTGTGTGCTATATTTTTTCGAACGGCTTAAGAAGACGGAGCGAATGATTCAAAATAATCAAGAATGGCCAGATTATGTGTTCGAAAGATATGGTCGTGCGGACTATCATTCCATCCATCATGATGTCCAGATGTTCGATCGTAGACGTCTAACCGCTTCTGTTATCACAATAGTACAACCATGACGTGGGGGTAATACGCATGTTGTGTATTTAAAGTCGGGGGAATGCTCTTGTGGAAAATGGAAAGAGTTCGGAATACCTTGCTCGCATGTGATCCAAGTGTGTCGAAAGTATGGCTTAAACGCTAAAACCTTTGTGAAGCCATATTACAATATGAATGAATATTGGAGCACATATCAAGGACGATTCGAACCAATGTGGGGGGAGGAGTATTGGGCACCCCATGTTTTGAGTTGTACCACAACTCCACTCTGCGAAAAAGCAGAAGAGCAGGTCGAGATCGAACAACTCGCATTCAAAATGAGATGGATTGGACAGAAGCCCGTGCAAGACGACAAATGGCTTCAACTTCTCGAAATCAATAATTTTTTTAACGTATAATTGATTGAATGTTTATTGTGTAAATGATTTTATGTTATTGTGACATTATTGTATGTTTACGTTACGTTATTGTGACATTATTGTACGTTTAATTACGAAATTATTGTATGTTGATTGTATGCTCAAAGAACAAACATTTTTTCAAATTTAATTTTATAACTATAAGAACCGGTTACTATTTACAACATAATGATGACTTCAACAACGACGACGAGCTAAATTTCCTCCAGTACCACAAGGAGGAGGATTTGTCTGTCTTCTAACTCTTCGTTGTTGAACGACTTCTTCGCCCCTTTTCCTTGCCACAGGTGTGTTGGCAGGCTGCTGAATTGGCGTCAATTGAGGGAATAGAACTGGCGAGACATCGAAAGGTGAAGTCATAGATGCATATGTCGCAAACCCAAGACTGACATTTGTATCCATGCTGCTGAACTGGGGTTGAGTGGACATGGGGGATATTGCGTGAAGGGATATAAATCATATGATGGTACAGGTACTGGAATATAATAGTCTGTACACATATCTGGCTCTGTCCACGTAGATGGACCTGCAATATCTGTCTGCATATGTGCAGATGGACCTGCAATATCTGTCGGCATATGTGTAGATGGAGTGCCTGCATGGAACCGACGTGTATCAACAGACTGGACTTCATTGTATGTCGGGAAGTTTCTGTCTCGTCGTTCACGAGCCACTCGCACCACATTGTCGAACATAGTCCTGTGTTGCCTCATCGACTCTGTCGTAATAGGCACTCCATCAGCCAGATGTCGGTCGTAGCTTGTAGTTAACTGCTCCATCTGCTCAATCTGCAAAGTCCAAAAGTTCATATAAAATTTATACATCTAAACACAATTATAAAAATAAAATTCCACGTAATTAAAGTACCACATGCTGCCATGCCGGGCCATCACCATGTTGATATCCTGTCTGTACAAAATATTCTTGACGCCCAATGTATCTACGTGTGACTTGTTCATACCACTCACAGTATCCGCCAACAATGTAGTAATCACCGTTAGTAAATCGTGATCTGTCTACACGTAGATCATTTGCCATCTCCCAGCAAAGTATGTATGCTCTATGCCTAGTGCTCCAGTTTTTGTTGACATTTCCCCTTCGACCAACATTATGCAATGCCTCATCCCCCGATTGTGGATCTTCTGGGATATCTTGTAGCATCCCAAATTGTCGCAGTACTCTATCAGACCATTGCATTTCAACTATGTCGAAGAAAATCAACGGACCCTTATATGTCCCTAACTCGGTGATTCCTCCAGTGTACTATCAGGGTACGACTGCCAATTAAACTACAAAACAACATTGCTTTACATACTATCAAAATAGTGTATTTTTGTACAAACTAATTTAACAGCATGTTTACTTGAGTTACTGGTTGCTCATCGACGATGTCCCTCATGATGCGTATGGAATGACTCCCAGTGTCTGTAAAGTTTAAATGACATGACCACCTGTATATATTCAAATAAATGATTAAATGCATTAACACATAAAATCAATTATAAAACAATGCATATTCGTATTACCTTATACCATATGGAGCATAAGGTAACACATTGTCTGGGCCGACCATTATTGGCCCAATATCAGATCTTTGGCTACCCAATTGCGGAGTGAAACTTGGGATTCGTGACCATGTCCAAATCTCATTTATTGTAGTGACATCAATAATACAAGTTAGATTGACCAGAAACATAATTTAATTATTAAAACAAATAAACATATTATTTACTAGTAAGAGTTGCAATGCACCACCTATAACTTTTTTCCCTCTCTCTGATGACGTGCACAACTCACAATACAAGTATGCCAACACAGCACTGCCGCAACTATATGTACGGGCAGAGTCGATATCCTCCAACTTCTGTAAATACAATAACCTAACAAAATTGCCTGATGAATCATGTCACATAATTCCCCCTAACATCAATAACGCACAAACCCGTGTAAACTTAGCAACATCATCTGGCGTACTATGTATCCCCAAGGGATTTTGCAGCAAATGATTTTCAAAACAACTAATCTCAACCTCGCACCTTTAAAATCTTTGATATCTGGTATGAATCCTAAATATGTATGGCAATATTCTTGTCATTCGGGTAGAGTCCTATCATAATCTATCCCAGACACTACGATGCCATCTACTGGCAACACCCATATTACTGCAATGTCTTGCAGTATGATGGACGCTTCTCCCGATCTAAGATGAAATGTGTGTGTTTCACGACGCCATCTCTCAACTAAAGCTATGATCAGGTGCATGTCAAGTTCAATCTTACCACACCTATATATACCATAAAATCCAATAACGTGCAACAAATTAACAACACGTATATCTAGTGGACACATATCCCAAAAATAGCTATCTGGGTTTCTCACACGAAGTATGCTATTCATATCACCTCCCCATACATCCTCAAATTGATGTGAAGACTGCAACGACAAAAGATGTGTGTCAACCGAGCCTGGTTGTCTCATTTGATCCATCCTGAAATATAATACAAAAATTAACAACATTAATCTCAACATTACAAAAACTACCCGCCGATAGTCTATGACCGCCGCCCACCCCCGCCAGCCCACTCCACCGTAGGCCACCCTCGGCCAACGCAGCCACCAGCCGCCACCGCCGGCCGGCCACCCCCGCCCACAATGCACCAGCCTTCCTCCGGAGCCAAATTGAATTTTAATCATTCACATCATCAAAATATACACCAACAAATAATATACTCCCACTAAATATATCAAAATCATAATTTATCTAAAATTCACAAATAACAAAAATAAAAAAGCTTACCTTAAATATTTTGGAAAGAAATGGCTTGATTTTCGCAAGAGATGCTCGATTTTCGCAGCTTGTTCACGGAAGAAAATTTGATCTGCGATTGCGGCGGGCGTGTAAAAGAGAAAGGCTAGGATTATAAATTACATTGGTGTCGCCATCTGAGATGTCGACATTTATAAATTAAATTGATGTCGCCAACTGAGATGGCGACGCCAATAAATTACATTGGTGTCGCCATCCCACTAAATATATCAAAATCATAATTTATCTAAAATTCACAAATAACAAAAATAAAAAAGCTTACCTTAAATATTTTGGAAAGAAATGGCTTGATTTTCGCAAGAGATGTTTGATTTTCGCAGCTTGTTCACGGAAGAAATCAGATCTGCGAGTGCGACGGGCGTGTAAAAGAGAAAGGCTAGGGTTATAAATTACATTGGTGTCGTCATCTGAGATGGCGACACCAATAAAAAAAAATTTGGTGTCGCCGTCTCAGATGACGACATCCAAAAAAATAATATTTTTTATAAAGTCGCCATGTCAGATGACGACTTCAAATGAAGTCGCCATCTGACATAGCGACTTAGGTTACTTTGATAATAAAAAAAAATCGGTTAAATTGATAAATCATTTTCAAAAATCGAATATTTTATTAAAAAACTCCTCCTTTTCAGGGCATGTTTGTAACCCAAAATGTTGATAATGGGTAAATTTAAATAAAAAATAGTCTCACAAAAATATGGACTTTTACAATACTAGTCCGATACTTTTATGATTTATTAAATATAATATCATAGAAATTGTTTTTTAAAAAAAATAGTCTTACATAAATGTTTTAACAAATTTAATTGAAAAGAAATTATTTTTCAACAAAAGTGGCTTTAAGATCACTTTTGATTAAAAACAAAAGTTTTGAGAGTAGTATTAAAACAAAAATTTGGGACTATTTTGATTAATTACAATTTCCATGAGACTGTACTTGATTAGTCCTAAAAATTCGGGACTAATATTACAAAGAACCATATTCTATAGATATCGCTTTTTAAATTTACCCCGTTTTAAATGAGTAACAATTGGAATTAACTCATTTTCAACAATGATCCTGATTGCCATGGATCACTCGTTGAGTTTGCGAAATTTTGTATTGAAAAGGATGAATATCTTCATTAAAGTAATAAGGTAAACATTTTCTATTTAATAATTAGGTAGAGAGTAGAGTGGAGCAAGTGTGGACTGTGGAGATGAGCTGGTTTTTTGTTCTTGTGTTTTAGATGCTGTGAAATTATCATCTCCTCTCACCTGAGCTGTCCAACCTTAGCTTGTCCTCTCCAATCCAGAGGCCCACAACCATTAATTTTATTAAAAATCCTGCATCTCTTTCTGTGGCTCTGATTTCTTCATGTCACTTTCTTTAAATGGTCCCTGCTCTTTCATCTGTGTTATCTGTTGCCTGCTTAAAGGGCTGTGTGAGTATTTACTCACGTTTGGTTGACGATGTCTCTAAAACCACACTAGGTACAGAACAAGTATTTGATATGAATATTCTCATCCAATAATTATTATCTCACTGACAATACACTCACGGTACAGATAAAGTATTTGATATGAATATTCTCATCCAATAATTACTACCCACGTGACATTGTCAGTGGGATAACAACTACTCGTTTATTTACTCGGCTCACCTCTACTTGACTGCATCAAGTACTCAACAATTTAGAGGGGCATGAAATGTCTGAATTTGCTGCTTTCTTACCACAATGATGGATGTATTAGGATGTTTTGCCTGATTAATGAACTTGATAATAGTCATATCAGTGGTCATTATCAGCATTCGCACACCATACATTATTATTTAATCATCGTTTGTCAAATATAGAAAGATGTGTTTGAGTAAAAAGGTGAAAAGGACTTTAAAAATACTTTACCGATCACTTTTGGTTGAGAAATTTTCTCGTTTTCCAATCAATTTTCCGGCTTTCACACTTGAAATTTATCAACTTTTATAAATAATCAAATATAATTCTACATAATTTTTTTTAAATAAAGTGGTCGCATAATTGAACAGAGTGCTTTGAGACCTCATTTGATTAAAACCAAAGTTTGGGACTAGTATTGATTAAAAACAAAAGTTTGATAATTTCTATGCGATTATATTTGATTAGTCGTAAAATTTTGAGATTAATATTGCAAAAATCCATATTATAGAAATCATTTTTGAAATTTACCCTATCATGTAATTCTGGTAAGCATGGTTAGCTCAATTTCACAAGTTTTTTTGGACGATAAAAAAATCAGTGAGACATTGCGTCTATATCATATTTATAGGAACCAAAACAATTCGACGGACTTTGGTCGGGAAAGTGTGGGAGAAAAAAAATCGTTTTATGCCGAAGAATAGAAAAATACATTTGAAATGTTCTAACCAAATGAGTAGACAAGATAAAAATGAATTACCATTAGAAATGTAAATATGCAAAATATAAATAATACAAGAATTTTGTAGAAGATAGAAGAAATATTTATACTTCTACTGTAGAGTTTTTAACAACGAACCCATGTGGTTTTTCTAATTAGATAGTTTGCACCCATATGATTTGAAAATACAGTTCACCCCATGTGGTTTTTCAAAATAGTCAATATCCACTGTGGTTTGAAAATAAACAGTTAACCCCTATGTGATTTGTGAATACGTGCAAAACACCCCTTCCGTATGAGAGGACAATGTGTTAGGTTTTGCAAATCACTGGGAGTAAAGTTACTGGGGGTGTAAATATCTATTTGTTGAGCCTTAAACACATTTATTAAGTTTAATGCATATTTAATCTCCAAATTGTTAATGAGTTTTGATGATCAACAAAACTTGTATTTATTGTACTAATGTGTCTACTTAGTATATAGAGTTAGATTATCATTTTGGTTGGCAAGACCAAGAAGTTTGTCGTGAATGACCGAAGTTACAAGTTGACATTTGCGAGCTTATAGGATAAGTGATCGGTTTTATCACAAATGTGGTTTAGCTTGGACGAGAAAGAATTACATCTAAGTATAACAATAATAACTGTTCAACATTTGTGAAATGATGTTGGAACAATATTTTATGTTGAGTTGGAGACCCACGGAAACCGGATGGTTCTTTCGTGGGAAAATTTGTTAAGGAGTCGCTTGGATCACGTCGTGGTATTTTGACGATATCCTGGCTCAATGATCGAAATAACGTGATTCCAAAGAGGTTGGAAAGAAAACTCAAAATACTATATTTCATCTTCGGAAACTTAGTTCAATTATGGTTGCATCATGGAGAAATCTATTCTTGAAATTTTAGCAAGTGCATAATGCATTTTAGCTACAACAGTGTTGGAGCAGCTGTGGTATTTTGATCTTATCTCATAGGTCGGTGATTGGAAAGCTAACACAAAACACTAGGTTTAATCTTCAATCAACTCAGTTTAATTCTCATTGCATCATGGAGCAAATAGCCTTCAATTCATAGCAAGTGCAGATTGCATTCAACAACCAGCAATGTTGGATTAGGTGTAGTATTTTAGGCATATATTTTTCATACTTCGATGGAATTTGATGATTTTGGTGTTCATGCGTAGCCAAGAGAAAGGGATATAACTTTGAGGTTTAACACTTTTCCCATAACCGAGCTTAAGGTGATCGAAAAGTACATAGCTTGAGATTGTTGAAATCAAAACATCGTTGGGCATATCACCTCAGGTGATCGCCTCATCACCTCAGACGATCCACGATTACCCCAAACGATGAAGAGTTCGTCCCAGGGAATTTTTTTAAAGGAAGAATACCTCAGGCAATGGGGCAGAACGTCTAAGGCAATCTAGTGTAGTTTTCAAATATTTCTTGATTGTTAAACTGAGGCAATGGGAATAGTTTCAGGCGGTGTCATGTCTTGTTATGTTCAATCAAGCCATACATGGCTAGTTTGAAATTGGGGCACTTTAGAGGCTTTGGTATGACTTTGAGGAGTCCAAGAACTCTATAAAAATACAAGTCATTGAGCCATACAAAATACAAGAAAGTGATAAGCAATAAGCAAGAGTGAAGTGATCCCATTGAAAGCATATATATACTATCAAAATCACAAATTTACTTGTATTTTTGTTGTGAGGTTATTGTACTTGTTCCTACAAGCTAATTTTATTCTTGTGAGAGTTTGTGCTTGTTTCATTCTTTTGAGGGAGTTTATATTGTTCACTTTATAAACACCTTGAAGGTGTAGTTCTTTGCAACTCACAAGAGAGAAATCTCTTGCAAGGTCTTCCAACACCAAAAGCAAGTTGGAAACGTATATAAGTCACTCACGAGTGAAGTTGGTGCAAGGTTGTGGTTGCCTTGAAGCCCTTAAGGTCAAGAAGACTTGGGAAGAGTTTGTTTGTGGCTACCTTAGAGCCCTCAAGGCCAAGATTGAAGTTGTTCTAGTGGAACCTCGGTTAAACGATTTATTATCGGGAAGAGGAGATTTAGATGATTTATCGTCGAACTTCAATAACATATCCTTGTGTTATTTATTGCTTTCATTTACATTACACATTTATATCATTGCTAATTTTTTATTTGTTGAATCAATTGACAAAAAGACTTCATCCGCACAAACTCGAAAATTTGCAAAATCACTTAAAATCGCTAAAGTAGCCATAAAATCTAATTCATCCCCCTTTTAGGTTCTATCAAGTAGTGATACCAGAAAGGATAAAATGATTATTTACAAACTATGTGAGATAAAATGCATATTCGTGATGACAAATGGATAAATTACCACCGACTCTCTCCGATCTTCTGTTTTCAAAAGGTTTCAACGAGATAAATTAGTACAACTGTGGTTTATATCACTGAATAGTCTCGTCAATTTTAGGTGCTAAATAGCCTCGTTAGCTTACGACACTGAATATCCTTAATATACTCTACATTCTAAGACCTTATTCAAACTAATCTATTAAACTCATCTCTCAATATTAAGTGGATGACTCTTCTATTGATTCGACACTAGGCTCAGAAGAGGTCCTATAAATATCTGCTATTGTTTAATATTCAATAAAGAGTTCCCTCTTTTGTTATATTGCTCTCTCACTAACACCTTGAGTTGGTCTTGAATGATATATATGAATCACCTTGATATCACTGTTTGTCTCAAGCCAGTATAAAGAATGAGAGTACCAACAGGCCTGCGGCAGTTATTTCATGCTTTGTAGATTATATTAGGTGTCCACATGCCAGACGTCGTTCGCCCACGTCGTGTCGCTCCCACTCTCACGGAGCAAGTGTGGGTTTGTACAAGCTGGTTGAGGGTAGCATAAACTAGAAGGGAATAAAGAGGGGGTATATTATCAAAAACTGACGGTCAGTCCACTAATTAGCAACTTAAAAAGGAGTCACTATCGGTAAAGTGGAGGGTGCTACTGCTACAATACCAATATCATCCCCATTCTTGTAAAAAAAAAAAACAAATAGTAGGAGTTTTGTGTGTGCATGTGGGTAATAACATAATTGAGGAAGGCAGGCTGCTGAACTGTACTGTACTAATTCCTTTTACTACTGTATATAACAAAGACCCCACGAGTGGGATAAAGCATCTGTAACCATTTACTCGACTTTTCTCTGCCAAAGTACCCACCACCACTTGGACATGGACCCCCCCAATCTTCTCCCAGCTAATACACACTCATTCTACATTTTCTATAGCTTCACACACACACACACACTTTTCTCTACAGTCAACCACGCCAATACATTCATGAGTTGGTTCAACAAAACAAGTTGATCCCTAGGGGGCCTAATCTTTCATTCTCTCTGTCTCTTTCTACCTCTGAATTGTGTCCGAAGCTTAATCGATTTTGATTATTGGACCATGTTTAGGGTGCCCAGAAAAATTTCTTGAAAAATCCAATAAAAAACCCTTTCTTATTTCCCAAGGATAGATATATGGAATTCATGGAACCACGTACCAAAAACAAAGGTAGTAGCAGTAACTCAGACCACCATGAATCTGCCTCCTCCTTACAACTCGTCTCTCCCCACCATCACCGCCAAAGTCAACCTGAACCTGGTTCTGGGTCCGGTCCAGCCCCATCTCTTGGCCCCTTCAATATGGGCTCCATCTCCATGCAACAATCAAGAAACTTAGTCCCCTCGTCTTCCACCCCCACCGCCACTACAAACAACCCTCCCACCACCACCACAAATACAGACAGTAACAACAATAATTCTTTGGTTGCCAAACCTGTCAAGAAACCGTCCAAAGATCGCCACACAAAGGTGGACGGCCGTGGGCGGCGCATACGCATGCCGGCCTTATGTGCAGCTCGCGTTTTTCAGCTTACCAGAGAATTGGGTCACAAGTCTGATGGTGAAACAATAGAGTGGCTGTTACACCAATCTGAACCGGCAATTATAGCTGCCACCGGCACAGGCACAATTCCGGCCAATTTTTCAACCCTCAACGTGTCGTTACGAAGCAGTGGCACAACCATTTCAGCTCCACCATCGAAATCTGCGCCACTGTTCCTCGGTGGAACGACTGGCATGCTGGGGTTCCACCCCCAGCTCACCTCAAGCACGAATTTTGGACAAGACCCACAAGAGAATTACTTGAAAAAAAGATTCAGAGAAGATAACAGTGGTGCAGCATCACCTAAACCGGGGAGAAGTGGAGTTCCGGACCAAGAACCGGGATCAGACCCGAGACCTGGTTTGACTCATCCCTCGAGTTATATCTCCGCTCCCGCCATGTGGGCAGTGGCTCCGGGTGCCTCCACCATGGGGAACACTTTCTGGATGCTTCCAGTGACCGGAGGGGCCTCCACGACACCGGTAGGCCAACAAGAGTGGCAGTATAAGGCATCCAACATGCAGAGAATAGGTGGATTCGAGTTTCCTGGAGCGGGCCGGTTCAATCCAGTCCAGATCGGTTCAATGGTCCTGCAGCAGGCGCAACCCCAGGTTCAGCAGCTGGGTTTAGGTGTTACAGAAACTAATATGGGAATGTTGGCCTCAATGAATGCATATAATAGTAGCACCGATGGTAGGATTGATCTAGGAATGAATTTGGAACACCACCACCACCACCACCAGCAAAACAGTGATAGCGGTGACGAAAACCCTAAAGATTCTCAATAGTGATGATGATCTACCTCTATATTTTTACGTTTATGTTTCCTTCGTTTCCTTGAATGCATCAACAACTTGAGGATGTTGGGTTTGAAATGGAAATAAATTTCTTACGATACCATGATGTTTCTCCATGCGGTAAGTTTTTGAAGTATAGACTGTAAAATCCTGATAAGTGTGGCATGTTATTCCCAACTCCATTATTAGTACGATACATTCTGTACAAAAAGCTGAACAATTAAAGCTTCAATCTGATTGGCTGATGGGTAAGAGGGTTGGGTTGCTGTCTCAATTGTTTGACTTGTTCAATGGACTTTTGTGTGTGTATATGTTGATCTGTAATGAACTTTTGTATATTGGTAGGGTTTCACGTCAGATCATTTTTGTTATTCACAATCTGAATTTGCTTCCCAAATTTCGGGTGATCTCAAATTTGAAAACGTGCGGATGGGATAAAGGATTGTAGGGAGAAGAGATTAAAACGTCTATGTAGTTTTGTTCATTCCCGATCCAATCCCCAAAATTTTCAATCACCCGATTTAGTCACTAAAGTTTTTAAAAAATTACAAGTCCATTCTCCGACGTTAAGTAGCCCGTGAGAAGCAAATAGAGAAGAATTGATTCGGAAATATTTTTAAAACTTTAAGAATTAAATCGATCTGGTTAGTTCCTAATTAAGTCTATGATTTTTTTAAAAAAATATTCCTCATTCAGTCATCTGTTTGATTTTTACGGCGACTTAATGTCGGTGACTGAATTGAGAAATATTTTAAAACTTTAGGGCTAAATTGGGTCACTGAAAACTTTAAAAACTAAACCAGGTCACTAAAAACTTTAGAAATTGAACCGGGAATAAACTGAAACTACATTGATGTTTTAATATATTTCCCGGGATTAAACTATATTTCTGCTGGAAATAAGCAAACATGGATTTATCCAGGCCAAATATAATAATAATATGACTTGTGTATTCCAAACATGATAGAAGTCTAATCTTATGATAGGATGAATTAGAGACAAAACAAGAAATAATTAACAACTCAATAATTGAGGAAGAGGACATTTGAATTGCTTGGTGAGTGCTTCCACTTGCATATGAATAGTTTGCATGATAAAAGCAAAGAGATGATAAGAATTAAAGAGGAATAACGTCACTTTGTTTTGTCTGTCTTTCTTTATCACCTAATTTTAGTGAAGCCTGCTCTTGCTTCTTTTTCAAACTTTATATTGCCTAAAAAATATAGATTTTATTCCAAAAATACATTATATTATCGTCTCAGCGAAATTTCTCCACATACCCCTGATGGTAATGGACCACCTCCACTTTGGAAAGACTCATGTTCAAGTTTCGTAGTGCGCGAAAAATAGTTAACCCCCCTCTGAAAAAACAAAAAAAAATAAATCTTTTTCCATCGAAGAAATGTAATATGTGTATTATAATTATTGTATCATATATTATATGTATGTCTCCCACATTAAAATCAAGTGAGAGCCATAAAAAATAAGTAACGATTTCCACGTCGGAGACTGGACCGGTAATTTTTTTTAAAACTTTAGTGACTAAACATGATGACTGAAAACTCTAGGGACTGAATTGATAATTGACTCAAACTGTAGACGTTTTACCGAATAAAACTTACTTTGTGAGCTATTACACAAGGTCCTTCCATAAGACCATGGGACTTGGTTCAAAACAACAGGGGTATCCGCAGAATTGGACAAGCTTGGCAACGTAAAGTTGGGAGGGGAGGAAAAGTAACAAAAGTTGGAATTATCCAAAGCTTTTCAAAATGCAGCCTCATAATAAGTGGTGGCACTTTATGGTGAGGTGGTTCTGTCACTTAGCTTTAGAATCTAACAAAGTTAACAGAATTACAATGACAAACTCGGCATCCCGAGGTATCAAGTAATGATCAGTCGTATAAACAATTACAATGCATGATTATGAACAATTACCCCTAAGCACACCATTCCGAATTCCCCCATATTTTGCGGTGGCCAATATCGGATGCTGGAAATCAAGTATTTGACATGAGAACAAAGACTATAAATTAAGATGACATTGTAAAGTTAGTACAATTATCATTTTATATGGTTTTCCAAGGTCGTTTACATGTATTTGTTGACTATGTCAATTTTAACTCATGAGATAATGCATGTTTGGTGGTGATCTGATACAATATTTTCACACTGGTTAGTAAATATATAACTTTTATAACTTGTCTAAGACCTCCAAAAAACTTGAACCGCATCTGCCCTCTATGGTGCATATGGAGTAGATACTGCTGGCAATGTTCTTCCACTTTGTATCTGTTGGAATATGCCATAAAGATCATTCATTATATGATTGATTTTGGCAAACATTGTATTATGATATGTCATTAATGGTAATTTATTATTATATCTTATATTCATTGTCTGTGTATTATGAATTTATATATAATAATGTCCTTAGAATAATAATATATTATTTTAAATAGTCCCTAGTCAAGTATTATAATGAACTAGGATAATAATGATACATGGGGACTAGTATATGTTGACTGATGACTTTGGTCATGGATATGAGATATCAAATCAATATATGTGTACATGTTAAAGAATATGTGCTGGACCGACACACCATGAGAATGCTACATTGATTGTTATATGAAAGTCATAAGCTATTCTCATAGTGATAATTATGTATGTATCCTTACGACTTCTGATCACCAGAGATCCCAACATAATGAGTTATATATCTTGATATTGTCAAACGCTACCTGTAACAGGGCGAGCTATAAAGACAATCATTGGATATACTACGATCTCTATGCAGATGGATGTTGAGTGGTCAATATATGATTTGTCCATTCTATATAACGGGATATGCGTGGCCATGCTCGAATGAGTTGATATATGATATCGAGCTCATTTGTTTAATCTAGTCTACCCGGGAATCAAGAAATAAAAGATTGAACTACGAGTGTGACACATTCCATGACTTGTGTTCAATCTAAACACCTAGGATAAATAGATTAAATCACATGATGAATATTATCATAGACAATAGGTAATGTCGAGTCTAAGACATTCTTGTAACTTGAGTAGTATATACCGCTCATTGCTTGTGACATAAAATAAGTTTTATGTCACTGCTAACTTTACAAGATTCTAACGGGTCGCACAAAGATTAAATCGATAAAGGAAGAATAAATTCATTTGATGAATTAAATAAATTGGGAAGGGTCATCTAGGAGGATATATATATATATATATATATATATATATATATATATATGGGCCTAGGGTTTCGAGCTACTAGGGATACCAACCATCACGAACCCTAGGAGTTGTACCATCATTCTTGCCTATATATATAGAGGAGTGACTTAGGGTTTATATATTTTATATCAGCCGTCACATAAACCCTAGCAACCAACTTTTTTTCAGTTGGATTTTTGAGTCTAACAACTTGAAATTCAACATCCCTTTTGACGATTTGATCGCCTGGATACCATAGAGGTAAAACATGGACGTTTTGCTCATGACTCGTGGATGTATCGCATCCGGCTGTCTGCTCCAAACACGCTTCAAATGTATAAACTTTTAACAATGAATGGATTCACTTCATATAGATCACTGGTGGAATCCGAAATTGTTTTGTATTTCCACACGCTTGTATCGGATTCCTTACAATATCTATACCTGTATGTAATCCATTGGTATGGCTAGTTAAAATGACCACTATACTATCAACATGTTAAATTACCTAGTATCCCCAATATTTTTTAAATTACAATATTACCCTGCTTCAGAAAAAATCAAACTGAGTAAAAAAATGATTAGCAAAATGACCACAAAGCCATCAATATGCTAAATGATAATAATAACCCCGATAATATTGCTAATTATAGCATTACCCCTGTTTTACGGGAAAAAAACTAGTTAGAAAATGTTTACACTCAAAAAACTAATTTAGAAAAAAATGTACAAGTACACAATAATTTACACGATAAAAGACTGTACATGCATGCAACATGTGTGTTATATTTCTAACATTTTTCAAGGGGAACCGAGGCTAATATTGTTTTTTGGGCTTGGGCACGTAAATGGGCTCACTCATTTGTCCCGCTTTGGAAAAAATCCCAAAGATACATGACTAGCCTCGTCTTTTCCCCAACTTCAAAATGGCGGCCTCATGAATTTTGCCGCTCTTGCTTCTTGAAGAACTTTTGTTAATTTATCCCATCTCACTCCAAAACCCTAAGAAAAATCAAATTATCAACTCTCCAACGCGTGCAAACAATTTCATGGCTCCCACTTCCACTTCTCTCAACGTCACGGATAATGACGATGTAAGTTAGGAGTTCATCAATTGAATTTTTTGTTCATATTATGATTATATTTGCATTTACTTCATACTTGATAGAAAATGCGTATCTTTCTATTCTAATGTCTTCTCTATTCCCAGGAATTTGATTGGGAAGAGGCCGTGAGAGAAATAGATGTGGCATGCCGAGCTACTGCTGAAAAGCCCGCTTCAGTTAATGATTTTAGTAATTCTCACATTTATTCTAAGTCGAACCCAGTTCAAGAAATGTGTAGGAAAGGAAAATGTATTGCCACAATTTCTTCAACTAGGCAAACTACACTAGATAAGTTTATTGGTGTTTCTGCTAGTAATTTGAAGCAATCTACGGAAAAGACCGAATTTTCAAACGACTCGCGCCAAAATGTGAACTATGGTGATGTTATTGGTGAGAAGAACGAAGGTGTTTCTGAGTGTGAAGATGCCGAAATGAGAGGCACATTTGTTCAGATTGATCCTGTGGCCGCCAAGACATGGGTTTACCCAGGTTCTTTTCTTCCCAGAGAATTTTCGTTTCTATGTACTAATTTCACAATATTGCGTGCTTCTTTACTTTTTATTTATTAGTCTTTTTGGGAGGGGTCTGGTGGATAGGGATTAGGAAGCTGGAGACAGTTTTTGGTTTTGAAAGTGACAATGCATGACGAAGGTGCTACCTTTCAGGCATATAGTCCCAATTCCCAAATGTCTGGTTGAAATAGCATGCAGCAGTAACCTTGCTTTGCCGTGTTGTTACTATATATACTTTTGTTTTCAGGCATGCGGTCTTAAGTGGGACTGCTAGAAATGCTGTTTTTCCTTGTTTTTTAGAACTTGAGCACTGATATAGCAGGTTGTGAATATCATTGGACGTTCTCGTTCATTTGGTAATTCGTGAACATATATTTGAAGACATTTTTTTTCCATGGCATTGATATCATTATGCTAAAATCATTTCAATACTATTTTAAACTCTTTTTAATAAGTATGTGATACTTGAATACTTACAACATGTTGAGAACTTTTTCCTTTTCCGGGAAAGTGGGCTCTGTTGCAAGTTCCTAACCATTTTATTTAAAATATCTTAAGATAGAAGCGCCTGTGGGTTGTTAGAGTATACAAATTATAGACTTAGAGGAAAACTGAGGAGCAAAAAACTCGGGACCAAGAATTAACAAAAGCTTAACTCATGTGTGGTTATTAAATGAGAATTCAATTTCAAATATAGCACAATAAAAATGAGAGATCCTTGTAGTTTACTTCAACTAGTTCGGGAGCAGAGCTTGAGTTGGTGATTATCATTCAGATTCATTTATATTAATCGGCGACCAATGTCATCTTGGTTTACAAAGTGATAATTTACACGTGTATGAAATGACATCTTCATGCAAAACTTCATTTTCTTGTTACTTGACATGGAATCTCTAATAAATGACTAGTGGTATTTATTTTTTATGATTATGCATAAAGAACAGTTTATTTCCAGGTTTACTACACTAGAAAATAATGGCTCATTTATCTCTTTGTTATTTATGACAGTGAATGTCTCTCATCGTGATTATCAGTTCTCTATCACCAAAACTGCCTTATTTTCCAATACATTAGTTGTATTGCCAACAGGACTTGGAAAAACTTTTATTGCTGCTGTTGTCATGTATAATTACTTCAGATGGTTTCCTGAAGGTAATATAATTCCATGCCATCTAACTCTTGGTTTTTTGACAACTAGTTTTTTTTGTGTTTATTTACTTCACAGTTATCCAAGGCACACATGTAATTGTGTTGTAAAATTAAGATAAATGAAGAAAATTATGTGATTCCTTGCCCTTACCTGAATTTTTGAAACGGTTGGATGAGCCTGCTTGGCATGACCAGATAGAATCACGAGGCTCTTATCTTACTTTCAAGCTTAATGTATGGAAACAATAAAGTAACCATCAAGATTTCACGATGTATTCCCAATTTGTCATTAATAGTCATGCTCAAGGATAAATGGAACTCAGGTCAGCTGAAAATGGAACTCAGGTCAGCTGAAAATGGAACTAAGCTTAAACGAATGCAGATGGAACTTCTGTAATAGATGAGTATAGAGTCAAAAGACTCTCGTTAGCCCCGCTCTTTTGATAGCTTATCCGAAACACATAGATATTTGAGGGCAAAGTATAGGTCGCCAATTTAGTAAGTACAAATACGAGACAAGTTATATTCATTAGTGAAAAGAGTTTAAAAGTGCAAAATATAATATAATTGCTTAAAAATGGAATAGGCAAGTGCATAAACAAAACTGGATTTAAACACAGTATATGTTATATTTCAAGTGGTTTCTGAATACTCTTACTCATTTCACAAGTGATTGTCATTGTATCATGAGTATTCATCTCACGCTACACTCGCCTGAAATACATAATAACAAATATTCCACCCTTCTCTATGGGTCACATATTGCGTATATTTTACCTTTCTTCAAATGAGTCAAAATGATGGAATTAACCCCGTCGTCTCAGGTTTAGAATAGGCATTAACTGGTTAAGGTTCATACTGTTATTAGTCACTGCTGAACTATAATCATATGAGGATGTCTACCATGACCCTTGTTTATACACAAAATAGAGCAGAAATTCACTGCTTGTAATTGTTATGGAAAATAAGATTTAAAATAATTGTAACATTTAAATTTGAACATCATTGCTTTTATCCAAACGGAATATTTCACAAGATTTTACTGTTGAGAGGTGCGAAAGATTTGATTCCCAAATGCAGCTCGAATGATCATAAATGCAAACCAGAATTTGAATTACAAAACTGCCTCTGAATTTCTCTCAGCTGCTTTACTTCTTACTGGTTGCGTGTTCACTTCTTTGCTTAAAATTATAGTATATGGTGAAAAACTTGAGATAGTGTCGAACTTACAAATTAACCCATGTTTATGGTTGAAGACCTCATAATTCCATCGCTACATGTCTATGAAATTTGAGTACTATAGTGCTATGTTACTACTTACGGAAATGAACACGTTACTACTGTGTTATTACTTACAGAAAAGCTATTAGTGTAGAGGTAGTATTGTTGCACTCTAGAGGCGGTGCTTTCTGCAGCACACATGGTTGCTACATAGTCATTATGTGTTTTTAGCATCATAAGAATGATCTCTGCCAATTTCGTGGCCATTATATACTTACGTGCCTTCGTTCGTTGCTTGAAGTATCACTAGCGGCTCTACCAATTAACTTTCTCTGTTGGTAATTTCATTTTTACCTTTTATCTTACTCCTATTGGATAATCTTGTTTCTATCGGCTGGCTTGTTATCCGCTTAAATTTCCTTTATCATGTCCCTTCTCACCCTTTGGACTGTTGGGTTTGAGACTATCCACTTTTGATTTCTTGGTGTGTTTAGATTATTTTTGTGGAATTGCTGAGCTTTTGCTTGCGTACATCCCAAGTTCTCATGATTGACAAGCTCCCATCTACATACTTCCCAACCACACTTGATTGTCGTGCTGCCTCCTACTGCTAAGTTTTCGTATGCTCGACGAATTCTGTAGGGCCCAATACTTGGGATTTTTCAGGACATTCTACGTGTTTAGGAGTTTACCTTCTTGGAATTTTCTGTCAATTAACTTTGGGGCCCCTTGAAATTATCTTATGTCGCATATATGCAATTTATAAGCCGTTGGACAATAAAAAACAAATATTTATTACGGTATGAGCAGATATGAATGGCTATATATTGGATTCACAATATTCAATATTTTCGCTTGATGCACGCTTAAAATGTGCCTTGGCCCTTTAAGATGGCACCATGATGCATTCTTTACATCTTGGCGTGTATCTAGGCGCAAAGATTGGACCTCACCATGCCTTTAGTCTACAAGCACGCGTTCTGGGCTTTAATAATTATGTTTCCCTTGATAATTATTTCAAATGATTTTTGGCCTCCTATTGGAAACCTTTATTGAGCAACAACACTGTTTTACTTCTAGTGCATTGTTGGCAGGAAAAATTGTTTTTGCTGCTCCTACACGACCTCTTGTTACGCAACAAATAGAAGCTTGTCATAAAATTGTTGGAATTCCACAAGTGAGGCTGGTTAAATCACTCTTAGAGTTCTATTTGCTCATGTTTTAGTCGAAGTCTTCCTATTTTTTCCTTAATTTGAGAGGTTTTCATCACATTTACTGCAGGAGTGGACAATTGATCTGACAGGCCAGACGAGTCCTGCAATAAGGGCAAGTTTGTGGAAAGATAAACGTGTTTTCTTTGTCACTCCTCAGGTGTTGGAGAAGGATATACAGTCTGGTGTGTTTCTCAACTTTGTGAATATGATATCATTAATATTATTATCATTATTATTATTATTTAAATACGTACTTAATTATTGCTTAACCTATTAGAACATGTTCTCAGGGACAGATGGACATAATTTGAAATGAAAATAACCTAATAGTACATTCAAGCTTTAATTGAGTAATTTAGAAGTTATCTGGTCTATAATCAATATATGGTTCAAAAATAATCTTGCTTTTATTCAATGCGATAATCATCTGAAGATTCAGAAAACTATTGAAACAAGATGGAAACTAACTATTGTGATGGGATTTCAAATTATCCTTATTTCTTTTTTCTCCTGTTAATCACTGTAGAGTTGGTTTTCCATTTTTTCAGATTACAAAGTTTAGCATCCATTTAATTCATCTTTTACCATTTGTGGCTTCTCTATAATGTTGATAAACTTTACCCTAGCAAAGCTTATAGGATTGAACGATAGTCTGTTTAAGCTTACTCTTCTATATCTACTGTCAAAGTAGGGAAAAGAGAATATATAATGGTTGTATGGATCTCTGAAGATTCAATCCTGGGTATTTGCTCACTAGTTGTACATATATTTTTGTTCTCTCTTTTGTGGCTATGTTCACTGCCTTTGAAAATATTAAGAATTCAATATCGTTGTGAAGCTTGATCAACCATACTCATATCTTAGTAGTTCTCAGAGATTCTCTTAATTAAGTTTATCGTTGCAGGTTCGTGTTTGGTAAAACATCTGGTTTGCTTGGTAATTGATGAGGCACATCGTGCAACGGGAAACTATTCATACTGTGTTGCAGTTCGTGAGGTTGGTCAACTTAATTCTTGTCTTCCTGTTTCACGTGATGTTTATAGGTATGCCCACACATTTTATTCCACTAAAGTTTCTTTATATTAGCCATTGAAGTTGTTTATCTTTACCTCGATGTCTAATTTACTTTGCCAGTTCGTGAGGTTTGTCAACTTAAAGTATGGTTGCTTATCTTTACCTCGATGCCTAATTTACTTTGCCTTGTTGTGAATCTTGGTAACTGATAAGCCTGGGCTTGTTTTGTTGGAGCGATGAGGGTGTGATTCTTTCTGATCTCTGAATTTTGAACAATCAAATTGAAGTCTTCCTCTAATGAAAATAAATATCGTAGTCATTTGAACCTACACGCAGGGAAACATTGAGATGCATACACGGATAAGAATCATGGAACTTCACAGTTTCAGGAGAAACTTGCTCGCATAATCATTTATTCATTCAATTGTTTTTAAATTGATGCTGCTCTCCACTTTGCAGTTGATGGATGTTCCGGTGCAACTACGAACATTGGCGCTCACAGCAACACCAGGAAGTAAGTATTCTGTTGGGCCATAAGACAGTTGATTTTGCACTCCGAGTTCCTTCGTAGTGCTGTTTTTCTGATTTGCAATGATGTAGGTAAACAGCAGACAATCCAGTGCGTAATTGACAGCCTTCAAATATCTACTCTTGAATACCGAAGTGAAAGTGATCATGAGGTGCTTCCGTATGTGCATGAGAGAAAGATAGAAGTAATTGAGGTGCTTGAATTTTTAGTTTTGCTGAATTCGATACAACTATAGCATGTCAAGGCTGCAAATAGTTGATGAAAATCCAGTGGTCAAAAAGCATCACCAGCTTACACCATGGTTTGCATGAATACATGAATGAGAGGTGTTTTCATCTTATGCATATGTTAGGTGGCTTTGGGCGATGAAGCTGTTGAAGTAAATAATCTACTTTTGGAAGTAGTTCGACCATTTGCTGCCCGGCTTTGTGCTCTTGGGGTGCTTCAGAAGATAGATGTCCAGATGGTATTGCTTGTGTCTTACTATTTAGAGTTTGCTCTGTAACATTAACTCCCTTTTATGTTATTGTTAAGCTCCATAGACATCACTTCATTAAATTTCCTGGATGTGTCACTCAAGTTTCTACTTGGTTTCTTGGTGCATTCCATATGAGTATCTGGAAAAAGGTCACATGATATGACTCACTGCATGTGCGATTAAGTTTATTAACTCACTCATAATTATTTGTTCACATTTCACGGTTCTGGTTAGGTGGATTTTCAAATATTGTTTCCATGCTTCAAAACTGAGGGTATTTTTATTTTGGTCATGCGCCTATTTTTTCTTAAAAGCATTATTGATAATCGACAGTTGAGCCCCTGTAATCTACTCGATTCAAGGGATAAATTTCGCCAAGAGCCTCCTTTGGACCTTCCTCATATTAAATACGGAGAAATTGAAGGCTATTTTGGAGTTCTTATAACACTATACCATGTGAGAAAATTGCTCACAAGCCATGGAATAAGACCCGCGTTTGAGATGCTTGAGGAGAAATTGAAGCTGGGGTAAGTCCCTATTCATCTTTAAATATAGGTATTTTTTTTCTCCCTTTTTAATCGGTTAAGATGAATGCAAGTTTACATAATAGTTTTGGATTCTAGAGGATCTTGCGTCTTTATATTCTTCTTTTCATTGTAAACAGTCTAAAGGTGATAAAGTCTTTGTACCTGCACTATCACTCATGACTTGCTTTTTGTATTGGAGGTGTTTCCCTCCGTAAGATGTATTAATATATCAGTTGGGGTTTCCCCAAATTTTTACTAAAAACACATTCCAAAAAATATCATTTACCAATATATCTGCACTCACGCAAACTCAAATTCTTTTATCTTGTTAGCTAGAAAGTGTTTGTGCTGGGGTAAAATTGATGTTTTTTAAAAGTTGTGGATCTTTCTGAGTATAGTTCAAATGTTTTGCAGGTCCTTTGCTCGATTGGTGAGCAGAAATGAAACTCTATTGAAAGCAAAACTTCTTATGCAGCAAACTGTCTCCTATGGTGCCCCGAGTCCCAAATTGGCAAAAATGCTGGATGTGCTGACTGACCATTTCAGTATGTAGCATGGAAACTATTACATGACAAGTCTGTGTTTGCATGGCTTGTTACTTCTGACTTTGTTAATTTGCAGTCAAACAACATCTGACAGTTTGAAGAAGAAATAACACATGTCAAATTATTATAAGGAAGATGAAATGGCAGCCAACAGTATATCTTCTCATGTGTTTCTAACTTAATGGTCAACTTGAGATATTTTCTGTTTCACTGCCTACAAAAAATTGGTTGTCAAGCTTAATGAGGAGAGTTGTTGTGTTAAGAGGCCACCTCAGGAAATAGTTTGGATGTATATCAGATTACCATGTATAAAGATTATCGAGGGTCTATGTTCTTGAAGCCTGCACATATATACAAGTTTTCTCACCCAGTTTTTTTTGTTTAACTTCAATTTTCCCCAACTTGTAATTTGTAAAAAGTTGAAACTGATGGAGGATTTTTGTACTCTATCAATCAAATATTCGGATGCATGAGTAGTTAGTTAATTTGCTCATGAATGAATCCACTTGTTTCCATTGATTACAAGAATTATGAAAACAGGTCCTTATTTCGATCAAGTAAAAGTAATACCAGTTGTTTTTATTATGCTTAACTTTCTCGACTACCAAATATGGAAAGGACCATCATTTTCCACACAACCAAACATGAACTTGACCTTTTTTTAAATCCTTTTTCACCTTTATTTCATTTTTTGCTTGTGAAATTCCCACATAATTCTCATAGCAATGAAACAATGCACGTGGTTAGCTAAGTCCATTTTGGAAACTTTAAATATATATAAATTCTTAAAATTGCATCATACATGTCTGTATAATGTTACAAAATGATATGTAAAATACTGAAGGAAAGCGTTCCATGTTCATGGCTGCTTTTATTTCATTTTACTATTTGGGATTAAATACTTAGTTGTTGTATTTTAGATTTGCATCACATTTTAGTATTTTATACAGAGAACTGACACTGTAAATCCTTGCGCAGAAGTAAAAGATCCACAAAGCTCCAGAGTCATTATCTTCTCAAATTTTAGGGGAAGTGTCAGGTCAAATAGATTTTTGTTTCTGCAAATCTTTCTACATCTGATGCCGAGAAATATAATACTAAATCATTGCATCTTTGATGATTCAGGGACATAATGTGTGCACTAGAAAACATTGGGGAGTTTGTTAAAGCTATGGAGTTCATTGGCCAAAGCTCAGGTTTGTAACTCAACCGTTACTTTCTTTGTCATTGTACATTTCCAATGGGATGCCTGTAAATATTTTAATCTCGGTTTTCAATGCGTTTTTCCTACGCTCTTCAAGATTTATCAGTTAAATTTTGACTAAATAGGTTAGAAAATGACGCAAGTCATAATGATTGTAGGTGTAGCCCTGACCCTTCATATTTGAAATTGCTTCCCTATGTAAATTCAACTTTGCTTTGAACATAGCTATATCAGCTTCCCATTTGGTGAAAACACTTTGGTCGTTGGACATTTGTGCTCTAAAAAAGATTCGAACTAATTTCCACCTGTATTTTTTAATTGGTGTGCAGTTGTCCTCCTTCTCTGTCAGATGCTTTGTACTGCTTTCATTGTTGCATTATAATGGCCCTGAGCTGTAGTTTTCTCAATACTCAACTGGCTCATGTACATTATATAGAATGCTACACCTCATACCCAACCAAGTGACCAGAATTGATACCGAAAAATCCGTAAACTTAGATTACATATATGGTTCTATGATATTCCTTGTCACATTTAGCTCGCAACAGCCAACTTGGTATTCTTTATTTGGTTTATGCAACAATTGGTAAACGGTAAACCTTTGTGACTTTTCTTACTTGTACTTCTATGAAGGAAAAACGTTGAAGGGACAGTCACAAAAAGTTCAACAGGCTGTTTTACAGGTAATTCTTTTTTTATCCCTGCCATTCTGTTCTTGGTGGTTTACTTAATTTGCCTCTATAGAAATTTCGGACAGGTGGATACAATGTTCTTGTCGCAACATCAATTGGTGAAGAAGGTCTAGATATCATGGAAGTTGATCTTGTCATATGCTTTGATGCAAACATCTCACCTTTGAGAATGATTCAACGCATGGGGAGGACTGGAAGGAAGCATGAAGGACGTGTAGATATCCATCATCTTATTCTTAATCTTGAAGGGTTCATTTTTTTTAGCTTGCATGTTGATCTTGTCTCTCGCATTCCATTAATTATATAAAATGATAAAGTTATCGTGGTTCGGTCACCCTTTTAGAAATTTTCTTAATAAGATTTACTAGTTTTAGCATGTGAAGGATCAGAACTGAAGGGTTACATGCGAAAGCAAGCAAACAGCAAGTCTATTAACAAACACATGCGAAATGGCGGGCTGAGTAGCTTTAGTTTCCATTCTAGTCCAAGGATGGTATGCTTGTCTGCTGACTTTGCTTGCCTGCCGAATTTTTTTCTGTAATTTTCTGATCGAAGAAACGTCTATCGCTATGATTCGGCTAACACCTTGGACCATTTCCGTGTACACTTGCAGGTCCCCCATTTTTTTAGACCAGAAGTGCAATTTCTTAAAATGTCAATTGAACAATTTGTTCCCCGTGGAAGGAAAGTGAAAAATGATGGCCCTGTCTCAGTGCCGGCATACAAAACCAAATTACTGGAGGCTGAGATGGACTTGCTTGCCAAGTATTTTACCACTGGCATTGAAGTTGCTTGGAAACCATCACTCGTCTCCTTTCCTCATTACCAGGCATTTCCCTCCCCCGTGAATGAAGTGCTACATTCATCTAGAACTTGCATGCTAATAGATACAATGCAATATTTGCAAGGCAATTCATTCTCTAGAGAGGTTTGTGCTCTAGCTCTTGCTGAACTTTAATCATGTGTGATGTCCTTAATAATTATTTAAATCATTGTGTTGTTCAGGATGAAGATATTTCATATCCTTCTGTAAGTGTTGAAGCTGTGAAATCTCGTATGGGGATGATTAAAGGTTAAGAGTGCCTTCCTATTGAAATGTTTTTTCTTTTAATTGCATAGTGAGAGCTTTTCAATCATTCTTCACGGTTCACCATGCATTTATGAAGGTGGAATATATTATCATATGATACAGTTTGATTTGGAATGATGATTGATTCGTAGTTCATCCCTAATACATTTTAAACCAGTGGTGCCCTGTTGCTTTATTTATTTATTAATTTTTTTGCTAATAGTTTTATCGTGCATGCTAATAGATAAATTTATCATTTCTTATCGGACATATCCCCATAAAATTGTAAATTTGGTTTGCTTACATGGTGATATGCTAACTAATTTATTCATTATTTGGCTCTGCTGTGCTATGAGTTGCCCTCAGTTATGGAAACTGAGTTTATTTTTTCTTTTTCTACACAAGGCCAATTAAAGGAGCAAACTTTATAAATGGGCTACCTAAGCCACTGGAAATACCAAGATTATGAATTATTATTTGATAACTGAAAGAAAATGTGTGCTAACACTATTGTAAATTCAGAATGGAATCCCGCTGAAGGGAATTTGAAGACAGCAGTAAATGATGGAAAACTTTATGAGACTACTAGAACAAGAGAGATGCACATTGCAGATTTAGACAAACTAAAAGCATGCGGGCATACTCTCTTGTTTGATGCAGAATTTATATCAGTTGATGATCTTGGAAATGTTCTGGTTTTATCATTACCTCAACTTCCTCTACAATCTCATCCTAAAAACATAAATAATATTAGCATTTCTTCTGTAAAAAAGTTGATGGATGATTCTGAAAATCATGAAGAGAATATACGAGAAAAACTTAACCCACAGTCAAGATCCCCCCAAAGGTAAGGATTTTTTTAAACCAATTCTATGCAATGTGCAAAAAGTAAATTTCTTCCCAAGGCTTACAATTTTTTGAACTTAGTCACCTGCAGAAAGTCAAAAGAAATGGATATCTCTGGTGAGGGTTATGAAGCTGTGTACAGCACGGATCCGGTTGTTGAAGCTGAGGAGTCCAGTGATGAATTTAAAGATTCTGAGCTTAGTCCTCGGCTGACTAATTTCATAAAAAGTGGGTTTGTCCCAGAATCTCCTATAAGTAATGCTCGTCTGAATCTTCATACATATTCTATGCTTGTATCCATGTATTGGCGCCTTGACTATGTCTGCATTCTGGTGTAACAGGTAAATTGAATTGCGATGACGGCAGTTCAATGGCTCCTGCTCTTATTTCCACCCCTCAATTACAGATACGGATTTCAATGAACTCCAGGCAACATGAGGAAAAGGAAACAAATATTCCATGTTTGTTGAATGGTGTTATTCAAATTCCTGCTTTGAATTTGGACACAATTGCGCCAAGCGCATGCAAATCACCTGTTCCAGTTGCCACAGAAACACAAACGCCTTATGATAAGCCCTCAAACTCAAGCAGCAGCAAAGACTGGATCGTAGAATCTGTAGAAAAATCTGAAACAGTTGAACGGCATCACAAGTTAAGAAGGTTGCGCAAACATGGAGATCTCAGCAGGAAAGTTCCCCCAGAATCCAAGGATAAAACACTAGCTGACATTCATACTGAAATTAAGCCAGTCAAAGGTTAACCAATATGAGTTTCTTATTTGCAAATTTATTTAATGGTTCAACAATACGCCATACTATCATTTGTGTAATTGTAAATTTGTGGTATTTTCTGCCTTCCAAAAAAATCAGTTTAGCTTAGAAGTTCTTGTAGAACTAGATGGTAAATTCCATATCAAATCTGAATAAGCTTTCTCCTGCTTAAACATACTTGTATTATTCTTTTGCATCCAGGTAAGAGAAAGCAAGCAAAAAATGTTGCTGTCTATATTCATGAAGAAGCAGAGTAAGTTAACTATCACACTAGACAAATTGATGGCCTGCTTTTGTTGGCTGAACAATATACCATATTTCCCTTTCTTCCCAACTATTTATCATTTTAAATATTTGATAAAACATACTCCGTGCTCCCTGTTCCTCTGCTTAGGTTGCTGATCTTTATTTATACTTTACTTTTTTTCTGGTTCAGGGTATCTTCAGAAGTTACTGTTTCTGATGATGAGGAAGACGAGCAAAATGGCAGTTCATATGAGGACAGTTTCATCGATGATGGTGTGAATCCTACAGTAGCATATTCGGAGCCTGGAGTCAGTCGGATTGACATGATGGCAATTTACAGGTTTTGCTTGCAAACTTTTTCATTAAAAATCATGTTTTCTATCTTGGAAGCTAAGCTTGGTTCTTAGACAAGTCATTAGATATTGTTATACGACATGCATGGTAAATGGAAAAATAAAAGGGGAGATTGTCTCTTGAATATGTTGATTAACATAAGGGAATGTGCTCTACATTTACGGCAATTGAAATTTGTACCATGTCTAATGGCAGGCGGTCGTTGCTCAGTCAATCTCCATTTCAGAGATCTTCCAACTTCTCCACGGGTATCAGTCCTGACTCTATGGCTCAAAGCACCACGATGAAGGAGAGTGGGAGTTCATCAGGAACAGACAATAATAAGACACCTCAAACTGGCTTAGAGTCAACAGCTAAGAACTCGCTATTTGTTTCCACGGAGATTGATAGTGAATGCAGCTCAGACAGCCGGAAAAGAAAATTGAACTACTTCCAAGCTCAATCTGTACCGATGGTTAATTTAGACAACAAATTCAGTTTACTCTCTGAAACTACTGCCAAAAAGTCTTCCCCGTCATTAGAAATACAGAATATGGTAGAAAACAGAGATGTATTTGAGGAGGATGATCAATTTTATGAAGGTATTGATCTTGATGCTGTGGAGGAAGAAGCTTCAAAACTACTCAGAGATTGCTGTACACGGAATATAGCAATAACAGATGAGTCTATACCTCTAAATCTTGGGATTCAGGGCTCTCCATCCTTTGATCTGGGAGTTTAAATTTTCTGGATCATAAATATAATACCTTCACATATTAAAAATAGAACTTCGGTGTCTTGATGTAAATGTACATATATTTATGGCCATGAAGCCTCTCTCATTTTCAAGAACAAGTAGAAGTACTGTAGTGATCCTTAAACAAAACAAGAGAAGCTTATGGCTATGATGCACGGAGACTGACACGCGACACTGACACTCGACACTGACACTACACGGACATGACAACATTGATTTTCAAAATTTTCAGGATACGACACGGTTGTGATATGACTGTATTTTTTTATTATATTTATTACACATGTACTATATTATAAAATACTAAAATTGATATTTTTTAAATTCTAAAACAATGTAAAAGCAATAAAAATATTCTTATCAAAGTCAAGAAGTATATAAATAAATGTATGCTACTGCAATTATTATTGTATAACTTATACTAACACTAAATACATATTATTTCAATTAATATATAATTTAATAAATATGTCCAAATAAAATATAACACTAAAAATATTCTTACCAAATTCAAAAAGCAAATAAATAAATGCATGTCATTGAAATCAACATAAAAATATCACATATTAATACAAAATGTATAATACTTCATTAACATAAATTTTAACTAACACGTCCAAATATCATTTTAGCCAAAAAGTTTTTAAATTGAACAATTAACTATCAAAAGTGTTCTTTCTTTGTCGGACATGCCAATCAGTCGTGTCCGACAAGGGTTTCTGATTTTGAGGGGAGTGTTCGATACGGGTTTTCGATTTAATATTTTTAAAAAATTAAGGAGATGCCACGTGGCGTGTCCGACACATGTCATAGGAGTGTTCATGAATGTCGATGTCCTAGAAGTGTCCGACATTACACCTAGTGGTTTCTAAGAGTATCCGTGCATCAAAGATGTTCGGTTTCCGTTCTTTTTTGGGAAAATTACGGGCCGGTACCGTTTCCTGAAACATAATTCATCATAATCTGGCTAAAAAACCTTAGTTCAATTAGGTCTATTCTTGGTTGAAATGACAATAATAACCCCATGTGGTCCAAGTGGTGCACGTGGTCCAACCAACTCTTAATACATTTGCATTCTTAACCCTAAGGAAATGTCTAAAGAACAAATATGCCTCTATATACTATTTATTATCTTCTTTATCCTAATATTCACCAAACAGTAGCATTTTATGAACATGATATCCTTCAGTTTCTGCAATCTCGGGTGAACCCAAGAGCATACTCTCAAAGTCATATAACGTTTTCTAATTATAATTCAAAACCCAATTTGAAGGTCATGTTAAAAATAAATAATAGGTCCACCATGCTTCCGTATTACAATAAAATTTTAACAAACTGAAATATACCATTTTGACCATAACGACACCGGGTGAAGTGGGTTGCAACGCCACCAGTCAGAAAATTACTGCTCCCAGGCTGTTTTACGAATGGCTCTTCACCATCCAACCTCAGCCCCTCAGGCGAGGTTAGACGGCAAGTTATCCGACTCCTTCAGAAACCGCACAACACAACCCTAATTCGTTTCCTACCTTAGGGCGTAAGGTAGAATCAAGATATAAGAAAAATTTAAAGAAATCTGGGGCAACAACCTTTATTTTATTCTGGAATACTTATAATATCTAATTACATTAAAACGTCTCCTTTTGGGAGGAGACGGACTTGTTTAGCCTCTCATAAAGATGAGGCTTGACTCAAAAACGCAAAACTAAAACCAAACAGAACAATATTACAAACGATTACAAAAGAAAGATAGAAAGGAAATATACCATGCTATGAAAATTGAAGAATTACAAAGCTTGTAGACTACAATTTTTATTCTCAGAAAACTAGGGAGAATTTTCGATGTCCTTAGCTTCCTGAATGAATGCCCTTATGTAGGCATGAATCCGGACTTGAACTTCAGATTCCAAATCTTGATAATTGCTGAGTGCTCCTTAACTTTCACGTGGTCTGGCATCTTTTGTCTGAGTGTTCCAACATTTCTCGTGAGTGGTCCATTATTTGTGTCCGAGTGCGTTTGAACAGTATCCGCACTATCTTTCAATGGTCCACGCCTTTTTCTTTGTCGGTGAATCTTTACATTATTAGTTTTTGTAGTCCCCGCGCTTTAGGAAAACAAGCTCTCTTGTAAGCAGGTCTTTTGTCTCTTCCTGCCTCAGATTTATCGGGTTTGGATCGGAATCCTTTCCCGTACACTGGTTCTTTCTGCTCCGGGCATGCTTGGCAAATATGGTCTATCCATCGGCAATATGTTCCATGTTGCAGAATTTCCGTTAGGTTTCTTTTCCCTCTGGAATCTTGTATTCCCAAAGAATTCTTCCTTTTGTTTCAAAGAGTTCTTCGGTAAATCTTGTGGATGTTCCTATCATGGAATTCAGCATGACAGTGACGTTGGCTGAATTCTGAAAGAACTTGAATGAATATTTGACTTTGTTCATTTCCCTTAGACAAACCCAAAGACCCCATGCACGTCTGGTTGAAACTTCATCTTCCGTCATAGTCCCAGCCAAAATTGGTATACTTTCTGGTAGCGACATTTTTATATTTTTTAAGGCGTTTCCGTCTGGTCGTCTGAGCTTGATAAAATGAAAAGCTTCAATGAAGCCCTTCTTTGCTGGTTCCCGAGCAGCACTGAAAAAATACAACTCCAAGATATCTCGTCTGGCCAAATGTAGATTATTGGCCCATATCTCGTGAACAGATCCTCTGATCATTTTGCTAATTTTGAAATTTCAGAGAATGCTGGTGCCACAGTATAAACCGAAGAGCTCCAAAATTATACCATTTTTTGAACTTCGTTTGGATGGCTTCCTGGTTTCATCCAAACCCTTGGATATTTTTCGGAGATATCAACAATAGTTTTGTCTGGGTTGATACCCCGTCAGCTTATTAGTTTATCCCAAGTACGTTGGTAATCCTGCATAGGTTATGTGACTAGAAATAGACACATCTATTGCTCTTAATTGTCTACGATTTGGTATATTTTGATGGATAAATTGATACATATGCTACCTAATCGTATATTTGTGTAAATGTAGGAAAAGTGGAAGAAATCATGCTAAAATGATGAAAGAATGAATAAAGTTGAAGAAAAGAGGAAAAAACCAGAATCTATGACACATGTTGCTTCTTTCTCCTCCAATTACTATATGTTCGAGCCATGTTTTGGAAATGTGGTCCATATAAAAGTTGTAGAACTTTCTGTTATCTTCGCGTAGACAGCTGATTCATTGAATTCGGAGTTTGTATGAGAAAGTTACAGCAAAACTACGAAACTCGCTAGAAGCTGAAAATTGAGCAAAAAATATTCTGGTCTTGCCGATCGATCGAGCAAGCATTGCCGATCGATCGAGCAAGGCTGAAAAAGCCACAAATTTCTACTGTACAGCTCGATCGATCGGCCCCTTTGTCTCGATCGATCGCCCTGAGTTTTGAAAAATATGGAAACATGATTTCTTTCCTTCCAACTTGGATTTTATCCCACCTCCTAGCCTCAAAACCTCTATAACTCGAAATATGAACCTCTTGAGACTCAAAAGTTAGTCTCTTTTGGAGAGAATTCAGACCTTAGAACATAATTTTTGAATTTTTAGAATATTTTTCTTTCAATTTTTGTAAAGTCGCTCGAAGAACGAAGACGGAATCAACAAGCCGGAATCGTGCTTCGCTTTAGTAACTTTCTTTTCTATTGATTGTTTGATGTTTTTAATACAATTTTTGTTAGTTTTAGATTTAATTATGCAAGGCTAAACACCTTGATTCTTGGTTGAGGGATACTTGCCTTTGGAAAAGAAAAACTTGTGAAAATTTTGATTTGATTGTTGAATAATTCAATTTCAATTTGTTTTTCAGATTATGATTCTTATTATTGTTGTATTTGATTGAAAGATTGATCACCTAGTAATCACTTACACTTTCTAATGCTAATTGAGAAGCAACTAAGATTGATAATTACCTGCTGTTGGTGTTATTAAATTCTTAGGAAAACGATTGGATAATTAATTCTAACGGCCGTAGTTCTTATTGATTAGATTCATCAAACTTACTAGCTTTGAAATTATCCTTGATTTAATCTTAACGGCTGTAATTTTGATTAAAGATTTGATAAGAGTCCAACCGAATGCTGTTTTCTTTTTTACCACGATTTAGGTAAGTAAAGAATTAAGTTTTCAATTGATGAATAATTGAATGAATTCATATGTTTAGTAATTTGATGATGAAGTGAATAATTTCCAAAAGTAAAGTTGACCGAAAACCAAGAATCGTTTTTTAATCTTGATAAACTGGTGATTTGTTTGCTTTCGTTTAATTTAGTTATAGTTAAAGAAATTCGATAACCCCCTTTTTTGATATTTGTTAGCATAAAAAGTATTCACTTCCCTGTGTGATCGATCCCTACTCACGCTACTACATATTTACTGTTATTAACTTGAGAGGGTTAATTTGGGCGTACGCGATAAATGCTACCAATAGGTGGTTAATTTGGGCGTACGCGATAAATGCTACCAATAGGTGAAGAAACTAAATCATCATTAGTTTGAACCCTAAACGTGCCAGTCATTGGCCTAAGTTCAACTCTCCCTCTTTTCCCCCGGAGGTGCTGGGTTGATTTGACGGTTCAGATTGTGATAACACATGACCCTCAACCTTCGCTACAGCTTGTTGATAAGTGTGATTTTTACACTTAATTTGATATATAATTAGGGGCGTTTTAATAGTGATTCCTGTAAAATATTACGCGTTTTGGTATATATTTGTATATTTCAGGAATCCAGGTCCAAATGCATAAAAGTGGAGAAAATAAGCTTTAATTAATGAAAAAGGACCAAACCGAGCACAACCGGAGATTATCGAACATGGACGAAATATTATATTATAATATATCATATTATAATATATGAGATATAACAGATCGACGGAGCATTTATTATTATAAGATTTACGTGAAGTAAGAGACTTGAGCACAAAAGAGATGGAGCGAAGCAAAATACTTGAAGAGAATACAACGTAGATACGTAGGCAACAGGAAAGGATAAACGAGAATTTTACGTGGGAAAAATAGATAGGAGATCAGATTATAAGAGATTAAAAGAGCAGATAGGCGAGGAAGGAGAGAGGGGGGAAGAGTTACGTGCGCACGGGAATTGAACGAGAGTTGGGAGAAGAAAAAGAGTCGTGAGCATATATCAGGACTTGAGAGAGAAGGGAGGACAACAGCAAACGATATCAGGGAAGAAGCGGACGAACCAGAAGAGGAGGTGAGCAAAACGGAGAGAGGATAAGAGACGTGAGATATCAGATAGAGGGGGAGACGAGAGAAGTGACGGAAAGAAGGAGGAGATTGAGAAGAGAAGAACGTACGTGAACAGAAACATATCAGATAAGGGAGACGAGAGAAGAGTGAGGAAGGAGACGAGAGTTTACGGCTAAGACTGAAAAGGAACAGCAACAAAACATTCAGACGTTAGGAGAACATGAGGAATATCACGCATGCATAGAAAGGTGAAGGAGAGGGTGAGCGAGCAACCTAATACAGATACAGGAGATTTCTGAACGAACAGGGAGGAAGAGAAGGATTTACGTGCGTGAAGAAGAAGCACAGAAGAGCAGATTCACGTACACGGCAGCAAGGAGGTGAAGATCACGTACGTACAGTGATACAAAGCGAGAGACGGAGCTACAGATCGACGACGCGATTCAACATCGCTAGTTTATACGTATTTCTAAACTTAGTTTGATTCTATTTTATTTTCTTATGCTTTTGATGTTGAAATACATGATATTGCATTTGATCTTGAATATGTTGCTAGGCTAAGTTTGTTGTCAAGACTTAGGGGATCCTATGTTATGAACCCATGATTTAATTTGAATGTTTTGATTGATTCTTATATATCTATGTGTTTAGATCATTGTTCTTCATGCTTTTAAGGGTTTGGCCATCCTTGAATGATATTAAATTACAATTGAATTGACCATAGGATATTGTGATTCGATAAAGTGATCTTTGCCGTGGGTTTTAGGTTGAGACGGACCAAGTAAAATCTAGCACACGTGTGATAGCAATAGATTTACCAAAATCGAAGGCTAGAAGTTTTCATAGATCGATTTACAATATTAATTGTTCAATAAGGATACGTGAGTAGCTTATTGTTACGTTAGTATTAGATTTGTTATAGTCGGACCAAGGTATAGCAAGTGAATTAGGAAAACTCGTCACCTTAGATTGTTTGAATTAATTCTTAACTAATAGGCAAATTGTGGGGGATTACATAGGTGAACCGAAAGTCTTGATAATTGTCTCTATTGATTTTATTCTCATTCTCTATCGTTTGTTTGGATTTATTATTGAGTTAATTAGTTAAATTAGTTATAACCATTTTTCGTAGGCTAAATATAGTTAAACTAGTGGAGTTTGGTACTTATTTCCTAGTCCTCGTGGGATCGATGACCGCTTTATTTTTAAACAGAAAATATTTCAAAGTGTACTGTGAAGCGATTCTACCGCAAGTGCACGATTGTCAAGTTTTAGTATAATGAAATTTAAGTAAGGGTTATCGAATCCACAGGGACTAATGTATAATTACCAAATAAGGCTAGCAAAATTATATTTAGCCTACGATTAAAGAAGGTGATTAACTAATGCAAACTTAAACTAAGAACAAAATTAAACAAGAAACAATAAAATGAATGGTTCCGGATATGCAAAGGTAATTCGCTCGAGAAATTTATCAAGCTCTTCGTTCAACTATGTTATCTTTAATGATTCATCTGAATAAGCAAATTATCAATCAATTGATTCTAAAGGTGAGAGGTTTTCGCTGTTATTCAATACACTATCTCGAGCTGTAAAGAAACTAATATCAAACTAGAACAAGTCACTCTCGTGCACCTATTTACTAATTCAATATTGCATAAATCGTCAAAACCTCATTACTCTAAATCTCTCGATTCAAAGTCCTCACGTATGTGATTTCATCTCTCGATCTCAATCTTAAACATACTTCATGAATTAATAGAGCGTGCTATAACGTTATCTCTCGATCTTGGTTATAACTCTCAGAGTCAATCAAAATTAGCTAGGCTTTGATCGTAACAAGCAATTAATTCATGAACAAGAGGAATCAATACACTCAAACACAATTGAATCAATAAATCAAACACAATGATACTAAATCTCAATAAAATAAACTAGATTTAATTCAAATCAAATACATAAGAAGTTTAATCGTCTCTCGATCTCAAAAACATCAAATGAAAATTAAAATGAAATAAATCAAAGTTTAGAAATACGATAAACGGTTGGAATGAATCCGTGCGTTGCACCGTGATTTCTTCTCTTGCTCCTTCCTTGCACTCCGGATTGTACGCTCAAGCTCGGACGAAAATCGGGAGAAGATGGCTCTCCTTGGCGGCGGCTAGGCGGCGGCTAGGGTTCTCTTTTTGTGGAGAAATTTCGTCTGATCTGAGATATTTCTGGAATGGAAGAGATCCTCTTTTTAATCCCCCGAAAAAATCTTTCAAATATGGAAGATAAGATTTTCAAAAATTAGCGTCTCGATCGATCGAAAATATTTCTCGATCGATCGGTGCACTGTTCACTTCAGCCTTTTCGACTCACTGCCTCGCTCGATCGATCGAAGTATATTTCTGATCGATCGACAATTCTCAAAATTTGTTGCTGAAGTCTCTGCCTCGATCGATCGATCGAGACAAAATCTCGATCGATCGGCGCTTTGAATAATTTGATGCTCAACACTCTGCCTGGCTCGATCGATCGAGAATTAATCTCGATCGATCGAGACTTCGAAAAATCCAACTTTTTCATTTGATCTCTTTTTCGCCTCGATTTCGCCCGTTTTTTTTTATTTTAGCTCATTTCTTCCACTTCCGACCTATTTTCCCGAAACAAACAAATAAACACCAAAAAACATAATATCATCCAGGAAAAAGTACGAAAAATGGGAAGAAATTACAGCTAAAAACACTTAAAATCTAAGCCTATCAACTCTCCCAAACTTAGACTTGATCGTCCTCGAGCAAGCAATAAGCTCAAAAAGAAGAGTTAAACTTAATACTATGCATGAATCATCTTTACAACACACGTAAAACTCAGAAATCCTACTTACACATTGATAAGTGTCATTCAAAATTCAACAAGAAGCAATTTCTCCTAAGTTAAACAATACATCGCAACATTGGAACGTGCGTGTGAGCTATTGTCAAACATGAATAATGTACATATCTTTAAGATCAAAATGTGCCATAAAAGCTCAAAGTCAAGAATACTTTGATTACTCTACAAATTTACTATCCAGCACTTCTCCACTAATGTAATTATTCCCCAGACTTGGATCAAAAGGTCTTTAAAAGCTTATAACGTTAGGCCTTTTGGTGTCGGTTCCAAATAAAAGGTAGGATGAATGCAAAGAAGAGAGTATAATAAAATCAGTTCAACAATTTTTTTCGCACACTATTGAGCTTCTCTTCAACTTTTTCTAGCCTTGGCCACTTTGGGTCTTATTTGAATTTTTCTTTTCAAGGCTTTTCTCTACATCTTTTCTTTTTGCTCATTCTTTTGTTCATTTTATTTTTCACAATGAACTCATTTACATATAACAATTCCGTGCAAAGAATGAGATTCATTATACTCTCTTAGGGATGGATAAAAATTTATTTTAGGCTCAGTCCAAGGTAGGTATAATGAGTTTGCCAAGAATGTCGAATGGGGGTCTAATCATATGCAATGCATATACCATTCTTTTTCAATAAGGCTCAAGAGGGGACACTAAGGAATGATGAATAAAAGGTAGGGTTGAAAGGCACAAACGGTCCAAAGATTGCCTAAATCATCTCCAAGTTAAGTTCCTAATTATAAAATTTCGCCTCAAAGTGCTTTCAAATAAATTGTAGAGTTATTTAAGATGCTCAAGACTCATCATAGTTAACACAAATTTTCACTTTAATCAATACATACTTCACTCAATCATGACCCAATACGTGCTCAAATTATTCCTCAATTTTGACATATGCTTAACAAAGTATATATACAAACAAGTTAAACATTTTCATGACTCCTATCTAGATGAGGATTAATTTCATCATGTATTACCGTTGCAAATCTAATTCCTCATTTCTCAAGAATAACTATTTTTTTTGTTGGTAATGCTCAAGGACGAATTAGTCACAAAATCGTGCAAGTAGAGAAGCAAGACAAGCAGCAGAATGTGCAAAAAACGAGATATATACAAATACTCAAAACCCCCCCAAACTTAATATATGCATTGCCCTCAATGAACAAGAAAAAATAAATGCAATGGCAAAAACACATACCATGACGACGATCGTCACTGATCGTCGTCCTCATCATGCTCCGGAGGGGGAATTGGGTAGTGGTGCTCCTCGCCCTGGTATGGCGGAAATGGTGGGTACTCAGAAGGTGGAGGTGCATGCAACTGATATGGTGCAAAGTGCGGCTCCGGCGGGAACTGGAAACCTGGGAAGCCCTGGGCCATGGCAGTGTTCCATGCACTCTGGTAGTGCATGAACTCCATCTGACGCTGAGCTACCTGCTCATGGTCCATCTGCAATGCTCTCTGCATGCTATGAATGTCCCGCTGCATGCTGTGAATGATCTGCTGCTCCAGGCGAATATCTTCGAGATCCCTGTGAAGAGAGTCCAATGTAACACGTGTACGCTCTGCAGCAGAGGATGATGATGCTCCGGCCTGTCTAGTGTCCGAGGGTCGTGGCTCAGCTCTTCGTCGGCCTGTAGGTGGTGGTGGACCGTCAACAATAATCGGGGTCTTTGGTGGGAGTAGCTCCTCGTCCTCTCCCCATTGCACTCCGCTTCTCTTGCATAACTCCGTGATGGTAGATGGAAACGGTAGTGCGGAGGTAGGTGGGCTGCTACCGATCTCACGGATGTGATCACTAATGATCTCACCCAAATCCACATCCTGCCCTGTGAGAATGGCAAAAACCAGGGCCGCTCTGTCCTTCGTCACCTCCGAAGTGTGGGTCGAAGGCATGACCCGTGAGGCGACAAATGAGAACCATGCTTGGGCCTCTGGTGTCAAATGCTTCTTGAGAACCACCTGTGGCTCTCCCTTGTCGTTCCGCTGCCAATCTACTCCCGGCATGCCAATGACTGCGAGTACCTCATCATAATTGATCAAACTCATGCGAAAAGATTGGTACGCACAGTTGTGTATGAAAGGCATCCGGTAAATATTATTGATTGAGGCTCGATCTACCAACACATCCTTCCCTCGAACATAAACAATTACTTGGTGCCCTGGTGGAATAACTCGAAGATTTGTGTAAAATTCCCTCACCAGTGGAACCACAACATCAATAGGTGTCTGAACAAATTGATACCACCCTCGTCGACGTGCTGTCCTAATGACCGGACACTCAATTTTTTCCATGCTCATGCCCCTTTCACGACTAAGGGGTTTCTTATGATAAGTGGGATATAACTCAGCAACTGTGGCATTGACAAACTTCTGTTCGTCATGCTCTTGCTCAGAAGTCGTGGCCTCCGCCTGCTTTTGCTTTTGTGAAGCCTCTGCCTGCTTTGACCTCTTTCTCGGAGCCATTATCTTGCTAATTTATTCTCAAATATCTCACTTAATTGCAACTAAACACCACCCCACAACTACTGCAAAGCCAACACCCCTCAACACAACAATAATTCCCCCAAACTTTGATCCTTCTTTACCCAATTCAACTCACCAATGTAATTGCATCAAAAGAGAAAAAGATGCTAAATTTGAAAACAATTACCACTAAAAAAATCGGATCTTTGAAGAATTTGACATTTGGCGTGGAATTCTCTTTTGGATGCACTTCTACCCAATTTGGCTTGTAATTCTTCAAATCTGCAATTGAAATCTCATCAGAACAATTATTACTTCAAAGATTTGAAACAAATTGGACATTTGATGGAATATGGATGAGAGAAGATGAAGAATTTTTGAGAGGCGATTTGGGGCTGTGTTGGAGAGGAGAGAAAATGATTTTGATTCTGTGCAGAAGCTCTTCGGTGCCCTATTTTTTTTCAAAATTTTTCTCTCGCTCGATCGATCGAGAATAATTCTCGATCGATCGAGCGAGGCAGTACTCAAATCGTATTTTAAAAGTTCCGGGCGATCAATCGAGAATTTGTCTCGATCGATCGCCAGCACCAGAAGACAAAAAATTGCATTTTTCTCAAAAACTTTTCTCTCGGGTTGCCTCGCCCATAACCTTATTACTCTTGTTTTTACACCTGCAATAAAATTTCACGAACTCATTCACAGAAAAACTAAAAACAAATTTAGAAACAAATCAAACTAAAACAAGGAATTAAAACAAAAACTCGAGGAAGGAAAAGAAAGTTCTTAATTTATAGTCCCAAACTGGACTGTCACCTCCTCGTCTGTTAACTTGATTGCTCCTTCGGATTCTTTACAGAATCACTTGGGAGCGTACCTTGTGTCCTTCCCGAAATTAACGTAGCCAACTGCCCTATTTGCACTTCCAAATTCTTAATCGATGCATCTTGATTCTGCATCCTCACCTCAGTCGACGAAATCAGCTTGGCCATCAGTTCCTCCATACTCGGTTTTTGTGTGAACCCCGCCTGTGGTTGTGGGTTCAGCACATTCTCCTGGTTCGACCATCTCAGATTTGGGTGGTTCCTCCACCCCGGATTGTAGGAGTTTGAATACGGATTGTTCTGCTGCCTGTTACCCACAAAATTCACAGCTTCAATAGATTGGTTAAATTGGTTACCTGCCTGGCACTCGATGCTCGGATGACCGCCTCCACACAAGTCACATAAGATAGCTTGAGCTTGCATCGCTGCTGCTCCCATGCTGTCTATCTTCCGGTTCATAGCTTCCAACTGAGCCGAAAGAGCAGTAATCTCATCCACTTGATGGACTCCTATTGGTTTCAATGGTGTGTTTCTCTCTGACTGCCACTGATAGCTATTGGACGCCATTTCCTCCAATAGTTCAAATGCTTCTCCGGTGTCTTCCGCATTATTGATCCCCCAGATGCTACATCTATCATCGAACGGTTAGCAGAAAACAAACCATTATAGAAAGTTTGTACCTGCAGCCATATGGGTAGACCATGGTGTGGGCATCTCCTTAACAATTCTTTAAAACGATCCCACGCTTCATATAATGTCTCAGGGTCGAACTGCCCAAATGTCGTGATATCGTTCCGCATCTTTGCTGTCTTGGAAGGGGGAAAGTACTTCGATAAAAATGATTTTGTCATCCCATCCCATGTTGTTATTGATCCTGCAGGTAGTGAATTTAACCAAGATTTAGCCTTATCTCTTAATGAAAAGGGGAAGAGCCTTAACCTGATGGCGTCGTCAGAGACGCCATTATGTTTAAACATGTCACATATCTCCCAAAAGTTGGAGATGTGAGTGTTAGGATCGTCTGTGGTAGCTCCCCCAAACATAACAGAATGTTGTATCATCTGGATAATCGCAGGTTTAATCTCAAAGTTGTTTGCTTGAATCGTCGGCCTCGTTATACTGGATAAAGATCCATGAAATGCCGGCTGTGCAAAGTCCATCATTGATCTCGGATTCCGTGCTTCGTTATTGTCAGCCATTTCTCGAGCTTCTCGTAATCTTCTTAGTAAAGTTCTCTCTATCTCTGGATCAAACGGCTCGAGAATGGGTTCCTCTCTTCTAAGCATGCACTAAAACGAATGCTTCCTGTACTGAATAGACAAAAGGAGACAACAACAAAAATACAAACTTATTAACAAAAATCAACAAATGAAAATGAAAAAGAAAAACAAAAACAAAAACGCAATAATACAAATTGGCTAAATTACAATTAAGTAATCTCGTATGATATTATACAGATTAGTCCCCGGCAACGGCGCCAAAAACTTGACCGCTTTATTTTTAAACAGAAAATATTTCAAAGTGTAATGTGAAGCGATTCTACCGCAAGTGCACGATTGTCAAGTTTTAGTATAATGAAATTTAAGTAAGGGTTATCGAATCCACAGGGACTAATGTATAATTACCAAATAAGGCTAGCAAAATTATATTTAGCCTACGATTAAAGAAGGTGATTAACTAATGCAAACTTAAACTAAGAACAAAATTAAACAAGAAACAATAAAATGAATGGTTCCGGAGATGCAAAGGTAATTCGCTCGAGAAATTTATCAAGCTCTTCGTTCAACTATGTTATCTTTAATGATTCATCTGAATAAGCAAATTATCAATCAATTGATTCTAAAGGTGAGAGGTTTTCGCTGTTATTCAATACACTCTTTCGAGCTGTAAAGAAACTAATATCAAACTAGAACAAGTCACTCTCGTGCACCTATTTACTAATTCAATATTGCATAAATCGTCAAAACCTCGTTACTCTAAATCTCTCGATTCAAAGTCTTCACGTATGTGATTTCATCTCTCGATCTCAATCTTAAACATACTTCATGAATTAATAGAGTGTGCTATAACGTTATCTCTCGATCTTGGTTATAACTCTCAGAGTCAATCAAAGTAGCTAGGCTTTGATCGTAACAAACAATTAATTCATGAACAAGAGGAATCAATACACTCAAACACAATTGAATCAATAAATCAAACACAATGATACTAAATCTCAATAAAATAAACTAGATTTAATTCAAATCAAATACATAAGAAGTTTAATCGTCTCTCGACCTCAAAAACATCAAATGAAAATTAAAATGAAATAAATCAAAGTTTAGAAATACGATAAACGGTTGGAATGAATCCGTGCGTTGCACTGTGATTTCTTCTCTTGCTCCTTCCTTGCACTCCGGATTATACGCTCAAGCTCGGACGAAAACCGGGAGAAGATGGCTCTCCTTGGCGGCGGCTAGGCGGCGGCTAGGGTTCTCTTTTTGTGGAGAAATTTCGTCTGATCTGAGATATTTCTGGAATGGAAGAGATCCTCCTTTTAATCCCCCGAAAAAATCTTTCAAATATGGAAGATAAGATTTTCAAAAATTCGCGTCTTGATCGATCGAAAATATTTCTCGATCGATCGGTGCACTGTTCACTTTAGCCTTTTCAACTCACTGCCTCACTCGATCGATCGAAGTATATTTCTGATCGATCGACAATTCTCAAAATTTGTTGCTGAAGTCTCTGCCTCGATCGATCGATCGAGACAAAATCTCGATCGATCGGTGCTTTGAATAATTTGATGCTCAACACTCTGCCTGGCTCGATCGATCGAGAATTAATCTCGATCGATCGAGACTTCGAAAAATCCAACTTCTTCATTTGATCTCTTTTTCGCCTCGATTTCGCCCGTTTTCTTCATTTTAGCTCATTTCTTCCACTTCCGACCTATTTTCCTGAAACAAACAAATAAACACCAAAAAACATAATATCATCCAGGAAAAAGTACGAAAAATGGGAAGAAATTACAGCTAAAAACACTTAAAATCTAAGCCTATCAATCGACATTCCGTACTTTTTATATAATTATACTAAAACTTGACACTGTGCACTTGCGGTATAGAATCGCTACATTCAAAAATATTGTTTAAAATAAAAGCGATCACTTGTACATCCTCAAGAAATGCATCATATGCAACACTCGTGACAAGGGTACTTGAATCCCTTGCCTCCTGGTTAGATGAGCCCATTGTCTAAACACTCTTTTCTGCACCGTTGTAGGTGCGGCCTGGAGGATGGGCCCTTTCAAGACTTCAAACAAACGTTCAGGTCCCGAAAGCATGCTCGTATATGAACAGTTACAAGTTCCTGATCTTCTCGTTGAAGCCATCCCGCGACCTCCACATTGAGACAAAGAGTTCCAAAGTCTCGTTCCAGAATCTCCAGGTTTTCCCTGAGATTCCTAACTCGTTTGAGGGTATCGCTAGCAATGTGTCTCTCCATCTCGTGTTAAGAAATCTGCAAGAATAATTTTATCAGATTTCACAATGACAATATCATAATCATAATATTGGCATTCAGCTTGCCATCTTAGAAGTCTAGCATTTTCTGGTTTTGATTCAATTTTGTTTTTTAGAAAAGACTTACAATTAGTATTATCTATTTTCAAGATAAATTTCTTTGTGAGTAAAAATAATGGCCATTTTTTGAAAGCCTTTCGCAATGCAAATAACTCTTTTTCTTTGATGTGTCATCTGATAACTTCGTTGCTGTCCAATAGCCCGCTGCAATATCTGCATGTCACTTCTCCGTCTGGTGTGGCTTTCATGAGTACAATAGCCCACCAATGATCACTGCCATCTGTATATAATACCAGTTCATCGTCGTCGTTTGGTATTGCAAGCTTTGGTAGCTGCTGCAAACTTCTTTAAGTTGTTTGACAGCTTGTCTGTGATCTTAATTCTATTCGAACTTAACATCTTTTTTGAGTAATGGATTGAACATATTCCTGTGATTTGCTAAGTTATTGATGAACATTCCAGCAAAATTAACAACTCCCAGAAAACTCTGAAGTTGTTTTAGATCCTTAAGGTCATCCGGATATCCTTGCACTTTTTCAACAATATGATTCTACTGGATGCTTCCAGATTCGTCGATCTCAATTCCAAGGAATTCGATCTCTTGTAGCAATAATTGTATTCCTTTCGGAGAGCACTAGTCCTTCCTTGTAACAAACATCCGAAAAGATTTTCAAATGTTTAAGATGTTCTTTCATATTTCTTGAAAATGAGGATGTTGTCAATATACACGAACATAAAGCTGAAGTAATCTTTGAAGAGATTATCCATCTTTCTTTGGAATATCTGGGGAGCGTTTGCCAATCCTATTGGCATGACATTCCAGATATAATGTCTTTGTGGAGTGGAGTATGCTGTGAACTTCCTCCATCTTAATCTGGTAAAATCCGACTTACAATCGAACATAGAAAACACTTTGGCATTCTTGATGCTAGTAACCAAATGTTCTCTGCTTGGGATAAAATATCCGTCGAAGTCCAAGATGTCGTTGATTCCTTTGAAGTTGATTACTAATCTTGGCTTTCCTCTTTTGATTTATCCGTGTTTCCGAAAAAGGAATCCCGGACTGTTATATGGAGAAACACCTGCTGAGATTAACTTAAGGTCCAGATGTTCCTTAAGTATTATCTGTATATACATCTGATCTTTCATATTCATGGGGATAGGTCTGAATCTGACGAACTCATTTTCTTTTCCAGCTTTCACCTTCAAAGTAGCTATGAGCTCATTCTTATTCCACTATGCCAGTGGATCCTCATTGTAGTTCCTCTGAATTTTCCTTTTCACATCCTTTAGAGTAATTTGCTCTTCGAGGGTAGCTTCAGGTTGTTGAACTTTATCTTGTAATGCCTTCTTTAGCAACAGGGTTTCTGGAGTAACTTCTTCCTCATCTTGTTTTCTAAAAGACATAATATAAACCCAATCAGAAGTTCGAGAATTCTTTTCACTAAAACTGAATGATTGCTTCTTCAAATTTTCGCTGATCCTTCATCTTTGGGTGTCAAAGTTTTCCTTCATCACCGCGCTTGCTGTGAAAGCTAATGGAGAATTTTCTGTGAAACGCCTCCCGTAGTTGCTGTACAATAATCTTATGATCACAAAGAGTTGTGAAAATAAGTCTTCTTGTTTCGTAAAGGATAAGGATACGCTTTGAAAAGTCTCTTCCGGCAATGGCTGTAATTTTTCACCAACTTCTTGGGGGAAGATATCAGGCCTGGCAGTACATATTTCAACGCCGGAATCAATGTAGGCGGCAATTATTCTGCCCGATACTTCTCATATAACATCCTGACGGAGATGTATATGGAGAATGTACTGGTGGTCATCTGATCCTATATCGCTTTCCTTCCACCGTAAATTCCATTCCATCTTGTAATCTTTCTCAAGGTTTATGTTCATCGAGAAACTCAATCCCAAGAATGAGTTGTTCTGGGATCATCCCTACAATTCCTTCAATTGTCAGATCAGTTTCACCAATATGAAGGTTTTCTTGATACTTGTCAGCTGTAGGTTGTTGCAAATAATATAGGACATTGCAAGGGAAGATATTGTTATTCTCGATGATGTTGAAGATTATCTGCACTTCTCTCCAGCCTTCTGGGCATTTCAGCATTCCTGTTGTTTTGAATACATCAGGAACTTTTTGAATTTGGCTTGAGACGGCTTTCTGTTTTCCCCCTGAATAGTTACTGATTAACATATCCTACTGGAAGGACATTCTTCTCGGCTCGATCATAAGGCTCTTGCTTCTGTCAAGAACAGACTGGTCTTGTATCCTCATGTTGATCTCTCCAATTGTCGGAGTATCAATAATATGCGGCAGCACTGCTTTAGCGAAATCTTTGAAGATTATGGGGACTTCGATGAATTCATTTCTCAAGAATACCTCTGAATGATAAGTGTCCGAGAGTGCGTATGACACCTTATAGGTGATCGAGTAAGGCATATTCCCTTACTTCATTAAATCGCTTCTTTTAAAATCTTGATGAAGAGTCAGAACCTTGTTGAAATCTCGATCTCCCAAATTGCATACAATTCTAGGATAGATGTTGAAAGCCATCTTTCCATCATACAAATTTCCTGCAACTGCTCCCAAACAAGAATCTTTGACTTTCGTGATTCTTTGTCGAAGATTGCCAGATTGAGTGGCGAATCGATCCATTCTTTAAAAGTTGCCTTGATGATTACTCTAATGGCTCCTATAAGAACCCATGAAAGAGTGTTATCAATTTCTATTTTTACCTTGCTCTTAATCTCCTGTATTTCTCTGTAGGGGATTAACTGCATTTCAATTTGGTTTCCCACGAACTCCATGGATCGCAAATTCACATGTTGTTACCCTATGGATAATCTGATGATTCATGCTTCGAAGACCAATCGTATCCATAGCTTTCTCCATTGCTCTAATTGTAAATCCATCATACAACTGAAGCTTTGGCTCTTCCTTCATGATCCTTTTAAGAGTTTCATGAGAAACAGTGGTATGAGAGAAAAATCCCAACGGCTCTTCTCTGATCACGTGTTGAAGGAACTCTCCTTCATTCTGTTTCTGAGCTGGATTCACTTCCATTATCAGAATAGATTTCTTCTTCCTGTTGGACTTGGCTTTGACTCCAACTCCTTAACTCGGGTTTGAACATCTCGAATGTTTCTTTGAATTTCATCCTGATGTTTAATCATAATCTCCATCTGACTCTGAATCTGATGGATCTGTGCGTGGACATGGTTTTGTAGGTAGCCATAACGCTGCACCGTCTTTTGGATTTCTCTAAGATCTTGGGATATCTTAGAAGAATCTGGTTCGATTTCTTGAAAGGTTGGTTCTCCCATCCTAATCATCTGGTCTAGACCCTGTTGGATCATTGGTGGCTGGAACCACATCTTCATGTTCAGGATGATCGTCTTCCTGAAGTTCGGCTAACACGAACTGTAGTTTGAGGTTCACTTGATGGAACCTCTTAGTCATCCTTTCGAGTTTTTTGTAGTAGTTTATGCCTGGTGTGCATAATCATGTTCCTCGTAATAGTTCCACTTATGGTTGAAGCGTTGAGCTTCTGCCATATGCTTCTGATTTAGTGCTTCCAAGTTTTGGAAGTACCACATGTATGAATGACATTTCGAACATTCGTCCCGGTCCATAATTTCTTGAACCGTCTCCTCCGTATTGGTTAATTAATATTCAAGATATTATTATAGTATTTCCAGAATAAACCTAGGTTCTGATACCATTTTGTGCCAATGATCGCAAAAAACGGGGACTTGTAAAAAGAAGAAGTTAAATGCCACTTTTTTATAAGCATAATGATATAAAAGATAATTAAATATTATAAAGGGGCTTCTTTATAAATAAACAAAAGTCTAGGGAGTATAATGCAACTTATCAAAACATTGATGGATAAAATAGTTAAAATAAAGCAACAAATTGATTTGAAAATTTTAAATTGGACATATTTGAATAAAAAGTTCATCAAACTTGGATTTTTCTACACTATTATTCTCAAGACTTAAGTGAATTAAATTTCCTAAAATAAACTTCCTTGCAATTCCCCTCTTTCTTTTTTTAAAATATGTACAAACCTATGTGCTACTTCATCATTTAATTCAACTATTAGTTTCATTGGTTTGTCGGAAGATTAAATACATTGCCAACTCAAATTCACAAAAAATAATACCTATTTATATTTGTAAAGAACGATAGATAAGCAAATTGAAATGTTGCTGTCCTTGTTATTTTTTTTATAGCAACTATTACAACTGTTTGGAGTGGGAGACGAAAACTCAAACACAAACTTTAGATTTTAATTACGATCGATATTAGATGAGTTATAAATCGTCAGAGCTGTCCTTGTTATTTACGTTTTACGATAGAGATACAGTTAAGTTGATAGTACCTAAGCAAATAACTCTCTCTGGGATGCCTTTGTTGAGTAGTTGGATTACTGCAAGTCCATATTATATCATGATTTATGAGACTTCTTTTGTAGGAAGCAAACCCGAAATTTCTAATTTTGACATAACGTATAATTTATTAATTAAAATAAATATTAATTGATCGAAAAAAGTAACAATTAATTATTTTATAGAATGAATTCACCACTCAATTAAATATATTGAATCTTTCTAGCTCAAGTTGGGATAAAAAAAAAATCATATAATATATATCACAAAATTATTAGTTAATAATTTTGTATTTTTAATTTTGAAGCTAAACCCAGGTGAAAAAATTAACAAGCTAAAATCCCCCGTATAAATAAAATATTATCGAAAGACGAAGTACCCAAAATTGAAAAATAAAATCTGAATATAAAATCTGTGTTCTACTTTTACCCCTTCTATTTTAGCATAATTTATTGGTAAAAAAAATATTTAAAGTTTTAAATGTGCCTAGTAGAGCAAAGAGAAAAAAAGATATGTACTTCTATATTGCATTGAGAATTCATGGTATTCATACTCATAAGTAATTAGTTATGATACGAGTAACCCAAAATCTTTCATAAGGAGCAAATATAGCTTTCAAGCTCCTAATATAGGACAACTATCAGCATGCTCCTTCACGTGTGGCATTATATTTATATAAGTCAAACACGTGGATGGATAACGCGTGGGACTGTGAGAACGTAATAGTCAATCAAATGGAAAGCCTGTTCTAATACCGCGTTAAGAATTCATGGAGTTCATACTCATAACCAATTGGTTATGATATGAGTAACCCAGAATCTTTTATAAGGAGCAAATATATCTTTCAAGTTCCCAACGTGCGACAACAACTCTCAACACATTCAAATAGCAATTTTGACTTTGGACAATTATAATATGTGTAAACGCTTAAACATCATGTGTAGTAGCCCAAGATCACTTGGTCTATTGCATCACCTCTCCCATTTGGTTTTCGGTTCTAAATCCAATGTTGTAAAAAATCCTCCCACCCATACTCAAAAGAAAGAAAGAAAGTGTAGTACACAAATCCGTAGGTAAAACCCATTAAATCATGTGCCATACTCATTGATCTCTCGCATTAAGGAATCGTCGGAATTATTAGGAGAGGAAGACATATTTGATCAGGGGGTATCCGAAAATCCTTAAATTGCTTGTACGTATAATGCTAGCTCGGAAGCAAATTGAAGCAAATAGTGAAAATGACATGATATGATCGTATTTATAGGTGGGGCTAGTCGAATCGTCATCTAATCAACAACGTCGAATATAAATCGGATGAACGTTCTCATATTGACTCGGGGAACCGAACGTCGCGACATATTCTTGAATTTAGACCGAAAAACCACGCTGAAAAATGAGAGGCAAAAAACTCCCGAGCATAATCAAAACCCAAATTTTACCCAAAGACGATAAACCAAGACTTCAATGTTCTTGTCTTGCTTTACTTCAGATGGTGAAGTGATGTCATATGATGAAATAGTCTCATCGGGTAAATCCCATATAAATAATGAACAAGAGATACCCCGAACACATAATACCGAACACATGTTGCCTGAAAATTATCCATACCTGCTCGGCTTATTGGGCAAACAGTAGCGGAAGACCCAGACATAACTGACAAATCAACGGATGTGGACGAACGTGCATTGATGATGCGCTGATTTCTCGGACACGTCTTGAGCCATAACGCCACGATCAGAGGCAGACCATGTCCCGGATTTAGCGCATATTAACTGCCATATTAAGCACTATGAATACAAGACCAAGGCCACATTTCAAGGGGTTGACTCTCGGATGAAAAATATACCGAAGAGAAGCATATTACATAATTTTGTTCGTTCTTTCCAATTTGTTTCTATTTTCATTTGGCCAAATATTGTGTCGAAGTCCTGTAAAATTATAAACATTTAGAGTGTAAGATTTATACTTGATTAGCTTCCGTGGTTTTTCCCTTCGTTTTGCAGGGTTTTCCACGTAAAAATGTCTTCTATTTATTTTCTACTACATTTACTTTATCGAGTAGCGAAAATACGGGATCATATCACATGATATGCCCAAAGATAACTATAACATGCGTGAGATCATAAACAAGAACCATTGACAGAATAAAGATATAAAACAAAAAAAAAAGAAACTCAAAGAAGTTGTATAGAATAACTTACGACTAGCTGTTTTATTCCGATTTAATGTTCGCTAGCCTAATATTGAAGAGACACCTTTTACTGGTTCGTTCGAGGTCACTCTTAGGATGATATCCTTAGGACGATATCGAAGGATATGTCCTTTAAATTACTTTTTTTCACAACAAGAACGGACACATATCGTTTTAGTAGCCCCCAAAAATATTGCTCTTAACTGTAGATAGCATAAAAAAACCCTTTAACCAACTGACTTTTCTCTTTTTTCTAAAATTTTATTTTCTTATTATTATTATTATTATTATTATTATTATTATTAGATTGTTACTAAAAGATTCGGTTACCTACCATGCAAACATGTCATATGTTCTTTCCTATATCCCTTTAACTAATTTCTTATCCTACTTTTTGAAGCAACAGAAATGGACTAATCAATATAAGAGAAATCTTGGGAATCTGGAGATTTAATGGATCGTGGTTATGTTAATTAAGTGAAGAAAATATATACTATATATTTATAGCATGTATATATACTATAAATAAGCACAAGAATCAGATTCCCACATCAAAGGCAGACACAAAAGAATTTTTTTTGGGGGTGAGGAAATTATTTTTTTTTTAAAAAAATAAGGGTAAAAATATGTTTTTTTTAAAAAAAAATTTATTTTGCCTTAATATTTTTTTGGGTGTGGGTGCCACCCGCACCCCTGGGTCTGCCTCTTATCTATATTATATATATAAATGAAAAGCCTTGAGGTATTTTTTAAACGTAAAGGAAAAAAGTATATCTTAAATTTTTTTAATATTTTTTTTAAAATGGGTGAATTGCTTATATAATTTATTCTGACAATTCCACATAATATATTCACAATACATATTCAAGCAATTAACATGCGATATTATTATAAATCATTAGCAAAAAAAAGATATTGGTTAATCAGTAAATAATGATCATATACATGTTGTCCCATTAGTATACATTTAGTAGATTAATAATTCATTAGTCTTTTATTAGTTTATTTAATTAAATATGAAGTAATTTGCTTACATCTTATCTAATTATTAGAAATAATAATTAACTAATCAAAATAATAGAGAGAAATAAGACATGTTGTTTAATAATAAGTTACAACTCTATAAATATACAAGATAATAAATCAATTTAAAATCTTAATATACTTTGTTGTGGTATTAGTCACGCGCAAGAAATTAGCAAGGCATCATTTCATAATTTTTTTTCGAGAAAAGTATAAGAAGATACCACCTACAAAAACATCTTTCATCTAAATCACCAAAAATATCTTATTTTCAACTAACAACTTTTAAGAAACTTCTTTCAACTAAGTCTATTTTATCAACGCCTAATCTAAATTAGTCAATTAATTATTACTAAAACAACCCTTGTTCTGCACCTTCTTTTGCAATTGGAATTGAATCGGTGAAATGAAGGTTAGCGCCGATGAAATCTAGTTTGATTTTGGAATTAGAGAACCCAAAGCTGATAGATTTCCACCAGAAAAACCCAAAACGTCCAATTGCAAGGATGTTAATCGATTATTCGGATCCAGGCAATTAGGGTGTTGTGAAGTAACTTGCGATTTTTTTTATTATTATTGAAAGCCGTCAGTGCCTTGACACGGGGTTCGGCGTACCCCTACTGGTTTATTACTAGAAATAAAGGTTACTGTTACCTCACTTTTTGGTTCGATTTTGTAACAAATGAATTTGCAAAGAAAGAAAATGAAATCAAAAATGGGGAAGAAAACCATTGGAAGAGCCGAAGAGTTATGCTGGAAAAAAATATCATCTCCCTCAACCTACTATTCCATTGCCCTTTTTATCAAGATTTTATGGGCTTTGGTAAAGGTTGGGCCTTCTTCTTAAGGCTAATGGGCCCCCATAACGGGCTTAGTTAATGGGTTAATTAAACATAGAAAATGGGCCAATGTAGGATGGCCTATGATATTTTATCAGATCGGGTCGAGCCCATAAAATCCGGGTCCAAACCGCACCGGGACAATTATCGGGGTATCATCAGTATCCCCCTCTAGTCGAGCTAGAGTAGCGCTGTATCGACTCCAACTGGTTAGGTGAGGACCCGGATCGATAGTCCTTTAAATAACCCTAATGTGACCTTGAGCCGTGCCAAGTTCCCGAGTCATGCTGTCGGCAGAGCCCTGACAATTCGACTGCCGATCCTTGATGAAGTAGGTGGCTCGTAGAACTCATACGAGGAACTGGTGTATTCACGATACTGAGCTTCTGTCAATAATAGTAGGTCGGACTGGGCAGTAGGAATCCGAACTGAAGCTACAATAATCGAGAGTTCCGAGCTGACAAAGATGATCGAGAGATCTGAGGTGATAAAATGCTTCTTTGTTGGGCCGGACTGAGCAAATAAAGCTCGCCCGACCTGATCTCCTGAGATGATGTATGAGAAGATAATACCCCTCCGATATGAACAAATATTGCTCGCCCGACCTGATCTGATCTTAGCTCCGACATAAATAAGAGCAAATAATGCTCGCCTGAACTCCATAACCAATAAAGCTTAGCTCAGTTCCATAGCAGATAAAGCTCACCGAACTCCAGAGCTAATAAACGTGCTGAGCAAACAAAATACAGATGAGCTCCAAAAATGATCCACGTACAGAGCAAATAAATCCGGGCTGATCTAAGCTCCATAAGTAGTACCGAGCCGAGGACTAAATAAGTTGATGTGAGCTCCCGAGACGAGATATATCGAGCAAATGACATCTGTCCGAACTCGCAAAATAGTAAAATATGTTGAGTAAATATATACAGCCGAGCTCCAGGCAATCAACATGGAGCAACTAAGACTCCAGAGTGTCGAAACTGAGCTGGCATGTTGTAAGGATGCATATTATCCCGGCCGGGATGACCTGAAATGACAACTCGAAGTAATTCTAAACACAGAATTAAATCTTAAACAGGGCTGACCTGTTAATCTGTGCAGGGCTGACCTGCATTAAGAACTCGAAATAATTCGAAGTACAGAATTAAATCTTAACAGGGCTGACCTGTTATTTGTGCAGGGCTTACCTGCATTAACAACTAGAAATAATTCGAAGTACAGAATTAAATCTTAACAGGGCTGACCTGTTATTTGTGCAGGGCTGACCTGCATTACAACTAGAAATAATTCGAAGTACAGAATTAAATCTTAACAGGGCTGACCTGTTATTTTGTGCAGGGCTGACCTGCATTAACAACTAGAAATAATTCGAAGTACAGAATTAAATCTTAACAGGGCTGACCTGTTATTTGTGCAGGGCTGACCTGCATTAATAACTAGAAATAATTCTAAGTACAGAATTAAATCTTAACAGGGCTGACCTGTTATTTGTGCAGGGCTGACCTGCATTAACAGCTAGAAATAATTCGAAGTACATAATTAAATCTTAACAGGGCTGACCTGTTATTTGTGCAGGGCTGACCTGCATTAACAACTAGAAATAATTCGAAGTACAGAATTAAATCTTAACAGGGCTGACCTGTTATCTGTGCAGGGCTGACCTGCATTAACAACTAGAAATAATTCGAAGTACAGAATTAAATCTTAACAGGGCTGACCTGTTATTTGTGCAGGGCTGACCTGCATTAACAACTAGAAATAATTCGAAGTACAGAATTAAATCTTAACAGGGCTGACCTGTTATTTGTGCAGGGCTGACCTGCATTAACAACTAGAAATAATTCGAAGTACAGAATTAAATCTTAACAGGGCTGACCTGTTATCTGTGCAGGGCTGACCTGCAATAAGAGCTCGAAATAATTGTAAGTACAGAATTAAATCTTAAATATGGCTGACCTGTTACACTGGCAGGGCTGACCTGCCTGAACTCCGAAGATAATAAACCGAGCATATAAGTCTCGCCCGACTTGAGCTCCAGAAATAATAAACTGAGCACATACATCTCGTACATATTGAACTCCATAATAATAAATGCGCGGAGATATAGCTCATCTGAATTTGCAAAGTGAGATGACTTGAGCTCTCGAGATGATAAAATGCTGAGCAAATAAAGCTCGTCTCCTCTGATCCCGGAGAATAAATATAAATAGACAAGACTTGTCCGGTCTGGACTCCAGATAATAAATATGAGAGAATGAGACATGTGCTAATATTTGCCAGGGCCTCATACACCTGGGCTTAAGCAAACAGGGCGGACTTGTGCTAATATTTTGCCAAGGCCTCATACACTTGGGCTTAAGCAATCAGGGCGGACCTGTGCTAAATATGTGCCACAGCCTCATACACGTGGGCTTAAGCAATCAGGGCGGACCTGTGCTAATGTTTGCCAGGGCCTCATACACCTGGGCTTAAGCAATCAGGGCGGACCTGTGCTAAATATGTGCCACGACCTCATACACGTAGGCCTAAGCAATCAGGGCGGACCTGTGCTAGTGTTTGCCAGGGCCTCATACACATGGGCTTAAGCAAACAGGGCGGACCTGTGCTAATATTTGGTTAAGGCCTCATACACTTGGGCTTAAGCAATCAGGGCGGACCTGTGCTAAATATGTGCCACGGCCTCATACACGTGGGCTTAAGCAATCAGGGCGGACCTGTGCTAGTGTTTGCCAGGGCCTCATACACCTGGGCTTAAGCAAACAGGGCGGACCTGTGCTAATATTTTGCCAAGGCCTCATACACTTGGGCTTAAGCAATCAGGGCGGACCTGTGCTAAATATGTGCCACGGCCTCATACACGTGGGCTTAAGCAATCAGGGCGGACCTGTGCTAATGTTTGCCAGGGCCTCATACACCTGGGCTTAAGCAATCAGGGCGGACCTGTGCTAAATATGTGCCACGGCCTCATACACGTGGGCTTAAGCAATCAGGCGGACCTGTGCTAGTGTTTGCCAGGGCCTCATACACCTGGGCTTAAGCAAACAGGGCGGACCTGTGCTAATATTTTGCCAAGGCCTCATACACTTGGGCTTAAGCAATCAGGGCGGACCTGTGCTAAATATGTGCCACGGCCTCATACACGTGGGCTTAAGCAATCAGGGCGGACCTGTGCTAGTGTTTGCCAGGGCCTCATACACCTGGGCTTAAGCAAACAGGGCGGACCTGTGCTAATATTTTGCCAAGGCCTCATACACTTGGGCTTAAGCAATCAGGGCGGACCTGTGCTAAATATGTGCCACGGCCTCATACACGTGGGCTTAAGCAATCAGGGCGGACCTGCCACGGCCTCATACACGTGGGCTTAAGCAATCAGGGCGGACCTGTGCTAAATATGTGCCACGGCCTCATACACGTGGGCTTAAGCAATCAGGGCGAACCTGTGCTAAATATGTGCCACGGCCTCATACACGTGGGCTTAAGCAATCAGGGCGGACCTGTGCTAGTGTTTGCCAGGGCCTCATACACCTGGGCTTACTCCGAATATCCATCCGAACTCCCCCTCATCACATCATCCGAATAAGTTCATCCAAAATCCAGAACAAATAAAGTTCCCGAGCTGATAAATAATAGGGGCTTGCTACAAGATTGCATGCCCGAGCTGAACTCCTGAATAGGGGCTTACTGCGAGATTGCATGCCCGAGCTGAACTCCTGAATAGGGCTTACTGCGAGATTGCATGCCCGAGCTGATCCTCAATCCGAGCTGATATGGGGCTCTGCGAGATTGCATGCCCGAGCTGTCATATAGGGGCTTACTGCAAGATTGCATGCCCGAGCTGTAGTGCACCGAGTCGACCTGAAATAGTGAAACAATGCAACACAACATATATATGAACTTTGAAGTAGTAGCTTAAAAAGAAATAACCGCAAGTAATGGCATGTAGACCGAGCGGCGAAGTTGAGGTCAGCCGTTGAACTAAATATGCCATGAGCTCGGTAGTACTGAGATAAAGGTCGAGGACCTAATTGAGCCATGAATGAGATTTCCAAGGTGCTATGCGGGCGCCGGACTTGGCCCGCAATTTCAAGCTATGCGCCTGGCGACATGGGTCGAGCATCGACAATATGCACATGGTCAAATGTATCATGTCCTCAGCTCGGTGCAAAGTACTGAAATAATACATAAAAGACGAGACAGAAACTACCCAACAATATCTAACCAGATCAAGATAATTTGGCATAAGAGCTTTTATGTAAAATATCCAGCAAAGAGTACATTGAGAAAATATGTCCACAACCTCTGGGCACTGAACTCAATCCAAAAAGTCCTATTGGCTCGACTCTGATGGCTCAGTTTGGAAATCACATGACATAATAAATTGTTGATACAGTAGTGCAGAACAAACCAGCCAAGCACAATAATAGAATTTAGTTGGTAATTAATTTCCTACTTGAGTAGCTAAGCACGACCTCAATGAGATTTAGCTATAGTTTGCGGTAAAACTTTGACATAACTCAACTAGGATAGATTTCTCAAGCCTAAATAATCAAGTGCGCGAAATGTGAATCCCACGATCACAAGACTTGGCCACAATAGTAAAACCAGAACTCTGGATTAAAGTCTTCTTCGCATATTTCACATAAGTAGTGGTGTTCCTAAAATAATGACCGTTAGTTGGGAGTAAAATTTGCAGAAACTTGATGGAGGACAAAATCACATTGATTTTGGGGGCAACTATAATGCGAAGGATAAGGTGAAATTATAGGCTCAATACACCCATTGCACACTAATTGAGTATCATTCTCTTGGTGATGAGAGATCCAAGAAGAATGGCCACTATGGTATTTCTCTATCTTCCATTCCACGTTTTCGATTTTGCTATACTCTCCTCATACCCAAAAGCATATAATTTTTGCTTGAAATTTTGGGAACCACAATCAGCCAAAGCTTTTCCTCATCTGCACCATTTACCTGTAAATAATAATCAAAGAATACAACATCCACCTTTCTCTTGTACTCGCTTTCTCAACAGTTAAATATTGGAGTTTATATCACAGACTAAAAATTGAGTTTCTTTAGTCATATTATCATCATGATTTTGCAAGGCTCGACGTCCCACATCGTTGATAGATTCCAGGATCCTGAAAGCAACATCCCTAGTTCCTCCAGCCACATCAAGGTGCTTCTCTCAGGAAATCGATTCAATTTCGAAACCAATTTTTCTTTCATAATCTATGCAGTCCACCACTCATCAAATCATTCATGAGATCACAATTTTAATTTGCACACATGAAAATAAATATGAGCAAGAGATTATAATTATATCACCTTATATCTCAGAGCAATGGCAGTGAGGTGCGTTTGGAAAGTATATCAGCCCCAAAGTATCAATTACCATCCATATCCTTCCCCCAATTAGATCCCGGGAGGTCCCTGAAGTGTCGCTAAAAATGGTGGCCTCGTACGCCTATCCCGACCTCCTCTTAGATAAAGACCACCTCCAGCAGCTCCTATCCACTTCACATCGTCGTCCAGTGATGGGTAACAAAATCAGTAAATGTGAATTTGTTCTACACATCACTTATGCTTGGCTCACATCATCTGTTGCTCTTCCATGTAGTACAATGTTGAGTTGAGCTTTGCTTCAAAATCGAGGGAGTTAGCCTTGTAGACCTTTTTCAACTTTGAATGAAATATAGATGCCTCCATTTCGCATGAGGCAGCGTTGCGGAGTTCGACCAACTCCAGCATTCCGTCACACCTACAGTGGAACAGGCGTGAGCTTCATATCGCTGTTCTTCTTCCTCTACCGAACCCTGAGCTTCGAAGAGTGAGGGAAATCTGTTGAGAGGTGAGAGAATACTTTGTTCATATTCTTGGAGGCATCAGACCACCTCACATCGCCCAGAGCCGCGTGAGCCTCATCCCAAACCAGCCTTGCAAAGCCCACAGCCCAGCATTGCAAAAGCCACGCGCAGCCAGAAACTTGTCACCTCGAGCTGTTATCCGTGAATCTCCTCCCAAACCCAGCCGAGAAGATCTGAAAAATCGTGAAGGAGACGCCATCTTCATTTGCACAGCCTCGACGCAGCTCAACAATGGGCAATACAGCCCCGCCGCCGCCCAAATCATAAATCGTCGCTTAGGAACTCCACGCTGTCCCGCTGCGCGAACCTTACTCAAGTTTGTCAAGCTCTTTTGGGGTGCATATGGGCGACGAGCTTGGTGAAAGGGGGAATAATTTTTCTTCCCAGATTTTTTTTTTGAAAAACCGTCCCACCGCAACAGCCATGTACCTCACCCGAAATCAGTAGAACGTGCTTTCCTATCCCCATGCTCATCTATAGTAGTAGTGATTAAGAAAATTTCCTCCATTTCGTTTTAAAGGCACGCTCCTCCTCCTTGTTCTCTGCCCTTGATTCGAAAATACCAGGCGTTGGTGAAGAACCCATAAATGGTTTAACCCAGAAACAGAGGTGAATACTCTGGAAATTAGAGCTGGGTCTTCTTTTTTTTTTTTCTCACCTGGCCTGGTCCGAGATTAAAATCAACAACTCCTGCACCATCGCCAATAAAAAACAATCAAATCGCCTCGCCACTGTTGCCCAAAAACCAGCCACAAAAAATCGACGTCTTCGCTCGATGTTCCCACAGACGGCGCCAATTTGTTACCTCACTTTTTGGTTCGATTTTGTAACAAATGAATTTGCAAAGAAAGAAAATGAAATAAAAAATGGGGAAGAAAACCATTGGAAGAGCCGAAGAGTTATGCTGGAAAAAATATCATCTCCCTCAACCTACTATTCCATTGCCCTTTTTATCAAGATTTTATGGGCTTTGGTAAAGGTTGGGCCTTCTTCTTAAGGCTAATGGGCCCCCATAACGGGCTTAGTTAATGGGTTAATTAAACATAGAAAATGGGCCAATGTAGGATGGCCTATGATATTTTATCAGATCGGGTCGAGCCCATAAAATTCGGGTCCAAACCGCACCGGGATAATTATCGGGGTATCAGTTACATGAGAGTGTGACTATACCAAAACAATGTAAATGATTACATAAGTTTGCTAGAAGTTCTTAAATAAGGTAATTCAAATCTATCAAGTTTATATATCATCATCAACCAAATGAAAACATTGTTCTTCAAAGGCTTATCAACTAACTCATTAGCAACTGTATTTCCCCACGAAAAATATGAGAAATGTGAATCGGGTATTCAAGAATGAAATTATTATTATTTTTCTAAATATGACATAGCTTCCAATTGGTGCACTTATTCCGGATTATGGATATTGCAACTTTAGAATACGTTTCCACCCAGAGTGGGAACATATTAAAATAAGCATACTTCAATACCTTTAAGGATGGATAAGAGCTCAGCACGAATATTATTTCCCACACCAACATAATCAAAGTATCCAAGAACGACTCTACCATGATGACCTCGAAAGATTCCTCCAATCGATGATTCTCCCGGATTTCCAAGGGATCAACCATCCCTATTCGATTTGAACATACCCACCAATGATTCGCTCCAATGTACTATATCAAAGAAAACCAGTCTCGTGTGTGATATATCAACTTTCCTGGGCCTAGCCACCCTCGAAACTCCATGCCAATTTTTGAATTTAGGTAAAGGAACACAAAGCACCATGTGATGCTGAATTTTACTCTCAATTTGATGGAAGGATATACAAATTCCTCGATGTTTCGAGTCATTTCTACCAGTCCAAAGAAACCACTCTATAAGGAAAGGGATCATCTCATGCACACGTCCTTTGCTACACCAAGCAGCCTTTATCTTCCATGATTGCATATCAACGAGATTATGTACATTAAACAACTGTCCAAAATGAATCCAAACCAATGAAGAGATAGGCCCAGAAAAAAAAAAAAAAACAGTCCAACAACCGGGATTTTCCTCACAATGAACCTCCAACAGAATAAGGAAATAGTACGACTAAGCACCGAAATCCAACAAGGAACAAATAAATTATTTTGGACATTTCGGTGCCTTATGAAATCCTAAGCTGATTTTGTGGAGAATTGGCCATTTGCACTATGTTTCTAAACTAGAGTGTCGTAGGACAAACCTCGTATTGGCACGGCTAGAATAGTCTTGATCATGTGATTAGGTACCAGGGCTGATCGAGAGCCAGTTACTTGGCACAATGTAGATAGTGTACCAGAAGGCAGCCAAGGATCCTCCCTGAAATATACCTTTCATGCCCCTAATATCTATCCAACACATGTTTCTGCTATGTTCCGAATTTGAAGCAGCCTTCTCCATGTAGGAGAACTGTTATTCCAAATTCTTCAAACCGAGTGTGATTTTATTCATTGAATTGGTGAGATATTCCATGCTCGCTTTCTGCTTCTTGATTAAGAATGTTTTTCTTGCAGGTTATTCTTTTTGGATAAAACTGCCATCGTCTCTCGGAGCTTCTGCCATGAACGCAAACTCAAATTTTCAAGTTTCAATGATTCAAGAATTACATGCACCGCTTGAGTTTAGCGGTGCATGTATCCCACTACACCGCTAGACTCAAGCAGTAATCAAATGCACCACCTTGTTAAATTTTTTTCAAAAACTATGTTTTTGATACATGCATCGCTTTAGTCTAGCGGTGCAAGTATCCCACCTGCACCGCTAGAATCAAGCCGTGCATATATTTTCTCAAGTGCATCGGTGCATGTATTTTCAATGAAGCGGTGCATGCATTTTCACTCAAGCTGTACATGTATCATATTTTGGTCATTTCTTTGAAATTGGACTTATTTGGAAATATTTTTTTTTTTGGTGGACTTTGTCGAAAATTGTGTTTTCTAATTGGACCAGCTCGAAATTTGCGCATTTTCTTATATTATAATTTGAGTCAACCTATGAATTATATATGCAATAGAAATAATTAAAGATGGGAGAGGTCATAACTTATCAAGTATTAATTTATGGAAATATTTTTATATTTTTTTTATTTTAGAGAATCCAATCACCCCATTACATTATATTACTCGATAAATAAGATTTTATATCATGTTTTTTTTAAAATTAGTTTATTGAATTTGAAATTTAAAAACATCAATATTTATTTTGCCGATGTGTCTGAAAACTGCTTTTTAACTTCAACCGATTAATTAAAAATCAATTACGTCAACAAGGCATATTTGGCTAACAACTTAATTCTAATGAAGCATGATAATTGCCATCGACGATTTTTTTTAATGACAATAATCACCGTTGACTTGTAATTATAATATATATTCAAAAATAAATTACTCTGATCAAGAGTGACGGTTTGATTAATACAATATGACATCGTTTTGTACAATAGATGTGATGAGATAAATGAGAGATGATAGTTAAAAATATACCAAACGGTGCACATATATATATATATATATATATATAGGCAAATTTAATTTTTTATTATAAAAAAAAATTCATAAAATATGGTTGTTTGAAAAAATTTAAGGTTCTATTATTCTAAAGTTGCACTCTTGGAGTGTAACTTTACAAAAAAAAATTTCTTTTTTATAAAGTTGCAATCCAAGAGTGCAACTTTAGAATAATATTATTTTAATTATAAATTAAAAATAATTTTAAATTCTGTATTAAATATTAAAAAACAAATTTTTTTTATTGGTATTATGTTTTACATAAAAATTTTAAACCACATAAATAGTTGAAATATGAATAAATGATCTGAAATAGTACACATAAAAATAAATAGATTATTCTTTACATTGAACTCTAAATATTTCCTCCGGTCCCACAACCACGTCTATGTATCAGTCGTTGTGGTCTTCTAGATGGCTCAACTTCATCTTTGTGATTGAGAGGGTCTAGTCCTAGCGCTGGACTCACCAATATCATATTGTGGCGTCGAGTCGGAGAATGTAACAGGTGAGATATCAAAATGTGGATGTGGCTGTGTAGAACCGGGTACACGAAGCAGAAGATCCGTAAATGAGATTCCACTGTATGCTTGAGTTGGATCTGATATATATGGAGTGTATGGTGATGGCTCCTCCACGTGGGCAGGTTGTGTGCCGTAGTAGTCAGAAGATGTGGCATCATAATGGAATGAAGAATGATGTGATATTGATGTCCCCCCTGCATCATATGTATCAGTAGTAAATGAAGGGATATCATCATGAGCATCAACCTGAGTATCAGAGGTACTTGACCGTCTTCTCCTCCGGTTGCCCCCTCTAGTGGTATCTCGCTGCCGTGCAGGCATACCATATCTATTTTGTTGTGTCCGAGCAAGTTGACACACTTCATCCACAATAGCTAAGTTCTGATCTAATACACGTCTGACCCCGGGTGAGATCCCTTCATCCTCACTCAAACTTGAGCAACTAAGTCTTAGTTGCTCCATATGCACATCCTTACAAAAAATATTGTTAATAGGTAGCATAATTCAGAAGAAAATAAATTATTTTAAATAAAAAAGAGAAAATATATGCATACCACTTGCTGCCATGCAGCAGCATCTGCTGCACGGTATCCTGTCTCAACATTGTTGTTGGGTGGAGATATAATATGACGTGTAATTTGACAGTACCACGTCATGTGGCAACCGGTATCTCCAGGTTATGATCATCATTAAGCAATGACATATGTGAGCCCCGTTCTTCAGTATATTGAATGTATGGCACATTATTAATGGGTATTTGTTCTGACTCAACATATAAATTGACACCGGCATTTCCAACATCAGGGTCAAAGAAAAACCAAATATCAATGTCTTTTGTAATTTCGAGTAAATGTTCAACTCGCCCAGAAGTATTATTAAATATATGTTTAGTCCACACTTTAAGTGCGTATTGTTGGTTATCGATACTTATCTGATCGTACAGCTTCGACAGTAACTCAGACATTGTAATTGTTCGAGGCATTCGTATATAGTTTATTGGAGGTCGATCATAACTAACAATAATCCCATCGTGTGATATGCGACCACCATAGTATAACAAAATATCAATTTGACTTCGAACCGACGACATATTATCTACGAAAATAGCACATTAAAATCATACAATAATCCCATCATGTTTACAATATGTGACCACCTAGTATAGCAAAACATCAATTTTTATTTTTAATATTTAATTAAATTTATCAAAAAAATATAAGTTTATAAAAATATTATATATATTCAGTGAAACAAATAATGATATATGGAAAAAAATAAAATTTAGAATATTTTTTCATCCACTTAAATTATACTACGTAGCTACAGTAACTACTAGAATTCGCATACCAAGTATGCGAATTCTAGTAGAATTCGCCAAACCCGTGGGACTATGGAATTCGCATACTGGGTATGCGAATACTCCCCACAATTTTCGATTTTTCATCCGTAATTTAAGTAAATAATAATGAAAAACTGGAAAAACATACCTTCAAATTCGATTTTATATCTCTAATTTAAGCAAATAATAATGAAAAACTGAAAAAACATACCTTGAAATTCTTGTTAGCAAAATCTATAACATAACACAAAAATTAAAGTAAATGCAATATATACTCAAAAATATGTAAAACTTAAATTTTCAAATATTTTTACCTTTGATGAAGTTTTTGAGAATTCTTGTAGTAGTAATCTTCCAACAAAAACTATGAGACGAATTTCTGGGATGCTCACGTTGGTTGAATCAGCTCAGAGGAAATTATGCAAGGAGGAGGGGATGATGGCAAGAAAGAAGCTTCGCTCGGAGGGCCAATTTATTGCAACAATTGATTGTAATAAATTGCTTTCCCGTGATGCTTTCCAGGCTGTTCGAGCTGCTTTCCAGGCTGTCAGAATTGCAGAGAATTCGCATATCGGGAGTGCGAATTTATAATTCGCATACCTGGTATACGAATTATCATAGTATTGTAAAGGTTTTCAAATCACGCTATTTCCTGAATTTTTTCAATTTTATTATATTTAATTAAATATGCCTATATATATATATATATATATTTGACCGATCATTTGAACAGCACAAAACATAAGCCATGTGATTAGACAAATAATATGCTTTCAAGAGAATTTATTCCCCATACGTGTAAGAATCTTAATTGGCTTTTGGAAGAATTAATTATTCTTGGCTTGATAGCACACCATTTGCTTTCAATTTATAATGATCGCCATTAGCAATAAGAGGAAATTTGGAATTGGAAAATGTAATGATCAAATGATGTTTCAACAATCCATTGCATCATATAGAATAATAAACAATCCATTGCATCATATAGAATAATAATATATGGGAAAATTATAGTTGTCCTCTTACAGAAAGGTGTTCAGCCTGTTACTAAAAAAAGATGTTAAATTTAAGTGGAATGAAGACCATCGACAAGCTGTCAAACAGTTAAAAGAAATCTGTAGGCAACTACTAAAGCTTGCAATCTCAAACGACGAGGATGAACTAATGTTATACACGGATGCCAGTGATTATTGATGGGCAGCAGTTCTCATGAAGGCCACACCAGAAGGAGAAATGTCATGCAGATACTGTAGCAGTCTCTTCACAGATGGCATATCAACTAGAAAGAATTCTTTGCAGTCCGAAAGGCCTTTAAAAAATGGTCATTATTTTTACTAGCAAAGAAATTTATCTTGAAAATAGATAATACAAGTGTTAAGTATTTTCTGAAAAATAAAATTGAATCAAAATCAGAGAAAGCTAGACTTTTAAGATGGCAAGCCGAATGCCAATATTATGATTATGATATTGTCATTGTGAAATCTGATAAAATGTTCTTGCAAATTTCTTAACACGAGATGGAGGAACACATTGCTGATGATACCCTCAAGAGGCTAAGGCATCTCAAGGAAAACCTGGAGATCCTTGATCGAGATTTTGGGACTCTTTGTCTCAATGTAGAGGTCGCAGAACGACTTCAACGATCAGATCAAGAACTTGTTACTGATCACATATGAGCATGCTCTCGGGACCAAGAACGTTTGTTTGAGGTCTTGAATGGGCCCATCTTCCAGGCCACATCTTCAACGGTGCAAAAAACAAAACGTTTAGATAACTGGACTCATCTAACCCGTAGGCAAGGGATTCAAGTACCGCTGTCACGAGTGCTACAAATGATGAATTCGTTGAGGATGTACAAGCTGTAGCGAATGTTGAGGGTCATGTGTCATCACAATCTGAACCTTCAAGTCAACTCATCACATCTGGGGTAAAAGATGGAGAGTTGAACCTTAGGCCAATGACTGACAATTCTAGGGTTCAAATTAATGATGATTTAGTTTCTTCGCCTATGCAGGATTACCAACGCACTTGGGTGAAACTAATGACTAGACCAGGTATCAACCCAGACAAAACTATTGTTGACATCTCCGAAAAATATCTGAGGGTATGGATGAAGCCAGGCAGCCATCCAAACGAAGTTCGTGAATAGTATATTTCGGAGCTCTTGCTTCGGTTTATACTGTTGCACCAGCATTATCTGAAATCTCAAACTTATCAAAGTGGATCAGAGGCTGTTCACGAGACATGGGCCAATAATCCACATTTGGCCAGATGAGATATTTTGGAGTTATATTTTTTTCAGTACTGCTGCACAACCAGCAAAAAAAAGGCTTCATTGAAACTTTTCATTTTATTATAACTTTTGATTTTAGTTCGAATTATAATAGATGGATCCCATCAAAGAAACGAACTCATTTTCAAAAACGAAGAAGTCAAGCATCAAAGATCGTGGAGTTGATCATTGTCAGACTTTGGTGTTGGTTTAAGGCAAAAAATCAACATGATTTCTGTTTTTCAACTACATATTGGTTCGAAAACACTTTAATATGCTTATAATTGTTGTGATGTCTTGGTTTTGTTTTTTCTGTTTTGTTTGTACGAGTGTTTGTTTTGTTTGATTTTTTGTTTGCGGCTTTTTTATAGCCTGGATTGTACGGGTTAGGAACTTGGGATACCCATTATCCCTTACTAAAATTTCTCTTACAAAAAATATAATAATAACAGATGGATCTCATGTAGACTAGCTGCATTACAAATTCATCTCATCTAGTTTGTAATTGGTGAGGAAAAATAATAGTTGTCTCATTTGGCATAAAAATATATAGTAAATTTCTTAGTTTTATATTTTTTGGCATCGATAAAACAATATTTGGTGTGTTGTTGTTTATTGACATTTGAATATGGGTGCTTAACGGGGCAATCCGGTCCGATCCGATCCGGAACCGGCCGGTTCCGGATCCCCTAATTTCGTCTATCGGTTTCGGGTTGGATCGGTTCCAACCCCGAACCGGTTTTTTTGATTTTTTTTTAAATCAAGGAAATTGTTGCTTGGAGGATTCGAACACGTCGACCATCGTCTTCTACTCTAAAGCTCTAACCAATTGAACTAATGTGTCTTTTTGTTTGTAAACCAACCTCAAATATATTTATCTAAATTTAAAAAAAAAATTAAATTAAATTAACGGATCCGATTCCGGACCGGTTCAACCCGGAATAGAATCCATTTAGTCAGAAACCGGTAAGATACCGGTTCCGGAACGATAGAACCGATCCGCACCGGTATCTTACCGATTCCGGACCAGTTCGAAACCGGTTAGCCCGGTTCCGATTCCGAACCGAGCTAACCGGTTCGGTTTCGGGCCGAGTCCGGATTGACCCGGCCCGTTAAGCACCCCTACATTTGAAGAAATGAAGTTTATTGAATAGTCATTATTTTGAATTAGTCCCCTTCTGCACGCTGTGTGTGCATATATATATATATATATATATATATATATATATATATATATATATATATATATATATATATATATATATATATTGTAAAATGATGTGATAATTATCATGTCCATTTTTTGTTTAGTTTTTTTTTAATTTAAATTATAAAATAATTTTATATTATTTTTATATTTAATTAATTTTTGGATTTTAATAAATTTCTTAGGGTACTATGATAGTTTATATGATAGGTATGATTGTAATTTGTAAGATTGTGAAATACATATCGTAAATTGGTGGACTCATAGATGTCAGATGTGATAGTAATATTTTAAATTGGCAGGAATATAAGTATAATTAGATATTGGTCTGAAATGATCGGACAACTAAAATCATCAAGAATTATATATAGTATAGATATTAACCCCAAAAAAAGATAAAAGACGGAGAAAAAGAGCAATTTTGAATTCCCAATGAAAAAAACATTAATTTCTAAACCTAATAATCTACGAATTTAATGAGATAGTCATCAACATCTGAATAAGCCGCACTTCTGAAATCCCAAAAGCAACCGGTCTCGGCGGCAGCGTCACCATCGGCTGCCGAACGTAAGAAATGGGAAAAAGTCTTAGGCTCGGCGGTCAATGAATTGCAAGAAGCACTGTTTCTGTACTGGGGCTGCGAACTAGAAAATCCTATGGAAAGCTCCAAGTTCAGTACTGCATGCGCGGTGGTATCCTCCTCCTGCTGAGACTCCTCCGTTGTGCTGCTGTTGCATTTGTTATCATTAACTGATGATGTAAATGGCTTGTAACTATTTCTGATGTCCAAGCAAACGTTTGATCCGGCGGTTGCGGCTGTGGGATTGAGCGGACGGTGGGTCTGTGGGTCGATGCCGCTGCTGATAAGCTTCCGTTTGATATGTGTGTTCCAGTAATTCTTGATCTCGTTATCCGTTCTTCCGGGCAGTCTCCCGGCTATCAGAGACCATCTATAAAACAAATTAACAATTAATACATGTACTAATTTAAAGGGATTGCATAAAATAAACAAATATACTTATTTCCTAGCAGACTATGAAGTTTGATAATGATTTCATCTTCTTGTTGAGTGAAGTTTCCTCTCTTGAGATCAGGCCTCAAATAGTTTATCCATCTCAGTCTGCAACTTTTCCCACACCTAAGCAATCCTACACACAGAAAACCTTAAACAAATATACCCAAATATATGAATTTATTGGCAACAATCATCATAAATCTTGATTTTACGTACAAATTCCAAACATATAACATGGGTTTGAATGAAACTATTGTACCTGCTGCTTTGGGGAGGGAACGCCAGCAGCCTTCGCCATGAGCATGGATGTAAGTGATAAGGCGTTGATCTTCTTCTTTAGTCCAAGCACCTTTGTTTGTGTGACTCTTTTCACAGCAAGGGGAACGTCCCATTTCTCCTTTATGTAAATTTCTTTCTTCAAATTACGTGTATACGATTGCTAGCTAGCTTGAGAATTAATTTGATTTCGCCTTGCTCTCCTTTTACTCTTGTTTCTTCCTAGACCACGCAAATTGATGGGTAATTACGGTGATTTGTATATATCTTTATTATAGGAGGAGAAAGAAAGAGGTGACGAATGTTGGCTGAGGAAATTAAATCAATTAAAATGTATTCTAAGGATTGGGTAAGGACGAACTTAGAAAGTTTGTCTACATGATCAAATAATAATAATAAAAGAAATTAAATGACGATTAGGGGTTAAAATATAATTTTAGATCGATAAAATATAATTTTAGATGGTCAAAATATAATTTTAGATGGATAAAATATAATTTTTGGAGAGCAAAATATAATATGTTTTTTTAATTTCTTTAGTATAATAATTTTTAAGGGCGATGACGATGGATGTGGATATATATTGTAATTAATTTATTGAAACTAAGGAAATAATTCATTTTAATGAATTTATAGATAAATTATATACAAAAAAATTTATTTTGTTTGGAAAAATCGAATTTTAATAAAGAAATAGAAGGGAGACGATGGGGAGGGACTTTTGACAAAGTTGGTGAGAAAGTCAATTTGTTAATGAATGAGGTGCGATTTGGTAGGTAGGTAACCTTAAAGGGATGGGTTGGCCTGCCCTACTTCCCTATAGCAATATAAAATAAGGAAAACACTGCTACACATTTAGTTTGGGTTCTCTTATATATCAATTCGATATCAAAACATAATATTTTTAAATAAAAAATATATAAATTATAATACAAACCATTTTCATATTGTGTTGGTCAATAAATATGATCAAAACCTGATCTATACAAGTATTTTCCATAAAATCATGACACACATTTGGGCGTACGCATAAAACTTGGTAAGCGGAAAAATATAAAAATTAAAAATGGAGAAAATAAAATTTTAAGGGGTTAAAATATAATTTTAAGAGGGGTAAAATGTAGTTTTTTTAAATACAAACTGTAGTTTTTGGGGGTAAAATATAAATTTCTTTTATAAAATAATTTAATTAATGCATTTTTTTGCACGGAAAACTTGCTCAAATGTAGATCCGCCCTTACGTACACATAAATAAATATACACACGTATATATGCATACATATAAATAAATAAATAAATAGATCTTATTTTATTTTATGAAAGTAATTAAACATCATTCTATGTTCATAGTGTTTTATTAACTAATTTGCCTGTAAATATTTATGTTACTATTGAAAATATAAAAAAGTACACTTGGGATAGTTTACAGTTTGGGGTGGGGTAATCTTCATACGAATCAGTGTGTGTATCTCCAGAACAATTTTTTAGAGATTAAGAATGACGTGATTGGAACATGGGTTTGCTCATCAGCCTTAATAAATGAGGGAATTAATAATCAGTTGCAATCGGACTAGTCGGATTGGTTGTCATCCTTATCCTCTTTGAGATGGATTCTAGTTCGAGTCCTGTTAAAATCATTTGTCCATTCACAAACTCAAAGGTTTTGGTTAAATAAGTCATTGGCCAATTTGAAGTTTACTTGAAATTTCTTTCTCACTGTCACCATTTGAGAGCACATATATTGTGTGTAATGTATTATATACGAGGGTAAATTACAAAAATGGTCGGATAGAATAGAGATATTTGTATAGTAGTTCCAAGGTTTTAGGATTAATCAAATATAGTTTGAAATAAATTATTTTTTAACAAAATTAGCATAATATAAATGTTTTATCAACTATAGTCCCAAAGAAAATATTTTTTAACAAAAATAGTCGTAAGTTTTGTTAAGGGTTTATGTACCACTTTTGTTTTAAAAAATGATTCCTGGGAGACCTTATTCGATAAAAATATTAATGTGAGACTATTTTTGTTAAAAAATAATTTTTTGGGAATATATTTGATTAGAAATGTTCTTATTCTATGAGATCATTTTTGTAATTTATCATGTCTATTATTATTTATTAAATTTAAACAGTATAAATTGAGCTATACTATAAAAGTTTCTTGCATCACATATGAGTCAACTAAACTTTCAAAATGACTTCCTTGTCCAGTAAAAATAGAAAAAACGAGTAGCAACAAGATCTTATTCGATCTGAACTGAACCTGCCTTGCATCCTTTTTCTTCATTGGGAACTGTTTGATTGGTGATCTTGGTTTCGGCGTTGTTTGGGATGATGATGTGGCTGTTGCTGTTGTTTTTGTAGATGGTATAGAGTCTGCAGCCTCCCAATCTCTCTTTCTAGCATCTCTTGCTCCCCTGCAAATGTTTCAGCCAAATGACCAAAAAAATGGCACGAGATGAGATTATGATCCAAACTAGTGAAAGAAAAGAGGGTTTTCTACGGCCAGAGTTTATGAGGAAAAAAATATGTTTACAGTGTTTGATGATCTGCTCCTGTGATATACTCTCCAGGCGATGCCTCAGTGCTCTATTTTCCATGATCAAGATTGCATTTTGCTGTTCAAGAAATCTGAGTTCAGCTGAGATTTCAGATCCTTCTGCCTGTTAAATCAAACATGGAAATAAGACATCAAGTCATAGAACCATCAAATGAACAAATAGATTCTTCAAAGGCCAATTACCTGTAGTATTTGGACAGTCCTTTCAAGATGAGAAATGTATTGAAGTTTCCTTACCCACGAACGATGAGCATTGTGCCTACATCTAAGTGTCTCAAGATTCTGAGTACAATGGATTGCATTCTAGCTCAAACTCGATTAAATTCCGAAGTAGTTGTGCCAATTGAAGTGATGAACCATTCCAAAGCTTGTGTAAGAATATAATATGAGACACTAATGATCGAAATACTTACCGTTTCGCTCGCTTTGCATCCAACTTTGATGCAGAAGGTTTAAGTTGAGAAGCACTAGCTTTATCAGCAGAGCCCTCAAGAGTTTGTGAAATAATTTCTTCTCTGCTCTTCCCTACAACTGAAGTTACCACTTCTCCTGACACCTGCAAGAAAATCAACCCCCGCCCCCAAGTTTACTTAATTTAACATGGTAATCTCTTTCACTAGCAATATAAAAAGGAAACATAAGAGATAGAAAAGTAGATGAAATGGGGTAAGTCCAATACCTTATCACTTTTCTCATCCAAGGAGTTGATCTTGGTGTCAATGGAGGTGCTATCTACATCTTTTTGGGTTGCTGAGTTCCCAATAAATGGACTTTCATATTTTGATTTCCCTCTTATACTAAATTTCTCTGCTGCATCACATAAGAATGCGTAAGAATCACTTGCTGATCGGCGATGACCTTTATGAGCAAAAATTTCCGAGTCGTTGAGAAGATCGTCGAGCCAAGATGGTTGCTCCTCGAGGAAGCTCTCGGAAGAACAACGATGATGGGAGTTCAGAACTTCGGGGTTCCTCGATTTTTCTTTGGATTCAAATGGTGAAAAATGAGCGTAGGTGGTGGAATCAGCAGGGAAGAAGGGGAAATGTGTGCCAATATTTGTGCTTTCCATATATTAATTCCCTGCACATGCCAGCCAGCCAGCCTGCTCCAATATGCCGATCAAAAATCAAAAGTTTGATGCATGCACGAAATCCAAGATCCAAAGAAATTAGTCGTATATAAATAATTTCAACAAACACATACATCTATACATACCCAATGCAGTGGTGGCAATGACACTCACAATTTGATTGTTGATTTTGTTTTTCCAGCTTTTCCACAGGGAGAGGAAATTAAGGAGCATGCACATTTAACGCAAACAAATGAAGGTACATGGCGCCATTCACTCATCTCTCTCTTTTCGTTTAACGTGGTTGGTTTCCCGTTATTGTGTCCACCACTCTCGCCTGCATGCATGCCTACACCACTAATATCTTAGCAACCAAATATTATTAATCCGGAAATTTGGATATCCCCTATCAGCACATGGTCACACCTCAATTTCTACACGTCAACATAACTAGGAATGACAATGGGTTCATGTCTAACCCACCTGTATTAAACCCATCTCGGGTCAAAACCCCGTCAAACGGGTCCAGGATGGGTCTGGACCCGGCCAACAGGCGGCTTGGGTTTAATATTCAATCAAAACGATATTCCTTTTAATTTCATTCATAATAATTACATTATCAATCAATTATCTATTACAGTTTTATTAATATATTTACATATTAAATTTATGTTTATAAAATTTATTTAGATAACTAATTAAAATTAATAATTAAATCATTAAAATTAAAAAAATTTGCAAATTAAATGATAACTTACGGTTTTTGAGTTTAATATTCAAACCAATACATTATTAATACCACATCCATAAAACTAATAACCATTCATTTTAAACAAATACAAAAAAGGTTTAGCACAGCTACAGTGCCGCAGTTAGCACTGTAGCACTGCATCATTTTACGTAGAAAATGGCGCAGGGTTGGAGGAGATGGGGATGTCATTTTGACGTTCAATTGGAGAAGCCCTAAGGTAGTGTATTTTTATGTGATTAGTATCTTACATCCTCGTGCATAGTTAGTTATTGCGCATAGGATGGAATAACAAGCAAATGAGTCGCGTGTATCTGATAACTGAAATGTTTCTTGTGTTTTCTTTTGGATCATGTGATGGTTATATGATTTAAATAGTAAATACAAATAATAGCCACAAGTTCTTTATATATCTGATTTTGAGTTTAAGAATGTCAAAGATGTTTTTTGATTTAGTTTTTTGACAGATCTTATTGGAATCAAACTCTTTGATCTATCCTTTTGCCCCTGCCTAATCATGATGCCATTACATTTCTATGGCTGCTGTTTATTGCATGTGTTATGCTATTAGAGATGCAAGATACATTGGCTGTGGTATTTTGATGGTTAAATGAGTTGAATGTCATTATTGTGATTCTTGGTGTACTTTTTTTATCTGATTATTAAAAGAGTAGGTTGAGATTTTCTGGCGGATTGTGCATCACCTAAAGGGGATGGATATATTGTGTTGGTGAGTGCTAGTGGCAATTTACCCACTCTTATATCAATAATAGATATTTTACCCCACATGGTTTGTAAATAAACATTTTACTCATTGTTATGAAGACTCGGTTCTTCATCGGCTCAGCAGAACCAAATCAGTTCTGCTACAGAACTGGTATAACAATCAGCTCAACCTGTAGAATAAAGTAAATCAGCTCAACACATGCATCAACTCTACATATGCATAAAGTCTATATATGCAGATTGAATCAGCCTACATATGCATGCAATCTACCTATGCATAAACTCTATTTATGCATACACCATACATATGCATCAGTTCTACCTACGCATTCTCATGAGCTATACTTACCTAAATCAGTCCTAAGACCAAGTCAAACTCGCTTCGCCTCATTACTTCCAAAATCATAAACTCTGCAAACCGTGGGCAATAATGGTAAATATAATGGGAGATTTAATTGGGATAATAGAAGGATGTAACTCCCGGATTATTATCCATATAAATACATGAACATTACCAAAGTAAAAAGTTACACAAAACTCTGAAGCAAATCCTGAAATACACACACGCACACACAAAACGCCAACGATGAAGAAGACCCATTATCAAAGCTTTCTGCACAAACTTCTGAAAATTATTATAAGTGAAATTTTGCTAGTAAATATTCATTTCGTATTGAAAAGCTTATGTAGGTGTTAAATTTCAATTGCACCGTACAATATTTTGAAATTCTGATATTTTGTTATAATTTATAAAAGAAGATTTAGAAGCACAATTAAATTTTGAAATCAAACTGGTAGGAATTCTGAAACTCTAACCCTGATGTGGTGGGATTATAACCATTTTTTGACCTGATACGATGGTTAACAGTTGCTCTGGTGCGTCAACCCTTTATTCGGGGGATGAATCGATGTTCTGACCTTATCTAGGAGAGTTAAGTCTAGAGAACTAATATCAGTACCATGAGGAAATTAAAGGATTTATTATGCTTAACTTAAAATGTTATGAATTTGTTCTATTGTGAACTCAGTTCCGATGTAGTTTCGGTTCTGTTATGGCTTTAGGTGAGCCACCTGATTAGCTCTTGGTGAGCATTATAATAAATCTGTTCAGTTCATTTGGTATTTAAATATCAGTATGTTCTGCCATATTCTGTTTTGAATATTCTGTTTCGTAAATATATATGTATATCTGCTCGTTTCGGTTGGCCCCAACTTGCTGCTTGTTTACCCAACCACTGACCCCTTACGTCCATCCATAGATAAGAACGAATCTGAAGACAAAGAATAATAATAGTTTTGGGGATGATGAGTTGCTGTTGAAAGGAAGCCAACTGTTGCTCTTATTTTAGTTTCGTTTATTTAAGCTTTCGTAATATCTTGCTTTTAAGTTCTGTTGTAATCAGTCTTGTAATCATCAGTTCGGGTTGTAAAGTACAATTTTAATTTTTATGGAATGAAAATACATGTTATTTGAGATTTGTATCGATGCTTATTATTTTCGAATTTTTAATTTAGAAGCAACGCCGGTGTCATCGGTCCTGGTCTTACGGCGTGATACATGTGGTATAATTGACATTTTATCCCCCTTGTGGTTTGTATATATGCAGTTTACCCTGTGGTTTGCAAAACATTGCATACACATATGTGGTGTTTTGTATATATTCATAAACTACAGTGGGTAAACTGCATATTTTCACAAAACACAGGGGGTAAACTGTCTATCTAAAAATCACATGAGGGTTAAACTGCCTATTTTAAACCACAAATATTTAATTTGAAAACAACACGAGGTTCGTTGCCAATAATCCCTGTTGGTGAAGATATATATACTGCAAATTAAGTGGGGTTTGATCTTCGTTACTGTTGTTCGTTGCCAACAAGGTTGTGGGTTGACTGCTTCAACCATTTTCCAAAACACTCATCGCTTACATCCACTCCCAGATAGAAGCGAATTCAAAATCGAAGACGAAGATCAAATCAGTTTTGGAGATAATGAATTATATGATGTTATTCAAGATGCCGCTACCATTAATTTATGAAGCTTCCGCTGATTTGTAAGAAATTTTTTTTTTTTGGAATAATAGAATGGTTTCGTAGAATTATGTATTACGAGACTTGTTGATTTTGAATTGTATTTAGAATCAATGCCGATGTTATCAACCCCGATCTCGAGGCGTGACAAGTGTGCTAATGTTACTTTCCCGAATGATTTTGTGAAGAAGCAATTCACATAGGCCATATGAGAATTATTGTGCTTCGTGTGGCGGGGAGGTACATGAGAAAGATGTGATTTGGTATTGCTCACCATCCTCATACAAACCTTGTTGCAAATAATGGGGTAGAGTGCACTACAAAATTATGGAAGCCTTAACCATTGCATAAATGGAATGGAAATATTTTCTTTACCATCAGACACTTTACGTTATGTGGTATTGCTAATAGTCATTTTATTTCTCTGCGGCTTGTAAATAAATAATTTACTTCCATGTGCTTTGAAACTATACATTTTACCTCAATTTGTTTTCAAAATAGACATTTTACCTCTATGTGGTTTGCAAAGTCGCTGCCCCCTTATATCGAATGAGTGTTTTACACCTATTCACAACTTATTTTGAAAACACATGAGGATAAACTGCATATTTGAAAACTATAGGGGTAAACTGTCTATTTTTCAAAGAACGAGTATGTAAACTTCATATTTAGAAAACTAAATGGGATTCGCAGTCAAAAACCCATCTTTTTTAGATGTAGTTTTTGCTCGGCTGACTTGTAATTTTATAGCAATATCTTTTTTATATTTCTTCCTGCTACCTGAATCTGCTGAAGTTAATTGTAATTTAGATTCACTCAGTGCTACATTTCTATGGTGACAAATGGTTGGCATGCATCTCAACGGTCCCAGCCAGCAGTGAATTGGTTGATTAAATGAGGATTCAGAGCAATTGTTTTCATTGGAATATGCGAGTCAATGAGGCCGACCATGCTGTCCAATCTCCATCCCAAGCCTATATTTATTCTGTGTTTTTTGTGCCTTCATTTATTGTAGAGATAGGGAGCAAGAGCTTTGAATCAAGGACATATGAGCATCCATTAATTTCATCAGCTTCATTGGGTATTTGTATAGAGTTAGTATTATTTTAACTAGTTTACTTCAGCACGCTTTGTATGCATATACATTTTTTTTTAAAAACGATGTAATAATTGTAACATCCGTTTTTTTTTATTTTGGTTTTAGATTTTTTTTTAATTTAAATTATGAAATGATTATACAATTTTTTTATACTTTTTTTTTTTGGATTTTAATGATTTTTTAGGGTAATATGGTAATTTGTATGGTAGATGTTTTGGTAATTTGTAAGATTGGGAAGATCATAACGTAAATTTGTAGACACATAAATGTCAGCTGTTGTGATAATATTTTAGATCGGCAGAGACATGAGTGTAATTAGACATTGGTCTGAAATGATCGGATCACTAAAGTTATCACACAATATGTAGTATGTGTGATAGTAATATTTAGATTGACAGGAACATTGATATAAAATAATCAGACACACATTGTATATTTTATAGATAATTATTTTCTTTCACTCCATAAGTCAACTCTCGACTGCATGAGATTCCACCACGGTCTTCATTCTCAACTTCTGGGGGCAAAAATATGATGAAAATAAATATTATTAGTCTGAATTGGACATGAAATCTTGAACTAAATTCAAATTTAAATTTAAATGAATTCAAAAGGAACAACATTTTTATTTATAACGTGGCTGCTCGAGCTATGAGATTATTATGAATGGTAAATATACTAAGACTAATATAACTGTTTGAAATATTGAGAGAAAAGGTTCCTTTATTCCAACACAGGAAATTCGATTTTAAAACATCAATCCCATGAAATCTCTCTTTTTCTAAGTTGCTTGTGTACTCTTTTTACGGGTTTTTGACAACGAAACCCCTATAGTTTTCCAAAAAGCTAGTTTACACCGCTGTGGTTTGAAGGTAACTTACCTCATGTGGTTAAAATAGACAGTTTACCCATGTGTTTTGAAAATATACAGTTTACACATGTGGTTTGTGAATATGTGCAAATCACTCCTATGTGCAAGGGACAATGTACTATATTGCAAACCACCAATATCCGATCCATGATTCCAAGCTTGATCTCCTGAAGCCCCAGTAGCTAATCATATTATGAGGAGATGTTCTATGATGAAGAGATCAAATTGTTACAAGAATCTATTGAAGATTAGACTTCTTATTTTAGGGGGATAAAGTGTCTATTAATGATACCATTATGAGGTAAATTGTCACGAACTCTCTTTTTACGCATAATCGGATAATTCTGGTGGATTTTGGTTTTGTTATCATAGGATTTATTTGCTAATATTATTATTATTATCGTTTTTATTATGTTGGCAAGTGTGATGATTTATAAAGGTTGAAAACATATGAGTCTCCTATATTTCGTAGCTCTAATTTTGAGAAATTGATAAATGGCAAACAATTAAATCAGTGTATTTCTCTTTTAGGCAGTATAATTCATGAGAAATAGAATACAAATTTGAAACAAAATTACCCAAAATATTAATCAATTCTCGAAACCACAGAAAATGGAGATGGAAAAACATTGAAGTTATATAGTAAGACAGAAAAAGATATGAAAAAGAAAAAGGAAAATGTTATGCCAGAACAATTATTATTTCTGTCAGAGCAATTTGAATGTTAAATTATGAAAATTGATAATACAGCATAAATAATTTCTACGACAATATCATAACATAAAATAGTGAATGCTAAAGCACTGTCGAAATATTTATTGCATGTATTTACTTCAAGAGATAACCATAAAGGTGAATTCATTTACTCCTCCTCCCCACCAACCGCCCTTTCCTCCGCTTATTAAACCTTCCGCCACCCTCACACTTAATACACACACTAGCACACATTTTCACACACAAAGAATGGCAGACGAAAAGTTGAAATTTTGTGGGCTTTTTGTGATGTATTTTTTAGTTTTCAACATGAATGCAGGTCTTGTAAAGGGTCAAGAAGATGAAGTTGGTAGTGAAAGGAGAGCCTTGGTGCCTGCCTTGTTCATTTTTGGTGACTCTCTGATAGACAATGGCAACAACAACAACTTGGCATCTTTGGCTAAAGCAAACTATTTTCCCTACGGCATTGATTTTAGTGACGGCTCCACCGGGCGCTTCTCCAATGGTTATACCATGGTTGACACCATTGGTAAATAGAAAACCACTTTTGCCAGTGCTTTTCAGTTATGTAAAAGAAAAAATCTGTTGCATTCAACCTGGTTTGTGTTTTTTACAAACATGCAGCTGAATTGCTTGGATTACCACTGATTCCTCCACACTCTGAGGCTTCTGGTGATCAAATGCGATATGGTGTTAATTACGCCTCTGCAGCTGCTGGTATTCTGGATGATACAGGCAGAAATTTTGTGAGTAATATTCGTATAGTTTGATGATGCATGACATTTGACCACATGTTTTATTTTGCTCCAACCATGGTTCTTGTTCCAGTTCCATTGATATTTCACGGAACCGTCGCTGTTATCGTAGCGAAGTTTTTTAAATTAAATAATTATATAATTTGGATAAATTATTAATGAAAAAAAAACAAAAAAAATTTTGAATTTTCCGCAAGCTGTTCCGTTACGCAAGAGCTGTGAAATTGTCGTTATAGTTGCACGTCAATTTTAACACGAAACTTTATTACAGCAGCTCATATTCGAACCATGGTTCCAACAACCTAGTATATATGACCACGAAACGTCTGTTTGTCACCTTTTTCACTAACATGGCAGGTTGGACGAATTCCATTTAATCAGCAAATTCAAAATTTTGAGAGCACTCTTGATCAAATGACCGACATCCTCAGTGCACCAGATGTGTCACAATCTATAGCCAAATCCATTTTATTTATAGGGATGGGCAGCAACGACTATTTAAACAATTACCTCATGCCCAACTATAACACCAAGTATCAGTACAATGCTCAACAATATGCAGATCTCTTGTCTCAACAGTACTCCCAACAACTCACTGTAAGATGTTAAACTTGCAGTACTGTCATACTTGTATAACATACTTGGATTTTCTTGAGTATTCTTTTATATATATAAATTGTAGAGACTGTACAATCTTGGAGCTAGGAAATTTGTGATAGCAGGGCTTGGACTGATGGGGTGTATTCCAAGCATCCTTGCTCAGAGTAGCAATGGGATATGCTCACAAGAAGTTAACCAGCTTGTGCTTCCTTTCAATACCAACACAAAGGCCATGATCAACAATCTCACCGCTAATCTACCTGGTTCAAGATTTTCTTACATCGACACTCGCAACATGTTCCAAGATCTCCTTGCAAATGCTGGAACATATGGTGCTTTGGAATCTACAGTTTTTTTCTTTAGTTTAATCAAGAATTCAATACTTTGTCATCATTTTTTTTAACATACTAAATTGTACAGGATTTAGCGAGGTCAACCGCGGGTGCTGCGGTATTGGGAGGAACAGGGGGCAGATCACTTGTCTACCATTCCAGACGCCATGCCCAGACCGGAAACAGTACTTATTTTGGGACGCTTTCCACCCGACGGAAGCAGTAAACATATTGTTTGGACAGAGAGCTTTCAATGGGAGTACAGACTTTGCTTATCCCATCAACATACATCAGCTAGCCAGTCTTTGATCTCAACAATCTACGCTCTTTAGATTTCTTTCTTTCTTCTTCTTTTTTTGTGATTCACTGAATTAATGAGTTCGAACTTTCGAGAGAGCAGATGCTGTATGGGAAATGCATAAAGGATATATGTTTATTTGTGATGTCTTGTGATTGATTGCTCGTCTTTCAGATAAATTCTCTGTAGCTGCTAATTTTTAGCTTACAAAGCTGTGACTGTGAGCATGCCTGTGCTGTTAAACATAACTTTAAAAAGCCTAAAAGCTACAAAATAAAAATGATTAATATATTTATTAGAAAACTGAGACAAATTACATAATAGCTAATCCAACAATTAGCTCATTAAAATAATAGCAGATGGCCATTTAAATTCTAGAGCATGACTAATTGCCGTATATTAATGGGATAAGAATATGATTTGGAGTTAGAAGAGTAAGCTTGCTTAGCCAGCAAAATATTGGCAGCTTCAGTAGGATGAAATGCATCCCAAAACAAGTGATTGCGCCGGTTTACACATGGAATTTGTAAAGGAAGGCATGTTATCTGCCCGTTGTTTCTTCCCACCCCGCAGCATCCCCTGTCCACCACTTCAAATCCTGTCAAACAATCAGTAGGATTAATATTTCAAACAAAAGGATAATATCATACTTCAAACGTAGATGTCTACCATAGGATTTTGCATTCAAGGCTAAATCTCGGCCACTTTGATATGAATCCAGGTACACGAACTTCGCCCCAGGAAGCAGGCCATTGTTAAATCTATCAACCAGCCTTTTCAGTCCCGTGTTGAAAAGTGAAATAGCACTGTTTATCTCTTCATTGCACCGACTTCCACTACCATTATTTCGTGCTAACTGATATGGTATGCACCCTATTGCTCCTATCGCGGTCACAAGCACTTTACGTGCTCCTAAGTTGTATATTTCTGTGAGTTGTTTGGAATAATCCTGGATGAGAGAAGCAGCATAAGCTTTGGGGGTGTATTCAGAACTGGTTGAATAGTAATCCCGCATGAAATAATTGTTGAGATAGTCATTGCTTCCTAATCCACAGTAAATTATGCATTTGCTTAGATAATAGGCCAGTGCATTGCCATCTCCTCTAAAATACATACTCAACTGCACCACGGTCCGGCGAAAGTTTTCAACCTGTTGGTTCATGGACATGTGACCACCCAAATTGTTTCCTGTTTCATCTCGAATTCCTGAAGCACCTGATGCATAATTGGCTCCCTGAAGTAATGCTCGTCCACGAACCACGGTATAGGGCTGAATGTAGTTTGGAAAGCCTAGTAGCCGAGCTGAAAATACAAACAAGAAATGCATAAGGGCTATCTTAAAAACAAGATATAACCACCTGAAAAACACTGTCGTAAAAGAACCTAAAGCATCGACGAATGTAAGCCCATTTGTGAAGCGTCCGGTTGTGCCTTGGGGGAAATCAATGCCATATGGTCTGTAATTTGCCCTGGCAAGAGTAAGTAATCCATTATTATTGCCATTATCTACTAATGAGTCACCAAATATAAATAGTCCTGGCACTTGTTGAGAATTAGGCTGTGACTTAGTTGTTGAACACCAGCAACTGAAAAAAACCCACATAGCAAATATAATGGAATTTGCCATCGTAGATACTTTTTCACTGATCATTGCCTAATACAAGATGAATATTTGAGTATGTTAAAGTCTGGAAGTGGGTCATTTTATAGTGTAGTTCTTGGTACCTTATTTTAATTAGGTTCATGAGATGAAACGAGAAAGTTGGTATCTGTTGGGTTCCAACTCTTTTTAGCTGTAATTCACGATTGGTTTTGTAATTTGCCAAAGCAACGGTGGCAATGGTTTATATCCCGTGAGACCTATGTCATGGACCATGAGAATTGATGCAATGAATTCATGAACCCGATTTTTGTTCAATTTGGCATAATATTTTGAGAAAAAAAAATGTTGCCAGAATCATGAGTTTGGCAATTAGAGAAGATGTAATGAAGTTGAGGCACGTGTAATTGGATTCTTTCTATTCTCTTCCTATATATTTCTCTCTTTTTTCCATTTCTTTCTTAGTTGGAAATGCTCGGGTTAGCTTCCTTTGCGATAATACTACTACTACTACGCTGTATGAGCTTGCAGTGTCTCTACCACAGGCAGAGAACTTCCTGCTAGACCTAGTTCTGCAGTAAAAATTATTTAGCCACAACGAACATGCACGTATAACAGAATTGTTCTTGGCTACCCCATGAAACACTACCAAGGGCATACTTATTATAAAGGCTTTGGGGGGCTCCAATTTTATTTTTATTTTTATTTTTTTTAATTTTATGCATTCAATTTTTTTTTATGTATTAAAAAAATTGGGATTAAAAATACAGATCACCCAAATATTTTATTTTCTGAGTGGCTTTTGAAACCCTACAAGAGCATACTTACAATTCACCCACATCCTTCACGGCGTCACAATCGGTCATTCACTCATCTTCATCGGCTCTCAATCATCCATGCAATAATCAATCAATCAGATAAGATTTCTTCATTTTCAAGGTAAGATTTTCCAAAAAATATTTGAATTTTAAAAATTATAAAATTATTTGCCAGAATCCAGTGCTTTGAGGTTGAGAATTCAAATCTCATTCTCGTTAAAATAGTTTTGAATTTACTTATTTGTTCAAAAATATATTGATTTAAAAACTATCAAAACAAAAAAAATAATAATTTCATATATTAACATAGAGTTCCAATGAGAAGTTTGGTGAATCCATTTATTTATTTTTCCCAGTAGGAAATGAAGGGGGCCGAATGGGCCATTGGCAATGGATCTCCAAAAATTTCTACCGGGGTCCGAACCCCCGCATCGCCTACACTTCGAGCCCCCCGCCCCCGCCCCCGCCCCCCCCCCGCCCCCCAATGCAAAACCTAGCTACGCCCCTGGACACTACTCACAATGTTAGATCAATGACCCAGATTTATCAATATCCCATTTTTTAATGTGAGGCTCAATGCATTGATAAATATGAGACATTGATACACCATATGAGGTAGTGTCATATGTGGTAGCCAAGAAGTAACCCATGTAACAGGAGGCTATCGACTACAAAATTAGTTGTCGGACTAAATGTGTTGATGTTACTCGACACACACACACAATTGTCAATGTTCTTCAAGCCTAGAAGTCGAGGCCCCCCTTAAACAAGATTCTATTTTCTTCACCGAAGATGCGATGTTGTTCACATGATGAGTCAGAGTAGATTGAACGACTTTGGATGAGATCAAGTCTGGTTTTTCGATGACTTTCAACACGGAGCTTCCCACAATGGTAATCTGAGAACACAGGAAACATCCGATACAAAAAATTAAAAAGGTTCCCAACACTGATGGTCAAGGGCGGAAGTGTTCTCCCTTGCAAAAAAAAAAAAACAAATGTTTTTATTACCCTAAATAAATAAAAATTTAAAAAAATTCAATTTTTTTCCAAAAAAATTGCAATTGCCCCTTTGCTAGTCCTAAAATTATATTTCGACTCTTAAAATTTTGTTTACCTCCACCACTGGTGATGATTTATAGTGCCTGTTGTGCACTACATTTGCATTAGGATAAATAGCGAACACCCCAACGTTCACCCACAATAAATTCCTCGACCATGGGTATAGTTGTCATAAAATTCATGAAAATGAATATATATATCATTGACCGTGGCATGTACAACACATGTGAGAGAATTTATCGGACTATACCGAATATTATTTAGGGGTTAAGTGCACTACTTAAAATTGTTCAATGAGTGTTTTAAAAGGAACGGGGCTGAAGTACAGCGGGTGAATGCTGAGATATCACTTTTTACCCTCTGCATTATTCATACTGCCCTGGGCATGCACGAGGACTTTTACAGTTTTGATTACCTAACATATTTTATTTACCCAAACAAAAAGAAGGCAACAACTCACACTAGCTATCGACCGCCACTCAGGCTAGAATGATATAAAAGTTCCAGATTTTCTCAGGTCCGATCCGGTAAGGAACCGGATCGGGTCCGATTCCGGACCCACCGGTTCCGGGTTGGACCGGTTCCAACCCGGAACCGGTATTTCAGAATTTTAATTTTTATTTTTTCGAAAAATTAAGGTATAACTTGTTGTGTGGAAGATTCGAGCACGCAACCATCACCTTCTACTCTATAACTTTAACCAATTGAGCTAATGGGCCTTTGTGTTTGTAAACTAACATCAAATATATTTATCTATATTTAAAAAAATTAATTTTTTAAAAATAACGGATCCGTTTAGCCCGGTTCCGATTTCGAACCGGGCTAACCGGTTCGGTTTCGGGCCGGGTCCGGATTGACCCGGCCCGATAAACACCCCTATGACTACGATCCATTAAAAGACTTGATATGGGCTGCACTCGAAAGTCGAAACCCATGAACTCTTGAGGTAGGTTTACATTAAATCAAGTGATATAGGAGGAGAAATTGTGGTTTACCGATTCCGTTGACTTCTGAAGCAACGCTTGTGTTAGGGGAACGATGCAGAACCTTCGAGCTTGGAAATGGGAGAGAAATTAATAAAGGGCAGAATCCAATAATTGCAAATCTTTAAAGAAGAAAATACATACATCCCGCGGCCACCAGATAAGGCTTCTTCCGATGGCTCTTTCCATTCATCCAACCTGCATCCAATATTCGATTTTGGAAGGGAAAAAAAAGTAGAAAAAAGACAATTGATTAAACTGAAAGCATGATGCTTACACCCAACCATAGCGACGGTCGAACAAGAGGCGTTTGTGTTTCCTATCCATTCCTCCAGAAAGTGTGTTTCTGTCTGATTGCTTAACAATAGTAATAAATAATTAATCGGACTTTAATTGGAGACATGAACATACACACGACCATGGTTCGTGAACCATTTCGACGGTTCAAATGAGTTCGAACATTAACTTTAACCTTCGTAGATGGTTCCAGTTATGGTTCGTAAACCGTTGGTTACGATTATGGTTCCGATTAACCACCGATTACGATTAGGGTTCGACCATTATATTTTTTAAATTAAAAAAATTAAAATTAAAATTAAAATTTTATTTTAAAATATTTAAAAATTACTATAAAAGAATCATAAACAAAAAACAAATGAAATGTAAGGGAGAGGGGAGTGTTTGAACTTTTTAAGTTGCCATCAACTCTCTATATTCATATGAATCATTTAGCAATTTATATGTTAAGTTCCAACGTTTGAGTATTCTAGTGGAAATTTTCTAGGTCGCATGTCATTAACCTTACAACACTAAACTCATTGTTTCATCAAACTTGATATGACCACAAATAAGATAATATCATTTTAATTGATTGAATCTGATTATCTAACGATACTAATTATATATTAAATTGGTATGAAACATATACAACTTTTGTACTAATTACAAAAGAGATTGATATGAAACTTTTATAATTATGATACTAATTACATATGAAATTGGTATGAAAATATACAACTTTGGTACAAATTACAAATGATATTGAGATGAAATATTTACCATTATGGTACTATTGTATATGAAATTGGTGAAAATATACAACTTTTGTACTAGTTACAAATTATATTGGTATGAAACATTTATAATTATGATAATAATTACATATAAAATTCGTATTAAACATATACAACTTTTGTACTAATTACAAAAGAGATTGATATGAAACATTTATAATTATGATACTAATTACATATGAAATTGGTATGAAAAATATGCAACTTCGGTACTAATTACAAATGATATTAATATGAAACATTCACCATTATGGTACTAATTATATATGAATTTGTATGAAACATATGCAACTTTACTAATTACAAATTATATTGGTATGAAACATTTACAATTATGATAATAGTTACATATGAAATACGTATGAAACATATACAACTTTTGTACTAATTACAAAATATATTGGTGTGAAACATTTATAATTATGATACTAATTACATATGAATTGGTATGAAAAATATACAACTTTGGTACTAATTACAAATGATATTGGTATGAAATATTTACATTATGATACTAATTACATATGAAATTGACGAGTATAACATTGAATATTTGTTATTTATCTATAAAAAACAACACAAAAGTTCTTGTTATGTTAAAAAAGTTAGTAATGAGATTTGTCACTATCAATTTAAATAAAATGTCCGTAAAGTTATTTTTATGATGCTTTCATTGATTAATCATAAATATATTAAGTTATTAATTTATATAATATAAAATTAGTGAATTATCAATTCAATACGTTATTTTCAAATCATATAAATAAATTATTAAAAGATTTTATTAATTAATCAAATATTACATTATCTAGTTTCTATTGTTAGTCATATTATGATAAAGTAAGATATACTTATTTAATTATTATATATATAATTTAATTATTATATATATAATGTAAATCAAATAATGAACATAAAGTACTTGTAGAATAATTAAAATGTATATAATATATTTGTTTTGTAATAATTTGCTTCATTATTATAATATTTATTATATTACACATATAATTTTTATTTAAGAGTATAACATATATTTTTAAATATTTTTTATTTGTTAGTATAAAATAGCTATTATTGTATTACACATATAATATATATTATCTTTTAGTATATATAATTATATTATCTAAAACAAAACAATAAAGACAAAGCTTAGTGGTAAGAAGCTGTAGACACATGATAGATGTCAAGAGTTCGAATCTTCATCAACACACTTTAATTTTAAATAATAAATAAAAAAATCATGGAACTGCCGGTTAGAACCGTCGGTTAACCGGCCCGTACAGTAACAGGCCAGTTACGGTTCGGACCGTGGAACCGGATCAACGTGTAACCGACCTGTTGACCCGGTTACGATCCGGGCCGGGCCGCAGTTAATTGTTAACTGCGGTCATGTCTACATGAACACCTCATGAGGGGGGGAAATGGTTATGGGATGAATATATTGCATAAGACTAGATTTGATTTAAAATGAATTTGAAATATAGATTGAAATGACATATATATTATGTGTATTTTAAATTTATCACAACTATTATTACATTTATATAAATTAGTAGAGATGTGGATTTGAATTCACTCAATATAAATTCATCCAAACAATTAAATTGATTTGAAATCAAATTTTTAAATCCATGGTTTGAAATCTCACAATCCAAATACACTCTAAAGTCAAGCATATTTATACACGACACATTTTGGAAACGGGTTGTGCTGGCACTGCCCGTTTCCAAAGTTGGGTAGGTCGGCACAACCCACTTCAGTTTTTTTTTATAAAATAATTTGTATTATTTTTAGTAATATAATTTAAATTATTTAAATATAAGTAAGTAAATAGATTGAACAATATATATGTAATACTCAATTTTTTGACTTTCTTCATTTTCATCAGAAGATACATTATGTCATCATATACCTTGTAATCAGCTATCTGCATAAAATCAATATTTTAATAAATTACACATATATACGGTATTTGGTTTCATAATACTTCTTTTTAATCAAGAACTCTCTCACATGCACTAAAACAACACTCCGATAGAATTGTGGATATCGGATATGTTAGTAGATCGCGTGCCATTATTGAAATTGTGGGGTCTCGTTACCTTAATCCTTAAATAGTCATATAATTACATCATTATCATTTTCGCTATTACCAGGATTAAGATAATACACATACTGATTAAAATGTATCTTGCATCTATCTATTACGTTATTCCCATTAATAATGTATATAGCATAATTTACAACATTTAATTCAAAATCTGCTAATTGTCGTTCCATTCATCATTCTAGTTTTGAACAGCAAAATAGTGATCTCACATCCTCGATCTCCCCGGTCAACCACACAACATGAGTTTATAGATGATAATCATAACTCAACATCAATATCAATGCATAAATATTGTATTTTAAAATACTTTATGTATTCATGCATTTAAACATTCCTCATTGGTTGTTCATGTACACATATCAAATCACAGATCACAATATACTAATATGTCATGACATGTCCGATGATTCCCATTCATCACCATGTTATAACGAAGCATATATGATATTGTCTTTTTGCTCAAAATGTTAGTGGAACCTCCTCACATATTCATATTAGCAGCATATATCATATTTCCTGCTCACACGTTGAAATAGTCATATCTCATGCCACAATAGCATCATGTTGAGCCTTAAACGCATGGTTGCGTTTAATGTGCTAAATTATCCCCGGTCAATCTTTGAGTTTTGATGATCAACAAAACTTGTGTTTGTTATACTAATGCATCTACTTAGTGTGCAGATTAAGTGATGAAAAGTGGATTGGAATGAAGAAATTCAAGTGTGCATATTCTGGCCTGGATCGCCCCAGGCGATGGGTGCCAGGAGGGGCATCGCCACACACATCGACAGAGGCGATGGCTAGGCGAGCACGCGAGGAAGATCGCCCCAGGCGATGGTGATCAACGCCTGAGGCGATGGCAACCATTTGGCACTTCGCCCCGCACATCGACTGAAGCGACGCCGAGGCATGGCGCGGGCATGCGCGCAGGGAGACCGCCCGAGGCGATGGACTGAACGCCCGAGGCGATGGGCTGGAACGCCTGAGGCGATGTGGACTTCGCCCAAGGCGATGCATGATTTCAGGCTGCTGAAGCTATGGCATTGGGATTTGACTTGGATCGCCTGAGGCGACATCGCCTCGGGCGATCACCATCGTCGCGCCCCAACGGTCAGCAAAAATCACGGATCGCCTGAGGCGATCCAGCGATCGCCTGAGGCGATCCGTGATTTTTGCTGACCGTTGGGGCGCGACGGTGGTGATCGCCCGAGGCGATGTCCGAGGCGATCTTGGAGTGATTCAAGCCTTATTTGAAGCAACGGCTAGTAGGAGCCTTGGAGGCCTTCTACACTATAAATATGGATGCTTTGGAGCATTTTGAAGCGAAGAAACAAGTCTACAAACTATACCAAAGCTTTGATTATTAAATTCTTGAATAGCATTACAAACTCCATACATTGTTGTTGTATTGGAGCTAGTAATTGTTTCCATTTGTTAAGTCTTGTTTTCTTCGTGTGAGTACACCGTGAATGTGTTTTTGGTTTGATTTCTTGTAAAGGTCCTCCAACACCAAAGCAAGTTGAAAAATTGTAAAGTCGCCAACAAGTAAAGTTGGTGCATGTGTTGTGGCTATCCTTGGAGCCCTTAAGGCCAAGAAGACTCGTGAAGAGTGTTGGTAGCTCGGGAAGAGCTTTGTATACTCGGGAAGAGTATTGTGCTCGGGAAGAGCTTGTGTACTCGGGAAGAGTAGTGTGCTCGGGAAGAGCGTTGTAACTCGGGAAGAGTTGTTGTGTGGCTAACTTGGAGCCCTCAAGGCCAAGATCTATTGTTCTAGTGGAACCTCGGTTGGAGGTTATCTAACCGGGAAGAGGAGACGTAGGCGATTCATCGCCGAACTTCTATAACAAATCTCTTGTTCTTTATTGCTTTATTTCCTTTACGCATTTATTTATTTATTTATTTTATTCATCGATTGACTCAAGGCTTCCGCAAAGCGCAAAATATTTTTATTTTACAAACTCATTTTAAAAAGCTAAAGTAGCCAAGGAATCTCATTCACCCCCCCTCTTCGATTCCAACAAGTGGTATCAGAGCCATTTGATTTTTGTTTTTAAATCAAATCTTTTATATGTCTAATCTAGCAAATGAGTTTGCTCAAGGTCAATCGGCAAATCACCCTCCGCTCTTCACGGGTGATAATTACGGCTATTGGAAAAATAGAATTTATCTATACATCCAATCCGTGGATTATGACCTTTGGAAGATTATAGTGAAAGGTCCACATATTCCTTTAAAGGAAATTGGGGGAATTAGTGTTCCCAAAGAGATGGACGATTTTACTAGAGCGTATATGATTTTAATATCTCAAAATGCTAAAGCTATTAATATATTACATTGTGCTTTAGATATGAAGGAGTACAACCGGATCTCAATGTGCTCAACGGCAAAGGAAATTTGGGACAAATTGCAAATTTGTCATGAGGGCACTAATCAAGTAAAGGAGACCAAGATTGATCTATTGCAACTCAAGTATGAAACCTTTGAGATGGAGTCCGGAGAAGAAGTTGATTCCATGTTTAGGAGGCTCACCCTTATCATAAATGAGCTTGCCCAACTTGGAGAAAAGTACCCTCCAAAGCAAATATGGAGGAGAGCACTAAGGGCCTTACCTAAAGAATGGGATGCAAAGAGGACGGCCATCATCGAGTCCAACAAAGGGGAGAACGCATCTTATGATCTTGATGAACTCCATGGCACCTTGGTGACCCATGAGCTTGAAGTTGCCACAAGGAGAGAAGTAAAGGAGGAGGATAGATCCAAGAGAAATGGGATTGCCTTGGTGGGAAGGAAAGACCACTCCGATGATGAAGAAGATGATGATGATGAAGAGATGAGGTTGTTCACAAAGAAGTTCAAAAAGCTCTTCACCAAGCATAGCAAGTCAAAGACCTCCAATGCTACCAAACAAGAATCCAAAAATGAGGTAACTTGTTATAATTGTCAAGAAATAGGCCATTATGCTAACAAATGTCCTAGGAAGAAGAATGAGGACAAAGGGAAGAAGAAGGCGTTCATAGCTACATGGAGTGATAGCGACTCCGATGAAGAAGAAGCCAAAAATCTTTGTCTAATGGCTCTTGGAAATGAAGATGAAGAGGATGATGATGAGGTACCTTCTTATGATGAATTATTAGATGCTTATAATGAACTTATTGATTGTCTTGGTAAAACCAAGAAGAGCAACAAAGTACTTAAGCTAGACTTGGCTAAGAAGGAAGAAGAAAATACTATTTTGAAAAACCAAGTGCTTAATTTAAAGACATCTTTTGCCAAGTTTAGTGATAGTAGTTTAAAGATGAATGAGTTGCTTGGCTTGCAACGTTGTAGCTTTGATAAAGCCGGGTTAGGCTACTCAAGCAAATCAAAATCATTTTCAAGCTTGTTAGCCAAAGCAAAACATGATTCGACTACTTGTAACTATTGTTGCAAAAATGGTCACACCAAGAACAAGTGTAGGTTTGCTAGAATCCAATACCAACCTAATAAAAGGTGGAAATGGATCCCAAAAGTGCAATTGAAAGTTAACCCTCAAGGACCCAAAAATCAAATGGGTACCAAAGAAACTCCTATTGTAAATTTGTCTTGTAGGGACAACAATGGAATGAAGGATGAAGGACCAAGCAACTCAAAGGAGGAGTTTGTCTTGTTCACCACCATAGAAGAAGCAAGAGGCATTGGACCAATGACAAGAACTAACTCTTGTCATAAAGAGTAAAAATTTACTTTTTACATGTTAAAAGAGCAATTTCAAAATTTATTGACACAAATCAATTGTGATCAATAAATATTGAAGCTCAATATTCATTGGAGTAAAATGCATAACCCCTTAGCAAAAATTGTCAAGTGCATGATGTATGCTTATCTTTTTATAGTAAGTGCTTGATATGCTTTGCATTCAAATTTGAATATGCCATGTGAAAATGTGCAAATATATAATTTGTTATTATGCCTTGATATTTTTATTATTTTGATTTGGGCATGAATGCATGAACATATGCACACATTGCAACTTTTAGAATTAATTGTTGAGTACCTTAAACACATGGTTATGATTCATCTCTATGATTTAATCTTAGGCTTGTTATGCCTATTATATGCTTGGTGATGGACATGTGAAAATTGTTATATTATGCCATGTTTATTTGAATTTTATGCTTTTTGATTATCACAAAAAGGGGGAGAATTTTGGTGATCATCGCCCCAGGCGATGGGTGCCAGGAGGGGCATCGCCACGCACATCGAGAGAGGCGATGGCTAGGCGAGCACGCGAGGAAGATCGCCCCAGGCGATGGTGATCAACGCCTGAGGCGATGGCAACCATTTGGCACTTCACCCCGCACATCGACTGAAGCGACGCCGAGGCATGGCGCGGGCATGCGCGCAGGGAGACCGCTCGAGGCGATGGACTGAACGCCCGAGGCGATGGGCTGGAACGCCTGAGGCGATGTGGACTTCGCCCGAGGCGATGCATGATTTCAGGCTGCTGAAGCTACGACATTGGGATTTGACTTGGATCGCCTGAGGCGATCCAGCGATCGCCTGAGGCGATCCGTGATTTTTGCTGACCGTTGGGGCGCGGCGATGGTGATCGCCCGAGGCGATGTCCGAGGCGATCTTGGAGTGATTCAAGCCTTATTTGAAGCAACGGCTAGTAGGAGCCTTGGAGGCCTTCTACACTATAAATATGGATGCTTTGGAGCATTTTGAAGCTAAGAAACAAGTCTACAAACTATACCAAAGCTTTGATTATTAAATTCTTGAATAGCATTACAAACTCCATACATTGTTGTTGTATTGGAGCTAGTAATTGTTTCCATTTGTTAAGTCTTGTTTTCTTCGTGTGAGTACACCGTGAATGTGTTTTTGGTTTGATTTCTTGTAAAGGTCCTCCAACACCAAAGCAAGTTGGAAAATTGTAAAGTCGCCAACAAGTAAAGTTGGTGCATGTGTTGTGGCTATCCTTGGAGCCCTTAAGGCCAAGAAGACTCGTGAAGAGTGTTGGTAGCTCGGGAAGAGCTTTGTATACTCGGGAAGAGTATTGTGCTCGGGAAGAGCTTGTGTACTCGGGAAGAGTAGTGTGCTCGGGAAGAGCGTTGTAACTCGGGAAGAGTTGTTATGTGGCTAACTTGGAGCCCTCAAGGCCAAGATCTATTGTTCTAGTGGAACCTCGGTTGGAGGTTATCTAACCGGGAAGAGGAGACGTAGGCGATTCATCGCCGAACTTCTATAACAAATCTCTTGTTCTTTATTGCTTTATTTCCTTTACGCATTTATTTATTTATTTTTTTTATTCATCGGTTGACTCAAGGCTTCCGCAAAGCGCAAAATATTTTTATTTTACAAACTCATTTTAAAAAGCTAAAGTAGCCAAGGAATCTCATTCACCCCCCCTCTTCGATTCCAACACATCATGCCTCACAGCATCAATCACATGTCCCAACAGCATCATGCCTCATAGCATCAACCTCAACATCATCATGTCATCATGCCTCAACAACATCAACTCATCATGCCTCAATGGTGATGAATGGGATCGATCGGTCCTCAACAGGCGATCGATCACTTCGCCCTTTACAAAACCTACTGTCCAGTACGCGATCGATCGCCTATCATCACGCGATCGATATCTTACCATGCGATCGATCGGTTGCTGCAATGTGATAAATCGCGTCATGCCATTAAATTTTATCAAACTTTCTGCCTCATCGACGATCGATCTCGTCTCTTCACGCGATCGATCGCCACCACACGATCGATCGGTCATGGGCAAGCGACCGATCGCTCAACGCACCGCCTCACTTGTTCTTAGCCTCACGTGATCGATCGCCACAAGGCTCGCGATCGATTGTGATGCTCTTAAAATTTCAGAACTTGTCGATTTTCATGTCTAACTTTATGGTTTCAACTCTACACTTCATATCTCAGCACCAAAGCTTCACAAAACATTACTACATCATCATATGAATATGTTTTCATAACAACACAACATATTTCATTGAATTAATCTCATATCAATGCAAACAAGTACAACTTGCTTCAATACACATATATATGTATATCCTTCCAGAATTCAAGTTTACATATTAGTAGAGATTAGTAGGTGTTTTACAAATTATTACCAAATCAACAAGAACTTTAACTAAAATCAACTTCCCAACTCCAAGAATAAATTCCCAACTCCAAGAATAAATGCAAGAACAAAGGCAAATGTTGGAGAGAACTTTGTGTAGAGATTAGTAGGTGTTTTATGGTGAATTGTGAGTTTGCAATCTGATTTTTTCAATATATACTTAGTCATAAATCATATTGTGTCAATTTTACTGCATCTGTTCTATCATGCATCAAATACATGCCTTCGATGTACAGTTACTACTACACCATGTCCAAATAACTTCATAATAAGTCATGTAATAAAACAATTTCATATAGTTATTCCCAACTATATATCTTATTACATTTAGATCATGTATATCTTCCCATGTCTAAAATGAACATCATTCCTTTGCCATGTATAAAATAATCCATATATTCTCTCATACTCGGTTCAACACGAACCCAAGTCCACATCATATTGTAATAAACACATCATTACCAAAATAATCGAACATACATGAATTAGCTCTAGGCATTACAAAAACACTGACCAAAGTTTAGCATTACATTTCCACAATGCCAAAATATCAAATGTTTCTAATTCTTCGTATACTCTTTTTTCTTCGTCGTCGTCAATTTTGTAAGCTTAACGTGCTTCCATTGTCGTTGGATTTTGTATGTTTGGATTAGATGTGCTGAGCAGGAACTGGGTTTTAGATTTTTCCTTTTTTCCATTCCTTCTTCTTGTTTTATATAGAAACTTCTACATTAATAAAACCCTATTTTCTCTAATTTATCTAGCCAATCAATTCTCAAATCACAAAAATAATTTTCTAAAATTTTATTAAAATTCTTTTTCTCAAAATTCGAATCGTGAAAATAAATCTATAATATTTACATTGGCACCTAAACAACCAAAATCACGTCTGATTTTTCTTTCAAACCCAACATCATATCGAGAATTTGAGATTCAGGTTGTTCGACCATATCATTAGGGCAATGCCGAAAGATAGATCCAACGATCCTAAATTATTTGGAGTCAAAGATCCACATTTAATGTGTGATCACACAACCCAAAATGATTTGAGACCGTTAAATTACAATCACAGTTTTACCCTCGGTATGATCTAACAACTCTAAGGGTCAATTCATCATAAAATTATTCGCCGTCTCACGTGCAGAATACTTTATCAAGCTAGTTTAATATTCACGTTAATACTCTAAGATACTGTTTAAAGTTAGAGATATTATAAGTAATATGCTGAATAAAATTATGAGATGATGATAAAACATATAAATGTGATAAGTTATATAATGTTTGATATGATTTTAACATGAGGAGTTAAATTTATTATATGATATAATAACTCAAATACCCTTGAAAATTTGAATATAAAATTTAGGCGAGAATTTCAATTTTCGGAGAGAACTTAAAATTATAGAAAACAAGTTAACAATTTTTAAAGTGAATTTCAAATTTTGAAATAGCAATAAATGAAAAATGACGTATATGTTATTGGTACACTTTTTTTATTGGTTTTTAATTTTTGTAAGCAAAGTAGGATATACAAAAATAATTATATCCAAAATAACTTTCACACTCATTATACCGTTTTAGGTAATTATGAAAATAAAAGGATCTTATAATAGCAAAATATTAATATTTAAACTTTATTATATTATATTATTCAAAAATCTTAAAACGTTAACTTTAAATATATCAAATATATCATATTTCTAATTCATCTTATAGTTATCCAACTACAATCTATTACGCCACAATACTAACAAATTTATGAACGAGGAATGATAACAGATGGGCATTTAGTTGAACTTCTTGTAGAAGACACTAATCACTCTTCAATACTGGGACGATTTACTTAGTCAGTAGTCCAGAAATACAAATCATAGTATGTATTACTTGATAATCACTCAAATTTGTAATGCTTGTCAACAGCCTCTGATACATCCCAAGTGCAACTCATTCCCTTGGGGAACACAACCAAGTCACCAACGCCAATTTCAACTGCCTCATCAGATCCATCAGGGTAAACCTTCACCTTTCCCTTCAACAAGTAGCATGTCTCTGTTGAAGAGTATGTCCATGGAAATTTGCTTGGAGGACATCCCCACCTTCATTCAGAGCAAACAAGATCAAACATTGTGGTTAAGTGAGAAATCAAAGAGCCATATTGACAAAGCAATGGAACAGCACCGATTGTCAAGTATTTTATGACTGCGAGCAAGCTGAATATAATTAACAGTACTCATAGAAATGATCTACTGGGGTCCATACAACGCGATATCTGTGCTTCGTTGTTTCTAAATTGGTTCCTGTAATATACCAAAATGGCATTTAAGTATCTACCATGCTTTGTCCTTATAACTTACATTGATTTCATCAATCTTAGCTAATGTAAACATTCTAATTAATTTCTATAACATTGGTTTTATCTCTAATCTCATATACATATATCAATACACTGAAGCAGTATAGATCATTGTTATATCCCTAATCACCATTGAAGGATTTCCAATGACTTGGCGTACAATGTTTGCTCCTCTTAAGACCATTTGAAAAGCTGTATCTCGGTATTCTTTCCTGATAAGCAACAGTTTAGAATGTGTTACTTCTGAAAAAGACAATGACGACGAAGGGCAGGAAAGGAAGCAAGTGGAACCCCAGTGTACGCGGCATTGCCAAGCATATTGGATGATTATCTAATTGCTTAGTTGGCTTATTATAATGTATATTGCTAGGTATAGTAGTACAATGGGATCTTCTCAGAGACTACTTTTTTCTGCCTGATTGACCGATGGCTCTTTAGTGGCTGAACTTGCTAACAAGTTCTTATGAAAGCAGGTCAAGTCTCTATCAAAGAATCAAGCGCTAGAAAAGGTGACTGACACACAAGAATTGTCGTCCACGTCGAAGAAAAATATCGTAAGTGAGGCCTTACTTAAGCTTATTAGCCCCGGATGCGCTCTATAAGACTACCTTGCTACGCACCTAAAGTCACTTTCCTTCCAATCGACGTTCTAGCTTTTTATCGGACCAGAAGAAGAACAAAAGGGAATGCGGTAGTCTCAGTCATTCCATTCCGTTCCAGTTGGAACTATTAATGCCGCATCCCGCGTTATAGGGTTTGTATTAAGGTTTTGTGTTTTCTCATTGCCTATTTACTGGAGAGAGATTCAGGGGTAACTGGCCCTGGCATTCCGTACATCGCTGCCATCTTTCGTGACTGCAGGAAGTCGATGGTTGGATACACCAAGACCGAAAAGGTGCCCTTGGAGTGGTTAAAATTGTCTTTGATTTACCCTTTCCCTTGAGAATCCTGGGACTTTTAATTCAAATTGTTGGTTGGACCGTGTACTAAAGGCACTCTTGGAAAAGAGCACGAAACGGAAAGTTGATTACGAGAGTTATCACGAAGTTGATTGGGAGACTCAACGGAAAAAAGAAGTCATTAAAGCATTATTTATTACAACTTAGTGAAATGACAGAATCCAAATATCTTGTTGAACCCAACCATTTATGCAAGAGTAGGAGGATACTAAAATTAGGGGATAGTTCACGTTTTCTTCTGCCAAGAACAGCTTCGAGAACCATTTGTCCCACAAAATTTTATTTCATGGACTTATGCATGTATTTTCTTCCAGTGTTGTGGTTTCAAATTTTCAATCGTTAAGCCTCGTGCAATTGTGCAATGAGGGTTAGGCAAGTTAGGCATTAACTGCTTAATTTTGATTCAAATATTGAATAACTAGAGGGAATTTTACAACGAAGAAGATTTGTTCTGGTTCTTCTTTGTATCATGTCTTCCAATTTCTTATTGAATCTAAAAGAATGCAGGTTCATGTTTTCTCCTACTCATAGTCATCAAAGATGTTTAAATTTCTTATTGAATCTAACAGAATGCCTGCTCACGTTTTCCCCTACTCATAGTCATCAAAGATGTTTAATAGCATAGATCTATAAACACAATGCAAAATGCAATTCGATAATCACACACTAAATTCAGCATACGGCCCTACTAAAACTAAAACTCCATTTTCCAGTCAATTATTTATGCAACACCCCAAACTCCGGCCATCTCAGAACAGGGCCGGCTACGTGGTAAAGCCACTAAGTTCTTTGCTTTAGGCCTCATTTGAAACAAGGCCCACTAATTTTATTATTTTAATATTAATTAAAAAAAACAAAGCCCTAAACTCAATTCTCACATCCTCAAATCTCAATATCCTCATTCCTCATGAGTCACTGCCGTCTTTCAATTCTCAGTTCTCACATCCCTCGAATCTCAATAATCCTCATTCCTCACCGTTGTCCCTCTTTCTTGCTCTCGCCTCTCTGTATCTTTCAATTTGATTCTTACTTCTGATTTCATGGTGATTATTTAATGATCTGATTGTTTTGATTCAAAGTCAACCTTTTATTTCTTATTTCAATTTATTGTTTGAACAATTTGGTGGAATGTGGTTATGACTTTTCTTGGAGTTGGAAATTTTCTTGCATAAATTTTGTTTCTTGTTTGTGCATTGTTTTGTTTAGCTTTGCTTTTTTGGGTTTTAGGAAAACATAATTTATAAAGTAGAATTTGATTCTTGTTATGTTTTGTTTCCTCCAATTTGTGCCTAAGCTAGTAAGCATTCTTATATTACTAGGGAAGAAATATAAGAATCTCACTGATTATTAATTTAGCTTTGCAGTTTGTTTGGTTTCATTAGAGATCACACTGATTCAGAGTTGATTTCTTTCTAAAGAAGAAATTTGCGAATACAAAATTCCAGGTTCTGTTGTTCTAACTTGATTTTTTTATAGTACTAGCATTTTATTTATCTATTAACCATTTTTGTAGTTGTTAAAATGACGGGTAAAAAGTATGCATCTGGTCGACGTGAAAAGCTTAAAGAAAAAAATGAGAATAAAAAACTAAGTACAATCTCAAAAAGGAGCCCTGAATAAATTTATTATTAATAAAAAGGAACAAATTTCAAATCAAGACGCAGTTGGTGAAGAATCAAGTAACGTTAGAGTTGGAGATTTAGAACATGAAAATATTAAAACACAAGGGCTAGAAATAAAAGAAAACGATGGTATGATACAAGAAAATGAAATTGAGGACAATACCTAAGAGATAGTCATAAACAGTCCAAAAGGTCAAAGTAATGAGTTGGATAAAAGGAATTCTTATGATCCCGATACAAAATTGAGATATATATTAGTAGTGAAAGGTCCAATTAGAACTAATAATGTTGAGTTCCAAAGGACGAAAATAATAGACATTTTCCTAAAGAATATTATATTATTAGACTACCGAATGAAGAAAAACAAGATAGGAGATGGCTTGTGTATTCAATGGATAAAGGTAGGGCGGTTTGTTTTTGTTATAAGCTGTATAACACAAGTCAACCGGAGAAATCTTGGCAGTAAATTGAAATCCCATGAAGTACCAAACGAGCATCTAACAAACATGACTATCTGGTTTGACTTGGAAAGAAGATCGTAAAAAAATTGCGACCATTGATAAAAGCATACAAGATCGATTAACAAGGAGAAAGAACATTGGGAAAAAGTTCTAGAATTATTGCTGTTGTGAAAGCTTTAGCTAAAAATAGTCTTGCTTTTCGTGGAAAGGAGAAAGTGTAAACTTTTGGGTTTAATAGAGATGATAGCAGAATATGCCGTGTACGCTCAACCAATGAAGCTAATGACGGAATATATCCATGACCCAATATCAGATTACTGACATGAAGATGGCAAACGTGAAGAAAATGGATTGTTTTGTTTATCACCCACCTCAACCTCAATAGCAAGAGTGACCAAAAATGCAATCTTGGCCGGAGAAGATTTATAAATGAGAGTACAAAAGGAAAAAGAGAGAGATATTTACTTGGGCCAAGTGCGAACACCAAGGTCTGAAAGTTTAGATTCAGTGGGGTCGTTAACGATCTTGATTCCCAATTTCTCCGTTTCTTTCGTCGAGGAGGCCATGATTTTGGCACCACTACAATCAGGATTGAAAGCGTTGCGGCGGCGATAGCTGAATCCTGTCGATGCCCCGATTCTGCCACTCGAACGTCTTACCGATAGTAGACACACGGGGGCTCCTGTTAAGGGTTTGAAGGCTGTGCAGGTTAGGAAATGAGGCGGCAGCTGTAGCTACAGAACTAGTACCAACACATGCTGAATTTTGGTTTTGGTGGGGCAAAAGAAATAAAAGTATAATTTATGGAAATAATTATTAATACTGTGTGGCTGCCCCTTGACAATATTTATCATCCACATGCTTGTTATCGGGTTTATGGATGAGATCAACCCTAAAAAATATATTTTTATTGGTGAGGTCAACATTTCAATGTATTTTTTGAGGTTGATCTCATTAGATCACGTCTATTTGATGTTATTCGGGACACAATATTTTGAGATAAATTGATTGTTGATCTGAAATTAATGTGGAATATCTTATATTTACGTTAATACTGTATTCGTAGGAATAACATCAAACTCACATTTTTGAAATTTATATATTATTTATTTATTAGGGTTTTCTTTCAAAAAAAAATCTGGGTTGATTAATTGATTGGTAAAACATGCAAGTTTATGACATATATGGCATTTTAAAATATAATATAATACTTGTTGTATCAATTTTATTCCCCTTTAACCTGATTTCACTTTTATTTTATTTTATTTTATTTTTTTTAGGGAGCTAATAATAAAATGTTTAATAAAACTACATTATAATTTTAAAATAATGGTAAATAACATAACATGACTCTTTCAAGAAAAGTGGTGTGGCTATATCCTTGACCAACGAATAGCATATTATATATTTTAGTAATTTTAAATATTAAAGCTTATTATGTCTCTGAAAATTCAGAAAGAATTTGAATCATGCTAATAATAAACTAGAAATATTAAATTATATAATTCCATGCACATCATTGAAAAAGTATCTTGGAAAATTTAAATGGCGTTATAAAAAAAGATTTTAATTAAAGATCTAATATGCTATGATTTCTCGTACAAGTTTGACCAAATTATTTCACGTCAACGTGGAATGTACTTTGTATTTTTGGGAAATTCTTTGGTACGCATGATGCACCAAAGACCATCACACATACAGATAAATATATATAAATATATTGTGTTGTGTGTTGGTGTTTGGGTGCACCGAATGCATCCAAAAAATTTCGGTATTTTTGTGCTTGCCCATATCAGCGCGTCTTTTGTTTTTTTTTTACCCAAGACGACTTTTTTTCTCGAAGCAACAAGTAATATACGCCCAAGCAGTTGGAGCTTTTAACTAAGTCTCGCTTCCACATGACTTCGCAAGTTTTTTGGATTATTTTTGAAAAGTGATTGTTGGATCGAAAGCTTACCGCTTTACCAATAACTATAGTTAAGGATAATGGCGCAACATCAATCTTTTCAACCATACACTGGCACAAGCGTCATGTGTTCGACCTTTCACAAAGCAGAGGCAATTGTTGAACCTCAACAATCTCTCCCCCAATAATTGCACTCTCTGCAACTCATGAGAATCGAACATACGACCTTGGCTCTGATACCAATTGTAGGATCGAGCGCTTACCGCTTTATCGATAACTATAGTCAAAGGTAATGTCACAACATCAATCTTTTCAACCATACACTGGCACAAGCGTCATGTATTCGACAGATCACAAAGCAGATGCAATTGTTGAACCCCAACAGATATCGTCTTCTTTTTGGATAAAAAAAATATTTAAGGTATTTGATTTCCTGCCTTACATTATTGTTCTCTAAAAAAAATAGGTGAAAACAAAATCAGAGAAGTATATCATAATATGTTTCTCCCTGCTTTAAGTTGAGCACTGTCAATTTGTAATAAATTGAAGTTTATTAAACTGCTAATATCAAACATTAGATGTTTTAAATAAAATCAACTTTTTCAACTTTAAGCAAAAACAACGTAGAAGTATTTTAAATAAACAGTCCGGAACACATATCTTTGATATGGGATCCAAACGAGCGGATGCCGGGTGGAGCGTACTCACGTATCAAAACGGTATTTAACGCCCAAATGATTGCTTGAAGAAAACCTGGTGGCTATCCAACAAGTACAACTAGAGCCAAGATACGTGTTTTCATTGCATTGAATTTGCGTAAATAAAGTTAGGTTGTCAGACTTGATTGAAACACAAAACTATCGGGCATGCCCCAGGTTATGTTTGCAGCAAGCATAACCTGATAGCGACGTCTTCAGTAAGAAAAGTACAGTAAAAATATGTATAATGAAGGTGTCAGGAAGGTTATTAAAAGGTCCTCGAGTATTTTCTAATTTCGTACATTATTGATGATATTGAAACCAAATCCTTGTTCAACGCAGACCCACCACCAATTCTCTTTACGCAATCTGAAAGCCGGGTATAATAAAGCAATAGCTGAGTCAATGCAGCCCTCAGAATTTCCATGCCACATAAGAAGTTGCTGAATGAAGTAATCACATCATTGTGCATAAGCTCTATTGCAGCTTTCCATCTACTCGCGAAGTCCTTCACAATAGGCTCTATCTCAGTGACAGTAATCGGGCGCTCTGAAGCAGCACTTGGGTCCTCAGCTGCCAGCCATAATGAAGGTGAAATAAGCTATAATATTGAAACACTAGTGGTAACATCTTATTTGAACAAAATTAAATTTCGAAACATACAGGCCCTCGTCTTCACAAACTTGATTAGATCATTGAACTGCTCCACCAGTACTTCCTCCTGCATCCAAATTTCACCCCCAAGTACCGAAATCAGCCAAATACACAATATTTTTTAAGAAAACTTAATTATTCAATCTTATAGACGTTCAGAAGTCATAATTTAGCAGGTCAAAACTTTACAAACAAAGACTTCAAGCAGTTAGTAAGCTTGTCAAAATATCATGTCACATTTACCACAAAAACGGCTGTATTGTTCTTTAACAGTTCTTCAAAGTGCATTTGAATTTTACCACCATCAGGAGCAGCTTCCTGATACATACCAGAAAAACTTGATCAACCTTAACATCCAACAGGTGAGGCATATATTATAGCATGTGTAGAAATAAATGTATTTCAATATGTAAGCACGTGTACATAGTTGTGATGCACATATGTCGAAGAAGCAATAGTTTTCAGTTTTGGATAACCAGCGTAATATAAATTTCTCAATTCAAGTGGCATTAGGGTGAGGGGGGAGGGGAAGGGGTATCAAGGGGCATACGCAAGTAGGGATGTTAATATGAATGTGGATTTGTGCATGTAGCTAAAAAATTGGGTTCTGACTCCCCTGGCTGAACAATATTCACTTGGAACTATATTATACCTTCAGTACTGCAATTGTCATGTCATAGTTATTGATTAGAAATACTGTCTGCAACTTTGGTCTAGTGAACAATTTGGCAAGCTTGGCCAGCAAATCATCGACAGCCATTCGCAATCTTTCCAAGTTCAGTTCAAGCTGTACAATTTAGTCAGTTCACATAGAAACTAAGAACTTCCATGTAATTTTATTCCCATGCTGCAAATATAAAAAAATGGAACTAAACTTTTAGGCACCCCTTACCTGACCATCTCCATAATCAACATTAAGCTGAACTAGTGAAGCTGTAAATTCAGCATAACGTCTCATGACATAATGTGGATGCACATCATCCTCCCATAGATTTCGGACAACAGCATTCCTTAGGCTGTTGAGGTGCATGTCGAATACCATCTTAAATCGAGGCCATAATGCAATGTTGACCTGCTCAGAATGAGACACGATGAATTTATGGTCATCGCCAAAAAATTGTTTTGAGTTTTGCAGCAGAAACAGGTTACACCCATCTATCATACACAGACAGTTCAAGAAGCACACACCTATCATATGGACATATGTAGCACAATGTGTCGGACACAACACATGGTGCAACTAAGAAATTAAAATAAAGGAAAATGGACACATGATACACATATATGGATACATATTTTTTGTTATTCCTCGAGGGTTAGAGCAAAAAACTTAAAACCAAAGATTGGGAAATAACAGTGTGACAACCTAGCCCATTTCATTTTAGCTTTGTAATCACACGGTTATCAGCACCCATTCAAGGGTATGAGAACCAAGACACATGTGCAAAGAGAAACCAGCTATTAAACACACGACTCAAGACCAGCACCAAGCAACAGATATAGGTGAGAAATCACAATGAGCTCCATCATAAGGTTCATTTCGAAAAGTTAAGGATACATACCTTATCCAAATATGAATCCAGGCATGGTATTCGCCGCCGAGACATTATAAGCTGAGAGAAAAAAATTACAATAAAAATAGAAATAATAAATCCTGGAATTAACAATTAACTTAAGTAATTATTTCATGTCAGAATATTTTTTCAAGAGCAAACTTGGAACTGTTCTGATGCAGACATCAAACTTTCACATCAAGCGCGGCAATGCAAGCCAAAGGTATAGTATATGCACATAAGAAACAAAAATTTCTTGAACCACCAACAGCGAGTATTAATGTTTGTTGATGACAAGATAACATGCAGAACGAATAAAATGGGAAAAGTTCACATTCTTTTCGATGCAGAAATAGCTGCTACAGACACAAAAATTAACCCTAGGTGGCTAGGTCCCAAAATGAAGACGACGACGGTGGAAATGTTGCAACAAAACTTCAGATACAATCAGCCCTCTTTGCACACTAGCAGTTGTATGGAACCAAAATGGCAAGGAACTCTGAGTGGAAGTAAGATATATACATGTTCTCATGCGCGGAACATCCAAACATTCATGATCCAACCATGGTGTCGACACAATCATCTCATAGAAAGATAAAACACATTTGATAAAAATTGGCTTTCAACATCTTTATGCCTTAATTCTGAAACAATGATCTTTACCTGCCACATCAATTTATAAAATTATATACATCCTTGCATGACATGTTGCAATGGATTCTAGAAATATCAACAGGGATGAGGGGAGAAAATTTGAAGAGAGAGATGCGCTCAAGTAACAAAATAAAACGATTCTCTAGGAAACATATGAAGACAGAAAGTTTAGCATGTTACCTGGTGCTGGTATATAATCCGAATCATCAGCATCAAACCAATTGCATCAAAGCAATTTGAAAGAATTGCATTTAAATGTTCGTCAATTACTGAGAAGGGACCTGATAATCCGAGCATGAGGTAGTTCAGAAAATCATCATTGTATAACATTTTATACATAGGAAGTTGTTAGCATCAAATTAAATATTCCGGCTAATAAATTTATTTGTCAACGGCATAATAAAGATAGGTCCTAAAACTTGCCATCACTGAAAGGTTTGACGCATACTTTCATATTACCAACAAGAATATTAGAATATTCTAGATGATGGCAATCATGTAAACTTAAAACAGTTCACAATTGCAGATACCTGTAAATATATCATAAAAGATAGATTCTTCTCCAAAGAATTCGTCGCAGAAAAGGTATCTGAAAGATGAACAGGTATACATCATTGTGAATAGTATCACCGCTATACAGTATAAAATAGGTGCATCCTATAGAAGAATATTACGGCTGCATTATACATTTGAAATACAATAAAAGTTGAAAGAGATGGAGAGAAAGAGCCCGGAAGTACTCGGAAGCAGCAGTATCCATAAGCAGCTTGTGCAAGCTCCTGAATAGGACTTCATAAGGGTACTTTTTACCGCTGGCTTCAGCTATATGTGGAATCAATGCTGACTCATCTATTTCCTGTCATCAAAAGAGAATAATGATCAGTCAAATATTCACTTTTGAGAAACCAGTTGAGAGAAGAGTATCAAACACTCCTAGGTATGTCTCACTGGCTGCAGCACAAAGGTCTTTGGGAGCGAAGTAAAGGAAGAAAGGGTTGGTTGACTATATGGTTGACGGTCATATGGACCATATGGTTGGGCAGAAATAATGTAATTTTCATGGGCAGCAGCGAGAAGGAGGAAGATCTTTTTAATCTAGTCATTTTCAGATCTTGGTTTTGGATTAGGAATTGTAGTGGTCTTAGTTTCGCTTATGCTTTGGCGGACTGGGTCTCTGAGCCTAGGATTTGTCTTTTAGCTTCTTGACCTTTCTTTTCTTTCCTTTCTTTCTTTGCTAGACTTTGTAATAGTTCGTAGTACCTCTGGTACTCTTTTATATAATATGCTTTTTCCGATCAAAAAAAAAAAACACTCCTAGGTATGTCTCTGTTAATTTATGTATATTGAGGCAGACGCACAAAGATGAGAGGAAATGAATAATAATTTTTATTCTACTCTTTACATTGATACAATTGTAAGGTATAAATAGAATAAAATACAAAATCACAATCCCACTAAATTGGGCTAATCAATCTAATCTTTCCTAAATATTTGAATACAAATATTATCTAGATGTCTAATCTCAATTATTAAGGAATAATATCTCAACACTCCCCCTCAAGATGGTGCGAAGATATCTATCATGCTGAACTTGTCAACTTGTGCTTCAAAGAGCTGTCTTGAGAGGCCTTTGGTTAGTATATCAGCAACTTGCAGTGTAGTAGGAACAAATGGAGTGCAAATTATTCCTTCTTCCAACTTCTCTTTTATGAAGTGTTTATCAATCTCAATGTGCTTTGTTCTGTTCTATCATGTAGAACAGGATTATGCACAATGCTAATAGCTGCCTTGTTATCACAATATAACTTCATAGGAAGGCTAATTGTTCATTTTAGTTCATCTAGAACCCTCTTTACCCAAAGAATTTCACACGCTCCTTGAGCCATTGATTTAAACTCAGCTTCTGCACTGCTTCTTGCTACAACGCTTTGTTTCTTGCTTCTCCAAGTAACCAAGTTGCCCCATACATATGTGCAATATCCTGAAATTGATCTTCAATCGGTACTAGAACCAGCCCAGTCTGCATCTGTATATATTTCGACATCTCATTTTTTCACTTTTCTTGAAGAGGAGTCCTTTTCCAGGTGGTCCCTTGAGGTATCTAAGAATACGGTTCACAGCTTCAAGATGTTCTTCATATGGAGAATGCATGAATTGGCTGACCATGCTAACTGCAAAGGCAATGTCTGGTCGGGTATGAGATAAGTATATCAGTTTCCCAACAAGTCTTTGATATCTCCCTGAATTCACTGGTGTTCCATTTTTTACATCTCCCAACTTAGCATTCATTTCTACTGGCGTCTCTAGTAGCCTACATCCACTCATACGAGTTTCCTTCAAGAGATCAAGAATATATTTCCGCTGTGACACCATAATTCCTTTCTTAGATCTTGCAAATTCCATTCCAAGAAAGTACTTTAGCTGGCCTAAGTCTTTAATCTCAAATTCCTTGGCTAGATTTCATTTCAATTTGATCATTTATCCTGTATCATTTCCAGATAGGATTATGTCATCAACATAAACAATTAGAACGGAGATCTTATCTCCCTCGGATTGTTTTGTGAATAAAGTGTGGTCTGAATGCCCTTGGATGTAGCCCTGACTTTTAACAAATTTTGTGAACCTATCGAACCATGCTCTCGGTGACTATTTTAATCCATAGAGTGCTTTTTTCAGTTTACATACTTTTGAGCCAAATTGATTCGAGAAACCGAGAGGTGCCTCTATGTAGACTTCTCTTCGAGCTTTCCATTTAGAAATGTATTCTTCACATCTAGTTGATCAAGTGGCCAATCAAGGTTTGCAGCAACAGGTAACAAGATTCGAACAGTGTTAACTTAGCCACTGGAGAGGATGTTCCAGAATAGTCACACCATAAGTTTGAGTAAGTCTTTGGCAACCAATCTTAGCCTTACATCTTCCAGGAACCACTTGAATTATATTTTATACTGAACATCCATTTACACCCCATCCATTTACACCCCACTATTGAACCATGCTCTCGGTGACTATTTTAATCCATAGAGTGCTTTTTCAGTTTACATACTTTTGAGCCAATTCGAGAAACCGGGAGGTGCCTCACCATGTAGACTTCTTCTTCGAGCTTTACATTTAGAAATGCATTCTTCACATCTAGTTGATCAAGTGGCCAATCAAGGTTTGCAGCAACAGGTAACAAGATTCGAACAGTGTTTAACTTAGCCACTGGAGAGAATGTTTCAGAATAGTCCACACCATAAGTTTGAGTAAAGCCTTTGGCAAGCAATCTAGCCTTATATCTTTCCAAGGAACCATTTGAATTATATTTATACTGAACATCCATTTACACCCCACTATAGATTTCCTAGATTTCCCATGAGGTAAGTCAACCTTTTCCCAAGTAGAATTTTTCTCGATAGCTCCCATTTCTCAAGAATTGCTTCTTTCCACTCAGGTATCATTAGAGCATCATGTGCATTGGTAGGAATGCTAATATTATCAATTTGTGAAACAAAGGTGGAGTCGGATGGTGACAATGATTCGTAGGATATAAAATTTGAAAGGGGGTGTTGTGTGCATGATCGTGTTTCCTTCCTTAAAGCAATAGGCAGTTCACATTGACTTGATAAATTTAAATCTGGCATACCTTGGATTGTGTCGTCGGGAACTTTTGAGACATCATCACGAGCTACATGATTTTCCCTCTGATTAGATTCTTGACTTTGCTTAGGAACATTGTGTCCGTTTTCTCGTGCCAGGCGTTTCCCTTCTGTATACAAGACCTTTGAAACCGTTTGCAACTCATTTCGGCCACATCCTTATTGTTTTGAGTATTGTGAGATGGTACATGTTCAGGTGAGGGTTCACTATGAAAATATGATTGGAAGATTAAATCAGATCCACTGAGACAGTCATATTCCTTCCCATTCTCCCCCCTGAAGATGAGTATGGGAGTAAGGGTGACCCTCGAAAAAAGTGACATCCATAGACAAAATATTTGTGTGAGATGGGATCAAAACATTTATATCATCTTTGATTGGTTGGGTAACCAACAAAGATGGTTTTTAAAGATCGAGGGTCAAGTTTGGCGCAACGTGGGTCATGGTTATGAACGTAAGCATTACATCCAAAAAAATTTAGAGGAATCTGTGTGAGTAGCCTAGAATTGGGAAAACATTTTTGAAAAATATTTGAAGGGGTATGGAAATTCAAAATCCGTGTACGGTAATCTGTTAATTAAGTAAGTTGCAGTTAAAAGAGCATCTCCCCAAAGCTGCTTTTGAACTTTAGTTTGAAAACAAAGAGCTCTTGAAACTTCAAGGAGATGCATATTTTTCCATTCCGCGACACCGTTTTGTTGAGGAGTGTGAGTACACGAATATGTACTATTCCATTTTCAAGAAAAAAGTCTCCTAGAATGCTAAAGTACTCTTTTCCATTATCACTTCGAAAAATTTTAATCTGTGTTGAAATTGTGTACGAATCATGTTTATAAAAAATTTTGAACACAGTACTAGCATCCGATTTATCTTTTAAAAGAAATGTCCCGGTCATTCTAGCGTGGTCATCAATAAAAGTAATAAACCACCATTTGCCATGAAATAGTTAACACTTTAGAAGGACCCCATGCATCACTATGTATCAAAGTAAATGGTGCCGGCTTTTATGCGGTTGTGTTGGAAAGACAGCACGATGATGTTTGTTTAATTCACAAGACTCACGTCTAAAATTTGAAATTTGTTTATTCAAAAGCAACTTTGGAAACAAATGTTTCAAGTAATGAAAATTAGGATACCCTAAACGAAAGTGCCATAACATAATCTCACTATCCGGAGAAGTAGACATAGAGTTAAAACAGGTCTTTAGATCTTGTTTGTTGAAGATTGATCCAGCATTGAAAATGTAGAGACCTTTGTCCTGTTTAACATTGTCAATCATCTTCACCGAGGTTAAATCATGTAACTCACAATGAGAGGAAAAAAACACAGCACGACAATTAAGATTAGAGGTGAGTTTACTAATGGATAATAAGTTATAGGATAAATGAGGAACATGCAAGACATTATTAAGAACAATAGAAGATGAGATAGGCACAGTTCCTTTTTCCAGCAATGGAAACAAATGATCCATCGGCTATTTTAACTTTCTGATGTCCCGCACACGGATGATAGGAAGAAAAAGATTGAGGATATGCCCGTCATATGGTCCCGTGGCACCTGAATCTAATATCCAGACGCCACACGAATTTGTGCTGGCAATAGAGTATATGGGTGAGATACCTGTCTGTGCAACCGAGCACGAAGAGGTGGAGTTTCCATCGGAGGGAGGTTTAAACATTTTGCACAAGAGCTCTAATTGATCCTTAGTGAAAGGAAAGCGCATCAGAGGAGGAGAATTGCTGTCCAGAAGCATTACTACTTGCTGGGAAGGCTCGAACACCACCACTACCGCCTTTGGAATTGTTGCCAGCTTTCTTTTTGTGATTTTTCTGTTTTTTTTGGCGTTCACCTTCTGCATTGCCCTGTTGGCAACGAGGGCAGAGCCCTCAGTGCCCACTGCTTCTTTGTCATCAATTCCTTTCAACATGACACAGCGGCGAGCTTCCTCTTGGCGAACTTCAGAAAATACTTCCCGAATTGAGGGCAAAGGACTGGCCAAGAATCCTACCCGAACGTCATCAAGATCTTTATTTAATCCAGCAAGAAAAACAAAGACACCTGCTACGATCTATTTTCTTCTTATAGCGGAGACTGTCTTTAACATTCTCCCATCCATCCGCCTCAAATAAATCCAGTTCCTGCCAGATAGTCATCATCTCATATAATAGGAGGTGACGTTGCGATTTCCCTGACAAGGGAGTTTTCGGACCTCCAGATCTTGTACACGGGATCGGTTGGACTCGGCGGAAGTATCTCGCCATTTAAGTAGCCCGGTTTTTCCCCTACCATCAATCATCAAACGAAAAGATTGGGCCAATTCAAGATAATTCTTTCCACTGAGTTTGCGTATAGTGAATTGGATAGAATTATCGGGTAGAGGGTGTTGGAGGAAAAACACCAGACGAGGATCGTGTGTTACCACCGTTGGTGAACAATCCAGAACCAATGGAAGGAACCGAAGGACCCGACCCAGAACCAGTGGACGAGGCACCCACCATAGCTGCATTAAAATTCATGTGGGAAAAAAAATCCTCCAACCACGATAAAACAAACGAACAGTGATAAAATTGAAGAGAAGTCGTGAAATACAAATCGATGAATCAAGGTAGAATTAGACTGATTGATCGATGAGGAAGCCTGACCGAATTGAAGGAGCCAAGATCGATTATTGCTCTGATACCATGTTAATTTATGTATATTGAGGCAGACGCACAAAGATGAGAGGAAAGGAATAATAATTTTTATTCTACTCTTTACATTGATACAATTGTAAGGTATAAATAGAATAAAATACAAAATCACAATCCAATTTGGGCTAATCAATCTATTCTTTCCTAAATATTTGAATACAAATATTATCTAGATATCTAATCTCTATAATTAAGGAATAATATCTCAACAGTCTCAATCAGAATATTTATTGCATGTACGTGGAGGTTGTTTATAAATATAAATAAATGAGAGGATACTAAAGCACAGACTGCAGCTGATGACTATATTTCAACTCTTGATCCATACCAATCAGTATTTACCTTTTGTCAGTTTCATACATGCTTTCAGTTGATTCTCTTCTCACAATATACTACAGGTGAATCCCTGTAGGAATTTGTTTAGAGTTAAAAGTTAAAAGGATCTACTTGTTGACAAGATATGAGTGCTTGGACGGGAAACAATCTAATACTTAGTCGCAGATAGTTTAGCTCTGAATTCTTTTCTTCCTAGGGTATGCCTTGTTGTTAAATGACAATTAAACTAACAATTAATTTTATTTGGAAGAGAGATGTAAAAACAATGAAAAGAATGTGATCACCGCCAATCAGAAAAGTTACGAGCCATGAATAATAGATTCTGATAAAACTAACGCAGAAAATCCTGAGAGCTATGTAATGACATCGGTATGATAGAACTTAAGCTACCTAGGACAGCTTAGTACTTAAAAAATCTTGCATAAAAAATACTCATCAAAGGTAAATCACAGAAAAGCTTTCAAGCAATAAATGCTCTTCAGACCAATTAAAATAAATATCAAAAGTCAAAAGATACTGTACTGACGACAGTAACCTAATATATCAAGCAAAACGAGGAGATTGTCCTACTGTCATAGGTTCGAGAAGAAAAAATCCAGACTAATGCCTTCTGGTGACAGAAACAAACCTTGAGAATATTTATCCTTTCTCCCAAAGCAAAAACAGCTGACCGGTTTTTCAAAGGTTCTCTTCCTCGTGAGAAAAGACTGGTGCTTCTGGTGTCGACACCAATTAAATCACTTGATGATGCTATATCCAATTGCAACTTCTCTAACGCTTGAATATAAGCTCGGATTTTTGTACTGAGGACCTGAAAAACAGAAAAGGTCATTCACTACATTTTGAGAGGATTAGGTAATGAGTGTTCTTAAGCCTCCATGATGTTAACAAATGGATTCATAAATCATGAGGCAAAGAAGTTTAACATTAGAAACCTTATTAATTATCCATGCCACATAAACGTGTTGAGGTAAGTTTATTAGATTGTGAATTGCCAATTGTTATCAAGCCGCCATCCATCAAAAGATCAAGCATAGCCTAGTCACCAATTCTTCAATAGATGTCCTATTTCTCGAAAACTACATGATGGTTATAGGTTGGGAAAGCTATCTAAAAAATATTGAGATGAACTACAAAACAACCTTATCAACCAACAACAATCATATTAATCTCAAAAGTTATTTGTGAAAAATGTAAGAGAACATTTTTATTGTGTTAAAGTATTTATCTTGTATCTGTGGGTTGTAGGCATTTTAGGTGTTAGATTTATGTAAACTGGGACAATATTTTTATTTATACGATAATTTCTTCTATATAAGAGACGGCCCAAATTTTTTTTCGCAATTCCATTAATCTTCTTTTTCAACACGGTACCAGAGAACACATAAAAAAATATCCCCTAATCTAAATTTTCACTCTCATTTCATTATGACATAAAAAAACATAAAAATCCGGCACTGTTCACGTGAACAGTGTATTTTGATAGAAGATCTCGAGTTCATATTCAGTTACTCAGTATCATTGCAACATTCATGTGTCTAGAAAGCGTTGGGATAAACTTTGGAAGCCAAACTGACTCAGGTAGCAGTTAAAAAGCCAGCACGAAGCATTCGCTTGCTCCAATAGTTCAGGTTTCTAAAGAAAGAGTACTAAAAGTTCCTCCAATGTCAGTCCTTGTCTGCACAGTCCAAAAATGATAATTGTGCAGTTTCTGAAGCAGCCATTGCTTCTGATAGGCCACGGATAGTAGATTTGGGGGCATCATCTCACATGATATGCATTAAATATAAATTTCAAAGCTCACTTCTACCAAAGAATGTTCCATGTGTTGCCTCTGTTGATGGTTCTTGCTCTCCCATAATGGCAGAAAAGGGTTGCTCAAGCCTCTTCTTCTGTCTTTAGATTACGTCCTTCATGTTCCTAAAATTTCTCACAGATCTTTTGTCAATCAATCAAATAATTGTTCTGTTACATTCTTTCCTTCCTATTGTGTTTTCCACAATATACTGTCTGGGAAGAGGACGGATTTCGGCCGTGGGCAAGGACGCCTTTGCTACTTAGATGACAATGTTCCTACCCAGTTCCTAGCTTTGGCATCATCTTATGTCTATCATGGCATCATTGTATTCGGTCATCCATCCTTAGCAAAACTACAGCAAGTTTTTTTCTTTTCGAGTCTTCTGTTGGTTCCTCAAACTGTGAGCCGTGTCAATTGGGAAAAAGTCGGTGCTTTGTATCCTAGATTCCTAGTCGAGTCAATGGACAGAGTTTGTGTATTCTTTTGTAACTTTCGAGTACATATTGTACTCTATTTTATATATAATATATTTGCCTGATAAAGAAAAAACAAAAAAAAACAATTTATTTGTATATTTTCACGAAGGATTGGCAATTGACTTATTCTCATCTTTTTGTTCCATGATGGGTATGATTAATTAGGCTCCAGCTTTAGGGGTGGTGTTAGATAATATTTTTATCATTTTATAAAACAAATTCATCGTTATTGTGGTTTGTGGGCCTTAGATGTTAGATTTACATAAGCCCGATAATTTTGAATTGTATTGTATATCTCTTATATATACGAGAGATACCATGAACAAATTTTGACAATTCAATAACCTTTTTCTTCTCATCAAACAAAAAAAGGAAGAGATGATGTCATACAATTTCTCTGAGATGATTTACATAGATGAGGTATAAATAGTCCGCTAAATGATGTTTGATTAAACAATCAATAAAGTTTCGCTAATTTACAATGGATGATTTTTTACCTTATTCATTGTGTCAATGTACGCAGCACGAACCTCAAGATACACCTCTTTTCCATGCTCCTTTAGGAACAAAATCACATATCTACAAATATTAAGGAGTCAATATAGACTTGTACCAAGTTGGGACTATAATATACCATATCGTTCATAATGATTAAGTATTGGGTACATATTTAAAATCTGAAGCTTGATCAGGTTAGTAACAAAGTATTCCCCACCTGATGAATAACATTATTGAAAATAAAAGACTAAGGCTAGAGGCCACCTGAACAAATATTTTAGCACATAAATCAACAGCCAGGATATTCCCCACGTGACTTGTAAATTATTATTTATTTTGGCAAACTATAAGTAAGTTTTGCTGAATCAATTAAAAAATAGTAAAGAGTAAAAACAGACACATGGTGGCACCTACCCCAGCTCAGAGTGCAAGAAACATGATAAAGATCTTTTATATGTCAACTTCGCAGCTATATAAGCAAAAAAACCTTTTGTTTTCAGACATAAATCCTTAATCTGGGATCCGAACAAAACAGATAAACAACATACAACCTTAAATCAAGAAAATCCCAGCAAGATTTCTTTCCAGATCTGTAGTAATTATAATGCCATATTCAACAACAGTTGACTCGCAAACAAAATTAAGTTTTCAAACTTATATTCAAATCATAATATATAATTGTTCCAAACAGTTATTCAAAATCTCCAAGGTCATAGACAAACTAACACGTCGAAACAAAATTCTAACTATTTATTTTAAATTATTTGTAAAATGCTTACAAGCAACTATAGAAATTCAAAATCAAAATTTATTTTATTCCAAATACATAGAAATCAACAAACCAAGTATTAAAATCAAAAGACTACTTTTTAAGAATCATATGAATATAATCTAGTTTCAAAGCATTACTATCTAGGCTTTAAACACTCTATAAAACCTAAAAATAATTTAAAGCTTAGGTTTTCATGAATTTACCTTAGAATAGAAGGCATGAGACTACCAACAGGGACTCAGTATGATATATCACTATGTTTTTGCATATGAGAGTATATCATTCATGTGATTTTGAATGTACAGTGTTGGAGGGTTGATTTAACGTTTAATGAAAAATCTCAAAGTCAAAACTTAATTCTTATAGACTGACAAACAAACAACTCAATATAATCTATTACTACAGTCCCCATATTGTAAGGATTCCAAAAAATTAATTTTAAGTCTAGACATGATGTACAAGAAGAATTATGGTGGACTGAAGGAAACTAGAGTTGAGGTGTGAGTTCTGTAAAGAAAATATGAAAAGTAGGAAAGATTAGGGATATTTATGAGTATCTTAGTTATTTTTCCCAAATTAAAAAATAAACAAGTTTCCTCGTGTTCACCTCTTGTTTGTTCCTATTGTTTGGATGCAGACGTGTCGTTTTAACGCCCAATTTGTTCACCTATCACGTGTTCAGATACCTAATCTTCTGGTGTTCGTGTACAAACACAAACATTCCAAATTCACTTCTTTTTTTCCTGGACTTTCCGATGTCAATTCATTTGGGCATTAATTACTAATCCCACAAAATTAACAGCCTGGACTTTGATGCATAACTCAGAATGACAGAGCACATCATTTCAAATACCCATCCTTGTTCAGAAAATATATTCTCACGGATGTTTATTTCGTATAAGTGTCGTGATAATTGCTATAGGTTACTGATCAGTATAATTTCAAGACAACTTCAATGGAAAAATTAGTGATGCCAAATGCCATCTTTTCTTCTGTTCTTACGAATGTTTATTTTCTGTGTGTGATGATTGGTAAAGGCCGCTTTCAATTACTCAAAATATTATCAATAAACATGTTGTTCATCTACAACCAACATGCTTATAACAATGATGGCCATGTATAGCATCTAAAAGGACCAACCGAACCAGCAAAGATATTAATTATATGGAGCTAATAAACAATAGGAATAACAGCTGAATGCCTCAAGAAGGGATAAGGAATTGAATCATTCCGAAAAAGCTCTAGGCAATTGTGAAGCTTCACTTCCAAAGTAACTCACTTGTATTTTAGAAGAACGCCTTGCTGAAGGATCTGAACATTTGTCTTAGGCTTCCTTAATGCATTAAGTTTTTGAACGATGAAGTCAAATACCTGATAGAACACGCCAAAAGACAAAACAAATAGGATCAAGTTTTAAATTTATGGAAGTTCCAAAATGAAAGTAATCACATGATGGCAGGTCTACACAACATGAATTTACTACAATTGAGATTAGCTACTGAGACTTCTTAAATCAATCAATCATTCAAGCTTTTTGTGGAAAGTAGGAATATATTTAGAAGCAAGAATATTTTATTCCTACAATTAAGGATTTGTGATTATTTAGTTATTTTATTTAAGTTGATTTATATTGTATAAATATAGACACAAGTTGTACAATAATTTTCATTCAGAAATAATAAACACTTTATGTCTCACGGTATTTTTGTGATATTCTTCTTGTTTAATGGTATCAGAGCCAGGTTTCTCATGGCTACTCCGCTCGCATGCTCACCATCACTCGTGTTATCAGTCCACGTGTTTGACTTATATAATGTCATAAGCGAGGAGGCGTGTTGAGAATTGTCTCACAGTGAGAGTTTAGAAACTATGTTAGCTCTTTATAAGATACAGAGGCTACTCCACTCATTGTCAACCATTGCCCTTAGGAAAGGCGTTAGGTCATGCACTCAGCATCCCATTTCTAACCATGTGTCATATGATAACTTGTCTACATCTTATTCTAGCTTTATCTCACAACTACGTAGTGGATGTTCCTAAGATAGTACGTGCAGCTCTAAATGTTCCAGAATGGAGGAAGGCGCTCCTTGAGGAGATGAAGACTTTAGAGAAAAATAATACGTGGGAGATTATGCACTTACTTGTAGGTAAGCAGACTATGGGTTGCAAATGGGTTTTTACTATAAAATTCAATTCAGACGGGTCGTTGGAACGATACAAAGCAAAACTTGTTGTCAAAGGGTTTACACAAACCTATGGATTGATTATCAATAGACATTTGCTCCAATAGCTAAATTGAACAAAGTGCTAACACTACTCTCATTAGCTGCAAATTTGGATTGGCCCTTGTATCAGTTTGATGTGAAGAATGCATCCCTCAATGGCGATTTGGAGGAAGAAGTATTTATGGATGCTCCACCAAGATTTGAGGATAGATTCGAAGGTGAAGTATGTCGACTGAAGAAATAGCTCTATGGATTGAAAGAATCTACACGAGCATGGTTTGAAAGATTTTCTAGACACATAAAAAATCTGGGGTATATTCAGTGACAGTTAGATCATACAATGTTTGTGAAGCATGACAGTGATGCTAAAATGGCTATTCTGATTGTATATGTGGATGATATACTTGTTACTGGAAGTGATGATATTGAGATAACAAGATTGAAAAGAAATCTTGCATCAGAATTTGAGGTTAAAGATTTGGGACAATTGCGTTATTTCCTGGGGATGGAAGTTGCTAGGTCTAAGAAAGGTATATACATATCACAACGTAAGTATGTTTTGGATCTCCTTCAAGAAACAGGGATGAGCTGTTGTAGACCAAGTGACACTCCAACGGACCCAAATCAAAGGTTGAGTACAGTATTGAAAGGGACTCCGGTTGATATATGGATGCTCCACCAGGATTTGAGGATAGATTCGGAGGTGAAGTATGTCGACCGAAGAAATAGCTCTATGGATTGAAAGAATCTACACGAGCATGGTTTGAAAGATTTTCCAGATACATAAAAAATCTGGGGTATATTCAGGGACAGTCAGATCATACAATGTTTGTGAAGCATGACAGTTATGCTAAAATGGCTATTCTGATTGTATATGTGGATGATATACTTGTTACTGGAAGTGATGATATTGAGATAACAAGATTGAAAAGAAATCTTGCATCAGAATTTGAGGTTAAAGATTTGGGACAATTGCGTTATTTCCTGGGGATGGAAGTTGCTAGGTCTAAGAAAGGTATATACATATCACAACGTAAGTATGTTTTGGATCTCCTTCAAGAAACAGGGATGAGCTGTTGTAGACCAAGTGACACTCCAATGGACCCAAATCAAAGGTTGAGTACAGTATCAAAAGGGACTCCGGTTGATAAAGGGTGATATCAACATCTTGTGGGAAAACTTATCTACCTTTCACACACAAGACCTGATATAGCATTTGTTGTTAAGTGAGCCAGTTTATGCACTCACCCAATGAAGAACATCTTGAAACAGTGTACAAGATTCTGAGGTACCTGAAGAACTCACCTGGAAAAGGCTTATTGTTCAAGAAAAAAACAATCAGAGAAGCATTGAAGCTTTTACAAATGCAGACTGGGTAGGTTCTATCTCAGACAGGAGATCCACAACTACGGGTAATCTTGTTACTTGGAAAAGTAAAAAACAATATGTAAGTATCTCGGAGCAGTACTGAGGCTGAACTAAGGGCTATGGCTAATGGGGTGTGTGAGTTATTATGGATAAAAATGATACTTGAAGAGTTGATATTAGAGATAGAAACTCCAATGAAATTGTTCTGCGCTAATAAGTCTGCAATCAGTATTGCAAATAACCCAGTTCAGCATGATCATACTAAACATATTGAAGTTGACATACATTTCATCAAAGAAAATATGGAGAGTGATTCATTGTATGCCATTTGTCATATACGAACAACAAATCGCCGATGTGTTGACAAAAGGCCACTTTAGACCAAAATTTGAAGCGTTAAATATCAAGTTGGGCATGATAGATATCTTTGCACCAACTTGAAGGGGAGTGTGGAAAGTACGAATATATCTAGAAGCAAGAATATTTTATTCCTCCAATTAAGGATTTGTGATTATTTAGCTACTTTATTTGAGATATTCTTCTTGTTTTCACATTTGTCCTACTAGGTGGGGTCGGCTATATGGATCATCACGATCCATACATAAAAAATTTGCCAATAATAAAAATAATCTAACATATCATGACACTAACAAGTCAATCAAGTCAGAGCAAAGAACAATAGTCAATGGTGTCTTGTAGATCATTGGATGGGATGCAAAATCTTTTTAGGCTCAATTTTTTATACAATCCTGGTGTAATTACGCATCTGTAAATCTTTTGGTTTCTGCCATCTTCATGTGCATGAGCGAGCACCCCGCCAGTACCCATGAAATGTAATTTTGTAAAATGATATACTAAAATAGCAACCTTGCCATTCAACAAAATTAGGAAGTTGAAATCTTTGTTAACAATGTAAAGTTGCATAAGCGAAAAATAATCCCACTATACATTCCAAATTTGAATAATTTCAAATCTTACATACCTTAGAAACTGCTTTCTGGCGAAGTTTTTCTAATTCAGGCTGAACATCACTCAGAGCTTTTGAAGTCTTCACCATGGTATCGATTTCAACAAACTTCAGCTTTTTACTAAGAATCACAAGGGTTCTCATATATTCCTCATTCACCTAAAGATATTTATCAACAAACTAGTGTATAAACCATGAAACATTACAATGAAATGCCACCAAACCATTTGGTAGAAGCTGAAAACGACGAATTTTAATAAGAATCAAAACATAAAAACTGGTGGTGAGTAGCCAACCGATTAAATTATGAATCTTGTAATCCACATTCAACTACTGTAAATCGTATGACTGAATTTCACAGACAAAAGATAAACTCCAACAGGGTAAGCCAGGATATTGTAGACCTAGTGCCCTCATAAAGAAGATGGAAGTTACGCCAATCGCATTCAGGGACAAGAATCTGTATATGATAGCTTGGGCCATTAGGCAACAGATCATAGAGTCCTTTCTTCTAATGCATGAGCAGGAAGGAATTCAATATTTGCTGTCCAAGTTAACAGGAACAACTTCATAGGCCCATACATAACTAGCGTGAAAACGAATCTCGCAATCTAAGGGAAAGATAAGAATCATGAAACCTAGACTTCAAATAAGAGATTACAATAATCTTTATTCGTATCTCCTTAAAAACTTCTTAACAAGAAAAAGCTGCCAAAATTATCCCGTACTTGTAAAATGCTTAAGAGTTTGAGTCATCATGCATTAGATGGAAAGGATGTATAACAACACATTTCACAATAAAGCCAACAGTCATTATACAAAATTGGCATTACATAAGTAGATAGAACATCAATATCGATATTTCAAGACCAAACATATAAAATAGTAAATTGAATAATTATTAAAAAAACATTTATAATGCAATCACAGAGGCATGATTGACATGCAAAACCATAGGTTACAACTTTTTAAAATTAAAAAATAAAAGTAACAAAAATGAAGGAGGGCATAAATAAACAAAAGTTTGAGGTACCTCTCCATCAACTATTATGTCAATCATCCTTGGTGGGACAATGATGTCCTCAACAAATTTAGCTAATTTTGATTCTGCTGCCTGCAAGTTGCATAATAAAAGATAAAGGGGAAAAGATAACAAACTGAAGCATCTAAAAGGCTGTGAAAAGATTTTGCTCAGCATTTTGCTGGAAACAATATTCCATCCATAAAACTAACAGTAACTTCAACACGACGAATAAAAAACTAAACAAAGAGCAAAGGCAAGCGTTCATGTATCAATTTTTCATTAACAATAATAGTAAGTTTCCGTAAAGTAGACTGGCAGCCACGGGCTAAGTATAGAGTAAAAGTGGGGAAGTCATCCTCAGCTCCGATGATGTTCTTAAATGCTGATACCATCAGTGATATGAATATCCCAATATAAGAGCTGTATTTCTACTTTCGACAGAATTATCTTTACTAGATGACTTGCTGATAGGCTGCTATAACAAATGGGAGATTTCATGCAAATCTCTTTTGTCCCTACGGACAGAACTCAGAAGGAAGATTTGTCTTTTGGGGTTGTGGAATAAGAAACAAAGCAAAAACGAAGGTTTGTAGAATGTGAATGGACCTCTCGTTCCATGCTGAGATCGTGGAAAAACTCGAAACAAGACTACGCACAAGGAAACGACAGCAACAAATTCGTGATTATTCTAGTTTTTGCATCATTATCCATTCAACTTCTTTCTTTAAATTCCAACTGCATGTGTGGTTTTGGAATTTCAGTGAGAGCTTCCATCATTGTAGAAGGCGAGAAACAAATATTTAGTTTTCCATCAAGGATTAGTTCAGCATATGAATGGATGCAATGTGCGTTTAAAAAATAAGATAAGTCGAAGTTACAAAAAGTAAAAGAGAAAAGAATTTATGCTACTACACGTGCTAACAGAGACTAGAAGAGTTCTATAATAATCCTCAATAGCAAATGAAAATGTAAAAATGAGAAATATCATATGACAACAATGTCCAGCAGCACTGGGGTTGTATTTGGGGTGGGGATTCACACAAAATGTGTGTTACTATACTAAACTACCAACCATAGTTATTGAAAGCTCACGTGGTGCTCCTACACTCAAGGTTCAGCAAGGCAGAACCTTTGCGCCTCAAGACATGCTAAGGTGCGTCCGATGAAGCATGTACCTCAGGAATGCAGGCTCTTCTAGTTTCTATCAAACTTATGAAACAGTCGCTTTCAAATTCTAAAGAACTGCATGAACCACATTACCTTCCGGTTTTTCAATTTAAGTCCCATATCCATAGATCTTTCCTGAAGAATCTTTATATCTGAACTTATTGAACCTATCTCATCCTGAAAAAAAAAATGATAATAAAAGCTGAGACCATTCTGGTGCAACTTTTAGAGACAATTGCAGCAAGATTAAAAATTATTCACCTTGTAGTGACATATTTTATTCACAGCGATAGACACCAAATTATAACATCATTAACAAAAATAGCCATATCAAATTTGACAGAAGAGAATCAGAATCCCCGCTTTTGGCAATCAAATGAACATTTTCACATCTTCAACATGTTAATTTGAAAAGTTCGCCGACCAATCATAAATCCATGCATATTCACCCAATTGATCTGGGTCAACCATTAAAGAATAAGAATAATCTTCATTCCATGAAATTTGGTGTTCCTGGCAGTTATATCATACTACTCAGAAAAAAATGAGAAGCATCAGGGCCAATGTCTATAACATATACCTGGAATCCACTGAGTAGGATTTCCATTTGCGACAGAATGGTGTCACAATCATGAATTTGATCATGGAGTGAGATTAAATTGTCACTTTCTTTAATGTAATCCTGTTTGGATAAAAAACGCGCAATAAGCAAGCTAAATATTAAAATGCAATAAACAAGGTCATGTTGAAGGTGGATGCACGGATAATTTCAAGCATAGTGACACCAACCACCAAAACCGGTATCTTATTTCCTGAAACTTTGTCATGCAAATTAAAAATAGGATATTCTGCTTGTAGGGGACTGTCCCAATACGAGTATACTTCAAACTTTCTAGAATCTATTGAAGTGCAAGAAACTCGGGATGGATCAATTAACTTCACAAGAAACATGTGAAGCATCAATATCATGAGTGGTCACTATATAATTAAGGAACCAGTGTACAGAATCGGAGACCTCAATAGAGTCCAGTTCAGTTTGGCGTAGATTATTTTCAACATCACCGGTGTAGTCCCGCAATTTCGTACCTTTAGACAGTATCATTGCAACCACCTTCAAAACAAACACCACAAACTCATAAAAAAGTAAATGGTAGAAGACATCCAGGTGTTATCGACGACTATAATGCAAAAAATGCTGAGTGCATACATCGTCGCTTTTACAGCCTTGAAGCTCTTCCTCTAGTCCCTCCAATGAGACATCATCACTAACCCCAAAATAACAAAAACAAAAAACAAGACAACCAAAACAATTAAAAATTTATCACAAGTTCACAACACACTATATGAATACAGACTAATTTAGGGAATTCAGAACCTGGATCCATGATCTTCAACAGTCAATTCCTCAACAAAGGTTCCCAAATCCATCGTGGTTATCGATCTATCGTTAGCTTCAACCTGTGCACAAAAGTCACAAACTTCTGTATAGATACATCTTATAATTCATACAGACGTAGCTTCAGAATGCAAAATCTACAGCATGAGATGAAAGTCTACAGTTCGATTTGAAGCCACATCCGCCATCTTGACTGTCTTCAGAGTTGCAAAAGTATGTATCACGCTCCGACGGAAACAGATATAGCTGTATTGATACGAAGATGAAATGTATTGAACCAGATGTAGAGGCTGATTTCTGTTTCAGAGCAGATCTTCTGTTATTATTTAATTGTTTATTAATATTATTTTTGGAGAACCGGTATGGAACCGGTTGTTGTTTTACCTTCCAATTTTTAGAACAATTAGTAACCCTATGTGCGGACTGCCGGTGGCTTGTACTCCATCTGATATTGATCAGAATTGTGATATGAAGTTCTCGTGTTCGAGTTTTCGTTCCCTCATCCCTATAATTGCTACAAAAAAGTAATCAAATGTGATTAAACATTTGTAAAATAAAAATAATAATAGAGATTTCATACAATTTTAATATGATGGTTTCAGAAATAACCCTTGATCAAAATATTTCTTTGATTTATAATGTTTTTGACTATTTTGTTTCTATTCATTATCATCATATTTGCAAAAAACCATGGTATCTTTTATAAGATTATACTTATTATATTAATCAAAAGATACATAAATGAATAATAAAAAGATATAAAAAATTACAGTTGTAAATATAATCAAGTAATTTTAGTGATATTATATGTTACACTAGAGGACTTTGTCAAAACTCTAATTCAAAAATAGATCCCTTCAATTCCGTTCCGTCACATCCATTATTACAAAAGAAAGATGAGAAGACATATTGAAAGATCGTGATTTAAGCTTAAAAGCTTTCAATTGATAGAATAAAGTTTAGATGCAAAAAAGGGCTATTAGCAACTGAAATAGCGCTTTAAAAACTTTTTTCTTTAAAAATGAAACGTCAATAAATGACCAATAGCCTATTTTATACAGAAAGCCCAACCTTTATCTTTAACTTTTAATAAATCCTTTCAATAGTTACTCCATGCCTTCTATTTAGTTTACTGCTGAAATTAGAATAAGAGGAAATATGAGTCAAAAAATGTGTAAATGTAAGGATCGAACGTAAACGGATTTTGGAAATGAGAACTACATGTGAAAACTTGCTCTAAAAGAGGCTTCCTACATACAAAAAAACTGCAATTTTAGTCCTATTGACAAATTTTAGATTTTAGTCATGTATTTAGTCAAAGTTTGGCTTTCATATAATAACTTGGTTTTTTTTTGTCCTATTTTTGCCGAGAGCCACTAAACCAACAATATATTGCTTTTTTGGCACATATGCTCTCCTACATGACTCGTGTGACTAGGGGGAGGGAAGGGGAAGGGGAAGGGGAAAAAGCCTATGAGACCAACATTAAAATTCACTGAATCAAAACTAAAGGGGGAAAATAAAGAGAAAGCTACTCAATATTCCAAAATAAGAGGAAAAAAGCTCGTCTTTACTTTCTATTTTTGCTTAGTTTGATTTTAATGTGTATCACATACACTTTTCGCCACAGGAGCCATGTAGGAGAGCACTTCTGCCAAATAAGCAAATATCATGTTGGATAATTGTATTAACTCATTCAATTCAAATTTGGTCTCATACAACAGGTGGTTTGATGCAATCAGCTGGTGCAACAAATTCAAGAAGCTTCCAAAAAAGCAGCTGGAGGAGGTTGTGGATTGACTTGTTAACCGGCTGTTGCTTGGCAGTTAGAGGAGGTTATTTGTAAACTGATGACTGGCTAAAGGGCAAAGAGCAAGCTGTTGTGTAGGTAACTAAGATATACCAATATAAATTGGACATGTAGGGCACGGGAAGCAATTGGAGGATAGGCCCAAATTCAGGGAGCAAAATGTGAGATACATGAGAGGAGTGGGGCGAAAATCTGTCCTATTCGTTTCCTTGACATTCCCCCCCTTTATTGCTCGTCTTCCACAAATTTTCAATCTCATTGAGATATTATATTGTAATTGATTTTATCATTCAACCCCAGGGGCCAGCTGCATCACATTTCATGCAATCAAACATCTCCTTGTCATGTAATTGTACTTGCATGTGCTGGGGAGCACTTTCACTATGTATAAGTGCTTTTGAAATCGTCAATTAACTTCAGCAGATTCTTATCTATTGGCTTTTACTGTGTTGTATGCCTGGAGCATGTCTATTTAGTTCTAACAGTTGGTGATTATATGTCAGGTAATCGCCAATTTTAGCGCTTCATGGTGTGACCCTTGCAGAATTATTACACCTTTATACGTTGAACTCTCTGAGAAACACCATTCAGTAATGTTTTTGACAGTTGATGTGGACGACCTTACTGTAAGTTTTCCAGGTAGACGGCTACCTGAATTGAGATAGTTGTGCTTACACATTTCGAGCCCGTTTTACTGGGCGTATGTGTATATCTAAAATCAGGCACCTTAAGCTGATATATATCTTGTTGGGTTGCAAAAATAATACTCGACTAGCGCGTCTGTCTCACACTTTTTCTTTGCTTCAGGAATTTAGCACATCGTGGGATATCAAAGCAACTCCGACCTTCTTTTTCCTTAAAGACGGGCAACAACTTGACAAACTAGTAGGTGCCAACAAGCCAGAACTGCAGAAGAAGTTGACTGCGATTCTTGGTTCGAAAGTCCTTGAGACATAGGTTTTATGACTCTATACGTATGATCACAAGACATACATTTTGTCGATCTATCTTATATGTTTGTATATTTGGACAAGATGAAATTACTGGAAAAATTGCATGTAAACAATGTACGAGTTTTGTTTTACAATTTATCTTTTATCATTTATGTGGGACCCGACTCGGGCACATATTGATTTATCCCTTATCCGGTACCACATTCTCTAAGAACATTACGCACGAGGGTTTCAAAACCTTTTCGGAAATAGCGGAAGCGTTTAGTCAAACATTCATTTTTAGTAGCGGAAGCATTTATACATTCTAATTAGTAACAAAATACATCCCAGTACAAACTCCTTAATGGTCCGACACTTAATAAAAGAGAAAATACTATAACAGTCCCGGTAAGCCAACATTTCCATTTTTCCTAATTTTCCTCCGGTTCTGGCTCCGGTACTCCTGTATCTGGAACTCACAATAAATAACAAGGAAAACAGAGGTTAAGTCTTTGAGGACTTAGTGAGGGAATAACAATGGCTTTATATCTGTAATTATCAAATAATGCAATTTCTCAATATGATATGTCATGTAACAAAGATCTTGCAGTCAAGTAATTGTCAATAATGAACAGTGATGATATAGGATTTCAAAGTGAATATCATGGGCTAAAGAGGTGGCTCCCACCGGACAGTTCGGCGTAGCACTTTTCCCCACATATTCAGATAGGATCTGTACATTCAGTCATTTACGAGCCAAGTGAACCATTCTCCGGACCGTAAAACGGTGCGCGTTGTTCAGATGAACCATATACCCGGACTGTCATCTGTTGTTCATTGGACTCACTTTCCGGGCCGAGGCCGCGTTGTCCAGTGGACTCAATATCCAGACATATGTCTGTTGTCCAGGGCTCCAACAGTCATTCAATCATTCTAGGAGCATAATAGCAATAAATAAGGTGACAAGACATATAGACAATATGATCAATGAACTGATGTCATGCACAAGATGATAGCATATATGAAAAATATGGTGATGAATAAACATATAATGTGAGTTCCAGGCCGAATGCCAAAAGATGCTATATCGAAAGAAGTCGGTAGTACACCTCACCTCACTATTTGATGTTTTACTGGATTGGCTCGATTTTGAACCCAGATGTCAAATAAAGTCCTATAAACATAATATAAGTAATTTTGGTGTTTAGCAACCCAGATATGTTGTTGAATCTTCTGCAAATCATTTTTTGTACAAAACTTGTCCGGGTAATTTCTAAATAAGACTTTAAAAATTCATTAAAAATCAAGTTTAAGTCGAAACTTCACGAAACTTTCCAGAAATGCCTAAAATCAGTCCAGCAACGTTCGCCTGCCGGAATTTTGAGAAACTTGTCGGCGCGTGCGTTACACGCGCCACCGTGCCGGCGCGTGGCCGTGATCCGGCCACCACGCGCGGCTGAAAATTTTACAGCAGGTTTGCCTCGTTTCGATCTACAACTTTTGTTCAGAAACCATTTTGAAATTTTAAACCGATTTTGCCCAGAATTCTATTTTTCGAAATGATTAACGAGGTGTTTTGGTCGCCGGAAATCTGTTCGTACGGAGGCCGTGTGGGCGATCGGCCGACAAACCCATAAACATTAACACATTTTTAACAACTTTCATTTAGACTCCAAGTTTAAAATCGTTTTAGAAAGGCTCGAAATCGAAGCTTGAAACTGATACCTTGAAACAGGTTTTTCTGGGCTTTGGCAGCTTAGTGTTCTTCGGGAGTTTGATTTTCTGGACGAATTTGGATGCTGGTTTTTGAACACCTCCTACACTAAATGTTTGCTGGGTGTATAAGGAGTGTTGTGTAAAACTTTCGGATTTTTTGGAAGAGATTTGGTATTTTTCCTCATAATTTTCCCTATTTCCAACATATTTCCTACACTCTCTCTCTCAAACTTGCTCTTTGAATTGTGAGTTCAATTTGATGAAATGGGGGGGTATTTATAGGGGTTTTGCATGGATTGGGGCTTTAAGGAGTTGACATGTGTTGGGGCAATTGTATTGACAAGTGTATACCTAATTCTTAATTAAATATTTTCTTTTATTAGTTAATATTATGGAATATAATTAAACATAAATTCATAAATTATTATTATTATTATTATTATTTGTTTAGGATGATTATTTTAGTAGCATTGAAGATAGCTTCAAATTATTTTTGTCTAATTTTTTTAATTGAGATTTTTGGGGTATTACAATCTCCCCTCCTTCAAGGAATCTGGTCCCCAGATTCCATCATTGTCACCGCAAAACTCTGAAGCCTTGAGTTGAAATCTTCTTTCCATGTCCTAGCTTCCTTTGACATGATTTCAGTTGCGTAACGTGGTTCTTCATCTAGCCGATCTTCTGTTGTTGTCGTCGAGTCGAGAAAACTACACTCGTGGTTTTCCATTTCTGGTGAGCAGCATGGTCTACTATGACTCTGAGCTTGTGAATAACGATCCCTTTAGTATTTGGATAAGAATCAAGAAGTAGAAGAAGAAACACATGGTTGAGAGAGAGAAAAAAAATATTTTATTCCACTACCCGGGAATGAATGCAGGGCGTAGGTATTCAAAGAAAATGTCAATATCAACATCAAACTTTTGATATTAAGTCCTAATTAATCCATGATCGGATTTGAAATGTCAAAGAAACTGGGTGGAGCAGTGTATGTCCGCAAAAGGTTCTCTGGCTGAAAAGAGTGAATGACTTTAAAGGGAGGAAAAATGTTAGGCTCAAATCCAACCTCAGGTAATGATTTTACTGAGACTTCCTCTCTGGTAGCTATATTTACCTCGGTTTGAGTTTCTCATCTCTTATATCTGTCCTTGATTCCAATGTAGATATTACAGCCATCTATCATTTATGATTGCTGGCATCTTCGGTAGCCGGTGTAGTCGCAACTGTGAAGTCACTTCCTTGGTGTAGCATTGATGTTTGAACGACCAGTCCATGCTCAGTATAATATCGTAATCATATATGTATGTAGCTGGATTAAATTTGCCAGATATTCTAGTTCGTAGAATTTTAGTGGGTAGTTTTTATTGACGGTGTCGGTGGTTACCTCAATTCTATCGGTAAATCGATTCCTAGATGATATGCCAATTGTTATTAGTATAATAAAAGAATGTGTAGCTCTAGGGCCAAACAAGATTTAGTCAACTTTTGAAAGTCAAATAACGGTACCTTCAACCACACCGATCGGGTCAACTTCTTCATTTCCCATTAAGGCATAAGCCCTTGCTGGGATTCTCGGTTTTTGTGGCGGTGGTATCTTCTGGGTCCTTTTTGGGCAATCTTGGATACGATGTTGTTCACTTCCACAGACCAGACATTTTTCGTTCTTTCTCCAGCAGTTCTCTTCCTTGTGAGTGGGCATCTTGCAATAGCCACATTTTGGCGCATTAACATTACCCAAGTCTCTTTGTGGTTTCTGTCCAGTTGGTTCTCCAATCATTTCCTTTCCAAGATTCATCTTCTTGTTGCTTGTGGCTGTCAAATTTGGGTTATAGAGCCTCTTTTCCCTCTGCTCTCTATGGATCAATGATTTGATATCAGATTCAACTCGTAACGCTTGGTTGACTGCAGAAAGATAATTAGTGGATTCGGTGGAGAGTGTGGCCCAACGGATATCAAGATTTAAGCCTTGAATGAATTTCTTAGTTTTCCTTGGTTCATCATCTATATAATGTGGAGCATAGTGAATTAGTCGGTGAAATTCGGCCTCGTATTCAGCTACAGTATGTCTTCCTTGTACCAAATCCATAAACTCTCGTTCACGGGTGTTCAGTATTACCTGCGTAACATATTTCTCCTCGAATGCACGTAGAAAATTCACCCAGGTCCTCGGGGTTTGATTTCTTTTCCATTGGTGATCTATGACTCTCCACCAATGATGAGCTGCATCTTCAAATTGATAGACAGCAAAGTTGACCTTCTGTTCATCAGAATAGTTGAGAACAGTAAAAATTCTCTCAATTTTGAGTAACCACTCTTCTGCATGATGGGCATTAGGGGTTCCGTAGAATTTAGGTGGGTGGAACCTCAGAAATCGTTCAAGTGCTCTATCTAGTGGTTCTTCATTCCTCGTGACGTTTCGTGGAGGATTTTGTTGACAGAATTGCATGAGCTGTTGTAAAATTTCCATCGCATTCCTGTTGGGTAGCTCTTGTCGAGGACGCTGTTCTTCTTGCTCGTCATTCCTTGTTGGGTTACGTACTTCCTCAGGAGAATTTTCCTCATTTCCTTGATTTCTCGTGTGAGAGCTACCACCAAGTGACGATGACATCCTAGCTCGTGAATTATTTCTTGACGACATCATCAAATTTATGAGAAAGTGGTGATTTAAGACATATTTATTTTTAAATAGGGAGTTAATATTAATAATGCGTAATGCATAAGATTAAATAACTAGAGTAAGGTTAAGTCACCATTATCTGAAATAGTGACAATTGTGGAAAAACAAAGTTTGGTGAATACTATCAATCCTAATTGGTTGTTCCGGGTTTACTCGATCTGAATGTCAACCATAATAGTCTCAATAGGGGAAACTTTTTTTTTTTCAATCTCGGCCTATGCACCTAACTCTTTAGGTTACTAATAGTTGGTTGCTCTTTCTTACCAAGGTGTTATCAGCATTCCTGTATGAGCACTAGAGACTTTTACCCTGAAATAAACCAGTCAACTTCATCAATATCTTACAACCCAAAGCATAAAATTCTTATGGAGTTTATTCTATTACCCAAAAATATTTCATAATAGACTGGGAGCCTGGGCTCTGATACCACCTCTGTGGGACCGGACTCGGGCACATATTGATTTATCCCTTATCCGGTACCACATTCTCTAAGAACATTACGCACGACGGTTTCAAAACCTTTTCGGAAATAGCGGAAGCGTTTAGTCAAACATTCATTTTTAGTAGCGGAAGCATTTATACATTCTAATTAGTAACAAAATACATCCCAGTACAAACTCCTTAATGGTCCGACACTTAATAAAAGAGAAAATACTATAACAGTCCCGGTAAGCCAACATTTCCATTTTTCCTAATTTTCCTCCGGTTCTGGCTCCGGTACTCCTGTATCTGGAACTCACAATAAATAACAAGGAAAACAGAGGTTAAGTCTTTGAGGACTTAGTGAGGGAATAACAATGGCTTTTATATCTGTAATTATCAAATAATGCAATTTCTCAATATGATATGTCATGTAACAAAGATCTTGCAGTCAAGTAATTGTCAATAATGAACAGTGATGATATAGGATTTCAGAGTGAATATCGTGGGCTAAAGAGGTGGCTCCCACCGGACAGTTCGGCGTAGCACTTTTCCCCACATATTCAGATAGGATCTGTACATTCAGTCATTTACGAGCCAAGTGAACCATTCTCCGGACCGTAAAACGGTGCGCGTTGTTCAGATGAACCATATACCCGGACTGTCATCCGTTGTTCATTGGACTCACTTTCCGGGCCGAGGCCGCGTTGTCCAGTGGACTCAATATCCAGACATATGTCTGTTGTCCAGGGCTCCAACAGTCATTCAATCATTCTAGGAGCATAATAGCAATAAATAAGGTGACAAGACATATAGACAATATGATCAATGAACTGATGTCATGCACAAGATGATAGCATATATGAAAAATATGGTGATGAATAAACATATAATGTGAGTTCCAGGCCGAATGCCAAAAGATGCTATATCGAAAGAAGTCGGTAGTACACCTCACCTCACTATTTGATGTCTTACTGGATTGGCTCGATTTTGAACCCAGATGTCAAATAAACTCCTATAAACATAATATAAGTAATTTTGGTGTTTAGCAACCCAGATATGTTGTTGAATCTTCTGCAAATCATTTTTTGTACAAAACTTGTCCGGGTAATTTCTAAATAAGACTTTAAAAATTCATTAAAAATAAAGTTTAAGTCGAAACTTCACGAAACTTTCCAGAAATGCCTAAAATCAGTCCAGCAACGTTCGCCTGCCGGAATTTTGAGAAACTTGTCGGCGCGTGCGTTACACGCGCCACCGTGCCGGCGCGTGGCCGTGATCCGGCCACCACGCGCGGCTGAAAATTTTACAGCAGGTTTGCCTCGTTTCGATCTACAACTTTTGTTCAGAAACCATTTTGAAATTTTAAACCGATTTTGCCCAGAATTCTATTTTTCGAAATGATTAACGAGGTGTTTTGGTCGCCAGAAATCTGTTCGTACGGAGGACGTGTGGGCGATCGGCCGACATACCCATAAACTTTAACACATTTTTAACAACTTTCATTTAGACTCCAAGTTTAAAATCGTTTTAGAAAGGCTCGAAATCGAAGCTTGAAACTGATACCTTGAAACAGGTTTTTCTGGGCTTTGGCAGCTTAGTGTTCTTCGGGAGTTTGATTTTCTGGACGAATTTGGATGCTGGTTTTTGAACACCTCCTACACTAAATGTTTGATGGGTGTATAAGGAGTGTTGTGTAAAACTTTCGGATTTTTTGGAAGAGATTTGGTATTTTTCCTCATAATTTTCCCTATTTCCAACATATTTCCTACACTCTCTCTCTCAAACTTGCTCTTTGAATTGTGAGTTCAATTTGATGAAATGGGGGGGTATTTATAGGGGTTTTGCATGGATTGGGGCTTTAAGGAGTTGACATGTGTTGGGGCAATTGTATTGACAAGTGTATACCTAATTCTTAATTAAATATTTTCTTTGATTAGTTAATATTATGGAATATAATTAAACATAAATTCATAAATTATTATTATTATTATTATTTTTTGTTTAGGATGATTATTTTAGTAGCATTGAAGATAGCTTCAAATTATTTTTGTCTAATTTTTTTAATTGAGATTTTTGGGGTATTACAATTTAGAATATTATTTTCGTGTTATATCTATTTGTACTATTTAGTGTAATAACTCCCATTTTTTTTAATGCATTACCAATTAGACTCACCAAAATAATTTTTTTGGAAATTATATAGCTGATGTTGGATTTTTAATTTTATTATTTAAAATTAATTTTTTTTTTACTTTCAATTTATTTGATAGAGTTGACCTTCCAATTAACAATTTGTGGTTGACAATTACATCAAAGTATATACATATTAATCGTCAATGCCGCCGTAAGAAATGGTCTGATGAAGCATTCTTTCAACGCAATAGCTGGAGGTTGTTTGGTGGCGCCTTTTCGGCTTGTTTTTATGGTAACAATTGTCAAATTCAACTCCAACCTGCTAAAACCGAATCCACCTGCCTATCATATCGGTCCTCATTTACGTAAGACGAGTACCATACCCTAAGTCATATGATGCGGATGCATGGGTGGGTGCGGATGCACGAGTGTGTCAATTTTCAAAAAACTTGAGTGCAGTTACGTATAATGTGCCTATTACAAAAACATGTATATATTGATAAAATATACGTGCTAGTGACAGCTGAATTTTCATACAGTTTGGGTTTTCACAGTAGTAGAAGTAGAACCAAATTGATAAAATATACGTGCTAGTGCATGAGACCATTCAATCAACTTATCATCAGTACATGATTTAACAACATACATAAGAGCACATGTGCTCTCTCCACCAAGCCACAATAATCTTATGCCGAGAATGTGTTTGGAGGTTCAGATTTAAGCAAAAAAATAAACAAACAAAACATAAAGACAACACATATCCCTTTTGCGTAGAATTAGCGACCTTTGGGATTCATTATCTGAGAAAAGACTGCACTTGGCGTCAACCCATCCGAGTCTTCGCTGGCAAGGCTACGTCCACCGATGCTCATCGACAATCCACTGCTTTTTGAATCCGTTATGTTTACATCAAAACCTGGGGATGAGTTGGTAGTATTCTTCACATCAAATGATTCAGTTTCCTCTGCGCTCTCCTGAAGTTGCAAAGCAAACTCAAGGTTCCACAACACATCGCCCATAGAAGGCCTCTCAGTTCCAACATCATACACACACTTCACTGCTGTCTCAGCAAATTTTTTAAAGCATTCCGGTGTGATCTTACCTTTAAGATAAGGATCCATAATTTGGTCAAGAATTCCCTTCTTATGACAATGTAGTGCCCACTCGGCTAAGCTAACTTGTTCCTTAGGGAGTGTAGGGTTTAACGCTGGCCTAGCGCATAATATTTCAAAAAGTACAACTCCATACGAGTATACATCAGATTTTTCAGTCAGTTGCTGCCGTCTGAAATACTCTGGATCCAGATAACCGAAACTACCCTTCACCACTGTGCTGACATGTGTGTGATCTAGTGAGGGGCCTGTTTTTGACAGCCCAAAATCTGAAACCTTTGCCACCCACTTCTCATCCAAGAGAATGTTTGTCGTCTTGACATCACGATGGATGATGGTGTGTTTCGCACCAGTGTGCAGATAATGCAAACCACGAGCAGCACCAATACAAATCTCAAGCCTCTGCTTCCATGGCAAATGTGCCTTTTGAGTCTTGTAAAGATGCTCCCTGAGAGTTCCATAAGCCATATAATCATACACAAGAATCATTTCACAGTTCTCTTCGCAATACCCAATCAAAGATACAAGGTGACGGTGGCGAAGTTTAGAGAGCATTTCAATCTCAGTTTGGAATTCATGCACCCCTTGTTCAGAGAGTGGATTTCCACGCTTAATTGCGACTTTTGTGCCGCTGTCAATTTCTCCACCATAAACTTTGCCGAAACCTCCAACCCCAAGGAGAAGGGCCTCATCAAAGTCATTGGTTGCAGCCTTGATCTCAGAAAATGAGAAGTGGCGACAAAGGTTCGATGGGAGGGAGGAAGCGTAGCTTCCTGTGGTATTTGTCTTGGCAGATCCAGAAGAATGTGAATTTCCATACAAAGATAGCGGGAGCCAGCCATCACTGTTGCTGGAATCTTTTTTCTGCTTTTGGCGTCGGCGGGAAACTACACATACAAGCAAACCAACAAGAAGCAGCGCAGCAATTCCTCCACCAACAGCCCTTCCAATAACTCCTTTATGACTTTTAGATTGACCAGATTCAGATGATTCACCAGTATCAACTAGTGGTTGTGGGAGAGGAGTTGGATTCGGACCAGCAAGATTCCCGCTGGTATCATTTATTTTGAATATTTCAAGACCATTCAAGATAGCATCATAGAATTGGGGCTTTGAGGAAATATAAGGGTGTAGATCAAGCCAGAGATCCTGCATTGGAGGTCCATTGGGAACAAAAACCACATAATCCTTGTGAACAGGGACTCCGTTGCTTCCGGCCCAAGCAATAACATCTGCCTCCTCTTCTGCAGTCTGATTATTCATGAAGATATTAAAAACTCTTTGGTTTACTCTGTAAACAATGTCCGTTATCTCGCAGAAGTGGAGTCTAACCAGATAAGAAAAGCCAGAGTCAACAAGGAAAAGCCAAGTCAGATTGTACTCCTGGTTAACAGAAGCATTTGGACCCATCGATCTCAAAGTAGTGTATACATCAAGTGGGGCAACGTAGGTTGGCGATCCGCGAGGATAGCTAATCGTCACATTTGGATCAGGCACCTCCGTAACTCCATTGGCCGCACTAAATATGTAACTTGAATCATCACTCCATGACCTGTAGAGACCAGTATCTTTAGAGGGTGAAATGTCGTTTCCACCCACGTTCAGCCGATATACATTCTCTAGTGCAGTACTGTTGTCAATATTGAATCCAGTGGATTGACCAACAACAATTTCCGTTCCATCTGTACTATACATATCAGGATGTGAAACAACCTCGAGTCCATTCACGAAGGCATATGAGTTAGAAATATCGCGGGATGGCATGAACGTCACATTTAATACCTCAGATGCGACATTAACAGAGAACTCCTTCATCATATAATCATAATTCAAGGCCTCAGTGGTTTGAGCGGCACTAAAATTCTTCAAAAGTGTATAGGGCCCACAAGTCACCGAGAATACAGCATTGTAAGCATCTAATCCACCGTAGGTCGCGGGATAGAAATGCAAACGAAGAAATTTGCGCCCCGGTGCCACCGGGAAAGTATAGGCAAAATCGGATTGGGAAATTCGGGCTGTCATGTAAGGTACTTGGGGGACGGAGGGCTTTTGGGTGGCCGCTGTGGCGGTTAAAGAGTTGCTGCTACTCAAAGCGAACTTTGACCCAATATCTGAGGTCCATTTTCGACCATCAGAGTCGGTAGAGTCAGGGGGACCTCCACAGCTCAAGAAAATCTTCTCCGTTGGCGTATAATCAACTGCTAATATTACAAATGCCAGCAGCAGAAAACTAAGGGCCAATAAGAGCCAAGAATTATCGCGGTTCCTCATCGATGATTAATATAGATAACCCCTGGAAATCCACAAAATTAGTCGGTGATGATGAATTCCATCTCACAAATCTAAGTTCAAAAAAATTAAACTCCTTTTTAGTACACAACCTAAACATTCCTTTGTGGAGACAAAAATCCCTAAATACAGACCACGGAGCAGAGATCTGAAGTAGTTAACAACTGAGCAGAATTTTGCAGATCCATAACAAAACCACACTCAACAAACCAAAAATGCAATAGCGAACACAAATCTAATCTACCATAACAAAAAGACCAGAAGTAACAAAGAGAGAATCACATTTACCTGAAATCAAGCGCCAGCAGCAGCTGAAGAAACAGAAAAGAGAAGCTTTTGATCAACAAAGGTAGTTGAATAAATCAGCTGGATAAAAATATTAAAAAAATAGAAACAGAGAGATGTGGTAAGGACGCCTCCCCCTGTCTATTATTCATAAACAAATATATACATGTACAGCACATAAAGCAACAGCTTTTAAACCGACATTTTGGTCGCCAAAATTGCCTATTTATCTAATTACCCTTAATAATATTATTAACTATAATATTGCTTTACTTTATAATATAAATCAAAACATTTACAAAAAAATTATTAAACTCCAAAACAATATTTTTTTATAAAAAAGTACCTTAAAATGAATATACATACATATAATACTATATACGCAACGCTCGCAGATGAGCATTAGTGCTTATAAACCGTACCATAATTGCGAAGATCTCACTATTTGAATTAAATTAATTTAATTTTTTATAATGGAGGAGGGTAATTTAAAAAAAAAAGTTGGACCATCAACTAGCGGCTTTCAGCCTCCGCCTTCGAGTCAATTGCATGGGCTCTACGGTCCCTTCGAGTTTGCCTACACTGTTACGTGGGTAACTCGATGCTATGGATTGATTGTCACACCCTTGTCCTCAGGCGTAACGATCTTCAGGAGACTCGAACCTAAATCAATGTCAAAATATATATATATATATATATATATATATATATATATATATTAATTAAATTATATCATCTGGCGTAGGGTGATATAATTTATTTAATTAATATATATATTTACGTGACAGCCAGGCCTGCTGCCCCATGAATCACGCATCCAACTTCTGCCCGAGACATAAAAAAAGAAACAGATGTTATTTAGATTTGTCCCATACTGCATTTATTACGTCGTGCCATTTAATGAAATGAAAAAATTCGTACTAATTGGTCTATTGGGGAAAAAAGACGAATAAATGTTTTTGGGGAAAAAAAGACTTTGATTTTGAATTGTGCTGATGGGAAAGTTAAGAGGTTGTATTGAATTATTAAATGCTCAATTTTGTTTGATATAGATAGTTCATTGGACTACTAATTTTATTTTTTGTAATGTTTAAATACTTGCATATACATAATTTGGATTAGAGGTATCAAAACAGGAGAGTATGACCCAAACGAGCTGACACACTCAACTCGCCAACCCATTTGCGTTGGACCCACCTTCACATGGATTGGAAAACATTCAATCCAACCTATCAAAAATAAAAAATATATAATTTTATTAAATTTTAATGATTGAGATTATTAAGTATAATATATCATATTTTAATTAATTAATTCAATTTTTTATTATAAATTATTTAATTGACCAAATTCACGGGCCTCAAAAACCGTGGCCCAACCCGTTTATTTGGCAGTTTTGATTTGGCCATCCTGTCATTTTCCAAAACATCTTTCAAGTAAATCTTCCAAAAAAATATTCTTTCAACTAAATACATCGTTTAGAAAACTTATTTCAAATAAGTCCACTAATCTAATTGATCCATTAATTATGACTTAAATACCCACCATCATCCCCAACCTTTATCTCATCTACCATTTAACTTAGAAACCATGTCCAGACTCATTAATATCTCTTCAGCTTGAGGACGAGTCATTCCTTAAGCAATAAACTCACCAACTATACCTTGAAATTCGATCATGGAGAATCCAGCTTCCTTTTTCACTCCTCTGTCATTCATCAACTTCCTGATATTAGCAACATTAATGCGCATGAGATGTACAAGACGCCTTATTCTAGCCCCCTTGCGCCGTAGTTAAATCACACCAAAATCTATATACGACGCTCGCTATTAACCAAATTGTATACCTTTCGACCCAAATTTGGTGAAGAGGCGATCAGCATAAGTGGCTGCGTCTGTGATGTCTGTAGTGCCGCCGTCGGTCAGCCGTGTTGAAAATTTGAATTGAATTAAATGGTGTGTCCATTTATGTTGTGGTGTAATTTTTCATGATTGGATGTTTCTAAATTAAATGGTGTGTCCATTCATGTTAGGGTGCACTTTTTCATTATTAGATGCTTCCAAATGGTGTCTCTTGATTATACCACTTGGTATACTATATAAGAAACAACCCTTGAATGAATTAGACATGGAAATTTTGAAATTCACATCATATTGAAGATCAAAATTTGAGTAATTTTGTGGGTTTTCATCTTTGTTCTTATTGTGCGCTTTTAAACCTTGTGGTTTAAAGGATTTGTGATTTGGAGTGCTTCTATCACAAATCATAGTCGTTGTATTTTGGGAGACAAATTGCCAAAGTAAATCATTAGCACCGTAGCAGGGCAATATTGTCTTAAGGACATAGATTATAAATCTCGCCTCGACATTGTTACTAAAAAACCTTTGTTGTTTTTGCTTGCTACTTTCCTAAGATACACACCCATAAATTTTGTACTACAAGCCGTAGAGACGACTCGTTGTTTGAACATCATGATGGAATCCAAGGCGCCATACTACATTGCAAAAAATCATACAATTACATACACCGCTACTCATACGGTGCATGTAAATTACATGCACCGCTAGAAAAACATCGGTGCATGTAAATTATTGACTCATGCGGTGCATGAAAAATTTAATAAAATAGAGGTGGTATTTTAAGTGCATCACTTCTATCTAACGATGCATCTAAAAATTGGCTCATCCGATGCATGCAAAAGTCATTCATGTGGTGTAAAAATTGACTCATACGGTGCATGTAAGACTCATGCGGTGCATGTAAAATTGACTCATGCGGTGTATGTAACAATTACTCATGTGGTGCATGTAAAATTTACTCATGCGGTGCATGTAAGACTCATGAGGTGCATGTAAAAATTGACTCATGCACATGTAAAATTGACTCATGCGGTGCAAGTACAAATTACGCATGCGGTGCATATAAAATTTACTCATGCAGTACATCTAAAATTGACTAATGCGGTGCATGTAAAATTGACTCATCTGGTGTAGAGTTTTGATAAGTGAGGTTAGTTTGATCATTGTATTAAAAAATGGACTTAGTTGAAAGAACTTTTTTTTGGGTGACTGGGCCGAAAAATATTTTACCTAATGGTACCGGCCTGAAATTTTCCCTTAATTAATTGACCAAAGTCACGGGCCTAAAAAACCTTCGCCCAACTCGTTTATTTGGCAGGTTTGATTAGGCCAACCTGACGGCCTGACCCATTTTGACAGCTTTAATTTAGATTTTACTTATACATCAAATCACTATTAAAATATAAAATATTTTAAAATAAAACATATATAAACTAATACATCAATTATTTTAGACATCATATTAAGTTGATATATAAATGAAACACAAATTGAGTTCGTACGAATATTTTTTCGTGTACGAGGTATATAAACACAAATTTTGGTTCGGGTCAAAATCTAGATACCTAAGAATTGATTGGTAATATACTAAGGGTGCGCTTGGTAGCTGTGATATGATAAATGATTGATAGATTAAAAAGTGGATAATGAGTTGATAAATAAACTAATGGATAAACTATATTGTGTTTGGTTCGTATGATTAGTAAATTATGATAAGTAATATTGTGTTTGGTGTAGTTGATAATATGTGGTAAAGATTAATTTTATTTGTAAAATGACAAAACTACCCTTGAATAGGTTTTCAACTTATTTTTATTATTTTTATTTTAATTAAATTTTAGTTAATCAAATTAAATTTACTTATATAATTTAATTATTAATAAAATATTATAATGAATTAAATAGTATGTATAAAATATTGAAAATATTTTAATAAATAATATAATTTAAACTTTTAAGTTAATCTCAAATTATAATGAATACATGTTAATCAAATTAAATTTATTTCGAACCAATTCAATCTGACAATATACTCGAGCATCATCCAAATATGAAAAATATAAAAACTTGTTATAACATTTTCTAAACAAGTCTCACTGCAACATTAACAATGCAAAAATCGGTGATTGGTGATTATGAGTACATTGTATAATGACTCACTAGATTATTACGAAATGATCAATTAATTAGTCCCTATCAACAAAACATTACGAACAGAGTAAATACTACTAAGAACACCGGAAAGCATCACACTGTGTACAAAATAATAAGGTCCAAATACTCTTTCATATCATGTAATTTGCACATTACATAACTCCGTTCTTTATCATAGTTCTCTTCCCACCACCGTTGAGCTTGCAAATTGTTAAAGATCTCTCGTCTAGGCAAATCATCATGGAGAAGAAATATATAATGGTCACCCCTTGAAATGAAATTTGAGTATTGTATTGTGTTTGCCGATAGTATAGATTTATATTTATTCATAAAATGACAAAATAAGCTTGAACATGTTTTCGCTTATTTTTATTATTTTAAAACATCTATTTTTAACTAACCACCACCACCATCTGATCCAAAGCATGACGACCGAGAAATACATTTCTATAACTCAAATAGCACAAAACCATTGAATAAAGCAGCAATTTTTCCTAGAAGTATCCCTAAATCAAATTTGTCATCAAGGAGACATACTTCGAAAAATTGACAGTAAATCCATGGTATAGTCATGTAAAAGAGGTGATTAATATCATAGGTAAAACAATGAAGCAAAATCAGCTCCGAGGCTCCACCAGCTCCGAGGCTCTGGTCAGGATCGTCTGTCAATAACATGCATGATAACAAAAGAAACCCTTTGGCATATCTACTAATTTAGCTTATTAATTCACCAATTCAGTTGATCAATAATCTTCTAACAATTAGAAAAAAAACTTGGATAAATACATTTTTCAAAATCACCATTTATATCATTCATTGGATCACTAATGAATTCTTCATGAGTTCTCTTATTTTAACTATTTACAACAATTGTTTTATTCTGTCAAATATTTATTTATACATGTTTCAATTTATTACATATTAAAAAATCTATTTAAACAAAAAATAATTTAATAAAACTAAATGAAATTAAATGTTTTTTATTATTAGTAAAACATTTCAATAATTAAATAGTATGTACAAATAAATATCAATATAAAATATTATAAATGAAGTAAAAAAATATAATAACACAAGTCCATTTTTCTTCTCTCTCGGACCCTCTCCCAAGTCCCAATCATCTCACGACTCACGCTAAACCACTTTCTCTCTCTAAAACCCTTTACATTCTCTCCATCTAATCGGCAGTCGAATTGAAGCTTACCATTTGAAGTCAAGGAAAGTTGAATATTTACTCAATTCAAGATGAGGGAAATCTGTTGTTCAGTGTGTCAGAAGATGTATGACGAAGAGCAGTGTCCCTTCTTCTCCAGTGCGGCCATGGGTTCTGCCGTCTGTGTATGGGTTATGCCAAAAATAACTCTATCTGATTTTGCTTCTAGGTTGGAGGAAAAGGTCAAATTGGTAAGTTTGTCTTCTTATCTCTGGTACTATTTAAATACAGACTCACAATCCTTCAAAATTGGAAGGATATATTTTCAAGCTTCTACAGTAGAAAAACAAGGATAATACTGGGGCTCCGGGAAACGGTTGGAAAATAAAACATGCAACCAAACACTGGATTATTGCCTTATCAACCCCTAATCACACTAACCAAACATAGCCTAATATTAATTACTTTAATTGAAGGACGCGTCAAGAGTGCAAGGAAGAGGAGGCGCACATTTTCAAAGAACACGGACTTGTGTGGGCCCCAAATCCAATCAAAGAATCATCTGTCACTAGGCCGACTTCTGGGTTATGGGTCGGATCACACAATCCTGGCCCATAGCCCACAAATTTACATTTTATGTTAAGAATTACGAATGAATAATAAAGAATACAAATGATATTATGGTTTCTCTACCTTTTGTTTATGTTTGCGTGATTATCTCGTCTGGCCTTGCATTATGGGGCCATCCATCAACTGGTTAAGGATGGATTCTTGTGTTTGGTTGTTTGTGCTATTTTTCACAGGTTTTCCAACGACTGTTTAAGTTTATTTGGAGTTTCGGCCTCGACAACCCACTCTTGCAGTTCCATGGGTGTCGTGCTTTGGTGGTGCTTTCTTTGGTCTGACTCGCTGATGAGGCAGCGCTTGGCTTTAACTTCTGGGCTATTCGGTTTCATTCGTCATCCAGGGGTGATTCTTGGTCGATGGGTAATCGTCAGGGATTTGGAAATGAGAGCTTGCTCATTCTTGGATCTTTTATAAGTTTACGTCTCTTGTTTATCATTCTTTGTTCCTTCACTAGCTTTGAAATGCAGTGCCCTAATTTGACCCTGGGGATTATGCTTTGAGGGGGTCTGAATTAGCTTTACTGGTCTCCCGATCATGCTCTTTTGCCTCTGATGTGATTCACTTTTACAGTCCACCTTTTCATCCGACCTTTTCTTGATGCGTCTTTCTCTTTGCCTATGATTGGCGTATGTATTTGTATTTGTCGTTATCTGAATATAATTAATTTTTTGTTCAAATAAAATATTATGGTTTCTGATCGTACTAGAATAATAGATGGGTTTATATTAGGAGGAGGCATTGATATTGTGTTTGGACAAACGCATTTCATTTGAATAGAGTAATTTGATTTGAGAATGAATTTGAATTTTATATTTGAAATGACATATATCTTTGGTGTATTTCAAATCCATCACAATTACCATTACTTTTACATAAATCAGTAAATATGTGAATTTAAAATACACCCATATAAATTATCCAAACAATTAAATGGATTTGAGATAAAGAATTTGAAAAATCCATGCTTTAAACTCTTCAATCCAAATGCACTCAATATAAATGATCCAAAAAATTTGAAATATACTCAATATAAATTGTCATATGTATGATTTCAAATTCTTCAATCCAAATTTGAGACCTGCCCACCCCGCCAATTTTACCAGTCTTGCTCCGCGAACCTGGCAGGTTCAATATGCCCCGCAACATAACTAGAAATCAAATTTTTTTTTAAATCTATTACAATTTGATCATGCACGTATAAATAAATTAAACAAAAAAAAGTGCATCCATCAAAATTCAAAAGCGGCAACTACGTCAAATTAAAGAGTTAGCACTTACAATACAATATTAATCTTCAAATTGCATATCTCATAACAAAATAAAAGTATTTATTGGCACTTCAATTTTTTAAATGACAAAGAAAATATGAAACTAATTACAATTCATCGACATATTTTTCATGAAAATCCCAGGACAGGAGGAACAGGAGGCTGGCCGACAAAAAAAAAAATTAATATGTATAGCGGGCGAGTCCAGGGGTTCGGTCAAACTGGAACATGCCCGTCCCGCTTCAAAAGCCCGATGACTGGGTACATACTCGCCCGGGACCTGTTTGACCCGTTCAGATTCGTACGTCGGGTTTAATATGGGTCCGGGTTATATCCGGACTCATTGCCATCCCTGTGTATGGGTTCAACGATTGATTACAGTGAGTTTGGATACAAGGGAAGCAGCTTGATCGGCACCCAGTAAAAAATAAGGATGCCTTAGAGCAGCTGCGGCCGATAGACGCCCCCTCCTCAAAACACTTCTTGGAGTGATGAGTTTTGTGGCCAAATCCCAACCTCTCCCAGAATCAAGATCAAGTATGCTGAAGTCGGCCCTCATCCTACTCTTCTCCCTCCATCTATTCAAGTCATATCCTACTCCCTTCATCTCCAAATTAAAGTTCTTTAATCCCGCTTTAGACCTTAAGCTTGGTATTGCCATTTGCACCAATACTATTCCCGCAGAGTACATGTCAAATAGATCAGGACTATTGAGTTGCCACAAGATTGGAGACACCAACGCAGCAATGGGCTCCGGTGGTGGTTTTGGAGTTTCCTCTGGCATTACATACAGTTCAGGGGGACAATAGTCAGGGTCGAGCAACCCACGATCGGGAATATAGTTTTTCCCAATCCTTAGGTCCGTTGCTGCACCGAAGTCTATGAGTTTTATTCGTCCCTTTTTCGTGACAACCAAGTTGGATGGCTTAACATCTCGATGAACGATCCCCGTGTTATGGATTTTCTTAAGGGAACGAACGATCTGGCGCATTATTTGTTTGATGATCAATGCATTGCGTTCATTGGGCTCTAGCCCTTGCAGCTTGCGACCAAACACCACAGACTCTAAATTCAGTGGAAAGCCACGATCTTTCATGTAATCGGCGAGGTCTAGATCGCCCTGAACCAATTGCAATTTACAACATAAAAATGTAACTAAATCTTGAATTCATGTAATAAGCTACTGTGTTACTATGAAACAAGTACCTCAAATTTCCAGACAAGCCATTTCTCACCCTTAGTATATAGAGTATCCGTTGTATCTGATACAAAACTTCCCAGAAATTCAGCACATGTATCCGGAGCTGCTCTTGATAACCTGTAATTGAACCACTCTTCATAATCTCCACACTCCACCGCACCTTGAACTCCAGTCTTTACCTATACACTACATCGAGATTAGCATAAATCTTATCTGCATTATCTCCAAGGCCGAGAAAAAACCCACGCACCCATGAAAAAAAAGGATATTGCGTAAATTAACGGGCAAACCTTCTTGAGAATAACTTTGTCTTTAAGCCCTTTCTTCAGCTGAATAGCTTTTGCACTTGCTCGTTTGGTCACCCTTTGATCCACATTTACGTTCTTAGGAATGACCAGTCCAGAGTAAACAATACCAAACGACCCTTCACCTAATCTATCACCAACCAAAAAATCACTCCTCTTTAAATTCCTTCTCCCGAGTACACTGTCCAAAACCAGTTGCAGAGTAGCGAAAACATATGCATCAATTGCCCCAATAAGAACTCCGGGCCTAGCAGTCAAGTATATCCATGTAAGACCGGCAAAAATTAATAACCCCCCATTTTTGGACTTCTGGCAGCTCCCCAGTAGCACTTTGGAGTTGCTGGAAAGCAGTGAATCGGTCCAGATGCAGGGAATCGTTCAACAATTTATGAGAAATGTCATCAAGAAATGAATTGCACTTGACGGAACTTCTTGCGCAGGGCAGTGAAATGGGGGCTTTGAAGAGGTAAATGGATGGCTTAAAGTAATGGGGAAATGAAGTTACGGTAGGGGACACAAGAGAAGCCATCATCATTCATCAATGGCTCTCCCTGAACGAAGTAAGGTCTGAGGATTGCTGTGCTTCGCGTCATTCAGAGGTTTATCCATAATGACCATACATATGTGGAGCGCAAGAAAACAACGATGCACTACTTTTAATTTTTAGCAATTGTATTTTAAAAAAATTAGGTAGCTTTAAATATTGAAACAGGGAAGGGGAGAAATATTTATCAATATCTATAATATATATATATATATATATATATATATATATATATATATATATATATATATATACTATATTATAAAGTGTAAACCCCTTATAATAACTACTTTGGTCCGTCCGAAATAAACCAATGTCAAATTACTTATATGTCCAAACAAATTACTTGGCTTTTTATTATTAAGGGGCAAAAAGGTAAAACAAAAAAACATCACATCTCTCCCTCCATGTTCTAAAACTGCTTCAGTTTAAAAAAAAAAACGAATCCCTTCATCAGTTTTTAAAAATTGTGATATGATGCGCAAAGTATTGCACATATCCAATACAAAATATTTATTTGTTACACACGCAACGCGTGTGCGTCGTCCGCTAGTATTATATAATGTGTGAGGGTGTTAGTGATGTGGTTTAAAATAAACTTATCATAATAATAACAAAAGAAGATATCAATGTACTAACTGCAAGACACATGCTAATTTAGATAACCATAATAATACCAAAAAAATAAATATATTCCAAAAGCCAAATTTTTTAAAAAAAAATGAATTTACAATTACCACCTCAGTTTACAAAATATATATGCACGCAACGCATGCAATGGATGACTAATTATATATAATATGAAAATGTTAGTGATATGGCATAAAACGATTATATCATAATAACCTCATATGTGTTGTTAAATAAAAAAAAAGTCAAATTTGTTAAATGATCACAAGACTCTTAATTTGGATAACCACGATAACATAAAAAAATATGTAAAAGTGTATTAAATTATAAAATCAATTTTAAAAAAAATTATATTATTTACAAGCAACAAGTACAAATGATTACTAGTTTAAATTAATAATAGAACACGTGCAAAATATTTAGTATTTTCAAAAATTAATTTGTTAGTTATTTAATTTTTTTATTGAAAAGTTCTTGCTCACATATATCTTATTGCTAGAAAAATGTTTCTTTTTCAGTCATAATACTAAGGTTGATGCATATATACTAGTTAAGTTCTAACAGTTCTCATTAAGAGCGAATCCATTGAGTACTACTACTTTAAGAATCTTACAGAAGAAAACAACAATTTCAAAATAAGGTTGATGCATATATACTAGTTAATTTCTAATATTTTTTTGCCCTAATCTTACAGAAGAAAACAAATCAACACCAAGGAGTCTCAAGAATCAACAATTTCAAAATAAATATATTTACTTCATACAAAGCATCTAAAATGGTACGTAGGATATATATCAATTTTATTTTAAGCCCAATGTCCATTTAAATTTTTAAACAACCCAATTTCCCATCATTTTTTTAAAACCAGCCCATTACCATTTTAATTTCTTTAAACATAATCCAAACCCTAATAACTTTGAATTTCTTATAACATGCTTTGGTTTGACTAGCCAAACAACGAGAACTTTGAATTTGAACAAACCAAATTCTCTAATTTTGATTCAGGTTAGTACTATTCATATAATTCATAGTGCTTTTTTTATTTATTGTTTTATACTTTTGGATGAATTTTTTTTGTTTAAATATACTTAATTTACTTTGAATTTGAACAAACCAAATTCTCTAATTTTGATTTAGGTTAGTACTGTTCATATAATTCATAGTGCTTTTTTTATTGTTTTATACTTTTGGATGCATTTTTTTTTGTTTAAATATACTTAATTTGTTCATGTGCTTTTGTTTTGTTTGGAGAAGTGAAATAATAGTTAGTGGATTTTTTTATTAAAAATGATACAGTACTTTGTAGTTACACCAAATTAGGTATTATTAATAATGAGATTAGTTTGTGAAATCGTTATTTCATGATTATGATTATTGTTATTAAAATCTCAATATTTTTAATTATTGAATTAACATGATGGGTTGGAAATGTTTATTTATAGGTGAATTAAAATGTCAAAAAGGAGTATAAGCGATTATTTCATCCAGAAAAATAGTGAGCAATTATCAAAAAATTCAAGAGCTCTAAACGACCCCCCTTCGTCAAGTACAAGATCTATAGTGGAAACCAAAAAACTCAAACTTGACAATGAAGTTTCTCTCAATCCATTAGAAGGCAATAATCCATATTATGAGCGAGATCCTGGTAAACGAATTGGAATTTTGCAATATCCATGTGACAAACAAGATGATGTTAGGAGAGAATATGTTGGGATGGGACCATATCAACCCATATATGAATATCCACTTGTTGATTTTAAGCAACAAAAGCGTAGTTTTCAATCTTCTTGGTTTATAAAGTTTCCATGGCTCGAGTTCTCTAAAATAAAGGAAAGCGCATTTTGCTTTCCGTGTTATCTTTTTGATACTCCTTCATCACTTCATAGGACATTTATAGTTGAAGGATTCAAGAATTGGAAAAGAGTTAATTGTAAAACTTGTCCATTGAAAAGGCATGAAGGGGATTGCAACTCATCACATAGTAGTGCTATGCAAAAATGGGAGGGATTGAAAAATGTATCTCAACATATTGATAGAATGATGAACAAACAATCAGAAAATGTTGTGAAGCAAAACAGATTGGTTCTAAAGACATCGATTAGAGCTGTGATGTGGTTAGCATTGCAGGGTTGTGCATTTAGAGGACATGATGAGTCGATAGATTCTCATAATCGTGGGAATTTTTTGGAATTGATCAAATTTCAAGGGGAATTGTGCAAAGAAACTGGTGATGTTATCTTAGACAATGCAGCTAAAAATGCCAAGTATACATCACCATCAATTCAGCAGGAGATACTAAAAATTATTGCCGATATTGTGCGAAGTAAAATTCGTGATGAAGTTGGGGATGCCAAATTTTGTATTCTTGTTGATGAGGTAGTTGATGAATCTCATAAATCACAAATGGCTATTGTTTTGCGATATGTAGATTGCAATGGGTTTGTTAATGAGCGCTTTTTTGAAGTTGTTTGTGTTGATGACACGAGTTCCTTGACATTGAAAACATACATATGTAGCATATTAGCTCAACATAAGCTTTTAATTGAAAATATGCGAGGCCAAGGATACGATGGTGCTAGCAATATGCGAGGTGAATGGAATGGATTACAAGCATTATTCCTCAAAGATTGTCCATTTGCGTATTATGTTCATTGTTTTGCTCATCGACTACAACTTACCTTAGTTGCAGCAGCTAAAGAGGTATCAGATGTATGGCTATTTTTTTCTAAATTGAGTTCCATTGTCAATTTTGTGGGTGCTTCTTCAAAGCGACATTCTCAACTAAAATCAATTCGAGAAGATGAGATTACTGATTTGATAGCATCATGAGAACTTGGGACTGGTAGTGGGGTTAATCAAGCTAGTACTTTGCAACGACCTGTATCTACTCGTTGGAGTTCACATTATGCTTCTGTTAGTCGAGTTATTGAATTGTTTGGTTCAATTTGTGCACTTCTTGAAGATCTCATGGGGGGGAAATCGAACTTAAGTATACGTGTGGAGGCTAAAGGTTTGCTTAAGGGGATGATGACATTCGACTTTGTATTTATCTTGTTGTTGATGCATAGAGTCTTGGAAACATTTGATGTCTTATGCCAAGCATTGCAAAGAAAAGATCAAGACATTTTGAATGCAATGAGTTTAGTCAAGACTACAAAATTACTTTTCCAGAAAATGCGAGATGATGAATGTGATGATTTTCTATGGAGTGTGAATAATTTTTGTGATATTCATGACATTGAATTGTCTGATTTGACTGGTCTTTATAGTGAAGGTACTAAGCGTTCTTGTCAGCAGAAAAATAATTTCACGTTGGAGGAATACTATCATTTTCATATGTTCAATGTTGTGATTGACAAACAACTGATGGAGTTGAATACTAGATTTACGGAGGAAACAATGGAGCTTCTTACCCTGTGTGATGCCTTAAATCCTAGTGATGGTTTCAAATCATTCTCTGAAAGTGCTATTTATTCTCTAATTGAGAAATTTTATCCCAATGATTTCTCCAAAGATGACATGAAACATTTGAAGAGTCAACTGGATCATTACAAGCTTGATGTATTTAAGGACTCACGATTTAAGGATATTGATTCTCTTCCTAGATTATGTCAATTGCTTGCTGAAACAAAGAAGTCGAGGATCTATTTCGTTATTGATAGGTTGATTCGTTTAATCTTGACTCTTCCAGTTTCTACCGCAACAACAGAGAGATCATTTTCAGGGATGAAGCTTCTTAAAACTCCACTTCGCAACAAAATGGAGCAGGAATATTTAAACAACACAATGGTTTTGTACATTGAGAGAGAGATTGTTCATGACATTGATTTAGATTACATTGTTGATATGTTTGATCTTTTGAAAAATCGAAGATTGCAATTGAAGTAGTATTTATTGAACTTGGATCTCTTTTGGCATATATTGTAATTATTTTTGTTTATGCATACTCGATTGTGATTATTTTATAATAAATGTTTGGAGCAATATTTGCTTGCACTTAATGTCCAGCTCCCCATATCCAAAAATCCTAGCTACGCCCCTGAAACCGCCACCACACAATGTACCTCAAAATTGTATTGGCTGCATAGAAGCTCGCCTTTAAACTGGAACGTAAATTCTTATGTCTTGGTTGAAACCAACACACACAGTTTTTTTTTTTTTAAAAATTATAATGGAGTCAGGCATAAAAAGCGAAATCCACACCCCCAAAACCAATGGGGACAGTCACCGAAAAGGGGAAGGGGAAATAACATAAGACAATTTCCTGTGTGATGCGAAGCAGCATGAAACGAGGTTTCGAATGAAATGAAAGCAATTTAGACAGCGAAAACCAATGCATAAAGTAGCCAAAACATGCGATAACATTTTTGGCACAGAATAATATCCAGCGTCTAAGAATACAGCGGGGGTCTAAAGAATCGGACGTGAAAATTATGTTGTTGGCTGTAAGGAATCATATATTAAAAAAACACGTAAATTGTATTTATGGTCTCTAAGCCAGCACATAAAAGGTTCATTCCCCGTTTCTGAAAAAAAAAAACAGTGAGAAACTGCTTGGAATCAAACAAAACAAACTGGAAGACTATCCCATGAACAAAACCAATTTAGACAACCAAACCCGATAAGCAAGGTTTCGTGTTGGAACCGGTCCAACCCGGAACCCGTGGAACCAGAACCGGACCCGATCCGGTTCCTTACCGGATCGAACCGGTTCCGGTCCGGACCTGACCGGGTCAAGCCAATAAGCACCCCTACTATTAATTAAAAAAGAGAAGTAGTATCATACAATGCCTATTATTATTTAAATTATATACACCGGAAATCATGAGGAGCAAAGTAGCTCCAAAACCAACCCCATATCACACACCTACATAAATTTAGTCAAACACCTTATCAAGAGCATAGCAAGCACACATGAAAAAACACCCGCATACGTTGAAGTTATGTTGCTGTCTTCAAGGAATCATACATCCAAAGAAACAACAAAATCGAAGGTATTACTGTAATGCAATCCAACACACAAACATTTTTTGCTAAGATTTCAAAACTTGACAAGATAATAATTCTTTTATAGCAGAAAATAACCAAGCACATAAAGAAGGAACATCAACAATATGCTGTCAAACAATCTGAAGAACCCAACAATATAATTCTTTTTTTTAAAAAAAAATTGCTGTCCCATTCCACAACCTAAAGTATCACTGTAATGCAATCAAAAAGAAGATGAGACGAATGATGTTTTGCAAAGAATATACTTAGGCCTCAAAGAATACAACCTAGATTTAATGAGACGCTGTAAAATGGAATCGTTGCTTTAAGGAACCATACTCCTAAAGAATCACCCAAACTAATGCACAAACAAACAAAAAACAATCCACACCACGTAAACAATCCATCAGAAACTGCTATAAACTTTGAAGCATGTTTTGTAAGAATTTATTCAACCTTGAAATTTTGAAACTTGCAGCTTCGGCAAACATTATTGAAGATATCAATACACTATCCATATTCTCTCATTCAGGGTAACAAGCAATTTCTAGAAACTTTTAAGCCATCTTGAATATTGTTTCTGATTCGAATATAACAAACTCACTCAAATTGGCTCAATTCTTAATCAAACTAACCTAAAGTTTTTTTTTGTTCATTAACTCGCAAGCTATTTACAAGCTGTTACATGATTTATAATAATTTACATACGAAGTTTCACCAATCACAATGTAAAATCACAATCCTAAAATGAAATCAATACAGAAAAATATTATTTCGATGGAAAGCCTACAGTAAAGCTAAAAGAAAGAGGTAATCTGGAAGCAATTTCAGCAGTAAAATGTTGCTCTGCTGGCCGCAGTTTAGCTAACATTAGCTCCTATAGGAACAAGATAAAAGACCAAATTCAACAAGGAAGGCAGTTATCAGTCAATTTAAACAGAAAAGAAGGGCAAGAAAACTCGAGCAAGCATAAAGTATAACAAACCTCTTCCATAGACACAAGCTTTGTTAATTTTTTGACTTAAAATTAACTAATGCAAAATTACTCTATTACCCTTTTGTTATTTGTTTTGCCCTTGTTTTGTTTTTTGGTGGTTTTAATTTTCAAGGTTGAATCTTGGTCATTGAAAAGGAAACAAGATGAAGGGCTTGGATTTAAGAATTTGTTTCCTTTTAAAAGCATGATACGAAACAGAAGCAAATTGGGGGAAGAGAGAAGCGAAGAGCGGCAGTTTCCTCTGAGGAAGAAGAAGGCGTTTCTTCTTGGAAAACAGAGAGAGCACTGAGAGATTCAAGAGAGGAAGAATCGAAGATAGCAACACATTTACCTTCCTGTAAATTTCTGATGTATGTGAGTGGATAGAATACATAGAGAGATTGAGAAGCAAGATAGGTGTGTTGTATCGGATTCACTCTTGTGTTGGTGTTAATGGAATCGCCCCTCTCTTTCTTTGATTCTCGATCAACGTCTTCTTCTGCAGCAAACAATCTTTCTTCGAGACCCATTTTATTCTATCTTCCATGTCGGATCGGCCGTTGAATTAGTTTAGTACCCTAAGATGAAAGCTGCTTTGCTTCAAGTGAATTCACTGGATTGCCCACTCTTGTGTTGGTGTTAATGGAATCGCCCCTCCCTCCCATGGATGTAGGCCAGGTTGAAGGCCGAACCACGTAAATCCGGTGTTGTTCTTTCTTCTCTTATTCTGCTATTTCCAATAATCTGTGAAGAATGTGTTCTGATTTTGTGTCTTATAAATTCGCTATGGAATGTCGATTTACTTGCTGTGTGCGTTGATTAAGATGGCTAAAAATCTGATTATGTGTGCATTGATCTTATATGAGGATATATTGCTGTTTTCTTGTGCGTTCATATGCTGTGCGTGGGTACAGATTGATGGCATGGTATTCTGTTTCTTATAGGTAATTCTTGAGATAGTGCGTGCGTTCTTCAATAAAGAATTGCTAGACGTGCGTAACTTACAGGTTCTATCATGCATTTGTCCCACTGATATGATATCAATAATCTTGCTGTACAAGAAGTGATTTCTTGCATTCTGGAAATTCTTGAATCCAATTGAGTTCACTCAACAAGGTGCATAGAAGGGAATTTAAGTATTGCAATTAAATAGATATATCGATTTAGATTGGTGTGATCGGGGGTCGAGTTTCACAACAAGCTTCCCCTCTAATTCACTCACCCTATCCTTGAGCAACTTAATAGAATCAGATTTCAATTTACATTCATTTACAGCCTGCACTAAAAAAAATTACTAAGTTTGTGCGCATAGTTTCAATAGAAAGAAAAAACCATTCAATCTAAATTCTTTTTCATTGTTAAAGCAAAGAGCAATAAACTGAATCTTACATTGGAAGTAATCCGCAGAAATTGATTTGGTGATGTCAACTCGCAATACAATCAATAAATGAAATCAAGCTATAACGAAATAAACCATCGGAAAGAGCTTTAGCATAATTGATACCGTGAGAGCTTCTTTCATGGTGACCGTAGCATTAGCGGCCGCCATGACTGGCGAACAACTCAAAGCTTCGAGATCGGAGCTCCGGATCTGACAAGCAATTGAGGAATTGAGAATGTTGAATTCTGATGGCATCCATGGAAGTAAGTGCACACGACAACAATGGAGTCAAAACAGACGTCGCGAATCAGCCGGTTTTTCTAAGCAAAACGGAGCGTCAGAAACTTGCTCTGCAACGCTGCGAGGAAGAAGTTGCTCAACTGAAGTGTCGCTCTGAGCTTCTCCTTCAATCCAACAATGGCGATGAGTCAAAACCACCGTCTTCAGGTGATCGAGACCGTGACTAGGATTCTGAGCATCGGGAACGGGATAGAGAGAGTTAGCGCGAGCGTGAAAGGGAGATGGACCGGTACCACGAGCATCGAAACAGAGAGAGAATGAAAGGAAGAACACAAGAAGCAGTACCTGGGATCGAAAAAACCTAAGAAGCGGGTTATTAAGCCAACTGAGAAATTCCGATCCTCCTTCGACTGGGAAAACACTTGGGCACATCGATATTCCGCGTAAAGGGATCATACGATTTTTGTCATCATTCTATACAACTTAAAACACTTTTGATTCTTATACATTTCAATGCAAAACTTTTGATGCCTAAATTTTTAAAAATATAACATATTACCGTTAACTTTAACGTTTAAAGTTAACGTCAATGACTAAATCTGTTATTTTTTTGAAATTTTGGGGAACAGAAATTATTATTTTTAATATACATAGAAATAAAAATATTTTATTTTTAAAATAAAAAAATTTATGGATTATAACTAATACACTTAAATATATTAAAATGTACTATATTATTTTAAAATTTATTATTTTTAGTACAATTAAAAATAAAAATATCTGAATTTCGAACACCAAGCATGTCAAAACTTGAAATAAAAGATACCATATGCTAAGTTTAGAAAGAAAACAAAAATAAAAGATAAAGACAATCTCAAATACAAGTAGGAAAACATATTGATTTTTACAAAGCATAAAACAGATTCAATATTAATTATAGATTAAAAACGATATTCTATACAATAAGACGATTATATATTTGTCAGATTAATTGATTGAATGCCATTTAATGTTGAATGGTTAAGTTGAATTAAATTAATTATCAAAGGAAAAGAAAATGTTTGGGACTTTTCTAATGTCCCATAGCCTTTCTTTCCATTTTTCCTTTCGAGACGTAACCTAGAGGGTTTATGTAAATGAAGCTTTTGGATATTGGTTAATATGATACTCTGCATGTACCATATATTTTTATTTGTAAGTGCACTAAAAATAAAAAAAATTAATTTTTAAAATAATATAGTACACTTTAACATATCTTTAAGTGCATTAATTAATGGAACTAAATATGTTATATTTTTGTAAGTTTAGGGACTAAAAGTGTTGAATTGACATGTATAAGGACCAAAAGTGGGGTTTTTTAACTTTTTAATCGAAAAAAACAATTTATTTAACAAAATAATCGTTTTTTTTTTCTATTATTAAAGTAACCTAAGTCGCCATGTGAGATGGCGACTTCATTTGAAGTCGCCATCTCACATGGCGACTTCTATTAAAATTATTAAAAAAAACTATTATTTTACAATGTCGCCATGTCAGATGGCGACTTCCATTGAAGTCGCCATCTGACATGGCGACTTCTACAAATATTATTAAAAAAAACTATTATTTTTACAATGTCGCCATGTCAGATGGCGACTTCACGGAAGTCGTCATCTGACATGGCGACTTCCATAAATATTATATAAAAACTATTATTTTTTGATGTCGCCATCTGACATGGCGACATCCTTTAATTTTTTAAAGGATGTCGCCATGTCAGATGGCGACATTATATTAAAAAATATTTTTTTTTCCGGTGTCGGTATATAAAGACACGGTGTCGGTATATAAAGACAGAAATTTTTTTTGTTTTTAAATATTGTCGCCATCTGAGATGGCGACAATAAAAAAAATTATTTTTTTATTTAATGTCGCCATTTCAGATGGCGACAATAATCAATTATTTTGTCTATAAAACTGAACAAAATGTTACTCCTTTTGAAATATAGCAAATTATCTTCGGCTTTCGAACAAATTCTCTTCAGAATTCGTGAAAATTCAAATTTTCTTCAGAATTCGTGAATATTTCTCTGCAGGTATGTTGTTATAGAAATAATTAAATTTCATAATATTATATATACTGTACTAATTTATAAAATTTGTGTTTATTTTAAGGTATGTCAATTAAAGTTTTGTTGTATTGGGGAGGCAATATATTACAAGATTCAGAATCTGTTAGATATGATCGTGGTCCGTCGAAAGGCATGACAATATCTCGCACTATTAATTATTTGCAGTTAGTGAACGACATATATGATATTACTGGCATCGACCGTAACCAGTTCATTATGAAAATATATTGTAAATATATATTTAGTGATTTTTCTGGGATAAAACAAACAATTTTTCCCGTTGACAGTGATTACAATTTAGCATGGGTATTGGATTCTGAACAAAATTATAGTTGTTTGGAGATGTATATACAAACAGAACGGAGAGATTATGATTTTATTACAGAAATGCCAACAAGTGGTAGTGGTCCATTTGTAGTAGATACAGAAATGGCAACTACCTCTAGGATTCAAGATGATGCTCCTATAGTTGCTGACAATATTGTTCCCGAGCCATTAGCAGACAGTTTTGTGGATTTTGGAGATGATTTTCAGACTGAACCGGAGGGAATTCCATCTGAGGATGAGTCTGATGACGATGAGGTTGATATTGAAGAAGTGCCAGATAATGTAGCAGACACAACCACAACAAATACTCATGCCCTTTATCCAACAATTCCATTCTTCTCAATGACACATCCCGAAGTATTTGGAGACTCATTAGACATTCCAACAGGTAGATGGGGGAGTTACTACGACTACTCGAAAGGGGATATCCATCTAGATATGGTTTTCAAAAATAAAGCTCATTTGCAGGCAGCTGTAAAGGATTACTCTGTACGTGTTGCGAAACGGGAGTACCGCGTTGTCAAGAGTACAAAAACATTGTGGAAAGTGGTGTGCAAACACAGTACAGAAGATATGTTTTGTAGATGGTACCTGCGGGCCTCGTTGAAGAAAAAAGTTGGTTTATTCAAAATAAACAAGTATGGAGGTTCTCACACTTGCCTTTTGAGTGAGCTGTCGGTCGATCATGCAAATTTGGACAAAAACATGATTGCTAGCTTGTTAGTGGGAATTGTTCGGCGTGATCCAGCTTACGAAATAAAGTATGTAATTCAAACAGTGAAAGATAAATATGGATTTGAGATCTCCTATGCCAAAGGATGGTTTAGTTTACGACGTGCTGTTGAGAATGTGTACGGAACATGGGAGAGCTCCGTGAGGAAATTGCCTTACTATATGGGAGCTTTGCAAAAATGGAATCCCGGCACAGTCGTTGAGTGGGTTCACCTTGAAAATGCCAGACCAATAGAAAAGACTTTGAATTACGTGTTCTGGGCCTTCCATCCATGTGTACAAGGATTTCAGCATTGCCGCCGGGTAATAAGTGTGGATGGAACACATCTGTATACGAAATATCAACATAAGATGTTGATTGCCGTGGCAATGGATGCGAATAATCAAATCTTACCTTTGGCATTTGCAATTGTTGACGAAGAAAACTTTGTGTCATGGAGATGGTTTTTGGAGATGATTAGCAAGCATATTGTGAGAAGATCTGAGGGTGGTGTATGTTTGATTTCTGACCGTCATCCAGGCCTCATTGCTGCAGCCGATTGTATTCCTGACTTCAAATCACCCCTTGGAGTACATCGATTTTGAGACATGTTTGTTCAAACTTTAATAGTCGCTTCAAATCCGTTCATTTGAAAGACTTGTGTTGGAGAGCGGGATCAGAAAATCAGGTCAGAAAATTTGATCGCACAATGGAAGAGATTAAACTTATAAAACCAAGGGCTTTTTCCCTTTCTCTGATGACGTGCACAACTCACGATATAAGTATGCCAATACAGCACTGCCCCAACTATATGTACTGGCAGAGTCGATATCCTCCAACTTTTGTAAATATAATAATCTAACAAAATTGCCTGAGGAATCAGGGCACATAATCCCCCCTAACATCAATAACGCACAACCCCTTGTGAACTTAACAACATCATCTGCTGTACTATTTTCATCCAATGGATTGAGCAGCAAATGATTATGCAAAGCAACTAATTTCAAACGTGCGCCCTTAAGGTCTGTGATGGCTGGTAAGAAACCTAAATATGTATGGCAATATTCTTGCCAATCGGGTAGAGCCCTATCAATATCAATCCCCGACACTACGATGCCATCTACTGGCAACGCCCATATTACTGCAATGTCTTGCAGTGTGATGGACGCTTCTCCTGATCTAAAATGAAACGTGTGTGTTTCACGGCGCCATCTCTCAACTAAAGCCGTGATCAGGTGCATGTCAAGTTCAATCTTACCACACCTATAGATACCATAAAATCCAATAACGTGCAATAAATTAACAACACGTATATCTAATGGACACATATCCCAAAAATAGCTATCTGGGTTTCTCACACGAAGTATACTATCCATATCACCTGCCCATACATCCTCAGATCGATGTGTAGACTGCAACGACAAAAGATGTGTGTCAACCGGGCCTGGTTGTCTCATTTGATCCATCCTGAAATATAATACAAAAATTAACAACATTAAACTCAACATTACAAAAACAACCCGTCTGTCGCCCACCGCCGCCGCCCACCACCTGCCACCGCCGCCGGCGGCCGACGCCGCCGCCGGCCACCACCGCCTGTCGCCGCCTCCATCTTCGTCAACTTAAATTTTAATATTTCACATCACAAAAATATACTCCAACAAGTAATATACTCCCACTACATATATTAAAATCATAATTTATCTACGATACATAAATAACAAAATTAAAAAGCTTACCTTAAATATTTTGGAAATAGCTTGATTTTTGAAGAAATGTTAGGAAGAAAATTTGAGAACGAACGGATGAAAGATTTTGCGGCGGAGCTGAAGAACGAAGAAGAAACGAAGAAGAAGAGAAATGGTGCGGCGGCGTGTTGTTTTTAGGTTATAATTCATTGGTGTCGCCATCTGAGATGGCGACACCAATAAATATTATTGATGTCGCCAACTGAGTTGGCGACATCAATATAATTTAATGGTGTCGCCATCTCAGATGGCGACATCCATATAAATTAAATAGATGTCGCCAACTGAGATGGCGACATCAATAAATTATATTGATGTCGCCAACTCAGATGGCGATATCATAAAAAAAAATTTTTTTGTTAAAGTCGCCATGTGAGATGGCGACTTCAGTTGAAGTCGCCATCTCACATGGCGACTTAGGTTAGTTTGATAATAAAAAAAAAAATTCGGTTAAATTGTTAAATTATTTTTTAAAATCGAATATTTAGTTAAAAAACCCCCAAAAGTGTTTTAAGTGTAAAGAATAGGGACTAAAATTGTATTTATCCCCCTCATAAATCGATTTAGAAGATTGACAATCAAATTAACCGATATTTTTTTAAAAAAATAAGATAATTTGATTTTAAAATAAAAAAAGTTAAAATTAAAAACTAAAAAAAATCTGTTATTTCTATTAACTGGTATTTTTTAAACTAAAATCAAAATCGAACAGCATTAACCGATATTTTAAAAAATCAAAAAATTAATTAATCAAATCTAATTTCTAAATTAATTCGATTTTATTTGATTAATTCGCTTAACCGATATTTTGCTAACTTTACTATTAGTAGAATAGGAAATAACTTTGAGGAATTCTCATCTGACAGGAAAGCATAAAGTGCTTGAAAACATGCACAACTACATTTTACAGTTTTCTTGGCTTTATCATCGTTTCAATAATGCATAATTCCTTCTCAAATTAATAATTATAATTGAAATTGTTAAATTTTTTTCCCAAAAAAAAAAAAAAACAGTGGAATCCTGTTACAATATGAGTTGTCAAACTTGTGATGAATTTTCCTAATTGAGTACAAATTTTACAACGACAACTCAAGACTAGCCTGATGGTTTGTCATCAGACTCCCCTCATGTTGATGAAGGATCGAGTCCCATTTTCCAAATATTATAGTTGTAACAGTGATAAAAAAAAATTCCTAATTTTAACACTAGAAGATTACAAAAAACATCATTTACTTAGTTCAATGTGAATTAATTAATTAACAAAAAAAAGTATAAGATTTTTTGTAATTAAATCATTTTTAAATGAAGGTGCAAAGGGTAGAAAGCATTTAATGTGAATTTTGAAAATCAAAATTTAAAAAAAATTAATGACAATATGCATAAGTTTCAAGGCGCATAATCTTTTCCAAGATATAAATTACGCTCACACCACCGATCTCAAAGATTAACCTTATATGCCTAACATACATATACATAAAAATTAAATTTACTGATAGCAATTTCTGAGTGCTGCCGGTGGTTTGTGAAGGATTTGGATTCTGAAAATGGAAGCGACTTTGATGAGGTTTGGTGACGAACACAGCACGTTGGTGGATCAATATGAGCGGCGTTCCTTTGAGGTGCAGTTGAACCAAGCCATTCTGGGACGTAGTCTTTCTGAGCCGGCTGCACAGCCTTGCCTGGTTCCCAAGCCAAGAGGCCGAGAGTCCGGTTTCCGGAAGGTAATGAAGAAGATATTGGGACCATTTCTTGGAAAGAAGATGATGAGTCCAAGCAAAAATGCTATCTCAAATCCTAAGGACCCCTTTTTTCTCTGGAAAACATGCGGCAGATCATTAAGGGTCTGATTCATTGGTTCTGTAATCAATGCCACTCGTCTGGGTGTAGGGAAGATCAGATTCTGTGGTATATCATTTTGTTGTACTGTATTACAATGTATATTCAATCAATCCTTACAGCAAGAATTTTCCCCTTATCAGTATTCTTCTTCTCCTTTTTTCTTCGTGCATGGCCGTTCATATTCCACATCCACAAAAGGAGTGGTTGGTATGGTATGGTATGTGGTTACTTAGGGTGAATTTAAAAAAATAGTCCATAATAAAAGGTACCTTGTTATTCCAGAAGAGCAAATTGATGTCCATGCCTTCCTTTAGCCAGACGAAATCCCTCATAAGTTGTCTGGAATGAATTCCACGTATCAATAATCAAACTAGCCGATTAGTACAACAGCCCCATGTATCACTAGACTAGCATTTTCCAGTCATCGTTACGTCCTTATATGTCCACTGGATTCTAGTACAATTAGATGGTGTCATTTGTGTTGAAGATGAAAGATATATAATATGAATCGTTGCAAAATATATTTAATGAATTGAAACTGAGAATGGAAAAGTCGAAAAAATACGAATGGAGGAAAAATAGACGGAAACAGACAAAGAAACACTGCCCGGGAGAAACCTAGGCAGCCCGGGCAACAGGGTAGGCGCTAGGGCGCAGCTTGGAGGAGTCCTAGCGCCATGTATTCTGACCATTAATGATATGTACAATTTTTTTTGGAAGAGTTTTTTTGCACTTTCGCGTATAGTTACGATTTTTCATGAAAAAAAAGTTCCAAAACATGTCTTTTGATGATGTCTATTGGTTTATTATAAATAGAATAATTCTTGGATGAACTAAACACACTTTTGAAGAGATTAAACACAATATCAAAGCAAATTTATGCAGATTTTCACATTGTTCATCCGTTGTTCTTGTTTGAGTGACTTTAAACATGGGTGTTTTAAAGGATTCGTGATTTGTTTGAAGTGCTCCTATGACGAATCGTAGTCGTTGTATCTTGGAAAATGATTGCCGCTAAATCGTGAGCACCATAGCAAAGTAATATCATTTCAAGGACGGAGATTAGAAATGTCGTCTCGATATTCATCCCACAAAGTCATTATGTAACTTTGCCTAAAAGATACATCCTGACATATATTCATTCCAACATGAGTTATAGAGCTTCATCTGTTCACATACTTAGTTAAGATGGTCGGGTTGACAAACAAGTACCCAAAATAATCGATTTGAGCATCCAGTACATGACTTGCACTAGAGATGAAAAACATTAACTATCATTTTGGACCCAAATCCATAACCACATGCCGAGCTGAAATCGAACTATTCTTGTCATAGTTGGTAATTTTACTTGTTCAAACAGAGGAGTTTTGCATTCAAACTGAATATTATCACTTCTATGTCTCTGATTTGGATGATGAAAAGCTGGATAAGAAAAATATGTTGAGACAACATTTTAACGAAATTGGAAGTACTAAACAACTAAGTCCATGAAGACATATTGAGCACCATCTCTGTAAGTGAACTGTTTGGAGCGCTATCGAAACATGATGTTTGAGCTGCTATATATTTGAAAAGTTTTTAGTTGTATCGTTACCACTAGTTATAATTTTAGCAGGAAGTGTTTTATTGTACAACTTGTATTATAGTCAAGGTCACTATTCAATTTTCATTACCTACAATAATTGAGGAAAATGATTGTTGAGAGCAACAATTGCTTTTGCAAGGAAAGCGATCAAAACATGACTCTTGAATTACTGTATGATTTAAAAGATTTGAGTTATATCGTTACCAATATCTATAACTTTTTGGTGAAATGGGAAACGTTTTTTATCCTATGCTGTGTACAATATGGGGGAATAGAGCAATAAAGCAGCTAATAGGAATAACTCAAACTCAAGTTTCCACACAAAATATCCTGGCTTCATATATTTGATATTTATTGGAATCTAATCAGAGGAAATTTAACTTCTCCACATGTAGGTCATATACTCGTAGCCCAAATATGTTAGGCCAAGAAAGTCAATACAAGTCCCTATATGTCAAGAATATGCTAGAAAGGATTGTGAGGAAAGGAGAAAAGGTGACACGTGGGAAGAAAATATTGTCAAAATCCACTAAGAGGGATTGGGTTGATCTCCGATGCACTTTTAGAGACATCTCAACCATACATATAGAAAAAGCGACAACTCAGCCACCAAGAGAGATCATTTATTATATTTTTTCGGTTATTGCTAGTAAGTACCGGTGGCAAGATTAATCTTTTTCTCTCTTTTACATGGCATATTTATCGTTTAATCAATTTACCTCCAAGTTCCAAGTTGCATTTCATTTGGAAATTCTGTAATTCTTGTTCTGTCACTTGTTTTTGAGTTGCTGGATATTTGGTTCTAACATATTATATAACCTTAGACCTCTTCTAGTTATGTTTCACAATCCAATCAATCAAATTCCGGGAGGCTCCATGAAGTTCTTATTTCAAATTTAAACCCCCTATTGCTGAAACAGTATTGATTTTCAATCGAGTTTATTGCTATGTTTGCAATTTTAAAAAGAACTCATATCGCCCAAGAATGACAATGTGCAGGTATATTAAGAGTAGTCAATTGAATATCCAATAGTGAGGGTGAGCCTTGACGCAACGATAAAGTTAGTTATGTGGGGTTACATGTGCGAGTAGCAAAAGCAGCCACTTACATCGCAAGGAAAACTGTGTACATTAAGCTCAAAATAACTCAAATCATTTTTCGAACCCCGCGCTTAAAGTAAGTTTTATGAACCGAGTGTTATTTTGGCTATTTAGCGTGTAATTATTTCGTGAATTCGTATTGATTACAACAATTATAGTGGTGGGATGTTTTGCATATTATAAAGAAACCAACAGCATAACACCAAAGTATCATTGTCGCCCCCTCAATATGTAGACATGTGTTTTGTCTATGAGAAATGCCATAAAATTATGTTTCACAGGCATTCTAGTTTTAATATTTTTAAGAAACAATTTTCTAAATAAATAACTATTTTTTTACGAATGATATCATTTTTATAGTTTTGAAGTAATATTTCCAAACTAATAAATACAATTAGAAATTTAAAATAGAACTTTATGTTTAAAATTAAAGAAATATGATCCCTATTTTTTTAAGGCGGAAAACTGGTCAAATTATGCTTAAGCACAACTCGAACTTGAATCTATCAAAATATATGAGTTTTTATATATTCCAGCTAAAAATTCCCTCTTTTGCGAAAGAAGAACAGCTTAAAATGTCCAATTATTTAGTGTAATGAACAAGATACAAGCATCAAAAAACCTTGATCAAACGAAATATCCCTTATGTTAGATTGATCAAGCCCAACAATACACTTATATTTAGAATGAAATTCATAGATTTCGACATCAAATGGAGCTCATAGATGTTAACGCCTTCTAGATAGCAAAATAAGATAGCAAAATACGGTTGAAAAGAACACGACTCGGAGTTATAAACAAAAAAAAAATTGTCAGCCCAAATGGCTTAACGAAAGATAACATGTGAAGTATCCCATTTAATCCTTTCTTTGGTTCTTATGAACTATCACAATTTATTGACTCAAGAAAAGTAAAACATGTTTTCTAATGTCATGCCGAAAAACAATGTAAAATTCCAATAGCTCAAATAAAATACAAACAACAAACAGAAAATCCGAAGATCATATGATTCACATACTTAGGGACAACACAATTATACACTTTCCTAATGAAAAAAACACCATATTTATTTATTACCATTATAGATATATATACACACATATTATCCTTCAACGCTTCAAAACATAAATATATAATTAATTAATCACAAAAAGGCTCTAATTGTTGTTTCAGTCATCACCGGATCTGTCCTCATTAATCTCCTCGAGAATCACAACAAGCGCAACAATGAAAGCTTGGTCCACATTAGGATACACTGTCAACCCAAAAGTATCTTTACCAAGTATGACACTTTGGGCAGTGTATTTCCTGTGCATCTGCATTTTCCATTTCAATAACTCAAATCATCAGTCATCACTTATGTGTGTGTGTGTGCCTGTGTGATTGATGGTGGTGGAATCATTTACCTGTGCAACGACGTTAGAAGATTTTCCAGAATAAATGATGCAGGATCTCTCGAACCAGCTGCCTTCAATCCTGAAATCACACGCATGGCTGGTGTTGGATGCCAAGAACACATCCAGCTTCGTCCTCACCGTTGGTAAGATTGAAGACTTCTTCACGCTGAAGAGAAGATCCTTTGTATTTGTGCTCTCTCCTCTGTAAACCACCCATTTTCTATGTGGAGATAGCCACTGAAATCAGAAAACAACATTCTTGAGAACTCTAGTTTTCCAAGAATTTAATAAATAAATAAAAAAAAAAGACCTTTTGGTGAAAATTGATTAGGGGTTTTGCAGCAGCATCGTACAAAACGCGGCGATCATGGAGGCTGAAGAGTTTGCTTTTGACTCTGAACATTAAGTTACCGTTTGCATCAGTAACTCCGAAACTACCCTCCAACAAAGTCATCAGCTTCCGCGCAATCGTTAGATCAACTGGATAACCCACGCAATACTGGGGGCTGATCACCGCCAGTTGCTGAGGCCCTGGCGCATAACTTGACCCACCCATCATCTGTTGCTGAGCCCCTGGCGCATAACTCGACCCACCCATCATCTGCTGCTGAGCCCCTGGCTCATAACTTGACCCACCCATCATCTGCTGCTGAGCCCCTGGCGCATAACTTGACCCTCCCATCATCTGCGGAGGCACTGGCGCATTTGATCCACCCATCATCGTAAGTGTATTTTAGTTGCAAACAAGAACAGCAATATCGGTGAGATTGGACGTTAATATTCACAAATATAACTGTGTTTCAATATCTCTGATGGGTATTTGGCTTTATCATCAAAGAATTTATAGGAATTGAATAAATTTGGAAACGATAAGCTTCCTTTTTTTTCGAATAAGAGAGAAAGGTGTCAAGATGGGAGTCGTTGGATCTATTTCCGTGTCATCTTGATTAGCTTGAGATCAATCATTATCTGTAACACGTTCCCCTACAGCAGGATAATTAAAAGTTTGAAACATTTTCCTTTTTCAATGTACACATTTAATAGCTTAATATCTAAGCAATAGTGCTCGTTTTCGATACAGGAACTACGATTATTATTGTAAATTAATATTATTTCTCCATCCAAAGGCAGCCAGATCATGTCAATCATCCATGTCCTCGTTGATTCTATCAAGTAGCACCGCCAACGCAACCGCCAACGCAACGACAAACGAATAGTCAACATTCGGACTCACTGTCAAGCTCAACGTGTCCTTTCCCTTCATCACGCACCTAAACCTGTGCTTCCTTTGCACCTGTCAAGTTTTTAAAAAAATAAAAACAAAACAAAATTAATGTCGATTTTTGGAATTTAGTTTTTTAACACAATCTTTAAATCGTGATAGTTGTTTAACCTATCTAACCAGGTCAGCCTATTAATTTTGAATCACAACTCCGCTCATGCCTTGTTATGCTCGGGATCCGGAAAGGAATTACCCACTCTTGGCCACTCTTGGCCATTTTAAAATATCTCAATATTCTAAACTATAAAATGTTTACCTGTGCAATGGCTGTAGAATGATCGTATATGATACATGACCTCTCCAACCAATCAGCAACAACTTTAAAATCCCACGAATTATTTTCCTTCTTGTTGCCCAGAAGAACATCTATTTCATTACTCCTAAATTGGGCAGCACTAAAAACAACATTATCAGGATCTGAACTGTCTCCCTTGAAAACTTGCCATCTTCCGTGTGCACTCCAAATCTTAAAATACAGAGCCAGCATCAAGTCAAGAAGAGGAAATTCATTTAATATCGAAATATTTTAAAGACTGATAAAGCTTCCTAAATACAAACACCACCTTTTTCTTCAGAGTGGCGATGGTATTGCCTGCAGCATCAAGGAGGACATGGCGGCTGTGAATACTCAGAAGTCTCTCTTTCACGTTAAATATAATATCGCCTTTATCATTGGCGACCATAAAAGTGGTTCCACTGATGGGCATGATCTTCTTGACAATCGTTAAATGTGTTTCACATGGAAAACAGAATTGTGGGTTGATTACAGCAATCTCACTATCCATTTCCTTTCTCAAATCTTTTAAGTAAAAATTTCAGTTGTGTGGCGAGATAGGCCTATGGATGTTTAATATGCATTCCGGTAGCATAATTGGAAGGTTCTGTTTGAGCATTAGAGGTTATGCCGCAAGCTGTGCCTAATTTAATTAAGAAAAAAGTTACACATTACAGAGAAGAATATTTCTATTTTGTCATACATATTACATAGTTGTTGATCTGGGGCGTGGCATTGCTTTTCTTTTATGACTTACCTTAAAAACAACAATAGCATACCATGCTCATGCATATAGAATTACTTATTGATCTTAACTCATGCAAATTTAAAAAAAATAGTGTTAATTTTCAGAATTTAGCTTTTTAGTCCGACCCTCTTAATTATAATAACCTTTTAGCCTTATCTAACCCGATTAGCCCTAGATAATTTTTAATCATGGCTCAGTGCATGGCATCAATATCGATCTTAACCTTCTAATGTTATTAAAACCACATCCATACTGTTGTTACCTTGGAACATAAAATTAAGACTGGTTAAGTGATGTGGAAGCAAGTTTCGGATTCGTTTATCTTACTTCATTTAGATAGCATATGCATGGATTTGTTGTAAACTAGTTCTCCTTCGTTAAGGAAAGAGGAGGCCAGGTGGGACAGGACTGTATTCCATGTTCTGATAATCATCCTTAATTGAGAGGCTAGAAGAGATTGCAGCCAATGGATTGTGATAGGAACTATGATTCACGCACACAAAAGATAGAATACAAGAACACTTCACCCGAAACATGATGGAATTTTGTATATTTAAATGAAAAAAACAAAGGAAATATGACTCTGCTAGATTTTACTCAGGAGTGGAAATCCTCTCCTGCCCAAGCTTTGGTCCGTAACAGATTGAGACAGGACCATTGCTGGATAGTGGTGACCACCATCAAGTGCACCATTGCATGCAAGCCAATTGCAAGCAACTTGGAATCTGAAATGAAATGCACTCTCCACACAATGGCTATCCTTTTCCCTTTTTCTGGAAAATGGAAATCATACATTATTGGCAATATTTCTGATAACAATCTGCAATGCCATTAGTATCCACGATAACAGGTTCGTAAACACTTGGAGGTATCTTTTTCGTTGTTTTAGTGAATTTTGTGTGAAATGATTATACAAAATCTCTATCACAGCAACAAGAACTGCAAGAATCCGTGAAATTTTACTTAGAAAAAACATCAGGTCAATCAAGATAGAATAAGAATCAAGGAGGTTGGTAATGATCTATTTTCTTTTGAAGGAAAATATGACCACCAAAACAGGCGTTCCTCGTGCTTATTGAATCAAAAGCTGAAAATGTACAGTTCTAGGTTGAACCAACAAACCAAAAAATAACCCTGTGCAGTATCAGGCATTCTGCAGACATGGACACAACAGGACATAGGTGCGACACGGTGCCGAACACGCCACATGACGTGTCCTACATTTTTTTAGAAAAAATGTCGGACACGTCGTGGACACAGGAAAAGAGAATTTTTTATTTAAAAAAATTTTTGTAATAAAATTATAAAATAGAAAAATGTTAAAAAATATATTTTTTTAATAGAAAAATGTTAAAAAAAAAGTTTTAACGTTTTTTTATGTAGCTTGGTGTAGTTTAAGTGGTATTTGTTGTAGTTGAGTCATGAGTGGTATTTGATATATAAAAAAAGAAAAAAAAAGAGAGAAAACCTTATAAATTGTTTTTTATGTTTATATGGTTTGAGTGATATTTGTTTTATGATTTAATTAATGAACGATGTATCTACAACTTTACATCTTTTTTCAATTTTATTATTCAAATATTTGATAAATAAATTTTTTTCTGAATTTTAACATAAGATATATATGTAGAATCTATATAAAAGAAATTAAAAAAAATATTGACGTATCCTAAATGTGACGTGTCATGTAATTTTTTAAAATCCGTGTTCTCGTATCAGTATCTCCGTATCCGTGTCCATGCATCATATATATATGGTTTAAAACAAATAGCATATATTGTATTGTCGGGCTAGTGTGGAGGTTCACGATGAATATCCACTTGCCAAACGTGCTGACGGGCCCTGCTTATCTTCTCTTGTATTCTACACCTTTTTTCTAGAGGAAATTACAAGAAGGTACCACTTTTTAAAACATCTTTCAACTAAATCACCCAAAAAAATCTTCTTTCAACTAAATACATCTTTTAAAAAATTTATTTCAAATAAGTCCAATTTATCAAACCCTAATATTATTAGTCCATTAAGATGATTAAAATACCCTTGCTCTACACCTTCATCCCCAAGCCTTTGCCTACTTTCCACCATCGCGTTTCTCTCTGAAGCTTCTGATTTGTTTCTGATTTTTGTTCCGCAATTCTGCAAAGGATTCTTCGAACAAATTGAGATAATTTCATTTGGAATCACTTTATTAGGTTGTGTTGTGTGATCGTATTTACAATTTGTGTTGTGATTGTTGTTGATTCCTTGTTCCCTCTCAGTGAATTGTTTCTAATGCTCTGGGTGTTTGCTTGAATTCTGATTTAGCGACTAACTTCTGATCGAATTTCAGTTGTTCTAGCCTCGCGTTCTTCGATCGTGATTTTCTAAAATCATTGAATTATTTTTCGTTGAATTTTGGATTAATTTTCTTAAGTTGAACGCTCAATTTTGGGGCAGAAAACGTGAATCTAAAAAAATTAAGGAAATTATTCATTTATCCTCATTCTCGTTGTTTTGAATTTCTTTCCAATTCGTGCATTCGGTTTGCATTCCTTGCTTATATTGTTGAATCGATCATTTGATACAAGAACGATTTGGTGGTACAATCGCTTTATTTGATTTTGATTATTTAATTTTTACATGCACCGACTGAATCTGTCGGTGCATGTAATTTCATGCACCAATCGAGTCTATCGGTGCATGTAAATTACATGCACCGATAGTCTCATACGCATGCATTGAGGTAGTTTTTTTTCCTGCGGTGGACTTGTTACCATCTGTGTCTATCGGTGCATGTGATTTACATGCACCGATAGAAACATATGAGATAGTTTAATATGCATAATCTATCGGTGCATGCGATTTACATGCACCGGTAGATATAACACCGGTAGAGTCTATCGATGCATCTAAATCACATGCACCGATAGACTCAAATGCATGCGTTGAGGTTGTTTTTTTTTCCTGCGGTGGACTTGTATCATCTGTATCTATCGGTGCATGTGATTTACATGCACCGATAGAAACATATGAGACAGTTTAACATGCATAATCTATTGGTGCATATTACTCATGCGATGCATGTAAAATTGAGTAATGAGATGCATGTAAAATTACTAATGCGGTGCATGTAAAATTAATCATGTGGTGCATGTAAAATTACTCATGCGTTGCATGTAAAATTGAGCGGTGCATGTTAAAATCAACTAATGCGGTGCATGTTAAAATCGACGGTGCATGTAAAATTACTAGTATCGTTCATGTAAAATTGAGCGGTGCATGTAAAAATTGACTCATGCGGTGCATGTAAAATTACTCACTCGGTGCATGTGAAAATGAGTCATGCGGTGCATGTAAATTACTCACTTGGTGCATGTGAAAATGAGTCATGCGGTGCATGTAAATTATTCTTGCGGTGCATGTAAATTATTCTTGCGGTGTAGCGTGTTTTCATAAGTGGGGTTAGTTTGGTCATTGTATTCAAAAATGGACTTAGTTGAAAGAACTTTTTATTGGGTGACTGGGCCGAAAAACCTTTTACCTAATGATACCGGCCCGAAATTTTCCCTTTTTTCTAAATATTAACATGGCCTGATAACGGCTTTTAATGATTCAAAATTCAGATCACAAGATTTCAAATCTATCTTCTTTTGACTGTTTATGTTGCTGCATGACAAAGTACTCATAATATAACGTGTTCGGTTCTTTAAATGTTGTATAAACTGTTTTGAATAATATTGACAGAACTAACATTTGATTGTCGTGAATTTAACTTAATGTATGATTAAAACGTGTTCGACAAGATTGAGTGGTCATGAAGGGAGAGTTGGGTACATGATGTGTGGGCGGGTAATGCACGTACCGTGTTTCCCCATCATGTATAAGTATGCAGATTTTCAAAAATGCATCACGGGCAACATGTTCATCATCTCCAGATTGGTTCTTCTTTTTCTGTTTTCACCTTTTTACCCTTGTTTACCACAGGTTGAGGAAAAGGGGAATAGTGGGTTGAGATGGTGATTAAATAGGTGGAGTTGTGTGGCAAACTCACTGGACCAATGAAAAAAGGAAGAGGGTAGCTGTGATGGTGTTTGTGGAAATAGTAATTGGTGCATATGACGACCCAATGATGTTACGCGTATGACAAAAACCCGAATTATTTACTTACAATAGCATTCTCAATTCTGCGCAGGTGCATCACAAGGTAACAATGCCACATTTCATCACTTCCCCGATGCTTCTTCAGAGGGAGTTCTGGTAGTCATCTGATCAACAGCATGCACTGTGTCCTGAAGTTCTTCCCATATTGCCTTGTACACCATCCTCTGCCTATTCACAGCAGATTTACCCTCAAAATCTGTAGAGATTACTTCAATGCTGCAAGAAAGTGTAGAACGGAATTAGAGGGCTCTAGCGTCCAAACCAAAGTATGATATACTAGCATGAGAACATATATTCAGTATCACCAGAAGTAAACTAACAATAAGCTGGGGAGGGCAGAAACTGAAAGATCCCCATTTAACAAATGTGACCCAAACTACAAGTGAAGAGAAAAGCTAACCTAATATGGCGACCATCACCATAAGCATCCTTCACAATGACCGACTCTGCACTTAGCTGTTCCTTGATCTGCCAACAGTTATAAGAAAGACAATTCGAAAGAGTAAATACATACAAGCCTTTACCACAAACCAATATCCAGTAAGCAATCAACAATAGAAGTGAATGAATGAACACTTTTGTATTCCTCTCTTGATAAGAATGTGGAATCATATTTGTGTGAATATCTGACCCTGTATCCTTCAAATTTTCCTCGTGCACTAAATTCAGTTTTTAAAAGAAGATAGCGATGATTTAAACACCCAGTCCAGCTGATCAGCAAGACGAAGCATGAAGTTTCATTTTTTCTTGAGAGGTAACCGAGGGATATTAGTTTGCAAACTTGTAGTCACATAGAATCAGCATAGGAGAAGAGAAGTTAAAGTCAAAGTTATCATTTTATTGTATGTTTGCAGCTGATAAAATTTTATTTGATCACTTTGGCATTCATCAGTGTTTCTTGATTAGGCTTCTTGAGAACTTAAGACTTAATCTTTGACTCGTCCCTAATATTTCTGATCGTTAGCCACCCACCTCTCACATAAAAAGAAAAAAGGTTATTCTTACCACCCTCTTTGTCCCATATGCTTCTTTTTTACGCAAGATTAGACCAAAAGGTCCACTTTCTAAACCAAATCAAAGCAAAAAGTATTCCAAGACTAGAATCTTTCAAACAACACAACCTCCCATAATCAGTCAACACCATTTTCTCTTAGTTATTGAGGAGACAGCTCAAATCACAAGACTATGTAGTCTATATGTTCCTGAAAATCCTACAACAAATATGCTCCAATAGTTATAAGCAACCAAATGAATGTCTTTGTGGTTGCTTAAACGTCCTTGAAGCCTCAAAGGCTGAACTTCCAATTAAGTTCAGAATAACAGCTTGTTGAAAACTACTCATCTGACTGTTTATATACCACCGTAATCCTATAAATTAAATGATTTTTCTATATTTCTGTAGGTATCCTTTTTCTTCTTTTTAAATGTGATGTTTTACGCAAGAATCAGGCAATTGAAGCCGACTCTTGCGGGGAAATAATAATGTCCGATAAGTATCACGGAAATTAATATGGAATGAGTGAAAGACCTTCTTCTCCATTGATTCTATCAAAGGAGGTTCGATGTAAGTCGGATTGTCAGTTGCCTGGATACAGAAACTTCGACGGCAGTGCGTGATCCTGGTTGGGCTATCAAATCAGGAAAGAGGAAGCTCCGTCGAATAAGATGAGCGACATCTGGACAGATGATAGCTTCCCCTCGTTGAAAAGGACATCGTTTCCCGCAGACATGGAAGTCTACCAACCACTTGCAGAACGGTGAAGTTTGGCCGGATTAGCAAGGCTCTCGTCGCCATTTATACGGATCAACTGTTGTTGAGAAAGGCAACGCCTCAACGATGACCTAATAACGCCTCTGCAGAGACGTATCCCGGTTCGAGAGTAAAGACCTGTTTGGACTGGAGTATTTTTCGGTTGGTCCCCGACTCCTCTCGGGTTTACGGGACCTTTTACTATTACTTTTTTATTATTATTTACAAGGTATCCAGGCTTTCGCCTGACTAATCATTGGGTGATGGAACCGGCCTCTCAACGCCGCCACCAGGTAAACCGAGGGATGTGCCCAAGCTGACAGACATCTGTGGGAGAGGATCTACAGGCCACGACCCCAGAGCACACCCCCACAATATTTCAGTAGGGAATGCGAACCACACGGGAATCGAATCTGGCGCCGAGGGAATACCCCCTACGTCACCACAGACCTTACCAACTCGGCTATGCCCCTTGGGGCACCTTTTACTATTACTTTTACGGTGTTTGTATGGGCCAATTTATATTTTGCTGTGGGTTGGTTTTTGACATTAGTCGGACTCTTTATACACACTGACAGTTGTTACTTATCATAAATTCGATTATGCTCAAAAAAATAATAATAATTACACGCAAATAAAATTTGGTTATCTATTTATTTTTTTAACCGAAAACAAGGAATATCATTAAACTAGCGATATTAAGATTTTCTCTCTCTACAATGACAGTTGGGTTGGATAATTTCCTTCTTTACGAAGCTTTTTACTGGTTTCTCTTTTGGTTTTTCATGGCTGTCGTAGTCCAAGTTCTTCTTCGAACCCCGGTGGAAGTTATCAAAACTTAGATTTTGGTATCTCATCCCCATTTGGGTTTCTTCGTTCATGATGTATGTTTTCTCCTTTCTTTGCTCCTCATGTGGATGTGATTTCATGGCCTCTTTGGATTTCTCCCTGTGCTCCTTGGTGATACTTCTTTTGTCAACCTTACATGGTTGTCTATCGATGTTTGTCATGACGTGATGCTTCTTTTCTTGAAAACTCACACACACACACACACACCAAAAAATGACATTATTTTAAATACTCAGTTTGATTACTGCTTGTAATCTGCTTATCTATCTAACAAATTGCAAGTCTAATTTGTTTTGTTTCCAAGTCTTAACAGGATTTGTTGTTCAAATAGTCAAGCAAGAGTCTTCAGTGCTAAGTTTTTGTCATCACCAAAATGGGGAAATTGTTGGGAAAACATTTCTAAGTTTTGGTGTTTACAAACATCTACCAGACACAGACATCTACCGGATACAAATATCTATCGGATACAGACATCTATCGGACACAGACATCTACCGGATACAAACATCTACCGGACATAGACATCTACCGGACACAAACATCTACCGGATACAAATATCTACCGGATACAGACATCTACCGGACACAGACATCTACTGGACAAAGACATCTACCGAGTGCAAAGATATCAAGAGTGTACATCTACCGAGTACAGAAGAATAAACGCTCACTGAGAAGAATATCAGTAGACGTCTAACTATCAAGCAAATGCACAAGGCAACAAGACAAAACAAATACAATTCATTCTGACAAAGGTACAACAGAGTGCCACACATTGCTATATCTCCGCCACCATTAGCGTCAGAATAAAAGAGCCGTTGCTTAACAAAATTGGAAAGACAATCAGAATTTGGAATGAAGACTGGAAACTGATCTCTTCCAAATATAGAAAAGTTGTCGTTAGACAACTGTGTCTATAAATACATCTAAGTGAAGAATGAATATGTTAGCTGAACCATCTGATCAAACACAAGACAAAATCAACATCAAGCCAATCGTTTAATTGAGATACTCTGAAGTTTCAGCAAGAGCAGCAAAGAACTACTACTAAAATCTTAAAAGATTAAATACAACTGAGTTTGCTGCTCAAAGAACACTCGAAGCAAAATAGTTTTATATCTCGTGTGAGTGTTATAGAATACGTTGTAAACAACTTAGAAAGTTGTGATTGCTAGGAGTTTAGGCCAAGCTGTGTGAGTGCCTAAGGAATGTTGTATACTGTAAAGTGTAAACCAAAGTCTTATAGTGTAACCTTCCTGCAAAGGAAGAAGGGGAGACGTAGAAGCGTTGTGCTTCGAACTTCTAGAAACAATACTTGTGTCATTTACTACTGCAATTTACCATTCAGTTATTACTACTCACAAGTCCAGCAGACATCTTCCGCACTATAATCAATGTCTGCTGACTTGCAACAAATTGAGAAGATACTGCAGTACAGTCTGCAGCAAACTAAGGAAAATCGAAGTTGAATCTAGTATTTATTCAACCCCCTTTCTAAACACTACCCCGATCCTAACATATAACAATAAAGCAGAAGCTGCGATCGCAGCAGTACTTGAGACGAGACCCAATAGAAAATTGTCTCGAACCCAATTTTGAAGGAGGCCCCAACATATTTTAATATTGGGCAAATTTCGGGCCGGCCAAAGTTGGAAAACATTTTTCGACCCAGTCCACCAAAAAATGTTTTCTAATAAGTCCAGTTTTAAAGAAAATGACCAAAATAGGATACATGCACCGCTTGAGTCAAAATACATGCACCGCTGCAGTTGAGAAAAATACATGCACCGCTAGACTCAAGCGGTGCATGGAATTCTTGGATCATTGAAACTTGAAATTTTGAGATTGCTTTCATAGCAGAAGCTCCTCGGCTTGCTCCATACCCACCTCCATCTCTACCTCCATATCCACCATCGCCATCTCGACCTCCGTATCCATCGCCTCCACCATTGTACCCGCCACCATTTCTACCTCCTGTCGAGCCACGAGTGCTTCCTTGGATAGGGGCTCCTTCAGGACCCGTCACATTGGCCGCCTTGGCCCTGCATTCACTGCCATACTCCACGACGAACTCGATGGCCTCTCCGTCTCCGAGGCTGCGGAAACCATCGGTCTTGATAGCTGATTGATGACAACTCTAATATAAAGAACATGATTTATTTACGTAGTAAATAATTTAGAAGTACTCATTACCAATTGAAGCAAAAAGAGCAATCGATATCTAGTAAATGAAGGATTTATTATTCAAATGCATATAAGAATTTGTAACATAATTTTGTAGACCATGCTAGTTACACTTGGATTTGCAGGAAAAAAGAATCGAAAGAAATTGATCAAAAATCATATCCAATCAACTATTTCATAAGAAAAATCGGAAGGGATTGCATTATGCAAAATTAGATAATACATTTGTCGTCAAAACGACAAGATGATAATTATTTAATCGATTATTTACAATATCTTAACCTTATTATTTGATTATATTATAAATATATTGAATATTATACTATTATTGTCTTGTGAAGCGAAATTCTGATTTCATTAATGAATTTACATTAACTAATGCCGATATTATAGAGTTTTGAAATAATTCAGGATAGGGTATTCAAGTGTAACGTAACGCTGTATAATCTAGCATAGGATCTTTAATAAGTAGCCACCAATAAAGTGCACCAACAAGAGATTATTTATATTAGTAAATTACAAAGTCGATTTCGACTACACTGGTTAGTTAACTAATTTTTCCTTTATAGATTTGCTGGCCTCTTTGTTGTCGTAGCATAGTTTGGTTCTGTCAATAATCAACTTGATATGTACGCTGATTCTGCTAGTACTCAGCTGGACTGATACAACATCAAGCGATACAAGTTTTCACACTGAAGCTTTGTCAGTAATGATAACTTTACTGCACACTCAATAGATTATTAGGGTGCTTCGAATCCAACATAAATTATTTTAACAAATATAGTCCCAGGAAAATTATCCAAAAACCTTTTTTCATTTAAAAAAAATGGAATGAACATGTATCGTGTATATATCCATTCAAGAACAAAGCAGCTCACATCGACACACCGTTTTTGCTAAAAGACTATATTCGTTTAGTACTAAAAAATCGAGACTACTATTATATGAATGACATTATTCAATGAGAACATTCTTATAATCTACCGAATTTATAATATAAAACTTGGACATGCAATCAGTCATTTGCTTTAGTTGGCGTAATGGGAATGACTAAAGCTTTATGCTAAAAAATATATATAAAAATATAAAAAACCGAAGCTTTAAAGTGAAGATTACGTTATTATAATGTATGACCACATCAACATTATATTATTAAATAATAAATATAAATTAATTTGGTGACAAACATATATGTTCAGGCAAACAACTTTTTAAGATTCGTGACATCCATGTTCAGCCACAATTAGCGGACACGGGATTATTATTTATAATGGAAACCATGTCTTTTACATAAAATTTGCTCGAGCCCAATACTTTAAAAAAATTATTAAATTAATAATAGTTAGATCACGCCTTTATATTCCAATTAATGTAACACCGTTTGATACTATGGATGAGATGAAATAATCGAGAGATGAATAGTTAAAAATAACGACTCATCTTTCAGACGATGTATTTAGACATATTTAAATAATAAACTTGTGGCCAAAATCATTATTATACACGTGGTAATTATGTTATAATTTATAGATTCCCAAGAAAGGAACATAACAACTTTGTCATTATTGTCTTAAGACTGCCAACTAACATCACAATTGATCTCCCAAGTAAGACAAAGCCAGGATCCAATAATGCACTATGCCTGATGGGTGAACATTTGGTATGTTCGGTTATCAAAATCAAATTTGTTTTAACCGAACTGATTGATTAATTTTTTTTTTTAAAAAATGGATAGATTGATAATCCGATTTACTATTCAAAAAACATAAAAATAGAGAGAATACATTTTTAAAAGTAAAAAAATTTTGATTTATCAATTAACGAATATTTTTTGAATTTAAACTGAGCCGAACTGAATTGATATTTTTAAGTTAAAATCGAACTTATAAATTTACAGAACCAACTTGTAGAATTAATTCGATTAGTTTCATTAAACTGAATTTTCATTCATCCATAGTACAATCCGCATCGCAATGGTTCACACTTCCTATTTTAAGGGCTATTAGTTGCTATAATGTGTACAATATCTCTAAAAGAACAATTTTTAGATGTGAATATTCGTATACAACGTGAGAATCAATATATACCAACCATATTTTAACTACCAATTGTTCCTTTGCATTTTCCAAAAATTCTCCGCATGTAATAAAACAATTATTGTAATTTTTAATTATATTATTTAAATAATATATATATATATATATATATACACACGTCGTTTATAAGGTAACACAGTAAACAGAGAACACAATCAACTCCATCTCCTCTCTCGTTCTCCATAGGTAATATTTACCTTACATGCATACATCTACCACGTGCACCGATGTTGAGAAGCTGAATTTGGAGAATTCCTTGAAGATTTTGAATTTCGGTTAGGGTTTCAAGATAGAAAAATGCCGATGACTAGATACTATATAAGGTCTGAGTACAGTTTAGCCGATCCTCGGCTGTACACTGCCTCCGATAAGGATGATCCGGAGGCATTGCTCGAAGGCGTTGCTATGTCTGGACTCGTCGGTCTCCTCCGCCAGCTAGGGGACCTCTCCGAGTCAGTTTTTAAAATTTAGTGTCTTGGTTTGGATGTTGTTTCTGCTTGAATTTTGCTCTTTTCAATTAAAAATGTCTGAAAATAAAGGTACTTGAGGCTGAATTTGTGTTTGGACGAGTCTTTGGGTTGTGATGTATGTCAAGTTATTTATAGCCATGGGTTGCAACTTCGTTTTTTTTCTTTTCTCTTTTTTGTGTTGTGAGTCCTTTTAAAATTTGTTATTTGGATTCCAACCTCTGAGTTTTCCCCTGAATTTTATTCAACTTCTTTTAATGTGCTTGCTCGTTTTTATGAAATACTGTTCTAGAAATATCACAACAAAAATTACTGTGTTGTTTTATAATCTGGACATGCCATCCTTTTTCATTTATTACAGAAGGTGGCCTTTGGGCCGGCAATGGTTTCTCTAACTATATAGTCCAATGTGAATTTAACTTTCGGGTTATACCAAAGCTGGTTGTTGTGTGTTTCCACATATATTAAGTCTCGCCTGCTCGTATGAAACGAAGATACTTTTACTTTCTGTAATTCTACTCTACTTCAGACTGTTATCCTTTTTTTATTACATACTATAATTTAGTAGTATATGTGGTTGTGAATCTCAAACTTTCATCTTTTTTTTGTTTGGTCACATATGATAGAGTTCTTTCCTGTGTTGTGGACCTGTTTACATTAATGGTGTTATTTCTGAATGTTACATAACCCACCATCAATCAGACCAACTGATCTTCAACTCATATTCTCTTTGACGTACAGTCAGAAATGCCTCTGATAGCTGTTGTCTTTTTTTTATTTTTCTTTGAAGGTTTGCTGCTATGATTTTTCATGAACTACATGACGAAGTGATGGTGACTGCTACAAGAGGACATAACTTAGTATCTCGAGTCCAACAGCTTGAGGCTCAGTTTCTGTACATCGAGAAAGCATTTCTATCCCAGACTGATCATTCTTCATTCGTGTACAATGCTGGTTAGAACAAACTTTTATTCTGATTATACTTTGATTCATCCCTTGCTAGTAATCCTGGTTATCCAGGCTTCTTAGTTGCTTGTCAAGACTCCCTGATGATAATCATCATTTGGTAATGTATTTCTGAGAAATATATCCTTGTGTTTATTCACTCTTCTTGTTGGGACCCGTGCAATGATTGGCTGATTTCAAAGGGCGCACGACGCACAAGACCCTTCTTTTGTCGATTAAGGGTCCATTGAGGAGGGGAATCTCCCGAGCTGGCAGCTGGATTCCATCCTTGTTCCATGGGTTCCCCTCCCTAAGCTCCGCGTGAGGGTGAATAAGAGAATTCACTCCTCCAACTTTTAGCTCTGGAGAGTTCTATGATTTTTATATCTATAAGGATTTTAATTTTTAAAGGGACTCAATCTTTTTTTGCGTCACATCTTTTGTTCAAAGAGGCCTAAATATGCTTGTGGGGTTTAACAGTTTGGTTTAAATACTATGATGCAGGTGTTGATTGGCATCCTAATCTACAGATGGACCAAAATCTAGTGACACTGGGAAATTTACCTCGATTTATAATGGATTCATATGAAGAATGCAGGGGTCCTCCTCGCTTATTCCTTTTAGACAAGTATTAGTCTTTGATCCTTTGTAGATTTGACTAATGTGTCCCATCAAAGTTACCTTCTCATCAATATCAACCTCTAGGTTTGATACTGCGGGAGCTGGGGCATGCCTAAAACGCTACACTGATCCATCATTTTTTAAAAGAGAGACACCTTCCATTAAAATGAATGATACAGATATTCAGAGGGAGAAGAAGATCCGCAGAGCCAAGGTGATTCCTAAACAATTGCCGGCAACTTTTGGCACAGCAACACTAAATTTTACCTCGGAGTCAACCCTCGTTAGCTTCATTTGTCTTTCCGATGGTTAAATTATGTGTTATTTTGTACAGATTATAAGCTACAGCCCATACAAAATATTACCTATACACAGGAACAGAAAAGGGAGGGGGGGGGGGGGGGCGGGGGGGGTGTGTGTGTGTGTGTGTTGCAATCACCCCGTCTCAATGGGCAAAACATTGAAGTTTAACACGTAATTCTTCCAAAAAATTTTGTTTTGCCTCCACCTGTCCCAAATCCTGGGTCCATCCCTTCCTGTATTTTGTATTTGACCTGGATACTAAGGAAACTCATTCCTTTTGGAAAAAAATAAGTATGCTATTCAATGCTCATACTTCCGTCTACATTTATGCATGCAGATCATAATGGACACCTAAATAGTAGGATACTCATGTATGGTGGCCTTAAGTAGTTAAGTACCACGTATGATCATATCAGAATATGTAGCACCTTAGGAATCTTCCTTTGTGCTCCCTACTTCTCATGTTATTCAGTTCTGCCGAAAAATTCATCTGACATAATCATACTTTGCATTGTTTGACTATATCCTTAGCATGATGAACAGAAAAAAGGGTCACAGTGGAGGAATGGAGGAACCCCTGAAGTTTTACCATTATCCCATGCAAAGTGAGACAATTGTATTTATTTTTGCTGTCTTTTTATATTTGCCATCATTATATTTAAAATGCATACATCTTAATGTCATCCTCACTTTTTTAGGCTTCATCAACTTTTAATGGAGGATTATGCTGGAAATGGTGAAAGCAATCCTGCAGGTCGTGTGAAATTAAAAAGGAGGCTGAATGGATTTCCGTTTGACTTAAAAAATGGGCAGAGCTACATGGAGAAAATACTAAAAATTCCTCCAGAGCACAAAGTTCTTCAGGAAATCACCATGAATTTATCATCCTTGAGGGCATTGCCAACAACTGACTGTAATGACTCTAGTCTTCAAGTACTTCAAGTTAGACCAAGTGCTGACAGAGACACTCTGGAGAGGAAAAGAAGTCCTCCATCTCCACAAAAAGAGGATATTATGCTGAAACCAACCATATGTGAGCCAGATGAGGTTTTCACAGATGAAATCTTGAAGGAAGATAATTCATACAGCATTGTAGAAGATAATGCCCCATACACTGGTGACTGTGAAAAGGATATGGCTGTTCATGGAGAAATCAAAGCAGATGACAGCTTAATTGGTTATCTAACTGATGATTTTGCCAGTGAGATAAACACTTACGTGGATGCACCAATGGCCATTGAGTCAGAACTCGATGCAGACTCTGAATTTAGAGAGAAGACTGATATTACCTCTAGTATCAACAGACAACCAACAATTTATGATGTAAATGCAAATGAGGAACGTCATTTTCATTCTTCAGATTCTCAATCTACTGGAAACTCTATGTTGTCTGATGATGAGAATCATTCATCCAGAAAAGAGATTTCTAGTTTTTCTTCTTCATACATCCCAAATATTTCAGCCGATAGCGCAAGATCTGAACATTATGTTTCCGCTGATATATCTGAAATTGGGAGCATTGGTGCACCATATTTCCAGAAAACTGCAGATGAAAATTGTCACATGGCTCACCATACGAAATCTGCAGTTTCTGATGATATGAGCACTGGCACATTTGCTTTGACCAACCACTGTCCTGACTCTGAGCAGCAGGCTTCTGATCGGAACCTTACTGATTTGGATCCTATAGAAGATTTTGATTCAGAATACATTTTGAGAGAAGTTATCGTAAGAGCACCTGAAACGGGTGAAAAGTTATATGTTTCAGATGAAGAAGTTAACACAAATCTGGCCAAAGATCCAGCATGTTCTCCCAGCTTCTCTGATTTCAATTTGCAGTCAGAAGATAATCCCCTATGTTCCCCTTTAGGAGTTAATGTGGTGGATAAGTCAACTGACAGGAATGCAACTTGTACAATTCCGTGTCTTAGCACAAATAGTCCAGTTGCTGTGTCTTTCGATTTCCTGCAAGCGGATGACTCTGATCAGGAGGATCTGTCGGGACCTGAGCATGATGAGAAGAAGTCCTTTGCCAATAGAGAAGAAAAGAAGGAAAATATGGCCGTAGATCCAGCATGTTCTTTCAACATGTCTGACTCCAAAACTCAATCAGGAGATAATTTCCCAAGTTCCTCTACCGGAAGAAATGCGGTTAAGGAATTAAACAGCGAGAATGAACTATGCAGTTCTACTATCTCCCATATTTCTTGTGATGCCACAGCTGTTGCCATATCTTCTGATATTTGGCATAATGACAAATCCGGTAAAGAGAATCTCCATCTGGGCGACGATGTAGCATTCATGTTAAATAATCATGATATTCCTCCTAACAAAGATAATACGTCACAAATGAGTTCTACTGACAACCCAGTTGAAGATGAATTACATGATGGAGATGTAAAGTTGCCTGAAAACTATAGACTTGATTATCCCGATTCTGCTAACGATGGACATAGTTTCATGTCAGCGCTTATAAAAGAAGAAAAATCAATTGATGAATCAGATAACGAGGCCTTAAATGTGTTTCCTGATGCTTCAAATGTTTTTTCGCTTATCATTGAGGCTTCTCTTTCCGAGGAACTCGAGAAAACATCACCTGGCAATGCTAAACTCATTGATGCGGAAGAGCTTGACTGCAATTGTTCAGTTTACAATCAAATTTGTTCACCAAATATATTGGTATCGCATGTAAAATGCTCTCAAGATTGGTCAGGGACAGGTCTAGATACTCATGACGGTGAAAGTGTTGTTAATCTTGACAAGGAGACAACACTAAATGAACTTCTGGTGGTTGAAACTCTGAAGTCTTGTGAAGTACTGGGGTTGGAGTTCAGAGGAATCACAGATGATGCTTTCTCCGATGATTTAGCAGCTCGGGAAAGTTTGTGTTCCAATCAAGAGAATTTTGTACAGCCGGATGGAACGACAAATATTGTAGAAAAGGATGGAATCACCCAATATACGAGCTCCTATGCACAAGAAGCAAAAAATATCTCTGTATCTCCAGAACTTACACCATTGAATGATAATAATGTCCTGTTGAATAAGCCTGATTTGGGGACAGATGAATCACAAATTGCAGTTGTGGCCTCTAGTGTGCTTTCAGTTACCGATATCGTCGGCCAAAATGATGTCTGTTCCCCTCTTTGTATCAATCACTTGGTTGAAGATGGCATACTTTGTTTTGAGGATTTGAATCTCGATAAACTTGAGAATGGCAAGAATTGTCTCTTGGAAAGTCAAGGGGAATCTTGCTTACTGGAGGAAGTGGGTCAGAGAGTTGTAGCCCCATCGGATTTGGACAGAGTCTTTTGCAACACTATCAGTTACAATCATCCAAAGTCCGAAGAATCAGAAACCATTCTTCATCCGGAGTTAGATTCAATAGGAGAACATACCGTGGATTTTATCAATACCACCACGATCCAGTCTTCCGCAGAGCAAAAGGACTTGGATCCAGAACAGAAGTTATGCCAACAACAGAATCTTTTATATCACGATGTTCATTTTCACAATACAATAGAAACAACACCACAAGAACAGGCCAGTTCACTACCTAACCAACTCGGTCAAGAGTTTGTGGATTCTGGTGAAATAGATACAGGGTCATTACCATTGTTGGCTACCCGTGACCAGCATATACTAGATTTCGATGATCATCAAGCAGCCAGCAATTCTTCTTCAAAGTCTTCACTTGTTAACTGTCCTGGTCGGCCTTTAATACCCGAGCTTCCAGCGCTATGCAACTGTGAAGTTGATGTCTCTGATCATTCCAATCATCCTTTAGGTTCCATGTTTCCACTTTGTAACTGTTTGTTGGAAGCAAGTTCAATCAATCTGGAAGAATTTCCTCCTTTGCCACCTCTTCCTCCCGTTCAATGGAGACTGGGAAAAGTTCAGCATGCATCTTCTACTATACAGGGAGAGATTCAACATGAGGAATTCTCTCAAGGAACCTCTTCCCCTATCACCTCCACCGGAGACGTTAGTTCATTCCGTGGAGAATTGAACGGATCTATGGTTCAGTTTTCCCACGACACAATACCTAATAAAGAGAAGGTAGAGCATAGTCCCTCGATGCAGGAGATCAATGACCTTCCCTCAAATGCAGAAAATGAGGAACAACAAGTCACCATATCATCATTGGATATTGAATTTGCATTGACATATGTGGAAGATGTAACTCAAATTGCCCCGAACATTGTATCAAGCAAAGAGGACGTTGAGCACAGTTCTACCGATTTGGAGACCAGTGTCTTGACGCATGAGACGGTTGACCATAAACAAAAGGCAGAAAATGTGACGCGGGAGCTTATTGTTCCATCATCAGTGACCGAATTCGCATCACAGGACATGGAAGAAAGAATTGCAAATGAGAGTCAAACAAGGAAATTGCCTCTACCACGAAATCCTCTTATTGATACTGTTACTGCTCTTGATAAAAGCAAAGTAAGTATCTAGTACTTTTTTGCTCTGAAAAAGCACTATTAGTTCTTTGAAGTGCATGTTTTTCACTTTCAAATATTCTGCAGCTAAGGAAAGTTACACGAGTTAGAGCTGAGATGCAGAAAGTAGAGGAAAGAGATTCACTGTTGGAACAAATAAGGACCAAGGTGAGTGCACACTGAACGGCATGTATTTTTCTATCTATAATGTCATTTTCAGCAGATAACTCAGTATCATTTTCATTCTAACAGTCCTTCAGTCTGAAACCTGCACTGGCAACAAAGCCTAGCATTCGAGGTCCCAAAACCAATCTTAAAGTTGCTGCAATTTTGGAGAAAGCGAATGCAATTCGACAGGTTTCTTGTTTTCTTTGAACATGCGTTTATGCTGTAATATTATGTAAATCAAGGTCATATTAATGAACATGGTACATCACAGGCCCTGGCTGGCAGCGACGAAGATGATGAGGATAGTTGGAGTGATTCATGAAAAGCCTTCATGATTCATTTTTGCCGAAGTATTTTTGCTACCATGAATCCTATATTTGCGGTGCAGGCCTTTTGGCTTTTTCCCCGGTCCTACTTCATCCTAGAAATATAGTTGATTCGTAGTGTTAATTTTGTCCTGAATTAACATGTGGGCATAAATATTGTTTTATGCATGGACAAAAGTAAAGCTTATAAGGCTCAGTTATTTAATTTATGTAAATCTAGGGAATATATTCTTTGTAGTTGATGCCACGAATTTGAATTATAAAAGCTTGCGTTGTGTTCAGTTTTGTTCTTGGTTACCAGCATTTTACCATGTCTTCATATGATACAACGTATTGAAAATTAAAACTGTTCGAGACAATTTCCTTGGTTTGACAATGGATTTGGTAAATGTTGATAACTGAAGCATGTGAATTCTAGGTTTATTGTTTCCATAGATGGTATGAAATGGCATATGGATGGAAAAAGAGGTGCCAATAACTGTTATCAGACATAAGTCCCCTCCATCCCTGTGATGCCTCAAATTATTGTTACTTAATTAATGGGGTTTAGTATGTATTATGGATGTTTGTTGTGAGTTTTAATTATTTGAGCATGGTAGTTGATGGATGGGTTGGAATTAGAAACAAATAATTCCGGGTAAAAATTATAGTGAGGGTCAATTTCTAGGGACTATCTTGCAAAGTGATAGTTATAATATCTATCACTCAAAACACACAACTCACACACAAAATCTCTTCACACACTACACACACTAAATGGTGATTTTCCCCTTTTCTACTTGGGAGTTTTTCCCTTCAAGCTTCAAGGAGGAAAGCTAGTAGAGTTGATAAAGTGTGCTTGGGGTAAGTTTGTTTGTACTTTGGAAGTGTTTTATCGGTGTTGGAGATGAATGGCAATTTTATTCATGTGGCTTTGAATTTCAAAATATGATGTAAATTGTTGGGTTGTTTGTTATTGGAGATTTTTGGTTTAAAAGTGTGGTGATATATGATGTATTACTTGTTATGGTGTTGAGATTGTAGGTTGATGTTGGTGTTGTGTTTGGGTGAGGTTTTAAAGTGATAAAAATGGTGATTTTTCGAGTTTCAGCGTCGATTGGTCGAAGACCGTGGCCAAACCGAAAATTTTTTGAGGCCTACCGATCGATCGGTAGATTAGAAAAAAAACAATTTCATCAATTTTGTAGGATGATTCTATTGGTCCATAGATGATTATTGTTTGGATTTGAGATTGTAATATTGAGCATAAGGGTTATGCTAATGAAGTGAAGTTTAATGATTTAAAGGCTTTGATAATGAAATTCTATTGTATTGTTAAATTCATATAGAGCATGCCCGAGTCTGAGGAAACAGAGGGAGGTAACTTATCAATATCTCGGACGATAAGGTACGTGGATACATACGAGCAATAGTAGTATAAAACTGTTTATACTTGATTTTGATTATATGGTGATTTGTGTATCACGAAATAAATACTTTGTTTATGCTTGTTGATTAAGCATGAGATTATTGTATATGTCACAGATTGACATGAGATATTGAGTGTGTCACGGGTCGACACGAGCTGACACGAGATTGTTGTGTATGTTATGGGTTGACATGAGATTATTGAGTGTGCCACGGGTTGACATGAGATCATTGTATGTGTTATGGGTTGACACAAGTTTATTATGAGTGTTATGAAATAGTATATGTTGTATTTATTACTTTTTTGCGATAATATGTGAATATGTTAGCATATATTATATTTATCCAGTTTCGTTGTATGGTGTGAATGAGTTGGTGTATATTGTGTTTATCAATGTTTTATTTTATTAAGTGAATTATGAAATTATATAATTGTTTTGTTGGTTGAATCAATATGTTATATTATTGGTTCGTGCTAGTAAGCATTTAATGTACAGGAGTATCGCTTAAGAGCGAGCAATGTGACACTGTACGACGGGTTATGAGATTGACGCTCATGAGCGTACGAGGGTGGAATTTGCCGCTTGAGAGCGAGCGTTATGGCACTGCTAAAGAGCGAGTGACGATATTATAATTTGTGAAAACAGAAATAGTAGAATTGTATCTTGGTGATATATATATATACAAGGAGTATATCGGTCGATATCATAACTGTTGTTATTTAAGTTATATATTATGATATTTGTTAGATATGTGTATTGGTGTGCTCACCCTTTGTGGGGGGCTGTTTCTGTTGAAACAGGTATCAGGTCTAAGTCTTGGAAAGCGTCGGGAGCTAGAGTTGATGTGTCTAGAAGAGTGGATTGATCGAGTTGAGCTAGACAACTATTGTGGGTTGGTTTGGAAATATTAAAATCTTTTGTATAAGTTGTACTTGACTTGCTGTTGTTTCTTGGCAATAATGATGTTGTGTTGTGTATTTTTGGTTAGTCCCAAATTATAGGGAACTTTGCCAAAATTTTTAAAGAAAACCACGGCTAGTATGTGTTGATGGCTTGGGGTCTTACAATCCCACATCTATATCCCCTGGTAGATTTGATTCTCACTTGGGCCCGATTCTTGGTCTCCTGCAAATTGCTTTTTGAGAGTCAAATGCTCGGTCATTTGGCCAGTAATTGGCAAGTATTGCTACTTTTAGCAACCGAAAACAATAGGAATTGTATTATGACATATTACATAAATTCGTATTTGTATACTAAATTGGAGTTTGATTGAAGCTGGTTGTTGTTTGGCCATCATTCTTTAGCATGTAAAATAGTATGGTATGGTGCCTATTTACAGAAGCAGGTGTTTTGTCCATAAGCAAGCATCAGCTGTTTACAATCATGGCTATGCTCCACCTGGAGGGCTTGAATAGTTGACTCCCAGTGGACTTGACTGCTGCCCACTGCGCATTTAAAGTGAAGCTACCACAACTCATTCCAACATTTGGCAGCTCGTACCTGTTGTTTCTTTCCATTCCCAGGTGCTTCTTTATTTTGTACTATAATCATTTGTATATCGAGTTATTTTGGTGAGAATCAATTGGAATATGATGCGAATCAGATGCTCTGGTGCTTCAATTGATGACCAAGTGTTAGCTGATACTTAATAAAAGTTGTATTCAAAATTTGAGGCGCCTCTCTTTACCTTTTATTGTACAAATGATATAAATATATGCAAGTTTAAGGCTTGTATACGCAGCTTTTATAGCCAATTGAAAACTTGTGCTGCACTGCTGCCAAGTATCAAATGTTGGCCCTACAAAGCTGTTGTGCAAGACTTGTGTTCTTTTTAAAACCACGTGCATTAATTTCGTAGCTTGCACTTTGCAGTTTCCTTCGAATGATCCAAAAAGGACACTTTATTAGATAAAAATATTGGTTATGTTGCATAGTTCCATGCTCCTTTTTATTTCATGTTCACAGTTGTATTCAACTTGGTTTTAGAATATGCATTATTTAACACAAAATAATTGTGACAATCTAAGTCACGTATTTTCTTTCTATTCCCTTCGCGCCTTGGTGCTCCGGTCTCGATTTGCCCTGGTGCTCCGGTCTCGATTTGCGCCCTGGTGCTCCGGTCTCGAACTGATGCATTGAGTGATTGTACATATCTTTAAGACGTACTAAATTTTAATAAGGCGTGCACTAAGTTTTACTAAGTTTAGCACTGACGCTCCGATAGTGATCTGACGCATTGAGTGTCGTGCGACGCTTTACACTAAGTTTTATGAAGTCACGTACTAAGTTTTACTAAGGTAAACTTAAATGTTAGACAATCTTAATTCACCGAAAATAATATAAGTCATTCTAATAAATTCTACTATTACAAAATATGTTGAAACATAGAGGTAATATTTGGTTTTATTTTTCGAATTCATTATCTTATGAACAAATATTAATAATTCATTTTATTTTTTATTACCTAAAATATATTTTTCGGAAAACAATAATTATCTCGGTTAGGAGAGTGATCGACTAAAAGATTTGAATTACACTGTAAATGATATAAAAATGATGTATGTTTGTCAAATATGATGTTTAACTTAAATTTTTTGAAAATTGACGTAAGTGCGTATCTGCAACCGCATCCGAGTCATGTAACATAGATGACTATTATGTTTCATGTTTATAGTTCATTCTTAAATTTGTTTTAAAAAATGGGTTATTTTTGTTAGATAAATCACTAAATAATTTGTACTTTTGGAATTAAAGTGTGTAAGCTTTCTCGAGTTGTGAACCAAACAAGGATTCCATGTACAACATATGATACTACTTTCTGTGAACTACTCAATCCATCCGGTGGAATCCAAGCTTTTTTTTAATTTTTAGAATCGGTGGAATCCAACTTTGGAATGTTTTGTCTACGCCAAGTAATATAAGCCATCAATCAATTTATTAGATAAAATTATCATTATTATTATAATCAATTTATTAGATAAAATTATCATTATTATTATTATTATTATTATTGGTTCATATATTTAATTTGCAACTTTTAAGTATTATTTTCGATCATTACGAGTCATCAAAATATTAGCGTAGTGAAGAATTGATTTAACTTTTATTACACACTATTGCAGATGATAAACACTGTTTTTGTGTTTGAAAAATATAAACAAATAATGTACTTGAAAGCATGAAAATACTTTTATAGTCTGATATATTAATATATTTGTTATTTAAATTATGTTAGTATTTTAACATTGAATTGATATATAGTAAGCTTAAGCTTATTTTCCTCCAAACATGTTGAGTATTAAGTGGGTGTTGCAAATACTTTTACAAACTGTTTGTCAGTTTTTCAGATAAAAAATAGATTTTGAGTGTTTTATTTCTTTAGTTCTACTATTGTCTAAAAATAAGCAGAAGCTGATAAGCAAGTCATAACATGATTTTGACTACTTTAAACTGTTTGGTAACAATTTGATAATCAATTGAATTTTATTAAATTATTATTTTTGTTTTAATAACAAATACAACTAACTTTTTAGAAGTCGAAGAAAAATGACATAAAAGTGTTTCAATAGCAAACACATCTTATTTCGTCAAACATCACAAACCCAAAATGTCAAAGCTAATTGATGACTTGGAGGAGATCATGTATGTATTAGGACACCTATGTATATACTTGGCTTTGCTGGTCAAGCCCACAAAACTTGACCAAAACACAAACTTTCCACGGTCAAATTTTAATGTAAGCTTCTAAGAAACTCTGTTCTGTACAATCTATTTATATTTATCGTTGCCCACACATTCCAGAAATCTTTGATCCTTTCATACTCAAGCATATATGGCGGCTTCTGGAGGCAGCTTGAAAGATCAAACCTTCTCTAATTTCTCCAACCAATACTTTACTTCTCATCTTCTTGCTGCTGAATCTGCCATGAATCAAGAGAAATCTTCGTTCAGTTGGGCAAATTCTGATCGCCAAAAAAACTTAGATATTCCAAAGTACAAGTCATTCCCACCTTCTTCTTTGCCTCTATCCCCACCACCTGTTTCTCCTTCTTCTTATCTTTCCATTCCTCCAAGTTTGAGCCCTTCTTTGCTGCTTGATTCTCCTGTCCTTTTTTCCTCTGCTAATGTAAGTTTTTCAAGATTGGTTACCTATTTTTTGTGTCTGAAATATTATGTTAGTTACAGTAATGATTTGTTTATTTAGGTTCTTCCTTCTCCAACTACTGGAGCCTTTGCTGCTAAGCTGGATCAGGAGGATACAAAGTTTTCTGATTTCTCTTTCCATTCTCTAACACGGTCTTCTGATTCTACATCATCTATTTTTCCCTCCTCAAATTCGACGGTACATGTTCGTTCTTTGATCATAGATTTAAAAAAAAGAGCTTATATTTCTAGAATGTTAGGCTGTATGTTTTGTCATGTTGCCGTAAAGGTTTTTGCTTCTTCCTTTGCCAATAATAATAGACATAGAGTAGTTCTAGATTATAATGTTAACTTTTGTCAGGTCCGAAAAAGGCACTCTCTTGCAATTTCTTGGCAGAATCTTGTGAAATTGTATCGAAGATTAGATTAATAGATAAAAAGGGCAAACCCCGTTCACAAAGCGCGGGGTTAAGGAAGGTGTCGGATCTATAATTTACGCAGTCTTGCAATTCAAGAACTGTTTCATGACTCGAATATGTGAACTCTAAGATCACATATCAGCAACTTTAACGGATGTTTCAACACCCTTAAGATTGTATTAATGGATTTAGAGATAAGCATGGAACTTCTAGGTCTTCGAGATATTTGCAGTTTAAAATGTCAACCAACGGAAGCAATAGTTAAAAATGTTAGAGCTTATATTTAGTAATACAGCTATTTATTGTTTTAACAGCTGCTGACAAATTAACACCTGTTCTGTAAACAGGATTCATTCAGAAAACAAGAGAAGGGAACATTTAATTCACTCAACAAGCAACCTGAATTTTCAACAATAAAGTCTGCAGTAAAATCAGAACCATCCCAAATGCATAGTTTCAATTCTCAAGAGGTTTCCACAATTCAAACAAGCTTGGAGAATACTTCTGTCTCACAGCCTAATCAATCAATCCAATATGCTCAACCATCTCAGTATGTTAGGGAGCAAAAAAGATCCGACGATGGTTACAATTGGAGGAAGTATGGACAGAAACAAGTGAAGGGAAGCGAGAATCCTCGTAGTTACTACAAGTGCACATTTCCCAACTGTCCCACGAAGAAGAAGGTGGAGAGAAATTTGGATGGACATATTACTGAAATAGTATACAAAGGGAGTCACAATCATCCTAAGCCTCAATCTACTCGTAGATCATCTTCTAATTCGCTTCAGAATCTTGCATACAATAATTATGGAGTCCAAAATCAATCAAACTCGTTTCTTGAGAACGGTCAGATGGAATCTGTGGCAACCCCACCAGAGAATTCATCTGCTTCTTTTGGAGATGATGATTTTGACCAGGGATCCTCACTGAGTAACTCTAAAGATGACGATGAGAATGAACCGGAAACCAAGAGATGGTGAGTTAGTATAGGACTTAATTCATTTCTATAATTAGACAACATAAAATCAAGAATATGAATTAGAATCTTACATCATGATGTTGATGTTATTTTCCAGGAAAGGGGAAAATGAGAATGAGGGGATATCAGCTGCTGGAAGTAGAACTGTACGAGAGCCGCGAATTGTTGTTCAAACAACGAGTGATATCGACATTCTTGACGATGGTTATAGATGGAGGAAGTATGGACAGAAAGTGGTTAAGGGCAACCCGAATCCTAGGTAAAAATCGGGCCTTGTCTAAGTTTGCCAAGAAATTTGAGACAAATTCTATGTATATATCAAATGTTATATCTGATCTCTCATGTGCATGAAACCTTAATCACAACTATTTTCACATTCCTGTAGGAGCTACTACAAATGCACATACAATGGTTGTCAAGTTAGGAAACATGTAGAGCGAGCATCCCACGATTTAAGGGCAGTTATCACGACATATGAAGGGAAGCACAACCATGATGTTCCTGCAGCTCGCGGTAGTGGTAGCTACACTATGAGCAGAACCCCACCAACTGCCACCAGCAATGTCCCTACAGAAATGAGACCCTCTGCTATTAGCTCCCATTCTAACGGGACTAGTTACCCAAACCCAACGAGAATGCAGACAATGCAACACCAAACACCATACACACTTCAAATGCTGCACGACACAGATAGTTTTGGATTCTCGGGGTTCGGAAACTCTACGGGTGTCTATGTCAATCAGATGCAACAGACAGAGAGTTCCCAGTCAATAGCCAAGGAAGAACCTAGAGATGACTCATTTTTTGACTCATTTCTTGACTGAGCATTGTTATTTGGAAGGTTAATCCATGTGCAAATTTTTGAAGCTGGTCAGTTGTGTGAATGTTGTTTGTGATGGCATCAATGTTGTATATGTATTATCTTACAACAGCATTTAGGTGAATTTTTTCATTTGTAGTAAGCCATTTAACTTAGAAGAGTGTCCTGATAATGGCAGTACACAAAGAAAAATTGAATAACAAAATATGTCATAGAGCTTGATATTTATGATTTTTTGGTTGTTTTTCTGCCAATATTTATTCAATAAACTGACCCCTTTGCATTCCAAGCACTGAGTTCTCTATTCTGAATCCATGCTGATGCGATGTCAATGATATAATTGAGATCAGGTGATGCTTCAGTACTCCTGCATGATACGTTAATGTGTGCATTATATGATTTGGTTTCGGTTCTTCTGGTGTGTGTTTGAGATCCAGCCAGCCTACGCATGTACCAGAAAACCATTCCACCATGATTCTAGTTACCAGGTACATTCTAATTACCATATTCAGCCAATTTTGTAAAATGAAAGAAGGATAATACGTGATTTATATTGATTAAGTTAAGTGGCTACACCGCTCAATAACTCTCTACTCATATAAGCTTAAAATTTGAGCTAGTGGTGAATTTCCCCTGTGGTTTTGAAAATAGGCATATTAACCCCAGAGGTTTGGGCATTTTACGCCCATGTGGTTTGGCAAATAGACAGATTACCCCCTTGTGGTTTGCATATAGGCATTTGACCCCCCGTAGTTTTGAAAATAGGCAATTTACTCCCTTGTGGTATGCAAAATAGCATCCACGGAGGGGGTATTTTGTACCTATTCACAAATCACGATGGGGTAAAATGTCTATTTTCAAAACTACAGGAGGATAAAATGTTTATTTTCAAAATACAATGGGGTAATCTGTCTATTTTCAAAACTACAGAAGAGTAAAATGCCTATTTTAAACCACACGGGGGCAATCTACCTATTTGCAGTTAATTCGCCATTAACCCCTTAAAATCTCCCAGCATAGTATGAGAGGGCAAATTATGGGCTTGTGTTTGTTTTCGCTTGGGAAGTTGATGTAAGAATATTTAGAAGTCTTAAGATGGAGTGATGAATGCTGTACTACTGAATGAACTTCAAAAGGTAAAGCTTTTAAAGTAAATTTTCCAAGTCAATCACCCTCTATATTTTTACTTTAAAAGCATAACTGCTAGCTTTGTTTCACCACTTGGTCAAGCTTTTTATTTAATTTAAATTTTTATTATTGTTTTTAAACATTACTTAAATTGATTTTTTTTGGGGGTGTAGACCAAAACTTCCAAGCTTAACTTCCAACTCTCGGCAGAGAGATTGTAGTCAATATCATATCAAATTCCTACTTCCCCTTTTTCACGTTCCACAATAAATAAAATAGGGGGCGCATGGCCATAGGTATAAGCAGACATGAATGGTTTCGTAAGTTTTCAGAGCAACACAAGCAAATGCCAACATAAAAGAAAGAAATTCTTGCATAGATCAGGGTGTAGGTCCGGTCCCAATAAAATTGGGGAAAAAGGGTGACGCACAAACTGATTGTATATTATTTGTCATTTGTGGACAGAACAAGCACCGTGCATGCTTTGCTGCAAAAGTGGACTAAACCACATGTACATATAACCAAAAGTTGAACCACTCAGCCCCCACCAATGCACCAATCATTCTCATTCCATTATTTAGCTCACAAAGACATTATTATACATATCTTTGACCAGCTTATAAAGGCTTGGGAGCATGATCTAACCTTGGCATGTCTAACCCGGGCATGATCTAGCACTGACATGCTCTAATCTTAGCATGATCAACCATTGGTTTGATCTAATCTTATTATGATCTAACACTGGTCTGATATACTTTGACATGATCTAACCTTAGGCATTATCTAGCACTGATATAAACTAATCGCAGCATGATCTACCATTGGTTTGATCTAATCTAGGTGTGATCTAACCTTAGCATGATCTACCTTAGGCATGATCTACTCTTGGCATGATCTAAAAAGTGATACTTACCTTGAAGCTACTATCTTATCCAAAGTGATTCTTCCAAATCACAAATTCCAATCATTTGCTATTCCAAGGAAGACACATCCGGAACGAGGAGGCAAGCCCCCTATCTTCCGCATATCAGATTGCCAACCTAACTTGAGCCGACACCAAAAATGTGATGCCCCACCGAGGCTCGATTTCTAGTATGGTTAACTTTACGTATTTATCCCCCATTTTATTTCTTCTTACTTAACACATGTAGCCTTGTAAGTGTTTTTATCGGTGTACTTTTTTTGCCCATAAGACTACATGTGTTAGGTAAGAAGAAATAAAATGGGGAATAAATACTTAAAGTTAACCATATTAGAAAATCTCAAATGAGATCCGCCAGGTTTCGAAGATTTTATGTAATTTACAAGGAGCTCGTACAAGTTCCAAGAAAGACAAAAAATACAAAAAGGATGGGAAGACCTAGCACCTCAAGGACCAAGAACCAAGAACCCACCGAGAACATCTCTTTCATTTGGGTATATATTCATTTCATATTTACAATTATGATGTTCCACTTAATTGCTGTTTTATGAATTTAGTATTGCTACTGCGTGCAAATTTTTGGAACAAGAAGCCCAAAACAATAATGATCGAAACACATCACCTTGATATAATAAACTTTGTGGTGGATTAACATTTGGCTATGTTTCGGTACGCTGCCACCTTCCGCTTTAGAGAGGCGGTGTTATCCACAGAAAGCACCAATTTTCCAGCTTCTGTGGTGGTGAATGAGTTGTGAATTGCCTCCTCAGTAGCACCAATCCGCCGCTGCTTCTCAACTGCTATGCTTTAACTAGCTTGTGCGTTTGGTTGGAATTCAGCGCTGCAAGCTAATTCCCACCCTCCAGCCACTATGTCCCATATAATCGTTGCCCCACACCTGTCATGTACATGTATATAGCTACTCGGAGGCAGACAAACTAATTAACAAACGGATGGTTCTGTCCATACAATGGTTGACAAAAATTTATATGTTTTGGTGTATGGAACGGGTGATTTCAGGCAGGGGCGGAGGTAGTTGATAAGTGGCACCCACATTTTTTTAAAAAAAAATATTATATTAGTTATGGAAAAAAATTAGTGTTAATTTTGGAAAATTTATGTTTTAGTCCCACCCTTTAAATCGATATAGTCCGTTAATACTACGTCCAGCTCAACCAGCTCAGGTATATTTGTATTCTGGCTCCGCCCCTGATTTCAGGGATGACAAAAAAATATTAACATAAAAATGGATGTCAAAAAATTTGTTCGGGTTCAAAATAATATTTAGGGGGACAAAAAGTAACTCTTGAACGTAAAATGCAATTTGTGGAGGATAAAATCGTAATTTCTTAGGTAATAATTTGGGAAGTGGCAGGTATTGAAGATCCAACGAAGAGGGGTATGGACTTTCCTGCCCTTTCCTCTCTTTTAAACCCAATTGGGTGATACGAAGTATAGAGAACAAAAGGCGTCAAATTTGGACTTGGGCTTATCGGCATGCGTAAGCAGGAAAAATTTGGGCCCTGTTTACACCTGGGGGGAATTGTGTTAATCCGTTTATCTATACATCGGCTAGTATGGTAAATTACCATAATGCTCTTATAATATTAATATTATCATATTTTATAATATAAATCAAATTAATTATAAAAAATATTGATAAGGTTAAAAAAATTGATTAGACTCCAAAAAAACAATTTTTTTAAAAAAATATTGTACATATACACAACGGTTGCACATGACATTGGTAAGTAAAAGACCAACTATTGTAAATTTAAAAAAACAATGCTCAATCTTGGTTTTTCCAACTTGATTCCCTTTTAGTTTTAGTTTATGGACTGAAATTTAATTATAAATCTCATGACATACATTCCTTTAATTTTCTTTTATTTTATTTTTTGATGTGAGGGAGTGGGATTTTAAGATTTTTGGAATAGCTCAATCTCGAACAGAGACGCTTTATTTGGGGACAAATGATGATAATCAACCGGGAAAGGCCGCGGTGTCCATTCGCTTAAATTTAGGGATAACATGGTACTTCAGGTTCCTCGACCACACATTATGTTGGAAATTTGAATCGAATTAAATGGTGTGTCCATTCATGTTGGGGTGCAATTTTTCATGATTGGATGCTTCCAAATGGTATCTCTTGATGACTCAACTTGGTCTATTATATAATAAACAACTCTTGAATGAATTATACATGGAATTTTAGAAATTCACATCATATAGAAGATCAAAATTTGAGTAATTTTGTGGATCTTCATCCTTGTTGAATATTGAGCACTTTTAAACCTTTGTGGTTTAAATGATTTATGATTTGGAGTGCTCCTATCACAAATCATAGTCGTTGTATCTTGGGAGACAAATTGCCAAAGTAAACCGTTAGCATCGTAGCGGGGCAATATTGTCTTAAGGACAGAGATTCCAAATCTCGCCTCGACATTTCTAATACAAAGACATTTGTAATTTTTGCTTGCTACTGTCCTAATATACACATCCATTAAATATTGTACTACACATTAAATATTACAATTATATCAAAACTAAAAAATAAAAATAAAAATGTTTGGAAATTCAACGCACGTGTTTGATTGTATATACATCAACTTGATATAGTGATGGTCTAGAATTCATGCAACATGCATGACTATGGAGGAGAAGTCAAAAGTATATGATAAAGCTGTGGAGACGCAATGACTATGATATATATGCTTTGTTCAAATAAATAAATATAATATATATATATATATATGCTAAAAGTCATCCACGACCACTTGGTTCAGTGGCATAACATCTTCTATTTGGGAAGAGGCACGAGTTCAAGCACATGCAACAACAATAACCTCAAGTTTGTAGTTGTACTAGTTGATCAAAAAAATATCCGTTTCTAACATCTTGTCGGGAAAAAAAAGTTTGTAACACGTGTTTAATTTAAGTGGATTAATATTGGTTGCAAGAATCAGTTGAGATCTTGTTTTGGGTTTTTTGGCTAATATTAATTCTATATACTCGAGTATTAATGTATCTTCATTTGAGTTTTATTAGTAGTAGATCAATTATGTTCTAATCTCTATAAATAGTGGTATGTGCCTTAACGCATGTAAATCGGAGGGAAAGTGGTATTTCCAGTGGCGGACGGGTGGATTTATATTACATTTTTCCACTTTCGGTATGGGCATTTCGATTTATAAATTTCGGAATATTTTCTTTCCCTTTAGGGAAATTTTTAAAATATCTCATTTGCATGTTTGTAACTATAAGGTAGTCAAATGGAGCCGCACCGCCCCCCGGCTCGCCCACAGCCCCAGCCTATAGGCTGCATGGCTATATGTATGCATTCCATACACCTCGAATATGAAATGTAAGTGATGGAAACCTAACTTAAAGTAAACATTGAGTGGACCACAAGAGTCGTGTAATCATGTGGAAATGTTATGTACAGATTAATTAGTGGTTCTTATTTCTTGGGATGAAGTAATTTTTTTTAAAAAAAAATTAATCAAGAGATTATAGTAAAATTTTAAAAACTTGGAGATGATATTCCATAAGATTTTTTTTAGTTAATTATGATGATTATTTGAGTAGAATAGTTTTAATTATTTTTAAATTTATGTTGTTTTATTATGAGTGATATGATCGTTTAAACTTGGATAAAATCGAAACAATCTTCCTTACAGTTAAGTTTTAATAAGACTGAAATTCCATAGAAAACGAAGGGTACTTCTCTGGGTGGAAGGTGACTACCCTAATGAATCGATTATGAAGGGGGTTGTTAGCTAGGCACTCAAATTCCTAGTTATGAATGCTAGATTTGTTTTTTAAATGACAAACATTGTATAAAAGCATGAAGAGGGATACATTTATCCACTTAAAAAATACACAAAATTTTAAATTCTAATACCGTAATTCTTAATAATATAGATAAAATAATAATAATAAGCAAGACCTTCCCTTTATATGAGTTGAGCTACATGGTAAATGAATGTTGGAGAGTGACTTTACTCTACAGAGTCTATAAATAGTAGGCATACATACATATATCTCTCACAACATAAGTGGTCGTCGGATAGTTAAGATGCCGTGCCTAGATATCTCCACTAACGTTAACCTCGACGGAGACGGAGTCGACGCGGATTCCCTGTTTTCCCAACGTACAGAAGCTGTTTCTCATATCGTCGGAATACCCAAAAACGTACGCCCTACTTTTTTTTTACTAAGAAAAAAATACCGGAACCGGTGGTGATACAAGTTCCAAAACACGGAACCGCTCCGGACCAATTTTTACCGGTTTCGGAGCGGGTTGGAACCGGTTAGCCCTATTCCGGATTGCCCTGGCCAGATAAGCACCCCTAAATGTAAGGCACAAATTTGTACTAGCTTGAATATGTTCTATCAGACTTCATTAATTTAATTACTACTTGATGCATGAATATAACTGTTGGATATTTTTAGGCTTAATGAATTGAAATTAATCACGATGGACACAAGGAAAAGTCGAAGATACGATATAGGACAAAGGAGCAAGGACGGACGAGAAAAATAGCCCGGGCACTGCCCAAAAATTTTGGCAGCAGGCTGGGCGCTCGAGCGCCGGGCATTCAGCCCGAAATAGATGTTGGTGGTTTTTTCATGAACGATAGTGTCCCTTCACGTTTTTTCATGATTAAACACCTCCAAATGGTGTCTTCTTTTGTGTCATTTTGCATCACATTCATGTTTGCAACATTTGTGGTTGTGATGCTTGTGTTTTATAGTGCTACTATCACAAGCAAAGAGTTGTTGTATCTTGGGAGAAAATTGTCATATTTCTTGAACACCGTGTGCGGGGCAAATCTTTTTAAGAAGATAGTGTATAACAATAGCCTCGACTCAAAGATGAACATTGTCATCTACAAATTTTCATTCCCGCTACAAACAACTGTTGGGATATGCCCTAAGACATATCATTAGATGATTGTTTATGACATACAATGTAATATGATTTTATAAATGGCAATTCATTATTATATATTATTCTTTTAACTGTGCAATGTGAATTAATATATATGTTAATGTCCTTAGAATAATATTGTATTATTCTTAAAGATGTCCCTAGTCAAGTATTATTATGAAATGGATAATGATAATACGTAGAGACTAGTATGTGTTGATCGATGAATTGTTCATTGATATGAGATATCAAATCAACATATGGGTACATGTTAGAGAACGATGTACTGGACAGACCCACCATGAGAATGCAACATGGATAGTTATATGATCGTCATATGCAATTCTCATAGTGATAATAATGTATGTAATCCTTACGACTTGTGATCATCAGAGATCCCAACATAAGGAGTTATGTATTTTGATATCGTCAAACGTTACCCGTAACAGGGTAAACTATAAAGGCGACTATTGGATACACTACGAATTATGTAGAGGGATGTTGACTGATCGAGATAGGATTTGTCCCTCCTATATAACAGGAGATGTGTTTGGCCCTTGATCAAGTGAGAACTAAAATGCATGGCCATGCTCGAATGAGTCGATATGAGATATCGAGCTTATTCGTTTATTCTAGTTCTACTTGGGGATCAAGAAATAAAGATTGGATATACGAGTATGACTATTCCATGACTCGTGTTCAGTCTAAACACAATGGGCAAAGGGATTAAGTTACATGGTTAATATTATCACAAGTTCTAAAGGTTATGTCGAGTCATTGACATTCTTGTAATTTGGGTAGCATTGATGTGTTGCTAGATACCGCTCAATGCTTGCGACATAAAATGAGATTTTATGTCACTGCCAACATTACAAGATCCTATCGGGTCGCACAAAAGATTAAATCGAGAAGGGAAATTAAATTCATTGGATGAATTAATTAATTAAGAAGAGTCTTAATTAAGTGATTAAAAGGTTTTAATTAAATCATGGGTTTGGGCCCATAAGACTTTAAGAAAGTCTTGAACCTTAATTAAAAGCCTTATAATATAAATACAAGGTTATGTTTTAATTGTAAGACACAACTTCATATCATACTAACCTAAACCAAGAAGACCACACGGCCGCCTAATTGAATCAATAAGGCTCTCGGCTTCTTCTTTATAGCCGAAGGAGACTTGTTTGATTTGTGGCGATTATTCGATTGAGAATCGAGTGTGTTTCTTGTTCCGGTTTAAGAACTTGTCTAGCAACTTGTTCTTAAACTATCCCTTCACCCGATTTGATCGTGTGGATACCGTTGAGGCAAAACTAGACAAGTTTTGCTAGTGACTCGGAGGAGGCGTTGGACGTGGTGCAGCTCCGTGGAATCTGCTCAAACGCGCTACAAGGGTGAGACACTTGTAATTCCTTTATCCGATATGAATCCCTATGTATAGATCTGCTGGTTAGTAATCCATAAATATTTTATTCCGCTGCGTTGTATGCTCTTGGATTACTTTCAGTGGTATCAGAGCCAGGTTCAAGGCTCATATCGGATTTATGTGGTTAAATAGTTTAATCATATTAGAATTAATATTGCATGCTATTTAAAACTGTATGAACATATATGATATGTTAATATTTAGTTTGTGAAAATCATCGTAGAATTGTATTTGATATAATTGGCGAATAATCATATTTATTGAGCAAGTTTTCGGCCATCACCATCACAAATGACACCACGGCTAGCCACATGAGGGCTAGGGTTTTCGAACCCTTGGCTCGAGATGGCTTAGTCGTTGTGGCTAATAATTGTGCATGGAAGTGTCGAAAATTGATTAGGGTTTAGAACCCATTGGACGTGACGGCTAGCTCATGACGGCTAGGGTTTCGAACCCTAGTAGCCGTGCATGGCTCGGCCATCGTCGCCTATTTTGCTAAAGTTTTGAGACGCGGATGAGTTTTGAACTCTTTGGCTCGATAATGGTTCACGCATGCATGGTTAGTAGCTTTACCACATGAGAGCAAGGTTTTTCGAACCCTTAGCTCGAGATGGTTGAGCCAACCCCGTGCATGGCCTGACCGTGACTCGTGGCTAACAAATTCCGGCGTTTCAATTAAGATGGCTCGATAAAGTTGAATGAAGGTGCGAGGCGGCTAGGGTTTGGAACCCTAGCGCCGTCGCCGCTCGAGCCATGGCTCGGCCATGGGCTAGGGTTTCGAACCCTAGGCCCATTAATGGTCAAGCCGTGTGCTTTGTGGTTCGAACCATGGTGGTTCGTGTCTTAGTCGCTTTAGTTCGTGGCATGTGATGTCCCGAGCGTACGATAATTTTTCAAAAATTATTTTACAGTTTTAATTAGAATTAAATTTAAAATGTTTAGAATTTAATTAATTAAATGTTAATGCATGCTTTATGTGTTGTTTGAGCATGGTGCGTGGTTATAGCCCTTTGATCTATTAGATAGGATTTGTGGATGTTTGTAATATATAATACGACCTGCGTGTCGTGCCTTCTCTATTTCATTCTAAATGTAATCCCTCCCCTATGTTCCCCTCGAATGTGAATCGAGGAATTCTATATCTTGTAAATAGTGTAGTTTATTTTATTGATGGTGATCAATGAAGATGGCGCATCGTGCCGGGATGAGGAGGACATTCACATATTGGAGCCAAAGGAAGGTGCTTGTGAAGTTACCTTAGGTTGACTCTTAGGATGTTCTCATTGGCTTGAGAGAATCGTTAGTAGGGGCTATAACCATGTCACGTTTAATTATGTATGTTGATGCATGATTTATCTTATGTTTTAGTTTGATAATAGTATTACACATATATGTAGATATGTATACAACTATATGTAGTGTACATATTTTAAATTATCAAACTAATCATGAGATCAATAAATCCCTCTAAAATATTAAATTTTAGATGCCTTCCAAAATTAAAAGTACTCGTCAATAACTTCGATTGTACATGTGTGGGTTTGCCAAAGCAAAGCACCGTGGCAATCTTAGTAAGGCGCGAAAGGATAAAAGTGATATCCGTTATACTTTAAATTGGGTACGACTTAACTATGTTATCTCAATAGGATTGGGAACTTAGAGGCATGGGTTGGATTATAATTCATTTGATGAATTGAACAAAGTGTTGTTCGTCCAACTATCCAAGAATTACATGTGATGTGATTGACAAAGTGTTGTCTACCTAAATAACTGAGTCTTGGCGATTAGCCAAAGCTAACTCAAGATTAGGCAAAATATGGATCTTGGCCCACTAAAGGTTTCGAGGGTTGATATTTTTTTAAACAAAATAGTGGGAGTATCATTTAATATAAGACCATGTTAAATGATTAAATCATAAACTTATTTTGCATATTTATATTGTAGATATCCATGGCAACTAACAACGTTACTAGCACTTTATCACTGCGATCGGTCCTTGAGAAGGACAAATTAAATGGGACGAATTTCCTAGACTGGCATAGGAACTTGAGGATAGTCCTCAAACAAGAAAAGAAACAATATTCCTAGAGGAAGCCTTACCCGCTGAGGAACCTCCCCTAACGGCTACAAGAGCTGAAAAAGATGCTTACAAGAAGCATCAAAGTGACGCACTTGATGTTGGGTGCCTTATGCTTGCCACCATGAACTCTGAGCTTCAGAAGCAACATGAGGAAATGGAGGCGTTCGATATGATCGAACACTTAAAGCAATTGTACCAACAGCAAGCAAGACAAGAGAGGTATGACGTCTCTAAGGCATTATTCCAGTGCAGGATGGTAGAGGGAAGCCTAGTTGGAACTCATGTGCTCAAGATGATTGGGTACATTGAGAATCTGGACAAGCTGGGTTTTCCATTGGACCAAGAGTTGGCCACCGATGTGATCTTGCAATCGTTGCCTGAGAGCTTCAGTCAATTTGTAGTAAATTACAATATGACTGACATGGAAAAGACTCTACCACAATTGCTTGGTATGTTGAGAACATATGAAGCAAATACAAAGAAGACTAAGGCCACAAATGTTCTTATTGTGAATAAGGGCAAAGGAAGGGCCAAAGCTAAAGGCAACAAGAAAGCAAAGAAGGTCTTTGTTAAATCTAAGCCAAAGTCTTATGCACTGAAACCAAAGGGAGGGATAGCAAAGGAAGGGAACTGTTTCCATTGCGATGAGACCGGCCATTGGAAAAGAAACTGCAAAGTATATCTGGAGGATCTAAAGAAAGGAAGTGTGACTTCCGCTTCAGGTATTTTTGTTATAGAAGTCAATTTATCTACTTCTTCATCATGGGTATTAGATACTGGATGTGGATCTCACATTTGTGTAAATGTGCAGGATCTAAAAAGGAGTAGGACGTTGGCGAAAGGTGAAGTTGATCTCCGAGTTGGAAATGGAGCAAGAGTTGCTGCATTAGCTATAGGAGATTATCATTTAGCTTTACCTTCTGGTTTATCATTGATTTTAAAAGACTGTTATTTTGTGCCATCTATTACTAAAAACATAATTTCTATTTCTTGTTTAGACAAGTATGGTTTTTCATTTATAATAAAGGACAACTGTTGTTCTATTTATTTAAATAATATGTTTTATGCTAGTGCACAAATGGTGAATGGTCTTTATGTATTAAATCTTGATATGCCTATCTATAACATAAATACTAAAAGGATTAAAAATAATGATTGTAATCCGACTTATCTCTGGCATTGTCGCTTGGGCCACATAAACGAGACCGCATATCTAAACTTCATAAGGATGGAGTATTAGATTCATTTGATTTTGAATTATATGAAACATGCGAATCTTGTTTAATGGGCAAGATGACTAAAACCCCTTTCAAGGGAATGTTGAAAGGGCAAATGTTTTATTGGGACTAATACATAGTGATGTATGTGGACCAATAAGTACACAAGCTAGAGGTGGTTTTCAATACTTCGTTACATTTACTGATGACCTCAGTAGATATGGGTATGTATACCTAATGAAGCATAAGCATGAAACCTTTGAAAAGTTCAAAGATTTCAAGAATGAAGTACAAAACCAACTTGGCAAAAGTATCAAAATCCTTCGATCAGATCGAGGAGGTGAATACTTAAGCCAAGAGTTTCATGACTATCTAAAGGAGTGTGGGATAGTCCCACAACTCACTCCTCCGTATACTCCACAATGGAATGGTGTATCCGAGAGGAGAAATCGAACCTTGTTAGACATGGTTAGATCAATGATGAGTCATGCAGATCTTCCGATGGGGACACGCTCTAGAAACAGCAATTTTCTTACTGAACCGTGTTCCATCTAAATCAGTGGAAAAGACACCATATGAGATATGGACTGGGAAGCGTCCTAGTATGTCTTTTATGAAGATTTGGGGTTGTGAGGCTTTCGTTAGACGTCACGCCACTAACAAACTTGGACCCAAATCTGATAAGTGTTTATTTGTGGGGTATCCTAAAGAAACGAAAGGATACTATTTCTATTATCCCACCGAGAACAAAGTAGTTGTTGCTCGGACTGGTGTATTTCTTGAAAGAGAATTTATTTCTAGAAAAACCAGTGGGAGAAAAATAGAACTTAGTGAAGTTCAACCACAAGAAAACACTGAACCTGAGATTGAAATGGAAACAGAGCAGGCTCCGCAAGCTGTTGTGGAAGAAGCACCTGCTCAAGAGACACAAGCCCAGCGTAGGTCTGTAAGAGAACACCGGGAGCCACAGAGATATGGATTTCTTGTGACTCAACAAGGTGACTTACTACTTATTGATGAGGATGAGCCGTCATCTTATCAACAAGCTATAATGGGCAGTGATTCTGAGAAATGGCAAGAGGCCATGAAATCTGAGATGGAATCCATGTATGCAAACCAAGTATGGACTTTGGTTGATCCACCTGAAGGGGTACGACCCATAGGGTGCAAATGGATTTTCAAGAAAAAGACCGATATGGATGGTAACGTACAAACCTATAAAGGTCGGCTGGTTGCAAAAGGATTCAAACAAATTCATGGTATTGACTATGATGAAACCTTTTCATCAGTGGCCATGGTTAAATCCATAAGGATCTTACTTGCAATAGCTGCATTTCATGATTATGAAATCTGGCAGATGGATGTCAAAACAGCTTTCCTTAATGGAAATCTGCTCGAGGATGTGTACATGACACAGCCCGAGGGTTTTGTCGATCCAAAGGATGCTGGAAAGATATGCAAGCTACAACGATCCATTTATGGATTGAAGCAAGCTTCTCGGAGTTGGAATCTTCGTTTTGATGATGCAATCAAAGAGTTTGGTTTTATCAAAAATGAAGATGAACCTTGTGTCTACAAGAAGGTCAGTGGGAGCGTAATCATTTTCCTAGTGTTGTATGTAGATGACATACTTCTTATTGGAAATGATATCCCTGCCTTGCAATCTGTAAAGATTTGGCTGGGGAACTGCTTTCGATGAAAGATTTAGGAGAAGCCACCTATGTATTAGGAATCAAGATCTATAGAGATAGATCAAGAAGGCTTCTTGGTCTAAGTCAAAGTACGTACATAGACAAGGTGCTTAAAAGGTTTAGCATGCAAGAATCCAAGAAAGGATTCGTGCCTATGACGCATGGCATTTATCTCTCGAAGGAACAGTGACCTTCAACAGAAGATGAGAGACAACGCATGAGTAAGATTCCATACGCGTCAGCTATTGGATCTATCATGTATGCCATGATATGTACTCGTCCCGATGTATCGTATGCTTTGAGCATGACGAGCAGATATCAAGTTGATCCAGGTGAAGGTCACTGGATTGCTGTCAAGAACATCCTGAAGTACTTGAGAAGGACTAAGGATACATTCTTGATTTATGGAGGTGAGGAAGAGCTCAATGTAATGGGTTACACTGATGCAAGCTTCCAAACCGACAAAGATGATTTTCGATCGCAATCTGGATATGTGTATTGCCTAAATGGAGGTGCTGTGAGCTGGAAGAGTTCAAAGCAAGAAACAGTAGTCGATTCTACAACGGAAGCTGAGTATATTGCTGCCTCGGATGCAGCAAAGGAAGCTGTTTGGATGAGGAAGTCCTTCAACAGTGATTCGATTCAACTCCCTGTAGTCAATGCACATTCTCATGATGCCGTCCTTTTTCTTTACAAACAGTACCGGTGCTCCCCAAGGTGACACACTGGGCCGTATGAAACCTTTATCTTGTAGTTCCTTCAATTGACTTTTCAATTCTTTTAGCTCTGCTGGTGCCATCCTGTAAGGTACCTTGGATATCGGTTCTGATCCCGGAATAATATCAATCGAAAATTCCGTGCTTCGAATTGGCGGCAGTCCTGGCAAATCCTCTGGGAAAACATTTGTGAATTCTTTCACCGTGCAAATCTTATTTATTTTTGCTTCCACTTCAGAGACATTGCCACAAAATCGTTCATGCAGGCTCACGCCTTCATAACAGATCTCTTTACCCGAATTCGTTTGTAGGGTGATGATCCTTCGGTAACAGTCAATGCGAGCCTTTGCACTACTCAACCAATCCATTCCAAGAATTATGTCAAATTCTTTCATGTTGATGATGAGCAGGTTGGCTTTGAATTCTTCGCTTTCCACAATCAGTGTTACATCATTGCATACATATTTAATTGTGACTGTTCTTCCTAATGGACTCAATACTTGCATTAAGTATAACAGTGGACTGAAGTGCAAATCAAGTTTCTCCACACAAGATTCAGAGATAAAGGAATTTGAAGCGCCAGAATCAAATAACACATAAACATCTTGATTCAGGAATTTAAATTTACCTCCGATCAACTCATGATCCTCTTCAGCACGGACAGCATACAATCTAGTTGGATTGCGTTGTTGTTGTCCACGTGGTTGATTTGTTCCTGAGGTTTGCTTCAAACTGGGACAATCTCTAATCCGATGTTCTTTAGATCCACATTTAAAGCAACCTCCACAGTTCCAGTAACATTCTCCAGTATGACTCCGATTACACTTGGGACAAACTTCATTCTTCTTAGTTTCAACGATCATCTGTCTGCGAGCTGGCGGTCTCTGATCTCTGTTTCTGAATTCAGGCTTTCTCTTTCGATTCTGAGGAGTCTCTAGATTCCTCAGCTCAGATTCCACGAACAATGCCCTCTCCATGAGTATATCAAATTTTGTATCCATGAGAGGTGCTACTTTGAGCCTGATGCCAGTGCGAAGACCTTGTCTGAACCTTGTAATCTTGCTGTTCTCAGACTGCAAATACAAAGGACAGAATCTGCCCAGCTCTTGGAACTTCCTCAAATATTCCAGCACAGTCATATTCTCAGCTTGTCTCAGCCTCAAAAATTCATCTTCTTTAGCCATTCGGACAGCGTCAGGAAAATATTGTTGCAAAAATTTCTCTCTAAAAATCGTCCAGGTAATGGAGTTTCGTTCCATACTTACTTCCACTGAGGTCCACCAATGCCTTGCATTTCCTTCCAGAAATGGAGTCACCACTGTAACTTTTTCTCCATCGGCAATGTTTATGGCTTTCAGTAATTCTTCAATCTTGGTCAACCATTCCTCAGCTTTCATTGGATCAGTCTCGTTTCCAAAATACGGTGGTCGAAGTGCCCGAAATCTCTCAAATTCAGTCCATCTCTGTGTTTCCGGCGGTAGTGGTGCCGAAACAACATTTTGTTGTAATACTCCAGCAATGATGCGACATATGTTCGTGATGTCCACCTCATTCATTGATCCCACGTTTATATTTGGGACTCCATCTTGACCTTGATTCACATTCCTATCTTGACCATCTCCTGAGTCACGATTCGAGTCCTGTTCTTGGCTACCACTCTGATTGGTTCTTCCTCTAGCCATTTGAAATCTTAAAACGAAAGTAAAATTTATCGTAAGATTCGTAAACAAAGAAGATAGATAGTCAAACCTAATAACTTCATTCTTAAGTTCAAAAGTCTAATCCCAAACATATAACAAAGATCTAATCCAAACAAATAACAAAGGTCTAATCCAAACTTATAAACCTGGCTCTGATACCAACTGTGACGGCCCACCCAGATGGGTCGCCCGCCGTATTCAATTTCTTGAATACAAGGCTTCACTCAATTCAAAATCTTGTTATCACTTTGAACTTATATTTAGCGGAAACGTTTTTAATCTTATCGGATGTTTAACTTAGTAATTTTTACCCGTGACTTTTAACCTAGAAAAAATTTGGGCAGAGTCTCCTCTTAAAAATTGTGCCCTGTGATCTACCAGATCACTACAACCACAATAACAAAATCATAAAATCAAAATGACTAAACCCAAATAAGTCTCAATATCCAAAAACAAACTACATTCATAATAAAATACTACATATCCTCAAAATAAAACATAACCTCACAATATCATTAAACTTTTCCTTTAATAACTAATTATCCTCAGCATCATCTAAGTCTTCAACTCCATCTGTAATATGTCACATTACAGGTAAAGGTAAGTTGCAGCATTTTATAGTAAGCATAATAAACATTTGATAAAAAGTCAAAAACATCATTTTTCATAATGTGACGAAAAATAATATACTTTCATATCCAAAATAACTTCCACATATATATGGTTTAATCCGAGCAGCTAACGGAATTAAAATTTCACAAAACGGAATCATAACGGAAATAACTGCACAGATAACCAACGAAACATAACGGAAACAAATAACAATATCATATAATGTCTTAACATTATAGAATTAATCATTAAACATAGCCATGCTGTAATGAAACAAATGCATACTCAAATACGGATGTGACACAATGATATCATTCCAGACTATACCCGCTGGAAGGGTATCGACAGATATTATACCCCCTCTGTCTTCGGGCAAAACGAAATGCGTTTCTTTATTCTCGTCGCCAACGAGCCGAAAGTATGCGCGTTTTTATCCTCGTCGCAATGCGAGCCACAACGAAACAAAAATATCCACAGTTCACAAACTTCAAATCGTATTCACCGAATCAAGACAAACATGGCCTTTCAAAATAGTTTTTCACACACAATAAAATGTTATTCAAAATTCTCTTTTTTCAACAAAATACATTTCTTATCAAAAATCATATTTCAAAATAATTCTTGCATGCTTACTATCCGAAAATCATTTCAAAATAAACAATAAGAAATACTGAAAATAATTTGCGGAAAATTGCAACTTCCTTTACGTACCTCAAAGCTTCCTATCAACGATAAATCTACAAACCTCCAAAATCTCCAAGATATCAAGGATTTCCTATTATCCATTTCAACAATATTAAAATCATATTCAATTAACTTGTTTCTAACACAACCTAACAAAATCCTAACTCTTATATTCTTCAAACTTAGGTTCACTAATCAGATTACCAAAGCCTACAAATATTTTTTTTCCCCAATAAATCAATAAACAGATTTATATAACAATATGCTCAAGGAATTAACCCAAAATTTTCGAAACTGATCTACCATTTTCGAAACATTCACCAGACCAACTTCGAACTCAAACAATACAAATTCTTCAAAAATTTTCAATATCATTTTCGAATAATAACTTCCATCTCCACTATATTTTCGAACAAAAATTCTAAAATAGCCTTCGAACAGCAACAATGTAATTTCTTCGAACAAAATTCCATTTCCAGAAATATTCCAACCTTCGAATTCTTCAAAATTCCACATACCTATTCGATCTAAATTCCAGAATTTTTTCGAATTAATTCTTAAAAATTGTTTTCTTGACAATTAAATCCCTAAAACTTCAATTTAAGTCCAACTAACCTAACCCTAACAATTAAAATCGAACCAGCAAAATAAAAATCGAAAACAGAAAATTTTCGAAACTAAAAGAAAAATTCGAATTTCATACCAAATGATGTCCAAATCCGAATTCCTCTTGATTGCTTGCTACTACTTGGATTTGGAAGTGATTTCCGAAGCTAAATCGGAACCCACAAAATCTGGAATTTTTTCTGAGTTGTAAAAATAAAACCTACGGGAATGGTTGGGTTTGTCTGACCTTATGCAATCCAGAGTAGATGAAGAGGTTGAGAGTTATAGGCGTTGATGGGAGAAGAATAGGCGAGGGAGATGAAGCGAAGATGACGGACGAAGTAAACGAAACGGACGAAGTGGAAGAAGAAGAAAGTGACGAAGGTGATCTGAAGAAGGTGAAATAATGTTTGAGGGAAAAATTGTGATCAGCAAACACGCCTTTCTCATTCATTCATTTTTTTAATTAATTAAATGTTAATATATTATTATTACTATTATTATTTTTATATTGAAAAATATGGAACAATAATTTTCATTAATTTGGGCCATAACAATCTCCATACATTCTAAAAAGTTTCGTCCTCGAAACTTGCATTGCATTTTACATCTAGATATTTAGCATATAGTTCTTCCTCTTATTCCCATGTTGCTTCATCAGGTGAATGATTGCTCCATTGAACCTTTACAAAGGGAATTGTCTTAGTTCGTAGAATTCTCTCTTGACAGTCGAGTATCTTGATAGGATATTCTGAATATGTGCATTCCTTCGATATCTCAATCTCTGTTGCCTTAAGCACATGACTTTCATCTGGAACATACTTCCTGAGCATCGAGACGTGAAATACATTATGTACTCGATCTAATTCCGGAGGTAGAGCAAGTCGATAAGCCAACGTTTCTATTCTTTCCAGAATTTCATATGGTCCTATGAATCTCGGACTTAACTTCCCATGCTTACCAAACCTCATTACTCCTCTGAATGGTGATACTTTCAAGTATACCTTATCCCCTTGCTGAAATTCTAAATCTCGTCTGCGAGATGGACACATTTTCATTCGTGAGTTTGATAAACTCTGGTCCTTCCAATACTTTCTCTCCAACATCAAACCAACACTGTGGTGTTCGACATTTCTTTCCATACAAAGCTTCGAATGGTGCCATTTGAATACTGGATTGATAACTGTTATTGTACACAAACTCTGCCAGTTTCAGATGACGATCCCACTGTCCTTGAAAATCCAAAATACATGTTCTAAGTAAATCCTCGAGAATCTGAATCGTTCTCTCAGACTGTCCGTCCGTCTGTGGATGGAAAGCTGTATTGTACTTCAAATTCGTTCCCAACACAGATTGTAAACTTTTCCAGAATTGTGAGGTGAATCGAGCATCTCGATCAGATATGATACTGACTGGTATCCCATGTAAACACACCACTTGATCAATGTAAAGCCGTGCTAAATCGCTCATTGATGTAGTCTTCTTCATCGGTATAAAGTGAGCACACTTAGTAAGTCGATCAACAATAACCCAAACTGAATCTTTTTGTGTCGTAGTCTTGGGTAATCCGGTCACAAAGTCCATAGTAATATGCTCTCATTTCCAATTTGGTATATCCAAGTTTCTCAGTGTCCCTGCTGGCTTTTGTCTTCCGACTTTCACTTGTTGACACACTAAACACTTAGACACAAACTTTACGACATCTTGCTTCATTCCTGGCCACCAAAATAATTGTTTCATATCTTGATACATTTTATTCTGTCCTGGATGCATGGCCAATATTGTCTGATGTGAATCTTGTAAAACTTCGCCCCTGAGTGTTGATACAGCTGGAACGAATAGTCTATCATTGAATCTCAAAGTCCCATCTTCATGCATTCTAAAACTTTCTTGGTTTGATTGAGCTCTTTGTAAGAAAGTCTGCCACATAGGATCCTTTGATTGTGCTTCCTTAATCCTGAGAATAAGATCAGGTTGCACCATGAGATTACACAATATCGTTGCCCCGTTTTGGTCGTCTCTTGATTCAACATTCAGATTTAACTTTGACATCTCGTCAATGAGTTTCTGTTGCGTAGTCAATAGCATTGATCCATAACTCTTCCTGCTTAATGCATCTGCTACCGCATTACTCTTTCCAGGATGATAGTGCAATTTCACATCATAGTCCTTGATCAGTTCTAACCATCTTCTCTGTCTCATATTCAACTCCTTTTGAGTAAAAATATACTTTAAGCTCTTGTGATCAGTGTATATATCACATGTGGTTCCGTACAAGTAATGTCGCCATAACTTCAGTGCAAAAACAACTGCTGCCAGTTCCAGATCATGAGTGGGGTACCTTATTTCGTGTTCTTTCAGCTGTTGTGAAGCATATGCAATCACCTTTCCATTTTGCATGAGTACACAACCTAACCCCTACTTTGATGCATCACTGTAGATACAAAATCCTTCATGTCCATCCGGCAATGTAAGAATAGGTGCCGTCACAAGTAGATCTTTCAACTTCTCAAAACTTGCCTGACACTTAGCATCCCATTCAAACTTTACTCCCTTTCTAGTTAACTTTGTAAGGGGTAATGCAACTCGAGAAAATCCTTCCACAAATTTTCGGTAATATCCAGCCAATCCCAGAAAACTTCGAATTTCTGTTACTGATGTTGGAACTTTCCAATTGGTAATGGCTTGAATCTTTGCTGAGTCTACTCGGATTCCTTGAGTATCAATGATGTGTCCAAGAAATGATACAGAATCCAACCAGAAATCACATTTCTCGAACTTTGCAAATAATTGATGTTGTCGTAGTCTCTCCAATGTCATCTTCAAATGTTCTTCATGTTCTTCCTTTGATTTGGAATAAATCAATATATCATCAATGAATACTATAATGAATTTGTCGAGCCATTCTCGGAATACGTGATTCATTAATGCCATAAATGCTGCAGGTGCATTCGTAAGTCCGAAAGGCATCACCAGAAATTCATAATGTCCATATCTGGTTCGAAATGCAGTTTTGTGAATATCCTGCTCTTTGATTCTGAGTTGATGATACCCAGATCTCAAATCAATCTTCGAGAATATTTGTGCACCTTGTAATTGATCGAACAAATCGTCAATCCTTGGTAGTGGATATTTATTCTTCACAGTGATTCGATTCAACTCCCTGTAGTCAATGCACATTCTCATGCTGCCGTCCTTTTTCTTTACAAACAGTACCGGTGCTCCCCAAGGTGACACACTGGGCCGTATGAAACCTTTATCTTGTAGTTCCTTCAATTGACTTTTCAATTCTTTTAGCTCTGCTGGTGCCATCCTGTAAGGTGCCTTGGATATCGGTTCTGATCCCGGAATAATATCAATCGAAAATTCCGTGCTTCGAATTGGCGGCAGTCCTGGCAAATCCTCTGGGAAAACATTTGTGAATTCTTTCACCGTGCAAATCTTATTTATTTTTGCTTCCACTTCAGAGACATTGCCACAAAATCGTTCATGCAGGCTCACGCCTTCATAACAGATCTCTTTACCCGAATTCGTTTGTAGGGTGATGATCCTTCGGTAACAGTCAATGCGAGCCTTTGCACTACTCAACCAATCCATTCCAAGAATTATGTCAAATTCTTTCATGTTGATGATGAGCAGGTTGGCTTTGAATTCTTCGCTTTCCACAATCAGTGTTACATCATTGCATACATATTTAATTGTGACTGTTCTTCCTAATGGACTCAATACTTGCATTAAGTATAACAGTGGACTGAAGTGCAAATCAAGTTTCTCCACACAAGATTCAGAGATAAAGGAATTTGAAGCGCCAGAATCAAATAACACATAAACATCTTGATTCAGGAATTTAAATTTACCTCCGATCAACTCATGATCCTCTTCAGCACGGACAGCATACAATCTAGTTGGATTGCGTTGTTGTTGTCCACGTGGTTGATTTGTTCCTGAGGTTTGCTTCAAACTGGGACAATCTCTAATCCGATGTTCTTTAGATCCACATTTAAAGCAACCTCCACAGTTCCAGTAACATTCTCCAGTATGACTCCGATTACACTTGGGACAAACTTCATTCTTCTTAGTTTCAACGATCATCTGTCTGCGAGCTGGCGGTCTCTGATCTCTGTTTCTGAATTCAGGCTTTCTCTTTCGATTCTGAGGAGTCTCTAGATTCCTCAGCTCAGATTCCACGAACAATGCCCTCTCCATGAGTATATCAAATTTTGTATCCATGAGAGGTGCTACTTTGAGCCTGATGCCAGTGCGAAGACCTTGTCTGAACCTTGTAATCTTGCTGTTCTCAGACTGCAAATACAAAGGACAGAATCTGCCCAGCTCTTGGAACTTCCTCAAATATTCCAGCACAGTCATATTCTCAGCTTGTCTCAGCCTCAAAAATTCATCTTCTTTAGCCATTCGGACAGCGTCAGGAAAAATATTGTTGCAAAAATTTCTCTCTAAAAATCGTCCAGGTAATGGAGTTTCGTTCCATACTTACTTCCACTGAGGTCCACCAATGCCTTGCATTTCCTTCCAGAAATGGAGTCACCACTGTAACTTTTTCTCCATCGGCAATGTTTATGGCTTTCACTAATTCTTCAATCTTGGTCAACCATTCCTCAGCTTTCATTGGATCAGTCTCGTTTCCAAAATACGGTGGTCGAAGTGCCCGAAATCTCTCAAATTCAGTCCATCTCTGTGTTTCCGGCGGTAGTGGTGCCGAAACAACATTTTGTTGTAATACTCCAGCAATGATGCGACATATGTTCGTGATGTCCACCTCATTCATTGATCCCACGTTTATATTTGGGACTCCATCTTGACCTTGATTCACATTCCTATCTTGACCATCTCCTGAGTCACGATTCGAGTCCTGTTCTTGGCTACCACTCTGATTGGTTCTTCCTCTAGCCATTTGAAATCTTAAAACGAAAGTAAAATTTATCGTAAGATTCGTAAACAAAGAAGATAGATAGTCAAACCTAATAACTTCATTCTTAAGTTCAAAAGTCTAATCCCAAACATATAACAAAGATCTAATCCAAACAAATAACAAAGGTCTAATCCAAACTTATAAACCTGGCTCTGATACCAACTGTGACGGCCCACCCAGATGGGTCGCCCGCCGTATTCAATTTCTTGAATACAAGGCTTCACTCAATTCAAAATCTTGTTATCACTTTGAACTTATATTTAGCGGAAACGTTTTTAATCTTATCGGATGTTTAACTTAGTAATTTTTACCCGTGACTTTTAACCTAGAAAAAATTTGGGCAGAGTCTCCTCTTAAAAATTGTGCCCTGTGATCTACCAGATCACTACAACCACAATAACAAAATCATAAAATCAAAATGACTAAACCCAAATAAGTCTCAATATCCAAAAACAAACTACATTCATAATAAAATACTACATATCCTCAAAATAAAACATAACCTCACAATATCATTAAACTTTTCCTTTAATAACTAATTATCCTCAGCATCATCTAAGTCTTCAACTCCATCTGTAATATGTCACATTACAGGTAAAGGTAAGTTGCAGCATTTTATAGTAAGCATAATAAACATTTGATAAAAAGTCAAAAACATCATTTTTCATAATGTGACGAAAAATAATATACTTTCATATCCAAAATAACTTCCACATATATATGGTTTAATCCGAGCAGCTAACGGAATTAAAATTTCACAAAACGGAATCATAACGGAAATAACTGCACAGATAACCAACGAAACATAACGGAAACAAATAACAATATCATATAATGTCTTAACATTATAGAATTAATCATTAAACATAGCCATGCTGTAATGAAACAAATGCATACTCAAATACGGATGTGACACAATGATATCATTCCAGACTATACCCGCTGGAAGGGTATCGACAGATATTATACCCTCTCTGTCTTCGGGCAAAACGAAATGCGTTTCTTTATTCTCGTCGCCAACGAGCCGAAAGTAAGCGCGTTTTTATCCTCGTCGCAATGCGAGCCACAACGAAACAAAAATATCCACAGTTCACAAACTTCAAATCGTATTCACCGAATCAAGACAAACATGGCCTTTCAAAATAGTTTTTTACACACAATAAAATGTTATTCAAAATTCTCTTTTTTCAACAAAATACATTTCTTATCAAAAATCATATTTCAAAATAATTCTTGCATGCTTACTATCCGAAAATCATTTCAAAATAAACAATACGAAATACTGAAAATAATTTGCGGAAAATTGCAACTTCCTTTACGTACCCCAAAGCTTCCTATCAACGATAAATCTACAAACCTCCAAAATCTCCAAGATATCAAGGATTTCCTATTATCCATTTCAACAATATTAAAATCATATTCAATTAACTTGTTTCTAACACAACCTAACAAAATCCTAACTCTTATATTCTTCAAACTTAGGTTCACTAATCAGATTACCAAAGCCTACAAATATTTTTTTTCCCAATAAATCAATAAACAGATTTATATAACAATATGCTCAAGGAATTAACCCAAAATTTTCGAAACTGATCTACCATTTTCGAAACATTCACCAGACCAACTTCGAACTCAAACAATACAAATTCTTCAAAAATTTTCAATATCATTTTCGAATAATAACTTCCATCTCCACTATATTTTCGAACAAAAATTCTAAAATAGCCTTCGAACAGCAACAATGTAATTTCTTCGAACAAAATTCCATTTCCAGAAATATTCCAACCTTCGAATTCTTCAAAATTCCACATACCTATTCGATCTAAATTCCAGAATTTTTTCGAATTAATTCTTAAAAATTGTTTTCTTGACAATTAAACCCCTAAAACTTCAATTTAAGTCCAACTAACCTAACCCTAACAATTAAAATCGAACCAGCAAAATAAAAATCGAAAACAGAAAATTTTCGAAACTAAAAGAAAAATTCGAATTTCATACCAAATGATGTCCAAATCCGAATTCCTCTTGATTGCTTGCTACTACTTGGATTTGGAAGTGATTTCCGAAGCTAAATCGGAACCCACAAAATCTGGAATTTTTTCTGAGTTGTAAAAATAAAACCTACGGGAATGGTTGGGTTTGTCTGACCTTATGCAATCCAGAGTAGATGAAGAGGTTGAGAGTTATAGGCGTTGATGGGAGAAGAAGAGGCGAGGGAGATGAAGCGAAGATGACGGACGAAGTAAATGAAACGGACGAAGTGGAAGAAGAAGAAAAGTGACGAAGGTGATCTGAAGAAGGTGAAATAATGTTTGAGGGAAAAATTGTGATCAGCAAACACGCCTTTCTCATTCATTCATTTTTTTTAATTAATTAAATGTTAATATTATTATTATTACTATTATTATTTTTAAATTAAAAAATATGGAACAATAATTTTCATTAATTTGGGCCATAACATGTTGATCGATGAATTGTTCATTGATATGAGATATCAAATCAACATATGGGTACATGTTAGAGAACGATGTACTGGACAGACCCACCATGAGAATGCAACATGGATAGTTATATGATCGTCATATGCAATTCTCATAGTGATAATAATGTATGTAATCCTTACGACTTGTGATCATCAGAGATCCCAACATAAGGAGTTATGTATTTTGATATCGTCAAACGTTACCCGTAACAGGGTAAACTATAAAGGCGACTATTGGATACACTACGAATTATGTAGAGGGATGTTGACTGATCGAGATAGGATTTGTCCCTCCTATATAACAGGAGATGTGTTTGGCCCTTGATCAAGTGAGAACTAAAATGCATGGCCATGCTCGAATGAGTCGATATGAGATATCGAGCTTATTCGTTTATTCTAGTTCTACTTGGGGATCAAGAAATAAAGATTGGATATACGAGTATGACTATTCCATGACTCGTGTTCAATCTAAACACAATGGACAAAGGGATTAAGTTACATGGTTAATATTATCACAAGTTCTAAAGGTTATGTCGAGTCATTGACATTCTTGTAATTTGGGTAGCATTGATGTGTTGCTAGATACCGCTCAATGCTTGCGACATAAAATGAGATTTTATGTCACTGCCAACATTACAAGATCCTATCGGGTCGCACAAAAGATTAAATCGAGAAGGGAAATTAAATTCATTGGATGAATTAATTAATTAAGAAGAGTCTTAATTAAGTGATTAAAATGTTTTAATTAAATCATGGGTTTGGGCCCATAAGACTTTAAGAAAGTCTTGAACCTTAATTAAAAGCCTTATAATATAAATACAAGGTTATGTTTTAATTGTAAGACACAACTTCATATCATACTAACCTAAACCAAGAAGACCACACGGCCGCCTAATTGAATCAATAAGGCTCTCGGCTTCTTCTTTATAGCCGAAGGAGACTTGTGATATTTGTGGCGATTATTCGATTGAGAATCGAGTGTGTTTCTTGTTCCGGTTTAAGAACTTGTCTAGCAACTTGTTCTTAAACTATCCCTTCACCCGATTTGATCGTGTGGATACCGTTGAGGCAAAACTAGACAAGTTTTGCTAGTGACTCGGAGGAGGCATTGGACGTGGTGCAACTCCGTGGAATCTGCTCAAACACGCTACAAGGGTGAGACACTTGTAATTCCTTTATCCGATATGAATCCCTATGTATAGATCTGCTGGTTAGTAATCCATAAATATTTTATTCCGCTGCGTGGTATGCTCTTGGATTACTTACAACAACGACGCCAACGAGGTCCTTGTGGAGTTGAAGGCCATCAAGATACCAAACAATTTTTAACAAGTTTACTATATCTTCGTTCCATTAAAAGAATTTGAAACTTGATAATTATATTGATTTTTTACGAAGGAACGACACAAATAAGTTTGTTGTGTTCATAGCTTACCGAGTTCAGTTTGATTTATGAACATGAAGGATTTTACTCCATAGACATTTAGGGTATGATCGGTATTCATTAAAATAGGGGCGGAATCAGAATTCAAAATTACTGTTCCAGCCGATCTATGTAAAACTAAATGGCTATAAAACATTGTTTGGATCGATTCAGGGGTGAGTTGCCAGTCTACACCCGAGTTCAACCAACTTGAGCTTTAATAGCTCGTGTTCTTGAAATAATTGCACTGAGAGATTATATCGAGTTCGATTTCAAAAAACGAGCTGAAGACACTCGGCATAACCAGCTCTATAACTGATTAACCATTTGAAAATAATTTTAAAGATATGAAAGTAAAATATGTAAAAATAGTTTGGTTGAGGCATTTTATCAAACACTTAGTGAGCTACACTTTGGTGTTTTAACAAGCACAGAAAATGCTTCACGGTGCTAACCAAAACAGTAAGGTAAATAAATGCAATAAAGTAATACACTTTGTTTATGAAATGTGGTGTAATATTTCTATGTCACCACTTCTTCCATCTCATGGAAGGATACACTAGAGATTTGGTTTATAATCAAACATGTACAATCCACTCTAATACCACACAAATAGCCTAAACTCATAGTTAACACAGATCACACAGAGAACATGTTATTTAATGTCTCACATGCAAAGACTACTGGTAGCGTCTGCTAGTAATGTCTACCGGTACTGTCTGATGGTAGTGTCTATTTGTAATATATATTGTAGTATCTGTTGGTAGTGTATACCTGTCTAGCTCAGTCTCTTCAACCAATTTAAGTGTTAATCATCAAGCTCCTCAATTTACACTTGATGAAATATGTTAGCAATACAATAAACCAATTTTGTTAACATCAAAACTAAGACTATTCGGGTTTTCAAAACCCAACAAACAAACACAATAATTTTTTTATAAAAAATCTAATACATTAAATTTTTTAGTTTAACATAATTTCTAATTTTTTTAAACAAAATTACTTCACATGGAGAAATTTTAATTTACATAAAGGGGCGTAGCTAGGACGTTTGCGTATGGGGGGGTTTGAAGGAAAATGCCCAGTTGCGGGGGTTTGGGGGCGGAGTCGCCGAAAGAGAATTTTGGAGATTCATTGCCTGTAACCCATTCGATCCCTTCATTTCCTCTGGGTGAAAAAAAACTGGGTTCACTAAATGTTAAATATGTCCATTTCGGGACCACCTTGAAAGTAAATATATCCATTTTAACCAACCATAACCTTTTCGTTGACCATATTTTTTTTTAAAAGAAATAAATTTTACTAAAAATGATGTATATCTACATATTTTAAAAAATTCGCTTAAAATGAGAAAATCGGGCAAATAAGTATGAAATTATTTTTATCAACATACTTTTTAAAAATAAGTTTGAACAAATAAATAAATCCAAAAATATTATTGAATCAGAAATCCAAAGTTATATGAAAATGTTTAAAGAAAAGAGGCCATAGAGTCCAGAACTCATGACCCAAGCCAACAAATTGGCAAATCAACCATCTACGCTACACTATTGTGATACTCGTTTTTAAACAAAAACATATATATACAATAATTCTGGACAGGGCTAGGTATCTTGAAGCCCATCGTAGCCCATACCTGTAATCCGCCTCTATTTATATGTGCATGCATCGTTGCCATGTGGTATTAGTTATTATTATTATTGTCGTTGTTATCATTCTTATTGTTAGTATTATTATTATTATTACTATTATTGTTGTTATCATTATTATATTTTTTATATTATTGTTATTAATTTATTAAAATAAACATATATGAGATAATTTTGTGGAAACAAAAAAATAGGAAGATTGTATAAGCTAAACTTCATACAAGAATGGAGAACTGAATAATCTCATGATTTTATTTTATTTATATCATGGCAGGGGCTAAATTGTTTAAAAAGTGATCACATCCAATCATTATATTAACCAATTTTGGTAATGAAAAAGGCACGTGAGTTGTTGAATACTAGTCCAACATAAATTGTTTAAGTTCTTTGTAATTAATGAAAGATGTTTTTTTAGCAGGAAACAAAATATATATTAAATAAAAAAAAGCCAACATGGCAAGTACATACCAATCAAATAAAAACAGTCGGAACAATCAGACAAACCGACAAACCGAAACTGTACAATAAGTAAAATAACAAACGTCAAAAGCAACTGCTTAGGGAAATTGGTACAACCATGTGAAATGATAACATGAATCACAACAGAAGCACGAGACAATGACTAGAAAGTGGCAGAAACCACCGGAGCCAATTTCGGTCCCCTCAAACCATGAACTCCAGAGTGAGGCCAAACAATTGAAATGCCTTCATGAACAAATGAATGTATAATTGTGGATGGACGAAGAGTCTAAACTGAGATAGAGACACCAAACGTACAAGCTCTCGCATCCAAAATCCTTCCAATAAGCCAAACCATTGGGTGGCGTCCGAAACCGCAAGGCACCCTAGTCAAAATCATATAGTGCTCCAACAATTAAATAAACAAAGATAAAATCCATCACTTATGCAAAATAAGACCACCGATAAGGTCAGTAAAAGATACCCTAAGACAACAATACACATAGACACTACGACAAAGTAACACGAGAACTAGCGATATATATATATTGGGTAAATATTAAGCAATACAGTAAAAAAAATGGGTAAATCGTACTATCAACTAGTCGCACGCAAAATAATGCTCATGATATCCCCAAATCCCAAACATACCCACCAGGAGCATCATTCCGAGCGGCGGGATAGTCGCACAACCACCGCCCGAACAGAAAGAGGCATCCAGAGTCTTACAAGCGAACAGTCGAAACCTCCACCCACCGAACCTGCACGGTTTCGAGAAATCGCCGCAAAGAGTGGAGCACACCTAGTCAGAACCAGTCCTCAGTGTCCTCTACAGGCTACCACCACACCCCTCCAACAAAAGCAAAAAAAAAACCCAAATCAGCACAACGGGGGAAGAGTGAGGAGGTGCAGCCAAAAAATAGGACGCCTTTTGCGGACTGAGCGTCCGCGGCTAACAAGGTCGCAGAATAAACATCCCACAAGCTCCGTCGCATAGCCCATGGACAGCAAGGAAAAACAATTACCACCTCAAGAGAGTAGAGCAAAGATATCAAAAAACCCCCCAAACCAAACACAGAAGGCGCAAGAGCACAAGAATCTGTAAGAAAAGGGCAGAGAAGATGGAACTTGCACGGATGAAGAACCCTTACTGGAAAATGGAAGGAAAACACGACAGATGTTTTAAGTTAGGTAAATTATATAAAACCCCAATGTGTTAAATTTGTAAAAAAATTACCATATGTTAACACATAGTCAATAAAAATCTCATATGTTTTTAAACTCGACATGAATTTTATATATTATGTTTTTTGTCAAAAAAAGCTCATCTTTTTTTTAAACCTGACATAAAACCCTCAGGTAGCGTTGGTTTGAAGGATGTGATAAGAAATGTAAAAAGTATGAAATGATTGTAAAAATAATATGTGATAAGTTATATGATGTTTGATTTGAGGATAAGATGGTTGATAAAATTTATTATTTGGTAAAATGTCTAAAATACCATCAGCATTATAATAATAATTTAAATATTATATTATTATTATTATTATTATTATTATTATTATTATTATTATTATATTATAATATAATAATAATAGCAATTATTACTATTATATATTATTAATAATACACGTTAATCATATAATAATAATTATTATAAATAGATATAATTAAATATATATAATATATATATATATATAATAATATTAATAAAATAATAATAATGCGTAATAATCATATCATCTTATGTAATTATAATAAAAGAATTATTCTTATTCTTATAGGACAAAAGAGTAATAAATAATCCTAATATATCCCTCTAGAGAGAGAGATTCTTCTCCAGAGAGGAAGAATCTCTCTTCTTCTCTCCCTTCTTCTCTCTCCGTTCTTTCTTATTTTCTCCCTCTTCTTCTCTCCTCTCTCTATCTCCTCCTCTAGAAGCCTCCTTCTTTTCTCTCTCTCCTCTCTCCTCTCTCTCCTCTTTTCTCTCTCCCCGTTCTCTCTCCTCTCCTCTTTTCTCTCTCTCCTCTGTCCTCTCTCTCCTCCCCTCTCTGTCTCTATCCTATCCTATCTCCTCCTCCTCCTCTCCTCTTCCTCTCTCTCTCCCTCCTCCTTCTTCTTTTTTCTTATCCCTCCTCTCTCTCCCTCTCTGTCTCCTCCTCCTCCCTCTCCTCTCCTTCCTCTCTCTTTCTTCTCTTTCTCTTTCTTCTCCCCTCCTCTCTCTCCCTCTCTGTCTCCTCCTCTCCCCCTCCTCCTCTCTCTATCTCTCTCTCTTCTTTCTTTGTCTTCTCTCTCGATTCCTCGTCTTCTTTCTCTCTCTCTCTCTCCTCTCCTCCTCCTCCCTCTCTCCTCCTCCTCTTCTCTCCCTCTCTAAGAATTCCCTAATCCCCTAAACAGTTTTCCCCTCCTCTCTGTCTCTCTGTCTCTCCTCTTCCCCTCCTCTCCTCCTCTCTATCTCTCTCTCTCTATTCTTTTTCTTCTCTCTCGATTCCTCTTCTTCTTTCTCTCTCTAATATAATAATAATATATATAATATATAAATAATAACATAAACAGTTTTATACATATAATAATAATAATAATATAATATACATATATATAAATATATAATAATAATTATTTTTATTATAAAATAATATATATACATATATGTATAATAATAATAAACATAGCATAATATTATATATATATATATTTTATTTTTTTTTATTTTATATCGATTAATATTTTTATTTATATATATATAATAATAATAATATAAATTAAAATAATATAAATACAATAAATAATAATAATGTTGTAGGAAATAAGTTGTACTTTTTGGCGGGAATTTCAAGTTTTGAAATAGTAAAAAATGTGGGAAAGGGGTAAATATATCTTTTTATTATAAAGTGTGATTAGAATGTGATCAAATGAGTGGGATAAAATTATTTTTATATAACAAAGTAAACATGGGATGTGATAAGTAATGTAAAGTTTAATAATCCCATCACTCAAAGTAAACGGAGCCTCAATGTTAAATAAATTAGACAAAAAAAAACTCTCTGTTTTCATCAATCCTACATTAAATCTTCTATTTTCGTCAATCCTGCACAAACCCGAGTTTAAGAAAAGAAAGTTTTTTTTTACTTGTTTTTATATACATAGAATTTTATGTTTATTTACCAAAACACAAACACAGAAGGGCTTATGCAATTTACCCTTTAAGTTATGGCCATAAATTTGCTAGAAAAAAACCATAAACAGGTACCGTCCTATTGATGTGATATATACCTTCTGCATAATTACATATTCCTAGGTGTAAAAATTGTCCTCTCCCTTTTCCGCACATGCATACCCGAAACTCCATTAATTACATCGATTTTAGTAGCATCAAAATAGGGGACATAAAACCATTAAGATAGTGGTCTAATAGTCATTATCGTCTCCCTTTATACCTATTGTTAATTTGAGTCCGTCCCTCCATTAATTCAGAAATTGTGAAACAAAAATTGGGACTAAAATTGATGCATTGGCCCATCACCATTTCCCCTTTCAAAGTTGATTTTTATCTCGAAAAGTTGACTTTCTGAACTGGACTAGATTCCCACAAATAAAAGAGACATATGCCCAAATAAATGTTTCTCATAAGTGTTTATCTATTTTCTAAACAAAATAAATAAATTTTTATGTCTTACTTCTTTTTTCTGTTATTCATTCTCTAAAAAAATAGGTAAAAATAGAAACAATGAAGCAAGATATGTGATGTTTTAGCTGCTTTAAGTTGTACAATGATAATTTTGTAACAATTAAAATTTATTAAACTGGTTTTTTATTTTAATTTCAAACAATAAATAATTTCGCTTAAAAACAATTTTTTAGTAACTTTAAACAAAATAACATAAAAATATATTAAATAAACAATTAAAAACATTACCCTTGAAATGTCCAATTAATCTTGACCCCCAAATTAATACATCTCACTCCATTATTGATAGTCAAATGTAACTGATCGGACAGCTGTTAACATCATATTCTCTTGGTAAGGACCAGAAGGCATCAAACCAATAACCTACATCAGTGAAAGATATTAAGCGATTCAGTACAAAGATTAATGTAAACATCTTGAGTTGCTGAATTGTAGAGAAACTTCAGAGAATGCATGGTCAACCAGTAGAGATGAACCTTCATTAAACTTCTGATCAAATAGTAAGTGCATGAAGCCGACCCCTGACCATAGTTTACAGAAACGGTATCGGAAGTCGTTCCGGAACCGGATCGCCCCCAACCTGTCCGGCGTTCCGGCATGTAAAGGTGCATGTCTTGTAAATGCATTTTCCAACCCAAAATCGGTATCGGAACAGTTTTTTAGCTAGAGAACGGTGGAACAGAACGTTTTGCTTGCTCTGGAACGGCGGAACGGCCATTTTTGGGTGCATCCAATAAATATTTTTTTCTTAAAATATTCAATTTTTTTAATTTTTTTGATAATTTTTTTAAAAAATCCGTTCCGTGAAATGTTATTGGAACTGGAACGAAGGCCTCCGTTCCGGGCACCTTTCCCGCGATGGCGAACCATGCCCCTGACACTCTCAAATGCAGATTTATTGACAAAAATACAATATACCAAACGAACATACCAATTATAGAGTACAATAAAGACCATGGAACTCAGGATGGATAGCGCCACAGAGACTTGTAATCATACGAAACACCATCAATGGCGCTATCCCTCCTGAGCTTTATGGCTTATTCATACTTTCAGCAATCCCCCGGATTTCAAACTACAGTTAAAATGTGAATGCATATACTGCATACGTAGACACACAATCACATGAAAAACACTTAGTTTTCTTCTTGTTTTTGTTTTTTTGGAATGACGGGGATTGAAGATGAGAGGAGAAGTGATTATTATATATATTATATATTATATGAATGGTGATCTGGGTGGTTATTTATAGCAGCAAAGTAACATGGGTAAAGACAGAACAACGTGGGTCATCGAGTTTCTCCAGTAGAGAGAGATAGAGAGAAGAAGCTCAGTGTATATTACCCAAATCTTTGACTAAATTTTGTTGCATGAATAGGAGTACCATGCATTTGTTTATGTCTTCACACTTCAGATATAGGTATGCAGCATATGATTTTAATGCCGCCTGCCAGCTACGTACATTACTTATATAGTGTATTTGGATCGAGAGATTTGAAGCCATGGATTTCAAATATATTTAATTATTTGGATGAATTTATATTTTATGTATTTCAAATCCAAATCTTTACAAATTTATGTACATGTATTATAAATGCACCTAATATATGTATCGTTTCAAATCCAAATTTCAAACTCATTCTTAAATCAAATCTTTTCATTCAAATGAAGTACATCCATCCTAAATACAATCATATATAATTTATTCTTTAATCTTTCTTTGGTTTCACTGTTGTCCTTTGCAAAAATAAAGAGTTATGTGGGCAATCTTTGTTGTGAATTAGAGATTATGGTCTGAAAGAAAGTTTTTAGTGCTATGAGATGTTTTTAATTGGATTTTTCACGGGATCACTCATTCTAGTATTGCTCTCGACCAAGTATACTTAATTTCGGAGTTCTGATGAGATCCGGAGCATTAGTCCTGATAAATTTATTAAATGGTCATATAAAATATAGACTTTTCCACTATTAGTCCAAATTTTTAGAATTAATCAAATATAATCTCACATAAATTATTTTTAATCAAAAATAGTCTCATATAAATATTTTTAACAAATTTATTGTTTAATTTTTAACAAAAATTGTCTCCTAATTGAATATGGGGCTTTGCGATCATTTTTTATTAAACAAAAATTTGGGACTTAGTATTGATTAAAAATAAATTCGTGAAACTATATTTGATTAGTTCTAAAAGTTTGAAATAGTATCGCAGTGACCCATATTTTATAAGATAAGTTTTGAAATTTACACTTAATTATTATTCGTTAATATAAATTTTAAAGGCATGTTGATTTGTGTTTGTTTTTACACTATATATTATAATCAAAGATTCATTGGAAATTCCTAATTAGTTTTACTGATTCGGAGGATTGCATGGGATATTGTACCACCGCAGTCCGCACATAGGTTAGAGTAAGAACTAAGAAAGGTCCAAAACAATATCTGAAATCTAGACTTCACGAGCTACGAGACGAGGAATGGTCACCTGAAAAAGTCGTGCATGCAGAATAAATAAATCAAGGCGTTGTACAATCGAGACACCACTTCTATAAATCTAATCTTACAAATATCAACAAACATACAAATATATACATATAAGTATTTTCTCACTTTTCACACATTATGTCTCCTGATAAATTGAGAGTTGACTCAAATTAAAACTATTTCATTTTCTTTAATCTAATCAAGCTAGACTCCGATATATTTTTTAAATTATTAGTAGATATATATTTAAAAAAGGGATGATTTTTTGTTAATAATTTTTTAAAAAAGATCGGATTGTGATTTATTGTTGAAATTAATATTTTTCAGTGATTTCTCCAACTAATGAGGGCCCTGAAAACACAAATAACACGAGCCAAGTGTCACGTCGATTCTTCAGACTGAAACATCGTGCGACACTTAAGCGATCTTTGCCTGTGAAGATGCTAAGTAAGCCTCTAAACCCACGAGGAAGCTAAGAACTTAGAAAGAAAGCTTTAAGATAATGAATGCTAGACACTTGGGTAGAAGACTTAGATTCAAACTTGGATGATTAAAAATGAAGAGAGCAAGCATATTTATACAACTCCCCCTACAAATGAATGGCTAGGATCTAAACTATTTTATGGTGGAGATAACTCTCCAGAATGTTCTAGGCTATGAAGTTTCTAGATTGTACCATTCTATTACATTCTAGAATTCACTACATTATAAAGAAATGTACAAGTGATGTCTAGAATCTTTCGGGTTACTCCAAAGTATCCTCCGAGCTTCTGGAATCTTCTGGGGTATACCAAAGTGTTCTTCAGGCTTCCGCAAGCTTCCGGAACATCTAAAGCCTCTAGATTTGACGGAATCTTCTAGAGAGTCACGGAAAGTGACACAAGGATCAAAAATAACTTGAATTTACATGTACAAAACCTAGGTATTAACTATAGGCTAAGGGTGCTTATCGGACCGGGTCGATCCTGACCCGGTCTGAAATCGGACCGGTTAGTTCGGTTTGAAATCGATCTGACCGGTTCCGGTCCGCCCCGGAACCGGTATCAAACCTGTCTGGGGCTGTTCCTTTAAGCCAAGCCGGTAGCACCATCGGTTCCGGTGCTACCGGTTTGAAACTGGTTCCGAAACCGGAACCGGTTAGATTTAAAAAAAAAAAATATGTTAGATTTTATTGCCGTTGCCATGCTGAACGTTGGCAACGGCTCTTATAGTAGACAACCGACTCATTACCATTACTACTACTATCTCGTATTTATAGTGGGATTTTTCGGAGTAGTGGCATGTGAATCTCGGGCCACGATCTATCCATGATATGTGCATGATCTCCGGTAATTGTCGTCCGATATTAACCATGATGTGTGTCTATCTTCCCGTAATTGTTGCTTAACATTAATGCATATCAGCGATCTTCTCGTTTCATTAATGTTCGTCGGATCACCTGCTTTGATTGAGGGATATGTTATGTCCATGATTTACGCACATACTGACCGAGTGGGCCGAGGTGGCCCAAGCTGAGGTGGCATTCTTCCACCTCGGCCATGACATGCCTAATTGGTCCGTATATATTGGGCCGAGCTGGATTTTCTGGAGGTGGCCCGATGACCCCATAACATCAACATGGATGATTATACAAATCTTAGAAAACTCCAAAATCTAAAATACAAATTAAAGGAAAGCATGTGGTGATGGTAAAAATTTTCTAAAAAAATAAATAAATATGCCGTTTCAACCCTCCAAAAAGACCATCAATAACTTGGAACATGATAATAATGACGGCCAGTGTGTTGTGGGTGAATTGGAAGACAAGGAGCTTTATTGATGTCGTGAAATTTTGTCATTGCAGGGTACACAAGGACGAACCTACATGTCACATTGGGGCAGTTTAGGGCTGATTAACGGAGTGAGTTGGCCCGGAGGCCGGAACCAGTTCAGAATCGAACCAGTTCAATATGGTTCGGAATCAAAATCGGGCCAACCGGTTAGAAACCGGATTCGATCCTGTAGTTATCGCATCGTGTTGGTTCTAATGGAACACCGGTTCCGGATTGAAACCGGAACCGATAGAAATTTAAAACAAAATTAAAAAATAAACTGATTTTTTTTTTAAAAAAAATTTATCATTAATTAACTGTTCTGGGTTGGACTCTGGGTTAGAACCGGTCCAACCGATTTCATACTGGATCGGTCCGGTTTTGGAATTATCGGGTCCAAAATCGGTCGGTTTCGAACCGGATCGATCCAGACTGATCCGTTAAGCACCCTAAGGGCACCCTCTCAATTTTTTTTATCTTTTTTTTTTAAAAAAAAAGAAATTTACATTTTGTCCCAAAAAATTATATTTTACCCCAAAATTTAATTTATTCCCTCTTAAAAATTATATTTTTCCACTTAAAATTGTTTTTGCCCTATAATTCTTATGTTATTATTTTTTGCTCATGGATAAAAGTTCTAGATTGTCCATGGCCACCAGTCCTGGAGTCTACAGCCATTTCCGATAAATGAAATGCGATCGTCATGAAATTATAAAAAAAATCGTGGTGTTCACTCCGATTATACTCTCTCAATTCTCATGTATTCGAGTTTTATATTTTATAAGTAATAGAAATACAAATATGTGGTGTGCGAGAAAGTAAAATGGGAAAATCCAAGTTTTACGAAATTAGAAAGAAATATTTTGGTACGAGAAATATAGTTAAAATCATTTAAAGTTAGGCTTGTTTATGCACCCGATGCATGATAAAACCACCACATATCACAATAAATATATATATATATATATATATATATATATATATATATATATATATATATATATATATATATATATGTATGTATAGATTGTGATGTGTGTTGGTCATACTATACACCAAGTGCATAGAAGTGAAATCTATTGTACCAAGTGTATAGAAGTGAAATCCATTGTAAAGTCTAAAGTGTTTGATGAATATTTTCAAATTTTTATTGTAAGAACATATAAAATAAAATAATTATGCATATTTCTACGAGGTTTCATGAAATGTAAACCTATCAACGTACCACAACAAAAGTGGAAAATTTTACTAACACATAATAAAGGGTGTTTGGCAACAAACAACCCATTGGTTTTCCAAGTCATAGTTTGAAAATAAGCAACTTACCAACTGTAGTTTGTGAATAAGCACAAAATACTCCATCCATGAAAGGGTCAACGTGCTATATTTTCCAAATAATATGGAGTAAAATGATTATTTTGGAAATCAATGGGGTAACCTTAAATTCCATGGTCATTTTTCTCTAACGTGAAAGGTTTCAGGATTTTCATCGTCACAAAAAACACTCTGTTTCAGAAGATTTGAAATAACAATTCATTCCAAACATCTGGCACTCCCGGCAAGCACCAGTGTATACAATCTGAATATCATGTGGGATCTGCCATTCTTTCTGGGCTTAATGGCTCCCAAAACTTACGATATATGGTGGGGTGACCATCTTTTCTATACTCGGAAAGCTGAGTGATGTTGACTACAGAAACCTTCGAACCCAACCTAGTCAATACCTTATCGACCACCTGTATAGTGGGCAAGTCCGAACCAGTGCCCAGGTACCTCTCATCAAATATAGGTTGTTTCTCATTGTAACAATTGCCTTCACTTCCCGGCTCCCAATCCTCCTTACTGTTGGGAAAGAAAGTTTTAAGAAACCAAATCAAATTTGAACACCGAATTGAACAGTTTCATAAAGAGCTAGTGACAATTTACCCCATGCGGTATCGATAATAGTCATTTTACCCTGTGATTTGTAAATATGCACTTTACTCGTATGTGATATCTCAAACAGATACTTACCCCTTGTGGTTTGTAATATGCAATTTACCCCATATGGTTTAAAAATAGGCACTTTATCCCCCGCAGTTTGCAAAACACATCATACATGGAGGGGACGTTTTGCACCTATTCACAAACTATATGGGTAGACTTCCTATTTTCACAAATTACAGGGCGTAAGCTTGGGGTAAATTGCCTGTTTTGAAAACAAAAGGGTAAACTACTTATTTTCAAATCACAAGGGTGTAATCTGTCTATTTGAAAAACCACATTGGGTTCGGGTTCGTTGACAATAACCCTTTCATAAAGCATAATCTCTATCAAAAAACTAATACTCGAGGGAGTTTTTACTTTGGAACCATCTAGTCTTGTGCAACTCATTAAACTTTGTTTCAAATTGGTATGATAAGTGAGGATATCGCCAACGTTGCTAAGTCATTTCAAGTGTTTTTCAGAAAACACATGGCTGTCAATTTCAAATTTATATACTACATTGCTCAAAACATCCCATTAAAAGAAAACAGAGCTCCCATATGAAATCAAATTTTACTCAGGCAGCACACTTACCCAAGATGTGTAGGTGACCTGGTCATGAAAAACACCTTCTTCTCCAGGGGATTAACATGGGATACCCAATCTGCCCAAGCCTCCATGGCCAATTCCATACCTCCAACCCCGTCAATTTCTTCACATACCCTGTTCTCTTCATCAGTCCATCTAAAATATCAATGTTGACATGTGAGTCACAATCAAAATTTGTGCTTTTTTATCTTCTGAAATCAGTCCTGTATATATTTGAGGTATTAGCCAAAGATACTTACAGAAGCTTAACCGGGCCTTGCCTCCACCATAGATACGAATTAAAGATCAGTATATTGGCATGCTCCCATCGTGACGAGTGCCTAAAAATTGAGTCCGGGCGCATAATTCTTTCATCAAGCCGGTGATCCACGGCATCATCAGAGTTAGATTCGGCCAGAAGAGGTGCCCAAAGAAACTCATCTGTCGCATTATAATTCTGTATAAGAAACATAAAATTCATAACAATATAACGACAACGCTACCTCCATCAGGCACATGTCCTAAAACATTTTTTGTAATGTTCGCAGTAAAAGAATATAACCTTTAATGTTATCGAATCAAAAGTTCCCTGGTATTTGTTTTTACACTAGTCATACACTTCTCTAAAAGTAACTTTATCCAACAATATAATGTATAGTTAGAAAACATTCAATTTGATGATATTTCACCCAACCTATTCTCTCATCATCACTTTTACCTCCGCTCTGAATATAGTAAGTTCGGAATTTGGAGTGATGGACTGCTTATCAGCTGGAATTACAGACTGCAACATGCACATCAGTGATATCCATTGCCCTCTATTCAGTGAGTCCTCAACAAACATTAATCTTTTTCCCCTCAACTTCTCCCAAATTTCAGTCGCATTCCACCTACATTCTCAACAAAAGGGATTAACCGATGAATTAGACTCAAACTTCAGTCTTTCATGGTGCATTTGGATTGATGGATTTGAAGCCATGAATTTCAAATCCTTGATTTCAAATCTATTTAATTGTTTGGATGAATTTATATTGGGTGTATTTCAAATCCACCTCTACTAATTTACGTAAATGAAATTGTAATCGCGATGAATAAGTGTCATTTCAAATGCAAGTTTCAAATCCATTCTAAAATCAAATCACACCATCCTAATGAAATTTCATCCAAACACAACCTCAAATAATTGTAGGTTTACACTTTACAGGCTCCAATAAGTATCAAAAACTGATTACGCAGAGAGATCAATACAGAGCACAAACTACCTCTTCAAATTGCAGTTGTGGGGTTGCCACCTCCAAAACTGGTAACCTGAATCAGGCCTCTCATGCTTGTGACAAGCCAACTGATCGGACATGTATGGACAATCAGATTCATTATATAGTGGTTATGATGTGTTATCAAATACCCATTTCCCGGAAAAAAGGTCACAGGTCTCTGCCGGCGCCGCCTCTCTCCGACCGCCAGGCTCGATTTTGTGGACACCCCAGGCAGCTATCCTCCCGCTGTACGCTACTGTAGAGCCACGTGTACTAAATTTATCCAAACCAACTGCAAATGCCACCACGAATAACAATCATATCAACGAAGATAAACAGAAAATTTAACAGATACTACAGCTGTGCGGTTTCAAGATTGAGTATAAAGCAACAGAAAATGGAAAATTCCCGTTCACCATAGCAAGGAATTTTGAACACGAACACGTTAAATAGAAAATGTTTCAGAGAGGCAGACCTGGCGGTTTCTTAGGAAGATTCTTGTTTTCTGCCGGCGTGGAATTGCACAAAGAACCGTCTTTTACAACAGATCCTTGGTTTTCTCTGCGAGGTTGATCATGGGAAACTTGTCGAAAGTTACATTCATTATAGAGGATTGAAAATGCTACGAATACAAAGAAGACAAGGGCAATAACGGGGAACTGCGATTTCTTCTTTTGCCATCTCTGCATTGTTCTTCTCTGTGTTTGCGCGAGAGAGAGGGGTGCGAACGAACTTCGTCAACCGCTCCTGAATATTTAGGCAATTTCAAGAATCAAGATTTTGAAACCGACAGTGACTACTGACTCCTATGGAGGAAAATGTGATAAATGGGCAGGAAATCGATGATCACTGTTATGCTAAAAATCTATTCTTTCCAATAATGAAACCAAATTAACTATGCACTGCTTTTCATTAATCCCCAAGAGTAATGTCAGATGTTTTCTTGTCCATGAATTCATTAACTAAAATACAAAAAGGGATAAATGGAGGTCAGATTGGGTGAAAGGATCGAAAGTGGAAGATTGTCAATGAATTCAATTCTCTGGGTCCTACTTCAATAATATTGTTTAAAGTACATTCTTTGTCGAGGTAAAGAAAAACCGTCGATATGTCCGAGTGGTTAAGGAGACAGACTCGAAATCTGTTGGGCTTTGCCTGCGCAGGTTCGAATCCTGCTGTCGACGTTTTTAAATTATATGTTTTTAGGAGGTGACGATTCAATCCGGCCCACCTTGCTAGGCCCCAAGGCCCAAAGTGTGAATAAGTTAGCCTGTCAGGTCAAATAAAGAGTTTTCTAGATCAATTCAGCAACTGGGCCTACGGGATTTTGGACCCATCAAAGTATGAATTTCAAGCCCAATTTAACCGAAACTCCGACACTACTAGCCAATTCCCGCCGGTTGCTCCGGGATACGGCCACAATTTCCCCTACTCCTCGCCAAGGCGATCTACGTATCCACACCATGCACTCCCTATTTTTTTCTGCAACTACCCATACATCTTGAAAATTGTTAAATCAGTTTTTGTTTCGAAGCCTAACTAGGGCTTCCCTTTTGCCGCCAGCAGCAATGGTGGGCAAAAAGATGGGTTCGATTTCCCGAGTTAAGATTTCGAGTCGAATAAATGCAGTGAAGTCCCGTGGTGCCGCGGACGTTGCTTCGAAGCTCGACCAGCTTCGGAGGCTTCGAGAGGACCTGTCTGGCGCGGACTCTGTATTGCTTGAGGATTTCCTTTCCCCTCTCCTTGACCTCCTTTCCGATAGTTCCAGCCCCGTCCGAAAATTCATCACTGAGTATGCAATTGTGTAATCCAACTTGGTGGAATAGCTCAATTAAGAAGATTAAGTTGCTAAGACAAATGTTTTCCATGTGTGTGTGATAATTTTACAGGCTAAGATTGAATTGCTAAAGAAAGGTTTTCCGTGTGTTTATGGTAAACTTACAGGCCAAATATTAATCGCTCAGTGTCTTCCGGCGATCTGCATGTTCTTAACAAAATGAAACCTTTTATACTATCACGTTTTTCAAATGCCTTCTAGTCAAGCTTCGTCATGTTTTGTCTCTCGCTTATATGAAAAAAATAATATTTTTGTTCAGTTCAAGATTGCTTAACAACGAATAATCGTAATCTTAATCAAACAGAAAGCTCTGCTGTTCATGAACATCTTCATTTCATTTCCTGTTGTGTCTAATTAGTTAAAATTTTGGTTGCACTATGATAGCCTAGGCTATGCTTCTGCAAACCAAGTATACTTCTTCACAGGAAAAAAACTGCTTTCAAATTTCACCTGCGGATGTTATAATTTTCAAAATATTGGTTCAAATTCCAATTTTAGAAGCCAGCACTTTTATGTGCAGTTCTAGTCCGATTTGACCTAAACTTGCTGGATTCAATGTGTTCATTTTTTTGAGCTTGTGTCCTTTGTTGATTTTGAGCTTGCATCTTTTGACTTTCCAAATCAAAGCGCTATAGAAAACCAGTGATGGGATTTATGGTGTTCAGATTTACATTGGACAAAGTCATATCTGAGTATTATTGTGGATCGATACAGGATAGTTGGTCAGATTGGATTGAAGCACTTGGAGTTCTTGCCTGAAATCGTACCTGCGCTGATAAATCTTCTGAAGGATGATGCACCTGCTGTTGTTCGCCAGGCTATCACATGTGCTATTGATATATTTCGGTGTACTCTGGTCAAAATTGCCATCCAGGTTGGTTTACGTTTTATACTCTTAATATTATATTTGTGGTTGTAATTTTGATGTGGCATCCTAGAAGATGATTGTTTCAACGTCCTAGGCTCTAGTGAAATCCTTTGATTTGTCCTTTGTGAAAATAGGTGTTGTTCTATTCTTTTGCTTTATGTCTATTTTAATGAATACTTCATTTATTTATTTGTTCTAGGTATGAATCAGTTGTGATAGATATTTCTTTCCTTTCATTTTTAATGTGATAACCAGGGATTGTACACGAGTGAGTTTGATGAATCACTTAAATCATCTTGGAAATGTGTACTGAAGTTAAGAGATGAGATATACTCTGTGGCATTTAAGGTGAGTGTGGCATTGTGACATGATATGTCATTTGAATGTGCAAGTCTATGAGGATCCCTAACTTCTGGACTAAATACTTAGGTGGGAAGTGATGGGAGAAGGTTACCTGCATTGAAGTTTGTCGAAGCAGTTGTTCTGCTTTACTCACCTGACCCTAATGGTTCTCCAGAACCTTCTTCTGATCAAGTTTCTGAAGGTAAATTATTTCTATTTTGTGTAAATTGTAAACGTGAAGTTTTGGTGTGGTGCCTGGATGTAGATTACACATGCAAATGCATATTTGAACTGCATATATGTTCTGTAGAGGAATTCAATATATCATGGATTCGTGGAGGCCATCCTATACTTAATGTTGGAGATCTGTCGCTTGAAGCAAGTAAAAGTGTGGGTAAACTGCTTGATCAACTGAGACTCCCTGTTGTGAAATCAGTTAGTAATTTGATGATTATCGTGCTTATCAAAAGGTCAATGCTCTATGTCTCTATTTCTAACTGTTATTATATTATATGGTTTTTCATCTTGGTTCTGTTGTTTCAGTCTTTCAACAGTTGCAAAAAAAAGGCCTGCCTTTTATGGCCGAATACTGCCAGTTTTACTTGGCTTGGATCCTTCAATCTCTGCTAGCAAAGGCTTTCATCTTTCTGGGTTGCATCATGCTTTGAAGAATGCTTTTGAATGTTGTTTGGATTGTACACACCCTGGTGCTGTTCCGGTATATGGTTTTCTGGGGTCATGTTTTAATATTTGTCTTTCATATAGGACCTGCGCATCCTTAGCAACCATTTTACCCTCCTTGATCTTCCCAGTGACAATCCTTGTGTGGCCTGTGCCCTACATTTTTATTACCATGAATCTGTTGCTAAAATGTCTTTATTCCTTTTTTTTTTTTAAATTCATCGTCGGCCCAAGAAAATTGTTTTCTAGTCTTATTATTAAGCTGGTATAATTTCACATTGATTTTGATCCTGCAGTCTTTTAGTTTTTGGAATTTCTGGAATGATTTTGAATTTGGTACTACAACTGGTTTTTATGTAGTGGCGGGATCGTCTGCTTAGTGCACTCAGACAAATGAAACTTGGAAAATCAGCTGAACAGGAATGGAACATAATGCGTGAGAACAATGGAACAGCAGACTTCAAAGATGATTCACATATATCTCAGACTCGTGAGGTATTATTCATATGTTTTTGGTGTTGGGGGGTGGTGGTGGTGGTTGGAGAGTGTATTGGTGGTTGAAGGTGGGGAGCGGCACAGCCCTTCCTATTTGGTGGAAACAGTGGTATAGGAGGAAAATAAAAGTGATGAGGCTATCTCTTCTATAAAGAAGAAGTTGGATGATGGATAAAGGATAAAGGATGTAAATACAAGGCTATCCACTTCCATTGATTTTCTACTGTCAATTATATGAAGATTGCTAAACATTTGGTTTTATATCCTTTACTTTGTATTACATCAGAATATATAGATACATACAAGCTTTCATTTTCCCTAATCAACTTCTAAATTTCCTATCTAAATATGTCATATATTAGGAATGACTAATGTATACAATCTTTCCATTTCTGCCCACATGATACACATTGTTTCCTAATGTTCCTTGTAACATCTACAACATCTTGCATCTTATTCTCCGCTTTGGTGATAAAATCATGGAGGATCACATGTACCCTTCCCTTGGGAGGAGGATTAAAGACATTCCCTCCCCCTTTTTGACATTTAACATCCTTCCATACCCACTCTTTTTCCTCTTTTCATCTATCCATCTACTTAGTAATTTATGATGAAAGTAAATGATTGTGAGTAATTCCTCAAATTTCTTTCAGGATGAAAAATCTTCTGATGGAGCACTTGCCACTGAACAGAGTTATGCTGGGAGGAAAAGAGCTGGATTGCAGGATGGTTCAGATTTTTCTGAGGATGATATGCCAGGAAAACGTGTAAAATCTACTCCTGACATCATAGAGGGATCAGTCCATGATCCAAGAGGGAATCAGATCAAAGTCCCTTCGGTTGGACTGACGTCATCCATAACACCTACAAATAGTGGACCAGTACTGCAGCTTGTTGCTATGTTTGGTGCATTGGTTGCTCAGGGAGAAAAGGCAGCTGCATCTTTGGAGATTCTCATTTCTAGCATATCAGCTGACCTGCTAGCTGACGTAGTAATGGCTAACATTCGTAATCTTCCTCCTATATACCCTAAATCGGAAGGAGATGAAGTGCCACTTCTGGATTCAAGTGCTCCTCCTGGTCTTGAACATGATGCCCATATAAAAAATTTGTCTATATTATTGACAGAAATACTTTCACATCCAATCTCTTCTCCACAGAAAGAAGACAAAATTGAATCTCATTATCATTCAGAGTCAACAGAGCTTGAGGTGAGTTTTTTCTAATATGATTATTTGCTAATTCATTTCTTTCAAAATTATATATGGAGTAGCATGTGTTCCTTTTATAAATTGGTTTGCATTTTGTTGTTTGTCGGTGCTTTAACATGAATGCTACCGCAGCAAACTCAAGAAGAAGAGGAACCACAACCTACTATGGGTGATAGAACCGTTGCATATGACGGCTCAGATTTTTCTAGTCAACAAGCGACAGGATCTACTATTGAATCTGCTTCTCGTGAAGATTATGCATCTGGAATTGAGACCGGTTATTCAGCTATAAAATCTGAAATCAGCAATGCTGAAATTCTGGAGGAAGAAATACCTGGCCTTTCTTTGTCCACTCAAGATGGCGAAATTGCTGAAAATTCAATCGATCTTTTATCAAATTCTACCGATTTAGAGGATGCTAATATAGAGAAAGTGACTAATATTGGTAGTTCTGTAGAATTGGCTCAATCTTTGTCAGCTGAAAGGTCGGAGGAGCTTAGCCCTAAAGCAGCTGAAACAGATGCAACTAGCATCAATTTCTCAACACCAACTTCTCAGAGGATGATAACACAGTTGGTTCTTCCCAAGATATTAGCACCTGTCATTGGTCTTGTCGATGAACAAAAGGATCAGTTACAAGAGCTGGCTTTTTTGCGCATCATCGATGCGTATAAGCAAGTTGCCGCTGCTGGAGGATGTCAACTGCGTGTTTCTATTCTCGCCCACTCAGGAATTGAGGTAAATTCTGTTACATAGGAGTTAGAATCTTGTGATGGTTATCATTAAGGGTGTATTACCATGCTTTTGTTTAATGCAGTTTCCTTCAGAGTTAGATCCATGGAAGTTGCTAAAGATGCATATATTTTCAGACTATGTAAAACATGAGGTAATTTGAATAAATTAGTATTTGTTTTTTTTGTATCCAAGAAGTTGCATCATCTTTTCAATCTTTATTATTCTCATTTTTATGGTAAGTTCTTGTTGAGTTCATACGCTCCCATAGGATAGGCTTATTGATGATGTCAGCTGATTTGCTTCATTGTCTCTAAATAGGATGACCACATCATTGAAAATTTTAAGCTGTTAGAGATGTGTGACGTGTAAGAATGCAACCACATGTTTCTTTGTATAAGCCTTAACATTTTATCCGTAACAGTGAGACTTGAACTCAGTACCTAGGACCTCCCCCTCTTGTTTGGCTCAGAAATTATATGGAATGACCACATCATCTTGTATTTTAAGCTGTTAGAAGTGTGAGAATCTCACATTTATGTTTTGATGCCTGTAATGCCTGTATGACTTTTTTTTGTTCTAGGTAGATACTCTTGACTTTTTTCCTTCTGAAAAAAGCATAATCTTCTGGTATTTGTAGCTAATTGTAGTTTACAACTATTGGAATGGTCTTTCCTGAATCCGATCCACATGTAGGGATTACTATTTTATATCTGTCCTCATCTAGTTGAGTTAATTTTTTTGTTCTTGGAGTTCTCGTGAGACTGGTTTAAAATTGCGATGCATATGAAATTGAATTCTTCTATTTTTTAGTTTTTTGCGGTTCTTTTTTGCTTCATGGTTTTCTACCATGCGGATGATTTATGCATGTCTTCAGGGCCACGAGATAACGTTGCGCGTCCTCTACAGGCTATTTGGTGAGGCAGAAGAAGACCGTGACTTTTTTTCCTCTACAACTGCTACATCTGTATATGAAACGTTTCTTCTTCATGTGGTACATATCTATGTCTCCTGTTCTGGTTTGTTACACTTAAACGCATGGTGTATTATATTCTCATAACATTGTACTTTTTTTGGTGCAGTCGGAAACGCTAAGGGATTCTTTTCCTGCTTCTGACAAATCTTTGAATAAATTGCTTGGCGAAGTTCCTTATTTACCAAATTCAATTTTTAAACTGTTGGAGTGCTTGTGTTCTCCTGGCTCCAGTGCAGACGATAAAGGGTTACATGGTGGAGATCGAGTTACCCAGGGCCTCAGTATTGTATGGAGCCTGATTTTACTGAGACCTCCAATCCGAGATGCTACCCTAAAAATCGCGTTGAAGGTATACTTTATACCATGTTTCCACGCAACTTTTGTGCCTGAACGAACTGGATGCTAGTCTCTCTCTCTCTCTCTCTCTCTCTCTCTCTCTCTCTCTCTCTCTGCTTTTCTTTTCTTTTTTTTTCAATTTCTACTTTTCAAAGGCTAGCCTGCCTTTTCAGATTTGGCTCTTCAAAATTGGCTGAGGGTGGTCTTCAAGAATTATTGTCAAGAACCCCTTGAATCCGCTGTTTGTGTCTAGCAATGAATTGGTTATGTTGTTTCCTTGTCGATAACTATCCTAGTCTCACCATCTATTTTTGTTTAGCATGCAATGTTTTGTTGAGTGTGTCTGATAGTTGACTTTGTAATCACCAACCCCTTTTTTGAATGTGCTCCATCTTTCCAGATGAGTTTTTTTTCTTTTTAATTGCCTAGAGGACGTATTTTTGGATTGTAAATTCTTGCTCTGACTTCTTATGTGCTTTCTTTTCCTTTCTGGAGGGTGATCTGATTTTTTCCTCTTGATTTCTTCTTAGAGTGCTGTTCATCACCTTGAGGAAGTGCGCATGAAGGCAATACGTCTGGTACTTCATAATTTACTCGCTCTTTGCTATTGTGCTACTAATTTGTTTCCAAAATAACTATCATCAACTCATTTGTTGTTGTTTCAACTACATAGGTGGCCAATAAGCTTTATCCTTTATCATTCATATCTCAAAATATTGAAGATTTTGCTAAGGAAATGTTGCTATCAGTTTCCAGTGACGATCAAACTGTTGTTACAAATGAGGCTGATGGGTCGGATACGCAGTTGTTGATGGTAATTATCTCAAATTTATCATCATATCAGTGATGTATACTTTGTTTTATTCAAGTGCCTCAGGGTGCAAATTTTGTAAAAGAACGTACAGTGGAGAGATGGAAAGCAGTGTTATTTCTTGAACTGTATTTTTCGGGCAAAGAGAGAAAAAGAGGCATAATGGTGTCATAAAGCGCATGAAATCTACACAGTATTGCATAGCTTTATAAAATAAAGCCTGTTCTTTCTCCTATAATCTGAGAATCCAAATTCTATGTCGAGTCCGATTTTGATATCACCAAATTCTGTGTCGAGTCAGATTTTGATATCACTGGCTTTGATTTGGAGATACATTCTCTGAATCCTCTACTCAGGAGAGGAGCTGATTGTGCGGTAGATTGTGTGCCTGAGAGTCAAAATACCCCACTATTTTCATTTCGGATCTTGCAAATCATTCCCATCGAATATATCCGTTCTGGTAAGTAGATTGTAGTACAACCTCTCTCGTTGGTCTTCTGCCGAGAAGACAAAGCAAGGAATGCCTTTTTAAGAAGTTCAGGAAAGTGTTGTTCTCAGACGTAGAAAAATGTAGATCTATGTCAGGCATAGGAGGAAAGCAGTTTGTTATAGACCCACATCTATTGGGCCCAATTGAAGAAGGAAATCAGAGGCCCATTATCAAACATGTCTATACTAGGAAGAGAAAGGGAATAACACGTGAAGGGTGATACAAAGAGGAGCATGGGAAGGGTGGAAGGCATTCGGTTATTCTGTTAGCTAAATGAAATACTAGCAGTGGCTAGGGAGTGCACATGTGCATGAGAGATATTCTCTGATTTGTTTTCCTTTCCTTTACAATTCAATCAAAACTATTTTCTTCTTGTTCAAGTTATTCATAGTGTAAATCTGAGAATTACGTTAAGATCGTGAGTTATAACACAGTTCTTGTTGCTTCAAGAGGAGCATAGTTTTGTTGCCAAGTGAAGACATCCAAACTTTTTGTTTTTCAACACCCGATTCAGCGATCTTTTGATATATGGAATTCGTAATTCAGTTATTATTATTTTTTTATGTAGGATGAGAAGATTTCAAGTGAGAATCAACCAATGGGAACAAAAATAAACAACATTTCTGCTGACACTCAGAACTTGGCTACATCTGCAAGTGTGCCATCTTCTGCTGTAGCTGAAGCGCAACGGTGCATGTCTCTATTCTTTGCCCTTTGCACAAAGGTGTTCTTAATATCATACTTTTTAAATTTGTCTGCCTTCCATTATGAATAATTTACTTGTTGGATCTGAGCAATCACGTAGCGGGTCTCTGAATTGTTCTGTTGACAGAAGCACGCCCTTTTTCGTCAAATATTTGATGTCTATAAAAGCATGTCAGAGGTGGCAAAGCAGGTTTGGCGCAATCACATTGCTATGATGTGGAGCTCTATTCCAGTTTATCTATTATTGTATTCAACAATAGCTGTATGATGCACAGGCAGTTCATCGCCAACTCCCATTGCTTGTTCGGACAATTGGTTCATCCCATGATCTCCTTGATATTATGTCAAACTTTCCATCTGGAAGCGAAGAACTATTGATGAAGGTTTTTGTTTTTACATAGTCTTGTCACCACTGGCATGAGTAGAAGTGTTTGTATTTTGCTGATAATCAAGTATACAACCGCAGGCTGTGCATACTCTTACCGATGGAACAATTCCTTCTCCAGAGTTAATAGCTACCATACGAGGGTTATATGATAAAAAAATTAAGGTGACAATTTTATCTTTCACTCTAATACCTGTCCAACTAGTGTTTTTTTTTCGGTTGGATATTCCTTGTCAAAAAATCAACTTAGCTTTCAGATATCAGTTCTTTTTATAATTTTCTTAAACCAATAACGAGCCCACAAAAAAGCTAAAGAACTATTTTTTTTAATTTCAGTTGTTGATCGCATGACATCTATACATTGAGATCTATTTATGTTAATGTTATGGTATTTCTTTTCAAGCCAAACTTTGAATTTTAAGTTGCAGCCATTTTCATTTGGGTTTTTTTTTACAGGACCTAGAAATTCTGATTCCGATACTACCATTCCTGCCTAAAACTGAGGTTTTTTAATTCTTTCCACTGGTTCTTTTGGATTTTTATATGTTAATATTTCTTTTAGACACACTGCTTTTACTGTTGCTGAAGTATTTTTAATTTGATTTTACTCTACCGAATCATCATTGCTGAGTATTGTCTTCGACGTCTGAGTCGAGGGATTTTCTTCCATCCTTATAGCATGCAATTATGAAGTTTTTCCTTGCCCGAGGGAAAAAAAGCATCCGAGTTTCAGTTTTTTTTTTTTGTTATTAACCTTTAATGACTCCACATCAAATTCATCCTTGTTATGTTTCCCTAGGGTACCTCATTTTGTAAACGCTATCTGGAGAAAGTTATGACTTTGATCTTAAAGCTGATGATTCTTGCCCATGATTATAATTTGATGATTCTTTTAAATGATTCTAATTCATTCTTTTAGTCATTTTGACTTAGTGAACTTCGTATTCTTGATCCATTTTTAACTAATAAAGTACTTTATCTGCTTTTCCTTTAAGTTCTTTACAAATGGGAACATGTCGTGTATGCTCTAGTTGCACATATTGTTTGAAGCTCTGTTCCATAAAACACCATTAATAAATTATTTCAATGGTAATTCATGTATAAATGTTTTAAGGTATGCCATTCTATTCTCGTTTTTCACTTGATCTAAATACAGTGTGGTGTGGGGCTCAATGGGGTGAAGGTTGGGTGTTCTCAAATGAATCACCTGTTACTTTCTCTTTAGGTCTCGCTACATTCACCGCAGGGTGGTAAATGAAGTTTGAGCTGAAAACTATTTTAACAGATTAAATCTTCCTCCCCATCCTGCTCCATTTGTCATTTCATTTACAGGTGTAAGCATTGTTTTTATGCTTTCTTTGGTATCTTCTCCATTTCTAACTACAAAATATTCTCTTTCCTTGTCAGGTTGTGCGGATTTTCCCATACATTGTGAATGCTCCACCTGATAAGTTTCAAGTTGCTCTCTCTCGAGTTATTCAGGTATCTAACTCTGTATCAGGTCATATTATTTAGTAAAAAAATTCTATTCAACCGGCACGGCGCAAAGAAGGATTCAGCCTTTTTATCTAATGTGTCGTTAGTATTTGGATGTGTGATAGTCTTACATCTCTATTTTACATTGTAATTAGTTTCTATGCAGCACTTAAAAAATTCGCTTCGTGAAGGAGAAGCTCTTATTTTTTTTCTCAAAATTTTTATTTATATTGGTGCAATTTGAATCTATTTAACCACAGAACTAACCATTGCCTTTACAAAATAATTTTCTGAGAAATATGTTGGTATGCGCCATACATCATTTTTTTTCCTCATTTTTTCTTCACACTGACTCATAATTCCATTTCTGCATGTGCTTAAACATTCAGTATGTAAAGCATGCATTTGAGCACCCCTTTAGAAAACTGTGATTTTTTTTCTCCATGATCGGTTGGTTTTTCTTTTGCTAAATGAAATTGCTTTCAAAATGTTATGTTCAGGGGTTAATTAACTCTGATCCGGTGATGACTCCAGCTGAAGCGTTAATTGCCATCCATGGGATCGATCCTGAGAGAGATGGAATACTTTTGAAGAAGGCAATGATCATTCTAACTTATGAATTTGATTATGATGGATTAACTTATCAACTTGAAATATCCTTTTAAGCAGGTCATAGATGCTTGTAACACTTGTTTTGAGCAGCGAGACATATTTTCTCAGCAAGTTGTAGCTAAGGTCTTGAATCAATTGGTAATGACCTTAAAAAACTTTTGACTTCTCCCTCTAGTTTTTAGCTTTCCATCTGAATATAAATTAAATTACATTATGATACAGGTTGAGCAAATTCCTCTACCCTTATTGTTTATGCGTACAGTACTGCAGGCCATAGGGGCTTTTCCTTCTCTGGTAAGTGCATGCTATTTATTATCATCCTGATGATTCTGGTGTGGTTTTGGCTACTTGGTGTGCTTGTGAGATGCCCGCTTTCTATGTCCATGTTTAAACGAGAATGTTTCCATGAACATTTAGATTATTAGTTACATGATACCCTGTCTACGGAGGAAGTGAATCCATGTGTCGGAGTTTGTTTTATATTAGGGTGCCAGATATATTTTATCGACCAGATTAGTTTACTGTAGACTGTACATGTAGTAGTAGAAAATATTGGTCGTTTTGTGTCATTGGATATACCAGATTTCATCCTTTTGATAGTCTTCCGACTCTTGTGGATAACCTTTTTCAGGTAGAATTCATAATGGAAATTCTTTCTCGTCTTGTTAACAAGCAGGTAACTCTTCAACCAAATATTTCAAATTACAAACATTTCCTATTCTGCAAGGAAATATATGATGACATGCATGTCATTCAGATATGGAAATATCCAAAACTGTGGGTGGGATTCATGAAGTGTGCTCTTTTGACAAAGCCACAGTCCTTCGGTGTGCTGCTTCAGGTGTGTCATTTTTTAGTCCTTCCTCCTCTCTGTATCACTCTGTGGTCAACAAGACTGGTCATGTTCAATTTAAATCTCAATCTTCACAGTTAATTTCCACATTCTCTTCTTCTATGTAAAACACACGGCCCTGCAGAATCCTAAGAAGGGCAATAGTCATAATTCGTTGCATATTGTTCATTTTTTTATCATCTCTAGTGTAAAGAATCTTGTAAGCTTTGGAACCTATGAGTTTTTGAGAAGTTTTTAGGCAATCAAGTGACAATGTCAATTAAACAAAATAAGTATTAGATTTAAAAATCATTTTAGGATCTCCAGCAGCTCTTGAACTTCAACAATTTATTCTCAGAGATTGTAGTGTCTCGTCATTCAAAAACAATTTCCTAGACAATGGGCAGAAGCCAAAGAACATAGGATCTTCGCTTGGTTCAAATTATGCTATATCATTACACATTTACACGTCTTTCCAAGGTCGGAACTGGTTGTATGTCAGTATGTGTGTAACAAACACTTGAATACGTTCCTTATGCAGCAATAAATCATCTCGATCACATTTCATGGAATTTGTTTACGACAGAAAATTGTCATAATATTTCAGCTACCTCCAGCGCAGCTCGAAAATGCACTGAACAGAACGCCTGCCCTCAAGTCTCCTTTGGTTGCCCATGCGAACCAACCACACATAAGATCTTCACTTCCAAGGTTATCAGATATGTATTTACCAATATAATAAGCGTTGAAGGATTTACTATTTAATAGGGTTTTGCTATTCATTGCTATTGTAATGAATAGTAATGAATGGTAAACTATTATTCGTTAAAAAAAGTTTATTTTTTTTGGAATTTTTTTTTTTGTTAAATAAATTTTTTTTTGTTAAGTAAATTTTTTTTTTATACGCAGGTTTGGCTTGATCCAATTATGAAAAAATATATCTTAATCAGTTGTTGATGCGCGTAACTTCAAATGTTATTTTTTTCAGTTTATATAGTAAGATGGGCATATTTTTTTTAAAAAAGTTAGAGTTAGTTATTTGGTTATTTTTTTCCATTCAATTATCGTATCATGGTCGTTTTTTTAAAAATTGTTAAAATCAATCATTTGAAATGTTATTTTCAATCAAATTAGGAAAAAATTGATCTAACATGTTGGTATCTGGCACCGCGCCTTGTGCGGTGCCTCCAAAAACTAAGTATCTATATACTGATATAAAATATACTGGTTGTCAAGCTGATTTTGTCCTTTGAAAGGGGGATGGATAGACCAAGGATAATTTTGTTTCCCAATTTCAGGTCCTCACTGGTGGTTCTCGGCATTGCATCAGATGCTCAAACATCTAATATACCGAAACCAACCGAGAGTCAGACTGGAGAAACTGTGAATTCCGATAAGGAAACAGTGACGGATAAGTCAAAGGAATCATCAACTTGACTGTTGTTCCCAATTAGGCCATCTTATTCGTTTTAGATATCTCTTTTCGTCCACTCATTATGAAACGAGATTCTTTAAATAGGCATCGGACTCGTATTGAAGTTTTGTTGAAGTAGTTGGCCAATTCATTAGTTGAGTAAGTTAGGTCCCGGCTTTCCATGACAAAGACTGAAATCATGATACCCACTGTGTTCTCCCAACAGTTCCATAGTCCACCGGATGGATAAAAGTTTCAAGACATGTACAGTGTTTTCCACTGCATCAAGCAGTTTATTGTGGTGACCTTGTGAAGAAAATTCCAGAGTAGAGGTAAGTTTCTTGTTGTAAAGATACTTATCAAGAATGGTTTCTTGTTGTGCATCAACTGTTTCAATGTACACCGCGATGGTAATTGGCGGCACGCGACCTTGAAGTCTATTTATGACATGTAATGAACGATGCAACTTAGTGCATTGATTTTGTATTTTGTTTTTGGCCCAAATGTAGCTTTTCTTGTAAACAATGAAAGGGTCTGTCCGGTGTATTCCCATGGACCATAGAAGTCTTCCGTTTTTCGTTTTGTTCTACGATGGCTATGGGCAAAAGTATAATTGATAATAATCCTCCATAGTCTTCTAACATTCGCTTTATTAGATGTTTCTTCACTCAAACCTGTGTCATTAGACTCGTTACATTAACCGGATGACAAATTCACTTCTCGAGATGTGATTATGTAAGACAATGAACATGTTATTTACTTCACATCCCTTCAATTAAACTTGAAAACCAGAACTGCTAGTAAGTTCTTTTTTCCCCAAACCCAAAATCTGCACAAAGATTAATGTTCACAGTCCAACCCTTTTCTACTGCTTGATAGATATATATCATATGCAAGTATCTCGGAGCGAGCATTTCCGATGTTGTTCGGCCCCAACCCGTTGAAGCCTAAATTATTGTTAGAATTTCCCCCCCTCATTTTAATACAACCTTGCGCCTAAGAAGCCCATTTGTAGACCATCAAGAATATTTTAATGGGCAAAATTAAGGCCAGTACCTTATACTGAAACTTTATTCATCCTAGTCCAGGAAAAAAACTTGCAATCATTTAAGTCCACTTTAGGTTAAAATGACAAAAGTTCCATTAATAAGAAAATGAGGCAATCTCATAAATTTTCAATATCTTCCTTTCAGCACTTCGTTCGAGCTCTTCCCTTCACCATTGTGATTCAAATCTCCTCGTAAATCTCTCTTGCCAGTTACGATTTCTTACAGTTGGTTTTTCTCTTCATCTCTTCGATTTTCCGTTCAATCACTTTGTTCCAGATTTTTTTTTCTATTCTGGTATGTGTGTGTGTGTTTTTGTGTGTAAGTGTATATATATATATGTTTGTTGCATTTTGAGGTTTTTTAGTTATGATTCATTGATGTATGTGCTTCTTTGCTCATTCTCAGATTTTACAGCTTGAAACTTGCAACGAAGAAAATGACCCAGAGAAAAATTAATTGGTGCACGAAAATTATTAACAGTAACTGGCGCATGAAAGATTGAAAATCATTAACTGATGCACGAAAAATGAAAATCAGTAACTAATGCACGCAAATTAAATCAGTAACTGATGCACGAAAATTTGAAATCAATAATTGATGCATGAAAATTAAAATCAGTCACAGATGCACGAAACATACAAAAAATATGTGATGCACGAACCATACAATTAAGTAAGTGATACATGGACAATTTAATTTCGTGCACAAGTGTTGTATTTTCGTGCATCGGTGTTATATTTTCGTGCATCAAGGTTATATTTTTCATGCACCAGTTACTTTTTATAATTTTTTGTGCACCAAAGTTATATTTCGTGCATCAAGGTTATATTTTCGTGCACCAGTTACTTTTTATGATTTCGTACACCAATATTATATTTTCGTGCACCAGTTACTTTTTTATAATTTTCGTGCACCAGCTACTTTTTATCGTTTTCGTGCAGCATTCACTTTTTATGATTTTCGTGCACCAAGGTGATATTTTCGTGCACCAGTTACTTTTTCTCTAAGTCGTCTTCTTCGTTGGAATATCTTGTTTGGAAATGAGCAAACAAGCACGGGCAACAGTGCATACCTTATTTCTTCATACATATGCATCAGTCAAAGCCATGAGAGATTTTTTTATTTAAAAAAAAAAACATACCAACAGACTTTCGCTATTTATAATTTAGCATCGGTATTCAAATTTATAATTCACATACACATATAGTATACACACACACGAAGGAATGTGCAGAGCAGATCCAGAAATTATATGTGCAGAGTAGTCTTCGATTCAAAAAGATTCCAAATGCTACGAAAATTTAGATGCTTCGATTCAAACATATTTCATGTACAGAACATTTTAGCAAATAATTTAGGGATGAGGCGACGAGATGATGAAGAAAATAATGATCTGCGCCAAAAAAAATTAGCAGAAAATTTAAGGTATGAGGCGACGGGATGAGGAAGAAAAGAAATATCTAAAATTAGGTTTAGAGTGTTTTCAAATGAAGGGTGTTTTGGTAACTACCTTTTTCAAACCAATAGTTAAAAAATTGGACTTATGTGATATAATTTTCTCCTAAGTGTATTTTTTTGTAAGAAGTTTTTTTTTTTTTTGCAGATTTATTTGTAATAAGTTTCTGTAAACAACATCTATTTGCAATTTCCCCAATTTTAATACAACCTTGGGCCTAAGAAGCCCATTTGTAGAGCACCAAGAATTTTAATGGGGGAATTGCAGAAATGTACCATATTGAGAAACATAATGCAAATAAATATGAGGAAAAAAATGTTTGCATCAAAGTATATGGAGGTGAAAACTTTATTCACATGGTATACTTTTTGAACTTTTGTTTTATTTAAGTTTTTTTCCATACTAAAATAACTCTGATTTAATTTTTAACCTAATTAGGGTTTCAAACCCATAAAATATCTCACCTCACTCTATTTCCTCCCCACCTCCACCATTTCTACCGTCTTCACCAGCCTGACGCCGACGTCTTCACAAGCAGCCGCCGACGTCTTCACCAACCGCACAACCTTTATGTATGTGTGTATATATTGTGTGTATGTGTGCGCATGTATATATATACACTATGTTTGTTGCTTTTTGAGGTTTTTTAGTTGTGATTCATTGGTGTCCGCACTTGTTTGCTCATTTCCAAAATTTACAGCCTGACAGCAAGATATTGCAACGAAGAAGATGACCCAGAGAAAAAGTAACCGGTGCACGAAAATTATAAAAAGTAACTGGTGCACGAAAATAGAACATTGGTGCACGAAAATATAACAATGATGCATGAAAATACAATACTGGTGCACGAAATTTGTGTTAATTAACTGATTCGCAAAATTTATAAAAAAGCAACTGGTGCACGAAACTAAATTGTTCGTGCATCACTTACTTAATTGTATGGTCGTGCATCACCACTTGAGCTTATGGTTCGTGCATCACCCACCTGTGATTATGTTTCGTGCATCACATATTTTTTTTATGTTTCGTGCATCAGTACTGATTTTAAATTTCGTGCATCAATTAGTGATTTTCAATTTTCGTGCATCACTTACTTATTTTAATTTTCGTGCATCAGTTATTGATTTTAATTTTCGTGAATAAGTTATTGATTTTCATTTTTCATGCATCAGTTACTGATTTTCAATTTTCGTGCATCACTTACTAATTTCAAATTTTTACAAAATCGTGAACACACACTGAAGGTGCGAAAACATGCACTTGACCACCGCACATAAAATTGTTTTGTTAGTCGTCGTTCGACCTCTATTCAACGAGCCAATGTACGAAAATGTTCAATATTCAATTGCCACCGTGAGACACCGTGGAATCGCCGGAATTTGATCTGGAAGGGGCAAAATAGCATGACCTAGGTTCCAACTCTTGGGTTCGATTTCTTCGATCCATCCATGAATTGGTCCGAGCCCATACACTGATTAGCTTCCCATCACTATGGCCGAAAGTTTGAGACCAGCCACCGCCCATCTCGTCATCAATAGTCTGAAACTCTAGGTCATGCGATTTGGTGGCTGTTGGGTTTTGAAACAGGAGTAGCAGTTGAAAATGTAAGTGTAAGAGATTAAGTGTACTATTGTCATTTTAACTTTAAATGGACTTAAGTGATTAGAGATTTTTTTCTCTAACTAAGATGAATTAAGTTTTATAAAAGTGTCACGGCCTGAACTTTTCCCAATTTTAATTGAAACCAAATCGTCCGCATGAGTGAGGAAGACTAGGGATGGCAATAGGGCGGGTCTAGACACGGACACATATTAACCCCGCTTAGTCGGGGCGGATCTAGACCCGCTCTAACAAGTTTTGAAGCAGGGCGGGCGGATCTTTGATTTTATATCAAATTCATGTTTTCATATTAAAAAAGTTGGATATTTTGAAATGAATGAGAACAAATTAATAAAAATCTAGTACCTTAAAAAGGTTTTACAATGTTTATTATGAATATTTATTAGAAGAAAAAAAACATAAATTCAATAATGAAACTTAATACTTTAAGGATGCGTTTGATTACATGGATTAGAGCTTGATTGGGTGGGAAAATGCTACAATCAAGCGTTTGGTTCCATTTTTAGCTATCCATCTTCTTCCCAAAGCCCCGGTATAAACCATCGTTGAAGTGGAAAACGCATCCCTCCCCCTCCCAGGTATTGGGTATCCATATTTGCACAGTAATCGGTGGTATGTTTGCCAGATTACATTTTTGACCTCCATCACTCCACCAAAACCAAATAGAAGGCGGTAGAGGAGTGAGATGGTGATTATCAAACTCAAATATCCATCACTGGCGGCTCCAGCGGCTTCACCCACCAATGCGCCCAACAGGGCACTGGCGTCATGTCACTATCCTCGCCGCACTGTCTCCAAGCTCGAGGAGGCCGAGCAATCACTCAAGCTCGCGACGGGCTGTGACGTTAGTGTCTTCAGTACTGATGTGAGGAGCTGTGAAGCTGTGAAGTGGTTGGTGAAGGAGGTGAGTCCTTGAGCTATGGTGGAATCTTGATGGGATTATATGTATTTTACAATTTGTTTTGGTTTTATTCGATTTTATTTTAATTTTTCTGTGATTTTTGTTTGGCAATTGTATATATGGTTGATTTGAGATCAATTTTCAGCTGAAAAATGGATTTAGGTTCATATTTGTTTTAGTTCCACTGGAAATATTTCTCGCGCTCTTGAGATCAAATTTTTGTTTTTGGTTGTTACTCCAGAGTTCATGGAAATTCGAGAGATTGGTTTGAGAAATTGATGGTTTAGTTGATTTATGTGATTATGAGCACAGTGGACGAAATTTGTGAATAATTCATTGGTTGAAGAAGGTTGTTTGTGGATTATGTGGGCTGTGTGCAGACTGCTATTCAGAGAGCTCAGGGTCAAGTCCAAATCAGGGAATACTATGGCTATAATATTAGGAGGGGCAGTAGGGGTTGGGTTTTTGGTTATTTGGTTGTTGTTTGCAAGAGGTGCAAAATACTTGGTGTGAAAGAGGAATGGTAATTTAGTTTGGTTGGCGGTTAGGGTAATTAGTTGGCTATTAGTGAAAATGCAGATGTTCAACTTGATGTCATTGTATTTGTCACGTTCCCTTAACCTTGGAAACTAATGAAATGTTGGATTGGTTGATGTGCAAATTTTATTCTCGTTGCCACAACAATTGTTTCGAATCCCCGGAGAATGGTTTGCTTCAGAATCTACATAAGTTTTTCTGATTCTTTTTCTTTCCCAGTTTCCATTCTCATTGTACTTAGGAAACCCCGTAAGTTTTTCTGAATAATACTTACAAATTATCCTATATACGCCTCTGTCAATTATGAGACAAACTCATGGATAGACATTACAAAAAGGAAAAGCCTAGGAAATGAGGCAGTGATTTTTCACGACAACAACATATTTCATAATTTATAGAGAATCACATAATTAACTCTTAAAAATCTTTCACTAGTAATAAAAGATTACACGGAGTATAAAAGAGTAGCAATATCTTTTCCAAAACAAAAAAGTGGCAATTTTCGAGGGATTGGTTGAGTGACTGTGTCCGTGTCTCTGAGGTTATTGGAGAGGCCAAATTTTGTCAATTCCTAGTTCGATCGTAAACTTGTGCTTGTGTTGTGAAATATTCAGGAAAAAAAAATCACCACTGTTCTACTCTTGCTAAATTACGAGTGAATAATCGGCAATAAAGCAATTAAATTAACTTTTTTTCCTTCAGATAGTAATAGATTCATGATATGCAACATTTGTGGAAGTGAAAAAGAGGGGAAAAGATTTCTGGGCTGAATTTGGCTTTCTACTGCGGATCTTCTGGTCGGAGTGGTTGTCAATGTTGTTTTAGTTGAGGTGCTAGCACCGTATGCTCTAATCAGACCGCAATCTCTATCTCAAGGATATCTTGATCGTATTAAGAGAGCTTATGTAGTTTTTTTAATTTTTATTGTTTTAGGTTAGTTCTATGTTGTTATCTCGAATAATATCTTATAGAGTTGATGATTTAAATATATGTTGGAGTACCCCTTGTATTCATATTAATAATATTTTCTTATTTTTTAGAAACATATTTTGTCTTATTTTGAATTATATAAATACATTATTTTGTCTTATTTTGTGCTTTTTGTTGATAATAATGATGTTAGTTATAAAAAAATGACTAAAATAATAGAAATAACTGAAACATATTTTAAGGGCATTTTTATCATTTTATAAAGAAAATTAATCTATACAACATATTATCAAGTAAACCAAACAAGTTATTAATTATCATATTTTACTAATCATATGAACCAAACACAATATAGATTATCCATGTTTTTTCTTATCAACTCATAATCAATCAATTATCCACTTTTTAATCTATCCATCATTTATCCTATCACTGCAACCAAACGCAGCCTAAAAGTGATTTCTAACTAATAAAATATTTTTTAAAAATAAAAAAAATCAAGCCGATTGGGGCGGGATATGGGTATGAGACATCCTTTCTTTTAGTTGGGCGGGTCTCAGATTTGGTCAAGCTCGTACCAAACCCGTCCCGTTACATATCTAAGGAAGACGACCAGTCGACAAGTGAATCCCAGTTGATCAGTAGAGGGGAAGTGGAGGAGGTGAGTGAGAAAAAGCATGGGTGTGGACTATTACAAGATTCTTCAGGTGGACCGTAATGCCAAGGATGATGATCTCAAGAAAGCTTACCGCAAACTCGCCATGAAATGGCATCCCGACAAAAACCCTAACAACAAAAAAGATGCCGAAGCCAAATTCAAGCAAATCTCGGAGGCTTACGATGTATGTTCTTTTTACGGTATTCCATATGAAATCACTCGCATTAATGCCAGCAAAAAATTCCATTTTTTTTTGTGATTACAGATAGTAAGCGATCCACATAAAACGGCAGTTTATGATCAGTACGGTGAGGAAGGATTGAAGGGACAGTTCCCGCCTCCTGGAGCCGGTGCTTTTTCAGGGGATGCACGCGGACCGACCGCTTTTCGTTTTAATCCCCGGGATGCAGACGACGTTTTTTCGGAGTTCTTTGGGTTTTCTAACCCGTTTGGTGGGGCAGCGGATATGCGAGGCGGGTCACGGCTCCCTTCAGGTTTTCCCAGGAGTATGTTTGGGGAGGATATATTTGCTTCATTAAGGAATGCCGCCGGTGGGGAAGGAGGCTCTGCTGGTGTGCCGCGCAAGGCTGCGGCTATTGAGAGGATGTTACCTTGTAGTTTGGAGGATTTATATAAGGGAACCCTCAAAAAGATGAAAATTTATCGGGATGTTCCTGATGCCAGTGGGTAAGCTTGATAACTAACTTTTAAGCTGTGGTGGAGGATTATTAATTTTGTTAGTTCTGTTTTTAAGGACTTTTAACTGTATTTGGAATTGGTCTTTGGTATGGTTATATTCACGTCATATTCCAATGTAAATACAATAGATGAATCTACCAATAGGACACTAGCCATGGACAGCCAAGAATAAACTCTTTGGGTACGTACGTAACTTTGCATGGTTGGAAAAAAAAATTGCCGGTCTTATAGCGAAATTGTTTGATTTCTAGCCAAAATCGTACAAATATTTGACTCGATTGGTCAACTTGAGCTCTAGAAAGTGTCAATCTTTGGTTGGTTGAAAGATGCTGACTTTGTTACTAAAAAAAGTTTAATTTTGATGAAATTTTTTCATTTGGTGACAATCATGTTTTATATTGTGTTAAAGTCAGATTTACTCACATTCAGGTGGTAAAAAAATTTAACCATGTTCTTGTAGAGCATTGGAATCCCTATCAGTTAATCTAGCTAAAATTTAAGAAACTGTAAAATAAACACAGGCATTTACTATTTTCGATTCTTTACTTTTAACATGGAACCAGAAAGTCACACCTAACGAAGAAAATCAGATGTGGAGGGGGTGAGAGCGCCAGGTAACATAAAACATGCTATTTTTGGAAAACAAACCGCATGACACTTCCAGTTGAAGTCTTACAACTAGGAATATGCTTTGGTTATTGATAACAAATGGCTATAAATAATCGATTGTCTTGATAAATAACTGGTAGAAACACAGGTTTAACTTCTTATGTGTGACAGACGAAAAATCTTAGAATTTGTACTTGTTGCACCATACTAATTGGGAATGCTAATTTTTGGATACTTACAGTCATGATTTCTTTTGAATGTGCTGATAAGTTTGTCTTAAATATTTTCGATTGTGCATGTCTGATAAATTAAGTCAGATGTTTTACCTCTTAGAGCCTCTTGAGATATCTGTGTTTTCGCATGAAGCCAGGAAGCTGTAGAAGCTCATAACTGTCTGTTCTTTCTGGCTAATGTTTGGTTTTGCGGTTCTGGATATAAATCTTAAATAGATCTAGCTATCCCCTTACTTGGGCTCGGGGCAGAGTCAATTGCATGGGATGGTAATTTTTAAGTTTGGAATGCATTGGTGCTACGATGAGCATACTCGACTCAAGATGTCATCTCTTATTTTAGATTCTATGTCGACTCCAATTCGTTAGCAGCACGTATTTATATTGAGTAACAGTGCTTATGGCCTTATGTTTCCTATAAATTCTTCCATTGGCAGGAGACCCTCCACCACAGAGGAAATTCTTGCTTTTGAAATTAAGCCAGGGTGGAAGAGGGGTACGAAACTAACTTTTCCCGAGAAAGGAAATGAGCAGCGAGGTGTCATACCGTCGGACCTAGTATTCATCATTGATGAAAAGCCTCATAGCGTGTTCAAGAGGGATGGTAATGATTTAATTTCCACCCTGAAGATTTCTTTGGTCGAAGCTCTGACTGGTTATACCGCTCAAGTGATGACACTTGATGGACGGAACCTAACAATACCCATTAACAACATCATTAGTCCTACCTATGAAGAAGTTGTGAAAGGAGAAGGGATGACAATGCACAAGGAACCTGGCAAAAAGGGGAACTTGAGGATCAAATTCAATATCAAGTTTCCCAGCGGGCTTACCTCAGAGCAGAAAAGTGGCGTTAACAGATTATTTACGTCCTCGTAAGTTCGAGTGGATTGTCTACCAATGCTGTAAGCTCCAGTCATTTTCTCGGATTTTGTTTGTTTTTGGAAATTATGTGGGGGGAGCTTGCATAAAAAACAGCCATGTAGGTTTTTATCTTTGCTTTTAACGTTAATTTGTTATCTAAGCGTATTTTCTTTATAAAATAAAATTAAAAATTAACCCCTTTTACAGCTGAGCTTTGACTAGAGTCAAAGTTTCATGCGTTGGAAATCCATATATCTATTTGCTGCTTGAGTTCTCTCTTTAACGGTTATGTAAGAGAAGCGCGGCTCGCCTGTTGATAAACTCTACGAAGTTGTTGGATCTCATTCAACAAGCATGATTCGTAGTGTCATACTCACAGCTGAATATTGGAGAAATACCATCTTAGAATGTTAGGTCGGATTTTGGATATTGTTGACTCTTAGATGTGTAGTTATGGTAAATTTTAAAGCTGGAATAAGATGTGTTTTGAAGGATGGATGGTTGTAAGAAATTCTCTTGAAGGATGGATTGTTGTAAGAAACTCTCAAGTCCAATTTTCGATGATAGTTTTAACATATTGGTACATGATTAAAAGTTATCTGGCCCTCAATTGTTGGTATATTTTGACGATTATACAAAACTTGTAAGCTTTTATATCTTAAAGTTGTGATAGTCCGTCAGTATATTGTAGAGGAAAGTTTGATCTTTACTTGGCTGGAGTTTTCGATGCCATCAAGAATACGAATATGCAAGGATGGATGGTTTGTAAGAAACTCTCCAAGCGAATAACCAAGTTGATTTTTTAAAAAAATAAATTTGAACTAGAAAGAAAATATCAAAGTAAGCTCCAAAATATCTTCTTATAAATTTTTTTTATGGGTTAACAGAAGGTCCTGAAAAGCCAATTTCGTATCTTTGAACTTTCCAAAATTTCTGTTTGAGGTGAGGAACTTTTTAAGCTCTAACTTAGGGTTCTAGCAATTATTCGACGAACCCTCACTCCTTACTAGCTACTTTTCCTAAAGTTGCATTCTCATATATAATAGTCGAGAACAGGCTTATTCTTATACATTCCGTTTCTTCCCATAGGCCAGCGGCTATGGATTAGTATTCAAGAGAGCAAGATACTCGAGATAGCTTATAGGTATCTGTTGCTTAGCCTAATCATATGAAGTAAGCTAGAGAAAGCTATATTATGATCGAGGATGGCTCTATATTGGAATTGAAAGTAATGCGTTTGCACTTCTTCAATTTTGGCTCTTCAACACAAGTTGGAAAATTTGACGCCCTTATGTAGTTAGTTACAAGATATGGCTCATTGTCCTTCCGGCTTCTTTCCAGATTGAAATTATCAAAGTAAACACCAACCGAGAAAATTTTCAACAGTTAAACACAGACAGATACCAAATTTCACTTCATTGGCAGCATAATCAACAGACTTAAAAAACTTAAATACAAAGAGAAGCCCTAATAACCAAACACTAACCCCCTATGGCTTCAAAAACTCAGCCGCCAAAGCCGTAAAGAGTTCGTCCTTGCCTCTTGAGCGCGTAAACAACATCCATCGCCGTCACAGTCTTGCGGCGAGCGTGCTCGGTGTAAGTAACAGCATCGCGGATGACATTCTCAAGGAAGATCTTGAGAACGCCGCGAGTCTCCTCGTAGATAAGCCCACTGATACGCTTAACGCCACCACGGCGAGCCAACCGCCGAATAGCTGGCTTGGTGATGCCTTGGATATTGTCCCTTAGGACCTTGCGGTGGCGCTTTGCTCCGCCCTTCCCCAAACCCTTGCCTCCCTTGCCTCTGCCTGACATTTCCAAAAGCTTCTCTCGGTTTTACAGATCGATTTGATAGCGGATATGTGAATAGGAAAGTGGGGTTTTGTGTTATATAGGGGACGTTGTTGACGAAAGTGATTATGTGCCGTCGATCGCTTTTGTTTATCGACGGTGCATAAGAGAGATCCGTGTTTATTTGTTAACTGATTATGAGCCGTCGATGCCCTTAATCGACAATGCAGAATATTATAGTTTGTGAACATAGCAGATCGTCTTTATTAAGTTTCACTTTTCAATTTACACAATTCCGTTTTTTTTAAATTTTTTAACTATCCAAATTAGTGGATATGTGATTTTTCACAATACTTATACACGAATTAGCATTTTTTTTACCAATTACAATTACATCCACCACAAGTACAAGCCAACAATATAAGCCAACATCAATTAAAGTACAAACTATCAAAGAAAAGTACAACCAAATGCAACTCTAATACGTTTTTGTCATAGCTACCCTGTGGGGTAGATCTACCATGCATTTGGGATATCCCAATGGAAAATATCTTCAATGTATGGTGGATTTAACCTATGGGCCGGTGCCCCATATGATAGCCAAGGCCCTCCCAACAATAAGAAATAAGCATAAACCCACGCAACGGTGATATTTGCTATTTTTTCCATTCTTTCGGTTATATCCGCTGGGTTGAAGTCAAGGTGCTTATTGGGCCGGACCAACCGGAATCTGTCCGAAATCGGACCGTTCGGTTCCAATTTCGAACCGAAACCGGTTGGTCCGGTTACAAACCGGAATTCGATCCGGGTTTTAACCGAATCGGATCGGTTCCCGTGATTCGGTTCCACTGGTGCCGATTCCGAAATCGGAACCGGAACCGGTGAAAAAGAAGTTTAAAAAAAAAATAAAAAAGATGTTGGCCAAAGGCATTGTAGCCGTTGGGCAACGGAAACATTAAAAAAAAATTGCTTCTATATATACCCCATTTTTCCTCTCCAGTTTTTCATCTCACTCTCTTACTCTTACAATCAAAATCTTTTATTCAATTATCTCATTTTTCCATATTTCCACTAATACGATGGCATCCTCTTCTACTGGTCGTGGTGGTTCCTCAAATCCACCTTTACTCCAAGAAAATTATGATATTTTTGCCGAGTTTGATAATGCTTATAATGTTGAAGAAAAGGAACACGTTGCAGAACCTGCGGCCCCCCGAAATCCGACCCCCGGCGGGTCATCCGCGACTACTGCCGCTTCGAGTCGCACGAGTAACCGTCCCAAATGAAGCAATGTATGGGATCATTTTGACGTCGAGACATAACCAGGTACGAACGAATCTGTTGTTATTTGTAAAATATGTAAAACTACATATAATTATATAACAGGTGGTTCCGCTAGCAGTACCGGAACTTTTAAGAAACATCTAGTTAAAAAATATAATTTTGATGATGTTACTTGTTGGGAAACGAATCCTAAGTTTTGGTGATTACAGACACCAATCGGATAAAGACATCCACCGAATAAAGACATCCACCGGATAAAGACATCAATCGGGTGAAGACATCCACCGGATGAGGACATCCACCGGGTGAAGACATCTACCGGGTGAAGACATCCACCGGATGAGGACATCCACCGGGTGAAGACATCCACCGGGTAAAGACATCCACCGGGTGAAGACATCCACCGGATGAGGACATCCACCGGGTGAAGACATACACCGGGTGAACACATCCACCAGATGAAGACATCCACCGGATGAAGACATCTACCGGACTGAGATACTCACTGGATAAAAACATCTACTGCATGAAGTCTTTCATCAAGTCTAACCAACATCTACTAAGCTAAAAAGTCCGACTGGATACTGAAATTACAAAACCAGTAGAAGTGAATCCAGCAGCGAGAGTACAATTCCATTTTACAAAGGTACAACAGAGCGACAAGCACTACAAAATCATCGCCACCAATTCCGACAGATTGAAAGAGCCGTTGCTGAATAAAAATGGAAGGAAAATAAAATAGAGAAGAAAACAGATTCTACGCTGAACCTTCCATACCAAGAAAGTTTACCGTTGGAAATGAAGTCTATAAATACAGATGCTGAATGAATGAAGAAAATGTTGAATCCACTGACAATCGAATATTCTATACATTCAAACAGAGAAATTTATCAAGTGATAATTTTCTGTAGATTCAGCCAGAGCAAGGAACACCTACTGATATATAAAAGATCAAGTTAAACTGGTGTACTGCTCAAAGATCGTTCAAAAACACTCAAAGCCTACAAGTGTAAAAGTCGTTCAAAGGAGTGTTAGATAGTTTACTTTGTAAACAAATTCTAAACATTGTGTTGCTAGGAGTTTAGGCATAGCTGTGTGAAAGCCTAAGGAGGTTGTATACTGTAAAGTGTAAACCAAAGTCTTCTAGTGTATCCTTCCTGCAAAGGAAGAAGGGGAGACGTAGAAGCGTTGTGCTTCGAACTTCCAGAAACAATCCCTGTGTTCTTTACTTGTTTTTTTATTGTTTGATTTAGTTAACTCACAAGTACAGCAGACGTTTTCCGCACTTCACTAAATGGCTACTGACTTGCTTAAGTGATTGAGAAGCTACTGCATCACTTAACAGTTTGCAGTAATCAGTCGAAGATCAGAATTTGAGGGCAGTGTTTATTCAACTCCCCCTTCTAAACACGCCTCCGATCCTAACATTACTTTACAACCATTAGGTAGAGAACCAACCCAACTTCAAATTAATCCTCAGTCTGGCACTAATTTTATCTTAACACCGAAAATAAACAAAAGATTATTCGTTCGTTTTATTGTAAGATGTGAACTTCCATTTTTGTTTTCTGAAAAAGATGGCTTTATTGAATTGTCTTCTGGTATCCAACCATGTTTTAGACATATTTCTAGGCATACTTTGAAAAGAAATATTGTGGATGTGTTTCTTGATTACCGTAAGACTTTAGTTGATCATCTTTCTTCTATTAATTGCAGATTAAGTTTAACTACTGATATTTGGACGAATACCGCACTACTTTCTTTTCTTGTTATTACTTGTCATTGGATTGATGATAACTGGTGTTTGCAGAAAAGAATTTTGTCACTTGATGAATTAAAATCTGCACATACTGGTTCCCAAATTGCTAAATTTATTGTTAATGTTTGTAGATTTTATGGAATTACGGATAAAATTTGTTCTATTACACTTGACAACGCTTACGACGGCAATGCTTGAACTTAAAATATATTTACGACCAATGTTTAATGGTGTTTTTTCCATGTTAGATGTGCATGACATATAACTAATTTAGCAGTAAAAGATTGTTATGAAGATGCTGAATGTAGTAGCATAGACAAACTTAAAAACTGTTGTCAATGGATACGACAGTCACGCATTAAGCGTGATTGGAAACATACGTGTGCAAGTCAGAACGTTCGGTTTACTCTTTTTCCATCGCCCATTGTAAGTCGATGGAATTCTTTACACAAAATTAAAAAAAATTTGGCTTGGCGATCGATCGCTAAGACCCGTAAGTTTAAAAAAAAAACAGAAACAATCGCCACACCGGTCTCGGTTGGAACCGGTTTACCCCGGACCAATCCGATAATTCCGATCCGGGGTTCCGAACATGATCGGTTCCATGGCATGGGCCATGGAACCGGAACCGAACCAATCCGGTACGGAACCGGACCAATCCGGTATGGAACCGGATTGGTCCGGTTCCACACAAATGGAGCCCGGGATCGGTCGGATCCGGTCCGATCCGGCCCGTGAACAGTCTGCCGTGAAGCTATGTTGCTTGAATTTTGTCGATTTTTATTTATATTTTGGGTAATACATGATATGGTCCCTATTGTTTGCACTTATTCCCGATTTAATTCATATTGTTTGCACTGACCCGATTTAGTCCATTTAGTTTTCTAGTTTGTCTCATATCAGTACTAAACGTTAAATACACCGTTAAAACTAACGGAGAAGGACTGAATCTATATAATAAATAATATGGATACTTTATTATTATTTTGGCAATTTTTTGTAAAATTATTTTATTTAAATAATAATATAATGTATTAAATTCTACATAAAACCATTTTTTCACTCAAACAAGACAAAGAAAAATCAATAGCATATTGATATACAAAATATATTTTGATGACTAGAAGATATATTTTTTATTTCATTAAATTATGTCTATCAGATGTGTTATCAATTTACAGAAAAATATTATTTTCTTTTTGATAAATTAAATAATTTTTTGATAAATTGAATAATTTTTTTATAAATTGATGACATTTTTTATAATTATTTAAATTATCTTGTGAAAAATTGATTTTTATGTAGAATTTAATATATTATATCATAATTTAAATAGTTATAAAAAATATCAGCAATTTATAACAAAATTTATTTAATTTATCACAATTTATTTAATTTACCAAAAATGAAATAATTTTTTTTATAAATTGATGACATATCTGATAGCCATAATTTAATGAAATCAAAAGTATATCTTACTAGCCATCGAAATATATTTGTATAACAATATGTTTATGTTATTGATTTTTTTTTTTGAGTGGAAAAATGGTTTTATGTAGAATTTAATAGATTATATCATTTAAATAAAATAAATACAAAAAATTACCAAAATTATAAATAAAATATCATATTAATTGCTATAATAATTAATAATTGAAATAATTAAGTCACACAATCTTTTTAATGACCCGATTCAGTCCTAATATTTGCATCAATTTTTGATTCAGGCCATGAAGGCTTAGGTGACCCGATTCAGTCTCTGAAGTTTTAAGTGACCCGATTCAGTCATCTTCGTTAGTTTTAACAGTGCATTTAACGACTAGAACTGATCTGGGACAAATTAGAAAACAATGGACTAAATCGGGTCAATACAAACAAGAGGGGCTAAATCAGGAATGGGTGCAAATAAGAGGGACCATATTATGTATTATCCCTTTATATTTTTATGTGTTTGTATTGTTAGTCCATTTTTAAATGTGATGAAAACATCGTCAGATATTTTTAAATATGAATAAATAATTCCAATTTGCAAATAGATGGAGATGAAAAATATTTAACGTCCTTGTTAAAATCCAAGAAGTATAAAACCCAATGTATAATAGTATTGATCATTTAAATCAGTTTTTTGAAAATTGGATCAGACTGACCGATTCAGTCGATTTAATCGATGACCGGCGCTTGGACTCCAAACCAATTGGATCCAAAATTTATAAAATTTCAAAACAATTTTTCGAAATATCTGGCCCCCAATTTTTGAATTTTTGAAACCAATTTTTTTTAAATCATTCGAAAATTAGGGTTTGAGCGCACTGTTTATCTTCTTCATCTAAACCCTAGCAACCTGCCAGCCGCCGGCAGCTAGGGTTTCAAAACCTACCTTCCGTGCCGCCTCTTTCTCTCCGCCATTAGATCGCCGGACAAACAGCGCTCACGAAGAGAAGCCATATAGCAGAAGTGACGCGATATCATCCTGGTCCGGAACCTTTCCGTCACCCTCGTTTCGCGACTCTCGCTATACACTGCACACTCAGCCACTAGAATCGTGATTTGCCGGCCACTGGATTCACGATTCTTCCTGACGGGATGGCAGCGCATCGGGTTCGGGTAATCGGGTCCCGGCTCGACCCGATCGGGAATTTCCCGATCGAGTTGGGTAATTCGGGTTTGGAAACCCGATCTGGTTTGTCGGGTTTCGGGTCGGGATTCGGGTAGGGGACCCCTACTAGGGGTATATGAAAAATCGGGTTTCGGATCGGGTACCCAAATTTTTTTTTCTAATTTTTTTTAAAATTCCCACCATACCTCTTTCCTCTACGTCCCAGTGCATATATTTAAAGAAACAATTGCAAGGGAATGGCCATCATGACATCATCCATGTTGTGCATAAAGATTAAAATTATCTACGGACTAATGAAGAGTGTTAAAGAAAAAGTCATAACTGGTGGTCAACTTAATTAGATATCCAGGTTTTTCTACAACTTCGAATCTTCTTCCTCAGTATCCAGTGTGGTTCCCTTCGGTCGCATCTAAACCAAAATTTTTTTTATAGAAAATATTCCGATATCGGGTACCCGAAACCCGATTTATTCTGGTTCGGGATCGGGTATACCTTTAAGTTACCCGACTAACCGACCCGATTCCCACCCCTAAACCTATCGATGTTAGCTGGATTCGGTGCCGGTGTGCTTTAAGCTCTTGCTATTGTCACTCCCTTTGAGGTTTGTTTGTTGAGAAATCATACCCCAATAATTTGATAAGAAATCATTGTTGATCCAAAGTATGTATTGTCTGCAAAGTCAATTCCCTTATGCTTTGTTGATCTGTGCGAATAATAAAGCGGCTGCCTATGAGATAGGGTCGCCATTTGCTGACAGCTTCGGTGATGGCAAATAATTCACGTTCATAAGTTGATGCGGCTTGCATTTTGGAGTTGAGTTTATTGCTGAAATAAGTTATAGGATATTCATTTTGATTTAGAACAGCGGAAGTTTGAAGAAGTTTGAAGTTGGGTAATGTTAAAACTGGTGTTTGTGTTAAGGCAATTTTTGAGAGCTTGAAATGCTGATTCCGCCTGTCTGGCCATGCAAATGAGTCCTTCTTAAGCAAGGTTGTCAAGGGAGTTGCGATGTGTGCCGAGTTTCTAACAAACTTTCGCTACTATCCTGCTAGGCCAAGAAAAGCTCAAAGATTCTTGAGTGAAGATGGTGAATACCACGATTCTATAGCTTGAATTTTTTAAGGATCTGGATGAACTCCCACGGAATTTACAATGTGTCCTAGATATGCAACTTCGGAATGGCCAAAAACACACTTGGATTGTTTGGCGAACAATGAGTTTTCCACTAAACATTGTAAGACCGATCGAAGATGGTGGATGTGATCATCTAGTGAAGAAGTGTAAATAAGAATATCGTCAGCATTGTAGTAGCAGATGCTCGGTTATGATATTTGTTCGTTGCATCAACATTAAGCCTCTTTGAAATGTTTTGTTTTTCTTCGAATAGGAAACTATTAATGTGTGGAGTTGGGATTCAGAGGTTTAGGATGCAAAATATTAAACAATGTTTCTAGCAAATAATTTTAAATTTATAATAGTTATTAATATGATAAAAATATTTATAAAAAAAAGTGAACTCTTTAACCTGTCAAAAACAATATATAGAAAAAAAACCATAAATTCATCTGCCATGTTAAATTTCTATAAAACCATAGTTTTAAGCAAAACGAGGTTGTTCGGTAGATTAGACTAAAATCCCTAACCAAACCTTTAAGTTCATGTTCAGTCCATGTCAGCAAAAATATTAATGTCCAGTCTCGAATACAACATTGTTCTTTATTTAAACTCCCTACAACCCTAAAATTATATATTTAACCTTAGCAATACATGAAAAATATATAATACATAATTTTTCTCTCTTGCCGATGTAATTATTATAATATTATGTGAAAATATTTAGATTTTCTATTGTTTATCTATTAGAAAATAGTATCTATATAATAAATATTTTCGAACATATTTTTAAAATAAAACTTATGTCTTTAATATTATGTAAACTTACATCAGTAGTATATAAATACTATTCAAAATTTGCACAACAGGAAACTGGAACAATTCTGGACGAGGCCACAGCAAGTCGTGTGCCCGTAAACTCAAATTTGCCCGTCTTAACTTCTGGCCTCCTGGACAAGTGAGTTCCAAGGTACAACGCCCAATCACCTCTGTTCGGATTGAAGCAAAACTCCGAGCAGACTACTTCGAACACTAGTAGCGAGCAGTACTCTCAAACAATATGCAATGTATGAGTGAAGAATGATTTCGGAATGATGAAAATATATGGCTGAAGCAGCTTATATAGCTGAGCAGCAGACCACTCCAAAGGTCTCAGAATTAAGTGTAAAGTTTAATGGGGTAGATGAAAAGTCTCAACACTTAACATCAGATTAATATGGATTTAAGTCTCACACTTAAATCTGACATCAATTCTGCAGGTAGGTGAAAGGTCTCAAACTTAATACTCAGCAGAATATGAAAAGTCAGGTAGATGAAACGTCATTTCAGAAATCCGTGTAGTAAAAAGATAGGACTGCCTTCACGGCAGCGACACGCGCGGCACAGCGCGGCGAGTCGAGTCGAGTCGAGCCAAGCCGAGCGGAGCGGACGGACGGGCAACGCGCGAGGGGCATCCATCTTTACTACTTAACTACACTCTATTGATTTATATCTCATTATAAACAAACCATAAGTGTCTCAATTACTCAATGTGGGATTTTTTTAGCCTAATTGACTATTCATAATTAACTTACCATAATTTTGTTCTCATTAACAAAATAAAACATAATTATTGGGCTCTTAATTATTAACCCAATAATACAATTTTTATTAATCCAACAATCCCCCACATGAATGCAATATGGCGAAAAAATTACACAATGCACCTAGATGAAGATTTGAGAGTACTTTGAGAATCCACTGCATCAGGATAGGTGGTGATTAACCTTGAACCTTCCTTAGTAAAGTATCATCGGATATACTTGTCAACCAGTGGACGTGATGCCTTGAACTATTCGACGTTTTATGTATAACTAGACAACAATACTCACACAGCTTCATCTCCACACTATTATTGGTTCTTTCGTTGTTGTCCATTTTGGCCCTGGACTGCCTTGGATGTTTCATCGAATGCTCTAGAGATTTAACCCTCAGGTCATCTCATAGAAGCGGCCCCTTCACATTCGATATAGATGATTTCTCTTAAAGAGTATCCTGTAATACCCCACTTTATCATCTCGAGATAGAAGAATCATTAAGAGCATGGGCTCAGCCTTCCCAAAGTACAGGTCTATCACTCTTTCATCACAGGAATATGTAAGGAACTCAATTTCCCGAGTGCTTTGTTCGATCCCCCCCCCCCCCCCCCCCCCACAATTCGGTTTTCCCATTGAACCTGCAAATTGGACTTTACAATTCAAGTTGGGTTGCCATCATGGTTGGAAATCAATTCATGGGCTTCAATCCCATTCCCCTCGATGAAATCTCTACTCGGTCTCTCGTTAGACCTTTCGTAAATGGGTCCGCAATGTTTTCTTTAGACTTCACATAATCTAGAGAAATAACACCGGTTTTCAGTAGATTTCTCATGGATTTATGTCTCCGACGTATATGTCTAGATTTCCCATTATACACATTGTTTTGTGCTCTTCCCATAGCTGACTGACTATCACAGTGCACGCTAATGGGTGGCACAGGTTTTGACCACATTGGAATGTCCTCCAAGAAACTACGAAGCCAATCAGCTTCTTCTACCGCAAGATCTAAAGCTATGAACTCAGATTCCATAGTTGATCTAGCAATGCACGTCTGTTTGCATGATTTCCATGAAACAGCTGCACCTCCAATTATAAAGATATATCCACTCGTGGACTTTATATTCTTGGAGTTCGATATCCAATTCGCATCTGAGTACCCTTCAATTACTGCTGGATATCTCGTATAATGTAGTTCGTAGTTAGTAGTGTATCTTAGATATCTAAGAACTCGAACTACTGCCTTCCAGTGCTCATAACTGGGATTACTCGTATATCTGCTCAATCTGTTGACTGAGTTAGCTATATCAGGTCTAGTGCAGTCCATGAGATACATGAGACTACCTATGACCCTAGAGTACTCAAGTTGTTGCACACCTTCTCCGCGATTCTTGCAAAGATTTGACACCACCTCCATAGGTGTTCTCGCGATGGTATTATTTCCCTTATCAAACTTGTCAAGTATCTTCTCAACATAATGACTTTGGGAGAGAGAATATCCATCTACATGTTTTGTGATCTTCATCCCAAGAATCACATCTGCAAGACCTAGGTCTTTCATCTCAAAATTTCGTGACAACATTTTCTTGGTAATATTGATGTTATTGTTATTACCAACAATTATCATGTCATCTACGTAGAGACATACTATCACATAGTTTGTATTGTCTCCTTTCACGTAGACACATTTATCACATTGGTTTGTTTTAAACCCATTTGAAAGCATGACACTGTCAAATTTTTCGTGCCATTGTTTAGGTGCCTGTTTTAATCCATACAAGGATTTCACAAGTCTACACACCTTTGTTTCTTTCCCTGGAACTACAAACCCTTCAGGTTGGTCCATGTAAACCTCATCTTCTAACTCTCCATTTAGAAAAACTGTTTTTACATCCATTTGATGGATCTCTAGGTTATATAACGCAGCAAATGCAATTATTAACCTTATAGACGTTTTCCTGGATACATGAGCGTATGTGTCGAAATAATCAACACCTTCAGTTTGTATGTAGCCTTTGACTACAAGTCTAGCCTTGTACTTATCTACAGTACCATCAGCTTTCATCTTCCTCTTGAAGATCTACTTGTGGCCTAGTGGTTTACAACCTGCTGGAAGATCCACTAGTTCCCAAGTATGATTATGTAAGATAGATTCTATCTCACTGTTCACCGCTTCTTTCCAAAGATCAGAGTCTTGTGAAGACATTGCTTCCTTGAAAGTAGCCGGATCCTTTTCCAACAGATATGTTAGAAAATCTGAGCCAAAAGATTTTTCTTTTCTCGCTCTTTTGCTTCGTCTAAGCGATTCTACATTCTCTTGAGATTCTCTATCCCCCACATTTCTCTCAACATTGGTTTCAGGCATTGTCGGAGTTTTGTGGGGAAAGATTTCCTCAAAGAACGAAGCATCCCTAGCCTCAATGATAGTATTTACATGCATTTTTGCATTATCTGATTTGTGCACCAGAAAACGATAGGCACTACTATCTTGCGCATATCCGATAAATACACAATATATTGTCTTAGGTCATATCCTAGTCCGTTTAGGAGGAGGAATTGGTACATTTGCTAGACATCCCCAAACTCTTAAAAACTTGTAGCTAGGTGCACGACATTTCCACAATTCATAAGGCGTTTTATCCAACTTTTTATGTGGTACTCTGTTTAGCACATAGTTGGTGGAAAGCAGAGCTTCTCCCCACAAATTCCTAGGTAAGTCGGAACTTATAAGCATTGCATTCATCATTTCCTTAAGCGTTCTATTCTTCCTTTCAGCAATACCATTTTGCTCGGAGAATAAGGCGCCGTGGTTTGATGAATAATGCCACTCTCAGCACATATTTGTGCAAATGGTGACTCATATTCACCGCCTCGATCACTTCGAAGAATTTTAATCTTTTTATCAAGTTGATTCTCAACTTCATTCTTATAGTGAATGAACATATCAATTGCTTCGTCTTTACTTCTCATTAAGTAGACATAACAATATCTTGTACAATCATCGATAAATGTTATGAAATAATTTTTACTACCTCTAGATTGTACATACTTTAGATCGCATACATCCGTATGAATCAAGTTTAACGGTTCGGTGCTTCGCTCAATTGAGTGGAATGAAGACTTGGTTAATTTGGCCTCTACAAAAGTCTCACACTTGTGTTTATGATTGATGTTAAATTTAGGCAATAGATTAAGAGACATTAGCCTTTGTAAGGACTTATAATTCACATGTCCTAATCTACCATGCCACAAATGTAAAGACTCGCAAGAATAATCAAACTTTAAAGTTTTATTAGCCACATTGGTAACAGTCATTACATTATTTTTGCTTGTGCTAGCCTCATTTGCTGCATTAACATCAACCTCAACATCTACACTAGACTTAGCCTTAGGAGCTAAAGTCATTACACTCATCTTGAAGAGGTTATTGGCAAGTAGCATTTGCCCACAAACATACCACCCTTGGACAGAATGACTTTGTCGGACTCAAACACAAGCCGAAAGCCTTTCTTGTTCAGCACTGCTCCGGAGATGAGATTCTTTCGGATCTCTGGCACGTGGAGCACCTTGGTAAGAGTCAACTCTTTGCCGAAAGTCATCTTTAGCACAACCGTCCATTTGCCTTCAACTTTTGAGACTGCTGAATTTTCCATGTAGCAGTGCTCATCATTGACTAGTTGATAGGTTTTAAGCATCCATTTGTTGGCACATATATGGCGAGTAGCCCCAGTGTCCACCCACCATTCCTTGGAGTTCCCTCCAACAAGATTCACCTCCGATACCACAGCACTCAGATGCATGCCATCCATGTCAGAGCTCAGATTGTCCTCAGCAATGTGGGCATGTGCAGGCCTCTTGCCTTTGCCTTTGTAAGGGACTATCTTCCTCTTACCGTCATTGTTTTGACGTTGAGTGCAGTTGTTTTGACGTTGAGTGCAGTCCTTAGCCTTATGGTTAGGCTTACCAAACACATAACAGTCACCGGTGAACCTCCTTGTCTGAGTATCTCCCTTGGGTTCAAAAGTACGCTTGCGCTTATTCCCATGGGAGTTGTCCCCAACTTCAACCACGTTGGCCTTGGAAATCATTCCAAATGATTTCTTGTCAACTTTTCGGTTGTCTTGCTCGATGCGCAGCCTCCTGATAAGATCCTTGAGACTCATCATCTTTCGCTTGTGCTTTAGGTAGCTTTTGAAGTCCTTCCAAGATGGCGGTAATTTTTCAATCATCATCGCCACTTGGAGAGCATCATTTAGCCCCATACCTTCGGCAGCAAGTTCATGATATATCAGCTGCAGCTCTTTGCATTGCTCAACAACGCTCTTGCCATCTACCATTCGATAGTCATGGAATCGTCCGGCTACAAATTTCTTTGCGCCTGCGTCGTCAACTTTATACTTTGTCTCTAACGATTCCCAAAGATTCTTAGCAGTCTCCTTGGGGGAATACACATTAAAAAGTGCATCGTCAAGAGAATTCAGTATGTAGTTACGACAAAGGTAGTCGGCACTCATCCATGACTCGACAATCACTGCAGATTGAGGATCCTCTTTGTCCTCCACCGGTTTCTCCTCCTTCAGAAACCTGGTCAAGTTCAAGGTGGTAAGGAAGAACATCATCTTCTGTTGCCAACGTTTAAAGTTGGAACCTTTGAACTTTTCCGGTTTCTCAAATTGAGAAAACGGCATTGGACTTCTCAGAACTGGCATAGCGGCCTCAGTACCGCTAGCTTTGATCACCGGAATCTCAGTATTCACAGCAGCTCGGTTTGGAATCTGGTCAGCCATAACCTAAAAAACAGAATACAAACTATACAATACAAACAATATCAAACTGGTTTTTTAAAAACCTTTTATAGTGAACAAACAGTGATTGTTTGAAAATTCAACAATTTTATTTTTTCGAAATCCGATTATGTTCCAAAACAGGAACAAACAAAAAAGAAATTTGAGTTTACGATTGTTAGCTCCCACAAGTTATTTGATAACTTATTATAATCAGATTACAATTATAATCGAAAAATAAAATATAATGTAAACTTACATCAGTAGTATATAAATACTATTCGAAATTTGCACAACAGGAAACTGGAACAATTCTGGACGAGGCCACAGCAAGCCGTGTGCCCGTAAACTCAAATTTGCCCGCCTTAGCTTCTGGCCTCCTGGACAAGTGAGTTCCAAGGTACAACGCCCAATCACCTCTGTTCGGATTGAAGCAAAACTCCGAGCAGACTACTTCGAACACTAGTAGCGAGCAGTACTCTCAAACAATATGCAATGTATGAGTGAAGAATGATTTCGGAATGATGAAAATATATGGCTGAAGCAGCTTATATAGCTGAGCAGCAGACCACTCCAAAGGTCTCAGAATTAAGTGTAAAGTTTAATGGGGTATATGAAAAGTCTCAACACTTAACATCAGATTAATATGGATTTAAGTCTCACACTTAAATCTGACATCAATTCTGCAGGTAGGTGAAAGGTCTCAAACTTAATACTCAGCAGAATATGAAAAGTCAGGTAGATGAAACGTCATTTCAGAAATCCGTGTAGTAAAAAGATAGGACTGCCTTCGCGGCAGCGACACGCGCGACGCGGCGCGAGGCGAGCCGAGCGGAGCCGACGGACGGACGGCGCGCGAGGGGCACCCATCTTTAATACTTAACTACACTCTATTGATTTGTATCTCATTATAAACAAACCATAAGTGTCTCAATTACTCAATGTGAGATTTCTTTAGCCTAATTGACTATTCATAATTAACTTACCATAATTTTGTTCTCATTAACAAAATAAAACATAATTATTGGGCTCTTAATTATTAACCCAATAATACAATTTTTATTAATCCAACAACCACAAATTATGTTATTTAGTTCTATAAATTAGCTTATGTAGTACCACAAATTAGCTTATATAGTACCACATATTAGCTTATATAATACCACATATTATGTTATTTAGTACCACAAAATAGGTTTTTCAGTACGACAAATTAGTATGTATAGTACCACGATTTATGTTATATAGTATCATAACTTATTATACAAATTACTATTTTGTATATGCTATGTGATGCAATTAATGCGAATTACAAACACAAATTATGTGGAAATAAAACCATATCATATAGTTAATAATTGGTAGTAACTATATAATGTTGTACCAATCATGTAACGTACGATATAGAAATGTAATAATTTTATCATATATATCATGTATAATGCTAACTATGTCATATGTTATATATAATATGGTAATAATTGCATAGCTTACCATATACATATGTCATAGTAATTATACCACATATGTGATATTTATATTGTCACGCACCATATATACATAATTGTGTTATTATATTTTCTACAATAATATGTAATCGTAGAGGTAATAATACATATCTTTGTGTTAATGGTACCACATATCAATGTTAATAGTACCACAAATGTAATATGATAGGTACCACGTTCCTTCACACTCAGTACCACATCATGAGACATTCTAGCATTTATATTAGATATCATTTTGAATAATGTAAGTATAATATATGTTCAATTATGAGCATTGTACCTAATTATTGCATAATCTTGCTTAATATTAGTCGTGATAAAAAAAATATGTTGCTATGCATGATATCAATATTTCCATTCCTATGCATCAATTTACTAAAGAGTATAAAATAATAATGACATTGATACATAATTTAATATACAACAATCCTATTTTTTTGATATTTTACAAACCCTTGAAAAGATCAATATTATATTATATATTTGCATGACGTATATTCATTTTAATTAATCATTATATAATCCTCGTTTTTGGATAGACAAAATTAATTATTTTTTTGCAATTATATACTACTATTTATTAATTTAACATAGTATTGCCATTTATCTATTTGGTACGACGATATATGAATATAATATTATAAGTAATAATCTCAATTGAAGATCTATTTATAATATTAATTTTATTCTAATAAATTTCAATGAATTGTATAGTAAATATTAATAATTTAATGTTTATTTTTCTTTAAAACAATTTATTAATAAGTTTAAAATGGTTTAATAAAATTTAATATTATGTCATTTATGAAAGAATCAAATTTGGATCGAAAGTAAACATTAGGATAGAGAAAAGAATTGAGATTATGTAAGAGAAGAAGTGAAATTAGGTGAGAGAAGAAGGGTAGAAAGGGGTGCTTATCGGGCCGAGTCAATCCGGACCCGGACAGAAACCGGACCGATTAGTCCGGTCCGAAACCGAAACCGGACTAACCGGTTCCGGTTCGCCCCGAAACCGGTGTCAACCCGGTCCGGGGCGGTTCCCGTAAGCCAAATCGGTAGCACCATCGGTTCCGATACTGTCGGTTCGGTGCTACCGGTTTGGAACCGATTCCAGAACCAGAACCGGTTAAATTTTAAAAAAATAAAAATAAAAATGTGCCTTTTGTCAGCATGGCAACAGCTTTATAGCCGTTGCCATGCTGAACGTTGGCAACGGCTCTTAGCCGTTGCCAACGTTCTTTTATTTTTTATTTTTTATTTTTTTATTTTTTAATTTTGTTTTTTTTTTTAAATCTATAAATATGTGTGAATTTTTTTCATTCTTCTCACAATTCTATACTTCAATCTCATATTTTCCTCTCAATTGTGCTATCTACAATTTACTTATATAATAATGGCATCTTCATCTAGCAGCGGTGCTGGTCGTAGCCGGGGTCGCAGTCGGGGCCTCGTCCCGGGTCGTTTATCACTGAGTTCATCTTCGGCAATGAATTTGCATGTACCAATACCTGAGTTAAATGAAAGTTATGATATTTTTGCTGACCTCAATGTTGGTGGTTCCTCTATGAATGTCGATCCACAACAACCCGAACAACCTGTCGAACCTCCTGCTGCCCAAGCCCAAGAGAGACAACAAGTTGAGTCATCCGGAGCCACTACAGCAGCAAGTAGACAACCGACTCGTGCCAAAAAGAAGTAAGATATGGGATCACTTTGAACTCGCTCAAAAAGAAGGTACTAATGAATCTGTTGCAATATGTAAATTATGTAAAATGCAATTTTCATATAAAGCTGATGGTTCCAGTGGAGGCACTAGAACATTTAAAAAACACTTAGTAAAAAACATAATTTTGATGAGACAACATTACAACCATTAGGTCGAGAAGCAACATAAGCACAAATTAATATTCTCACTGGCACAAATTTTATTTTAACTGCTGAAATTAACCGTAAGTCACTTGTTAGATATGTGATTAGATGTAAACTACCTTTTATACAAGCTGAACATGCTGATTTTATTGAATTTGCTTTGTCTATACAACCCATGTTTAAATATATTTCTAGGCACACACTAAAAAGAAATTGTATGGACGTATTTGTTGAATATAGAAATACATTGTTTCAACATCTTTCTAGTTTGCCTTGTAGGGTTAGCTTAACAACCGATATTTGGACATATGTAAATTCAGATTCATTGTCACTTGTCATTGGATTGATGATAATTGGTGTATGCAAAAATGGATTTTGTCTTTAGATGAGTTAGATTGTGCACATACTGGTTATGTAATTGACTAATTGCTAAATATGTATTCAACACTTGTAGACATTATGGAATTCAGGATAAGGTATTTTCAATCACATTAGACAAAGCTGCGAATAACAATGCTGCGATGCGTGATTTAAAGACCTATCTGAAACCAATGCTTGATGGTGTTTTTTTTCATGTTAGATGTGCATGTCATGTGATTAATTTGGCTGTTAAAGTTGGTTATGAGGACAATCACTCAGCATGTATTGAGAAAATGAAATACTGTGCTAAATGGTTACACACGAGCCGTGTAAAGCGCGATTGGAAACAATTATGCTTATCTAATGGTTTAAAGCATCTTCTTTTTCCATCACCAATAGAAACTAGGTGGAATTCGTTGTACAATATGTTGAATGTTGTGTTGCCTTACAAAGATATTTTAACTCCATTTTATAATTCATATCAAATGCCTGATAGCGATGATAGTATTTATTTGACTAATGAGAATTGGGAATTTGTTGAAAATTGTGTATCATTGTTAGGTACTTTCAAAGAAGCGAAGGAACGCTTCTCCGGTGTTACTCATCCAACTTCCGTTTATTTTCTTCCTTTAGTATTTAATATGTTTGATAAGTTTATAGAATTTAGAGATGACTATGACTTGCATGCTTTTGTTAGTGCAATGGAAACTAAATTTATAAAATATTGGGAACAAATCACACACGTGCACTGCATCGCAACATTGCTAGATCCTAATCAATGTTTATCTTCATTTGAGTTATTTTTTGAATATTATGCTAAATTTTTGGGGAAGGTTGTTGACGATCAAAAGACGTCAACAATGCAATCTCTTCAAAATATGTTTCAATTGTATTATAATCAACAGGCAAGTGAATCATCGCAACAAAGGCCTGCTGAAGAACAACCCCAAGCTCAAACTAAAGGTGGGGGCATCAATTTGCTTAGGATGCTGGTCAGGAAAAAACTTAAGGAAAAAGGACCTTATACTAGCACATCGACTGAGTTGCAAATTTATCTAGATTATGAATTTGTAACGGAAGACAACTTCGACGTGTTACAATGGTGGAAGTCAAATGCGGCACAAGTCCCTATCTTAGCCAAAATGGCTAGAGACGTGTATGCGGTACAAGCTTTAAGCGTCGCTTCTGAATCTGCATTCTCAACATGTGGCCGAATTATTGGAGAATACAAAAATTGTCTATCTGCTGATTCGTTATACATGCTCACGTTACTTAAAGATTTGTTTGAAGCAGAATGTAAGAATAGAAGAGATGAGGCGGTTGACGAATTCGTAAATCATTATGACGAGCAAGAAGAAGAGAACGCAAAAACAATACTTATCAATTATGAAGAGTGCTAAACAACAATATTTTTTTATTTAGATTTTTTAATTGCCATCTCTTTACAATTATTTGTATGCATCTATATTATGAAATGAAGAAGAAATATATTGAATTTGTGATGAATATTGGGGAAACATTTACAACATTAAAAAAATTTTAAATTTTTTTTAAAAAAAAAAACTTAAAAATTTAAAAAAAACATTTGAAAAAAAAAATTAAAGCGGACCGGACCGGATCGACCAGGAACCGGGTTCGATTCAGTTCCTTAATGGACCGGACCGGTTTCGTGCTTAACGGATCCGGAACTGGCCGGTTCCGAATCGGACCGGACCGGTCCGATCCGTTAAGCACCCCTAGAATATACCATTTTATTAACTAGGGAATCTAAAATAAAACTCATTGTAAATAAGGAGTGCATAGTTTAAAAATATTTATTGGGGACTGAACTTTAAAAAGAAATATGATTTGGGGATTTTTATGCAAGTGTCCCTATTTTGTTTTCCAAATACAGAAATCAACAAATATATTATACAGAAATTCATAAAACTACAAATCGTTCGTAAAATAGAAATAATAACAAGAATACGTTAACAATGCACTACCTACTACGATTACTTTATTGCATTTTACGGTTTTTATTTTAGCTTTGATATAAATGGCTGAATAAAATAAAAGACCATGCAGTATGGTGACTCAACCTTTTTGGAGGTCTCAGGCAAGTTCTAAAAAAATAGGTACTCAGAATTGATTCTGGGGTGGGTGGCCAAATCACATCCGAATTCAACCAACTTGAGCTTCAATAACTCGTGTTCTTGAAATGATTGCACCGAGAGATTATATCGAGTTCTGTTTCAAAATCGAGCGGAAGACACTTGACATAACCCGCTCTATAACCGATTAACCATTTGAAAGGTGTTTTAAAGGTATGCAAGACAAGATGTAAAAACAGTAAGGTAAGTAAATGCACAAGTATTTGTTTATGGAAGTTCGAAGGTAATATAATCCTTATATGTCTCCCTTTCTCCCATCTCATGTAATGATACACTAGAAGACTTTGAGTAATACAATCATATTGTACAACCTCACTTAGGCTAATACCACAAAGATAGCCTAAATTTCTAGCTCACACATATCACAAAGAACATGTTCTTTAGAGTCTCACATGCAAAGACTATCTAACCCAGTTGTGATAAATCACCAACTGTTACATGATATTCACTCTTCTATTTTAGCTCACAAATACAATGAATAGAGTGAATACAAAGGCACAAATGATCTCCTAACAGATCTAATATGAACTTGAAAGAGGTGCCAAAGGTTTGGGGAGTTGCTCTTCATTTAACAGATTTGTTATTTGAAGTTCCCCAATTGAATCCCAAGTGGGTTTGCTATGGAAGGCTTTTATTGATATTAAATCAGCAGTTATTGAGCTTCCAAATCATGTATATATAGCCCCAAGTAATGAAATATATGTTAGAAACAAGAATATAGCCGTTGAGACAGTTTTGGTAAGCTTTCAAACATTGTAACGGTCATATTCTGCTTCTGGGCTGTTTCTCCAAGTCTGCTGCTTTGTTCCAGTAGAGCAGGTCTACTTGTCGAGTCCGCTGGTTGACGTCTACTGGTTGAGACTACTGCTCAAGGTCTACTAGTCGCGTCCGCTGGTTGGTCGAACTCTACTGTTCGAAGTCCGCTTGCTCAAGGTCTGCTGCCAACCTTGCAGTCCAAAATATGTTGTTATGTTCTCTTGGTTATGGCTCTTGATTCGTTGATTTCTGGGCAAAGTAATCAATATAAAAGTTGTAGCCCTTTCTCTTATCTTTCCATAGAATCAAGAATCGCTCGATTTCGAGTTCGTATGACATAGTTATGCTCAAAATACGAGGCAATGCTCCTGCCGTAAGTTTGCTGATTTTGTCTGCACATGGCCTGACTTGCATAACCTTTTTGGCCAACTTAACATCCGATTTAGTCTTTGACTTCTACAAATTATTTTGTAGATCTTTGTCATATCTTTCCAACCCATACTGAATCGTTCTGTTTCAATAAGTGAACTGAGAGTTATGGCAAATATATCACAGCTGCTCCAATCTGTCCGCTGCTGTTTCAGCTTTGCACCAACAAGCTCTTGCAGACATGTTTTGTCATGTAAACATTCGAATCAGGTATGCTGACATGGGATACAACTTGTAGTAAATTTAGTTGGCTATCCAACTCCTTTGGAATCAGGTCATTTCAATATCCGATCTATGATATATGATTGATTTAGTCAGCAGTGCTCATGGTCTAATATTTGTGTCTACTGGTCCAGTAGACCTTTTCTGTAACTAGTCCAGTTTACTTCAACCTCAAGCTCCTAATTATAATATATTCACTGCACACTTGATTAAATATATTAGCAACACAATAACTAGTTTTGTTAACATCAAAATCAAGAATATTCGGGTTTCCAAAACCCAACAATCTCCCCTTTTTTGATGATCACAAAATTTGAATAAAAATATGAACATTGAGCATATTGTTGCATAACAAGAAACCATATTTTTTTTAAAACAACATATTCCCCCCTTTTTGTGTGAATAAAAAAGGAAGACAAATAAAATTTACTCCCCCTCTAGGATTGAGATTAACTCTCCCCCTTAATTTTAAAAGGTTTGAAAATTTGAGCAAGTGAGAGGCAAATATGGTAGGCTAAAAAATGCAATGTACATTTAATTTTTAAACAAAAATAACCTATTTTTGATGATGGATGATGCTTACATGACAACAAATGTGAAGTTCTTGACAAAACCTAACAATGTCCATTTCATCTTTTGTGTGGCAGCACACTTAGTCCAACTTAAACTAATAAATTGTTCTTCTTCAAGCAAGTTTGGTGTGCAAGACCTATACCGCTGCGATCCTCTACGAGTATAGTTTGCAATGCAATTTTGTCATTTTGACATCTGAGCAAGAAGCTATGGCAATTCTTCCAAAGTCGTTGCAAGCTGCCAGAAAAACTGAATGCTTCGAAATTTGTTAGAAAAAAAATCTCAAAATAACAATTTCAAACTTAAAATAAGTTTAGAATAGATTGAACAAAAACTTGAACATTTAAAATATATTTTAAAATTATTTTCGTGCAAAATAATACAATGAAATTAATTTTTATGTTAAAAATTTTCATACACCAAGTTTTTGAAAATTATGCTGTGAAAATAATTTCATGCTCATGAGAAAGTTTTCTTTAAAAACTTTTCGTCTAAAATCGGTTAAAATGCTTTCCAAGAACAATCCGCTCTGATACCACTTGTCAGGATCTATTCCGGGGTTGGTGACCAATCCACATCCGAGTTCAACCAACTTGAGTTTCAATAGCTCGTATTCTTGAAATGATTGCACCGAGAGATTATATTGAGTTCAGTTTCAAGACCAAGCAGAAGACACTCGACATAACCCGCTCTATAACCGATTAACCATTTGAAAGACATTTTAAATGTATGCAAGACAAGATGTAAAAACAATAAGGCAAGTAATTGCACAAGCATTTGTTTATGGAAGTTTGAAGGTAGTGTAATCTTTATACGTCCCCCCTTCTACCATCTCATGGAAGGATACACTTCCCGTTGTACAACCCCACTTAGGTTAATACCACAAAGATAGCCTAAACTCCTAGCCCACACATATCACAAAGAACATGTTCTTTAGAGCTTCACATGCAAAGACTATCTCACCAAGTTGCGATAAATCACCAACTGTTACATGATATTCACTCTTCTATTTTAGATCAGAAATACAATAAATAGAGTGAATACAAAGGCACAAATGATCTCAATACATATCTGATATGAACTTGAAAGAGGTGCCAAAGGTTTGGGGAGTTCCTCTTCATTTAGCAGATTTGTTATTTGAAGTTCCCAAATTGAATCCGAAGTGGGTTTGCTTTGGAAGGCTTGTATTGATCTTCAATCTGCTGTTATTAAGCTTCAAGTCATGTATATATAGCCTCAGGTAATGATATATACGTTAGAGACAATAATATAGCCGTTGGGACAATTTTGGTAAACTTTCTGTAAGGACTCTAGTCCTTAAGTGCGGATTTAAGGCACAATTAGAGCTAACATACATTAATAGAGTATAAATGTTCATGTTGAGACTATGAGCCTTAAGAATTACATGCCAAGTTGAGGACTATCAAATGGATTAATTACATTCTCAATCAAATGAATGTTATCCACTATAGCTTTGCACTACTCCTAGAGTAGACACTATACAAAAGTAATCATGTCCTTCATCTATCAAAAGCGTTCTTCACAAGCTCACCGCCTCAACCCGCTTTAGCCCCTTTCTATCATGCCAAAATGTACCTACAAGGACAACCCCCAAAACATGAGCATAATATTATTCATATCCAACACAATATGAATATAAGGCGTAAATGCATAAATCATAATAAAACACTTCCTGTTTTTCCCATGCATTTTAAACGCTTCCTTTTTGGTTGTCTTTGTACCATAACTCATGAGTATAATCAATAGATCATTTAATGGTTCACACATGTCATGACATAACACCATTCCATTATCACCAATTACCAATCCCTAGTCTGTTCATCACAATGTATTTTAATGCCCCTCGCTTCACATATAGGCGGCATAGAATAACCTCGCTTCGATGGACATGTGGTACTCCCACCCCTCGCTTCACATTTTAGCGGCAAATATTCTTTCATCGCCTCATATGATAACCACACTTTAATGTGACATGCGGCACTCCCACCCCTCGCTTCACATTTAGTGGCACCAAATAAAATAGCGACAAGCATTAAAATCATCAAGGGGATGACCATGACTCATGGGATGTGCACCAATAATCATCATATGCATATACAATCATCATGCATAATTCAACATGTATTTGCATCCACCATGCATAATTTCATATATACTCGCATCCACAATGCATAATCAATGAGTATAATAGATACATGTACCGTTGGGTGCCCGTACGTCCTCTACGTACCTTTCCAAAAGTAGGATGTGGTAGGACTTCACTTCCTTGGCTGTGTTGCCACCTGAGATGGTTCTACACATTCACACAAATCAACATTAGAACCCAATAATAGTCCAATACCAAAAATCCTACAAAAATAACCAAAAATACCATATTTTGTGACTCACGATTGATCGCCGCGAGGGGCCGATCGATCGCGAGATCATACTGCCCGAAACTCAATTTTTCTTCCTTCGGCGATCGATCGCCACACTTGGCGTGATCGATCGCCAGACTCACAGATCGATCGCCCAAATGTGGCGATCGATCGCCAATAGCTTCTGGCGCGCACTGTTGGCTCGCGATCAATCGCCAAGAACGGACGATCGATTGCCGAGTCCTGTACCACGAAAAACACCATTTTGAACACCGTTTTCTTCCCAACCTACACCAACACTTAAACATTCAACCCAACAACATAAAAATCATCATAAACCTTCAAAATACACCTTAAACAACCCAAAAATCCAACACCCAACCAAAATAATACCAACCCCAAAACAACCCATTTCAAAACCATACAAAACCATAGCAAAACTAAACCAAACATCATAAATATACCAAGGAGATACCCATACCTCTTGGGGACTCCAAATCTTACAATAAATCTCACAAATAAGATTTTTGCAAAGATTTCCCTCCCACTTTTGTGCCAAAAACGAAAATGGAGAAGGGTTAGGGTTGGGGAGAGTGAATTGGGGATTTAATAAAGTGATGGGTATAGTGGGGGGTTGGGGTATTAAATGGGTTTTTAATTAGATTGCATTCCCACAATTACCATGGTGTATTAAACATCCCAACATGATATTTTAAAAGTATTTTACCAAAATGCACAATAATCTCAATTAAATACACGCTTCACCAAATAATTACCAACCATCACATTCAAACCATTATAACACCCAATTCCCCAACATGCATAACATGTACCCTGAAATGCTCTACCGGGTCACTCATACCATGTGACTAAGCATTTCACCAAGACGACTAATTCCAACACATAGATCAATTATCACCATGATTAATCATATAAACATAATTAATGCCCAAATTGCAATTAATTATTTCGGGGATATCACACTTTCAAACATTGCAACAATCATATTCTGCTTCTGGGATGTTTATGCAAGTCTGCTGCTTTTTTCAGTAGAGCAGGTCTACTTGTCGAGTCTGTTGGTTGACATCTACTGGTTGAGTCTACTGCTTGGTCGAACTCTACTGCTCGAAGTCCGTTTGCTCAAGGTCTGCTGCCAACCTTGCTGTCCAAAGTCTGTTGTTCTGTTCTCTTGGTTATGGCTCTTGATTCGTTGATTTCTGGGCAAAGTGATCAACATGAAAGTTATATCCCTTTCTATTAGCTTTCCATGGAATAAAGAATCGCTCGATTTCGAGTTCTTATGAGAGAGTTATGCTTGAAATACAATGCGATGCTTTCGCTGTAAGTTTGCTGATTTTGTCTGCACATGGCGTGACTTGCAGAAGCTTTTTGGCCATCTTAACGCCCAACTCAGTCTTCGACTTCTAAAGATGATTTGTAGATATTCGTCTTATCTATCCAACCACTGAATCGTTCCGTTTTGATAAGCGAGTTGAGAGTTATGGCAAATATACCATAACTGCTCCAATTTGTCCGCTGCTGTTTCAGCTTTGCACCAGCAAGCTCTTGTAGACATGTTTTCATCATGTAAATCTTCGAATCAGGTTTGCTGGCCTGAGATACGACTTGTAGTAAATTGAGTTGGATATCCAACCCCTTTAGAATCAGTTCGTTTCGATATCCGAGCTATGATATATGATTGATTTAGACAACAGCGCTCAATGTCTACTGGTTGTGTCTACTGATTCAGTAGACCTTTGCTTGTGTCTACTTGTCCAGTTTACTTCAACTCATTTATTTGCTAATCATCAAGCTCCTAATCATAATCTATTAACTGCACACTTGATGAAATATGTTAGCAACACAATAACAAGTTTTGTTAACATCAAAACCAATATTATTCGGGTTTTTTAAACCCAACAAGGTCTTTACTAAAAAAATAAAATAAAGTGAATATTAAACTAAAACTTACTTCTTGTATTTTTTGATGCAAAATTACGTCTTAAACTTTTGTATTCAAGTTTAGTCTAAATAATTCCGATTGCTAGAACTGCTAATCTATTTAATCGATATTGAGACATGGGAAAACAAAAAGAACTTTTATCAAATTTAATTAATATTTCAAGTGTGTCTTTAGTTTATATTGGTATACCATGTCCGTTGTTGTGCTTCTCCACATGAATTCTTCGTTGTAAAAGCGAGCTTGGAAAGATGACAATTTCAAGTCGAGGCAAGTGTTTAATACTTTGTCTTTAAGAAGATTTTGCCCCGCTCACTATGCGTTCGGAATATGACAATCTTCTCCCAAGATACACCGACTTCAACTTGTGTTTTGTGTGCACTGCAAATCACAAGTTCTACAACCACAAATTTTGCAAACTCTCTTCTTCAAGAACAAATATGAATGTTATGCAAAAATGATTTAATTTTACCTTTTTCTCACAATATATTGTGTTTGATTCTTGTAAAATGTATGTTTAACTGAAGGGGAATTTATTATATTTATACTTGGACAAAAGACACCTCAGTGACACCATTTGGAGGTGTTTTTTCATGAAAAGTCGCACCAAAACGCGAAGGGACATACTTGTTTATGAAAAAACCGCCAAAAGACTCCCCGGGCAGAATGACGGGCGCTCGAGCGCCGACCCTACTGCCCAAATTCTGGGCAGCGCTCGGGCGCTGCTTCTGACAGTTCCCGAGGGCAGCGCCCGAGCGCTACCCAAGCTGCCTGGGTTTTTCCCGGGCAGTTTTTTCTCGTCCGGCTTTGATCGTTTTGTCCTTTATCGAGATTTGACTTTTCTTTGTGTCCATCTTGCTTAATTTCAATTCATTAAGCCTTAAAATGACCACTGGAAGAGAGTAAAAATTTATTGGAATAAAAAACTAGTCTAAAACTACTTTTGACCATCAACGTCCCCGACACTAAGTTCTTTCGGATGTCTGGCACATGAAGTACATCAATTAGAGTCATTTTCTTGCCCGAAGTCATTTTTAGCACAACCTTTCCAAGTCCCACGATTTCTGAAGTTGAAGAATTTCTCATGTAGAGTTTCTTTTTAGAAATTGGAGTATAGGTTGAGAGCATTTCTTTGTCGGGAGTGCTCGTATCAACCCACAATTCATTAGGGTTATCTACCAAGTTTGATTCAAATATCACTGCAGTCAAGTCAAGTTCGGACATATCGATAGGTACAGACTTGTCTTGAGTCAAATTCACTTTGTTTTTCTTTGGTCGCCTACAATCTTTTGCTTTATGATTCGGTTTCCCGCAATTAAAGCTGTTTCCCTTGAACCTTTTAGAGTTCATCGGTTGTTGGCCATCATGGTTTTTCCCTTTCTTTCCATTAGTGTTTGATTCCACAACATTGGCTCTTGCACTCATTTTGTTCATGTTGATTTTCGACTTGACAATCAAGTCATCGAGTCTCATTTCCTTTATCTTGTGTTTCAAATAATTTTTGAAATCTTTCCACAACAACGAAGGAAGTTTCTCAATAATAGCAGCAACTTGGAAAGACTCGATTAGACCCATTCCTTCAGCCTAAATCTCATGCAAAAGAACTTGAAGTTCTTGCACTTGACTAACTGCGGATTTCGTGTCTACCATTTTAAAATCCAAGAAGCGTCCAATGATGAATTTCTTAAGGCCGACATCTTCCGCCTTATATTTGTTTTCAAGCATGTTCCACAATTTATTTGCTGTTAGAACTTTACAATACACATTGTATAGTGCATCATCAAGGCCATTCAATATGTAGTTTTTGCAAAGGAAATTCTTTTGTTTCCCTGCATCTATAGGGGCCCTCACTTTGGGATCATTCTCATTTTCTTCAATGGTAGGAGTAGGGTTGCTTATCGTACCAGTTTCGGTTCGGAACCGGCCGATCCTGAGTTCAATTTTACCGGAACCAATCCTGTTATGGGTCCACCAGTTCCGGGTTCCAGAAATTTTGATGTACGTCACTGGCAGGGATCGAACATGCGACCTTGCGTGTTCGAGCAAGAAGCTCTAACCAACTAAGCTAATCGCCCTCTATGGTTATAAGCCGGACTCAATTATATTTCTATAAAACCAATATTTTTGTTTTTTTTTAAATAACGGATCCGGTTCAGCCTGGAAACAGATCCGTTAATGGATCCGTTTAGTCCAAAACTGGCTACTGTTTTGGAATGGTAGAACCAATCCGGACCGGTAACTTACCGGTTCCGGATCGGTTCAGGACCGGTTAGCCTGGTTTCGGTTCCGAACCGTGCTAAAATGGTCCGATTATGGGTCGGGTCTGGATTGAGCCGTCCCGTTAAACATCCCTATCTAAGAGGATCATCTTTCAAAAAAAATTGACAAATGCAAAGTAGCAAGGTAGAACAACATTTTCTGTTGCAACCTTTTGAAATCTGCGCCATTAAACTTTTGTGGCATTTCCCCTTACGTTGCAGGAACATGAGTGGATGTGGATGCCATCTTTCACAACAAAAATCTTCTTAAACTTGTTGGTATCCTTTGTCCGTTGAGGTGCTTCTCTGCAGGAATTCTTCGTTGTAAAAGCGGGCTTGGAAAGATGACAATTTCAAGTCAAGGCAAGTGCTTAACACTTTGTCTTGAAGACGATTTTGCCCCGCTCACGGCGTGTACGGAATATGTCAACCTTCTCCCAAGATACAACGACTTCAACTTGTGTTTTGTGCACTACAAATCACAAGTACTACAATCACAAATGTTGCAAACTCCATTTTTCAAGAACAAATATGAATGTTATGCAAAAATGATTTAATTTTGCATTTTTCACACAATATATTGTGTTGATTCTTGCAAAATGTATGTTTAACTGAAGGGGAATGTGTTATATTTATACTTGGACAAGAGACACATCAAAAGAACACCATTTGGAGGTGTTTTTTTTTCATGAAAAGTCGCACCAAAACGCGAAGGAACACACTCGTTTACGAAAAAACCGCCACTCCCCGGGGGGAATGACGAGCGCCCGCATGCGGCGCTCCAGCGCCAACCCTACTGCCCAAATTATGGGCAGCGCCCGAGTGCCGCCTACGCTGGCCGGGTTTTTCCCGCGTAGTTTTTTCTCGTCCGTCTCGGCTCGTTTTGTCTTTTATCGAGTGTTCGACTTTTCCTTGTGTCCATCTTGCTTAATTTCAATTCATTAGGTGTCAAAAGCATCAAATTCCAACTCAAAAGCATCAAATTCCAACACTTTATACCAATGCGACTTCTTTTAAGACTGTTAACTTCGAAAATAAATCTAAACCATCGATATCATAATGTATATTATGTTTAAGAAAATTTTCAAGATCATGACCTTTTTTTCCAATAAATATAAAATTTAATCTTTCAGGATCAAATATATCATCATATTTTGAAAATAATTCAATAGAAGAGATGTAATTTTGTTAGGGTGAGAGAGAAGGGGAATTGTGATTCAATATAACCACTTATTAATTAATATAGGGATACAATTTTTTTTTTAGATTCACGAATCTATAACTAAGAAACCTGGGCCTTAATGCAATTGAGGCCTAAAGCAAATTTTTCAAGGGTAAAATCAGGCCGGTCCAATAGAAAAAGTTTTTTCGGCCCATTTCACCAAAAATAAGTGCTTCAACTAGGTCCATTTTCTTAGGTAATGATCAAAATATGCTTGAGTCTGGCGGTGCATGTATATTACATTTACATGCACCGCATGAGTCTAGCATGCACATAAATTACATGCACTGCTAGACTCATGCGGTACATGTATATTACATTTATATGCACCATATGAGTCTAGCGGTGCATGTAATTTACCTGCACCACTAGACTCATGCAGTGCATTTGTATTTTTTTTAACATATACTTTGAAATTTCACCACCAATTCTTTTACCCGCTCCAGATCATACTCCTGCACCAACACCAAGACCAACTCCAAATCCAATCCCAAAACCACCGCCGTCACCAATGCTTCCTCCCAAACCATCACATGCTCAGCCAAGAACACCACCACCTTCTCCAAAAAAAAACCCATACAAATTTGATGTTGAACTTTGGATCAGATAAAAAACCAATAGGAATGGATATAAGTATCTAATAATTGGATTAAGCTGAGACATTCCAACAAAAAAATCAATACTTTTTTCCCGTTTTTGTAAAGAAATTTATATTTTATCCATCTAAATATATCAAATCATAATACTGGGCAATGTACGATACGAACACGACCATCCAATTTTCACAAGATTTACAGTGCAAGAATAAAGAAATATAGTAAGCCTTTCGCAGTCTCTCCGAAAGAGAAAAGCTAACAACCTTTAATGAAGAGAGAAGAAGAGGAAAAGAAGATAATGCTCAATCATTGACGAGTTTGATGGCAAAGGCGTAAGAATGAGGGTGAGGCGTCCTCCATTGCAAAAAAAGTGGAGGTGGGGAATTGGGCAAATGTTCGGGGGATGATGATACAAAGCAAGGTGTATGTTAGTCATAATTAATGGACTATTCAGATTAATGTTTGACAAAATAGACTTAGTTGAAAGAAGTTTATTTAAAATTGTATTTAATTAGAAAGAAGATATTTTGGATGCTTTAGTTAAAAAATATTTTTGTCGATGTGTAATTCCTCATTTGTTTTTCAATCAGTTAGGGCTTGAGCCGCCCTTGGCACTTGGCAGTATATATCATGCTGAAACTTTGAAAGTCTCTTAGTATTTTTTGTTAGTTAATGCGTCTCAGCTATGTTGCACCGATACTCCAAAAAATTTCACGGTCAAGTATCGGATACTTCTGGGATACGGATATGCACGGATACGGCGCCGATACGTATCGGATACGCCACGTGGCGTATCTGGGGATAAAAAATAAGTTTTTATTTTGGATACGTTTCGGATACGGTCAAGATACGCCGCTGACCGTATCCGACACGGGTTAGATACGGGAACTTTAAGATTTTTTTAAAAAAAATAGGGTTGAAACTGTAATTAAAATTAAATTAATTAACTTAATCCCTATTTCATAACCATCTTAATGTGTTTATGTCGATTATATGCTTGAAATTTTTAGATGTCCTGGATTAATATTTTACCATTTGTCATGAAGTTTGTGAGTTTGCAACTTTATTCTGATTTTCAATGTGTTTAATGTTGATTATATGCTTGAAACTTGATTTCTTACAAATAGTATTAATTATATATTTATATATATATAAATAAATTAATAAAATTTGCCGTATCCGGACGTATCGTATCCTACAAATTTCGAAAATCCCGTGCAATCGTACCAGTATCTGTATATCCACATATTCGCGTATCCATATCTGTGCAACATAGCGTCTCAGTATTCTCCTAGACAAAAAAATAAAAGACCCTTTGACAGCTGCCACGTTTGAAAGTCAATTTATTTTCTCATGAAAACTGACAGTTCAAAGGATCTACATGTGAATTTCTTTATTATTTTTAAATTTATATTTGTTGGGGGTGCACGTGATCTTAATTAATAAATTTTCAGTAGATTTGGCCTTTGGGTGGTTTTGCCAAGTTTCGTAATATCGGTGGATCTGTGCATGTCCATTTATTTGGGTGGGCTCCTAATAAAAAAGCCAAATTCGTGACGTTTTCAGGCAAATACCATACAAATTCAGCTCGAGGTTTTCCAATCCACCTTCTCCACTGAAACCACGATTCATCAAAAGCCCCAGTCCCCAAAAACCTAGTAATACTTTAGATTTAAAACAAAAATAGGCATTGTCTTCTTATTCTCCAATTTGCGTACGCTTCTACAGGAACCGAATTTGACTTTCATACTTCTTGGGTCAACAATTTGGAGACTAGAAAAAACAAGGAAAGTTACACATATGTCCAAATACAAAATAAGTCCATAAAAAAATATCAATTTAATATTTCTGATAAAATGACAAGCGGGTTAATGTAACATGTGCACCCCGTACTGTAACACGTGCATGTGGTGCACCTGCTATGTGCATCGGTTATTATAGAACGTGCACCGGTTACTGTGTAGTGTTTTGTGATTTTGAATTTTTATGTGCACCCATATTAAATTATTCGGATGAAAGGACAAATAATAGCACTATGTGCACCGACGCACTTGAGCAAGTGCACAAAGTGCTACAAATGCATACTATGCACTTGTTGTGCACTTGAGCAAACTTGCAAGTGCACAGGTGCACTTGTTGTGCACTTGTAGGGTGACCCGATGTATTTGAGCAAATGCACAGGTACACTTGCAGCAATTTCAGGTAAATTATCTCCCACCAACGATTCTTTCATCAACTAAGCCTACTCAATTTTCAAACCCTTTGGTCTCCTTTTATTTTTTCGGCACTAGCATCACCACCTTCACCACCGCCAGAGAGAGTTAAGGCTGACAACCATGGCTTCCATGATTTGGGAGATGGGTGAGAAAGATGATGAATTTTAGGGTTAGGGTTGTTTGCGTGTATTTTAGTACAAGAAAAAGATCTAATAAGTTAAAGTTTTAAAAAATGAATCTATGTGAATAAACTTTTTAGAAAGGTGAACTGTTATGATTTGTTACTTTTTACCGGAATTTAGTTGAATGATAGTTTTGTAAGTGGTACCTTTTGTAACTTTCCCAAAAAACAAATAGGAACTTGCCTTCTACTTTAATTAACACCTTCATTTAGATTAGACTAAGTCATTGCTTTCATATGGTTTAGACCCGAATCGGCCCGTGGTCAACAGATAGGTTAACCGGGTGAACGGTTCGACAGGTTGGACCCGTAACCGGCTCGTCTATAGATGGGACGGTTAAGAGTCATAATTTTCTAACCCCTGAACCGTCGGGTTTATTTAATTTTTTTTACATTTTTAAATTTAAATATATGTTATGGTGTAGATTTGAACTCATAACATCTAACTTGAATAATTAACTTCAACCACTAAGCTATTGTAACATTGTTGATCTAAATAGAGTGTTATAATTTATATATATTAATCAAATAAATATATCATACACATTTTGATTATTTGAGCTTGAATTTATTTCACGTTATTTTATGATTAATCCATGGAGGAAAACACATTCAAATACTTTTTACATTTTTTTTTCAAATTTTAATAATATTATTAATTTTTTATAAAAATGTAAGGGCCAAATCATAACCGTTGGTTAGCTGTAACCGGTAGACCCGACCAAGGGTCATCATCGACCCTGAACCAACCCGTGGTCAACTGGCCGGTTAACCGGTCAAATGGTCAGACCCGTAACAGGCCCGTCTATAGAAGGGCTGGTTAATGGTCATAATTTTGCTAACCCGTGAACCGTAGGTTAACCGGCGTTTCAAGGGTTTATTTTAAATTTTTTTACATTTTTAAATTTAAAATATATGTTATGGTGTAGATTTGAACTCAAAACATCCCACTTCAATAATTAGCTTCAATTACTAAGCTATAAAAGCCTTGTTGATCTAAATATATTGTTATAATTTATATATATTAACAAAACAAATATATTTTACACATTTGATTATCTGAGTTTGAATTTATTTCACGTAATTTTATATTTAATCCATGGATGCTTCAAACATTTTTACACTTTATTTCAAAGTTTAATAATATTTTTAATTTTTTTAACCATAATCATTTGTTAACCGTAACCGGGACCGAAACTGTAACCGGACCGTCAAGAAAAGTTAAGGTTAATAGTCGATATTTTTTTAACTATCTAACCGGCGGTTCTGAACCGTGGTCAGGTCTATTAACCGAAACCGTCAACAAAGGTTAAGGTTAATGATCGATGTTTTTTTTAACCGTCAAACCGACGAATCTCAACCGTGACCAGATATATGCTTAATAGGTTTTTGAAACTTCTACTCCTCTCAGGTATGCCCGAAATTCTCTTTGTAACTAGATAATTTTGCTCAATATAATTAATATTTACTGATAAAAAATACTCTTATACGTGAAAACAAATATTTTATTTTGTTAGTAATAATTTATATATTCAATTTATCAAAATTCCTATAAAGTTGTTATAATAATAATATATATACATGACAATAAAACCTTGTATTGTTAAAATAATAATTTATCAAAATTCCTATAAAGTTGTAATAATAATAATATAGATACATGACAATAAGGGAAAATTACAAAAAACAATTTACAGTTTGGTATATATTTCATTTTGCAATCATTGTTTGAAAAATTACAGTTTACATCCCCAACTTTCATGAATTGTAACACTTTGTATTCTCATGACTCGATTTTGTATTTTTATCGAAGATTCATCGCCGCATTCTATAATTGAATATTCAAACTTAGAGTCCCTTAAGTTAGTAATTGCAATTCTTTTTTAAAAAAATCAAAATAAATATTTGGGGTGTCAAAATTCTATTTTTCGAAATCAAACAACTAGGGAATTTTGATACCCAAAATATTCTTTTTATTTTTTAAAAAATTACAATAACTAGCCTAATAGTATCTAAATTTGAGGTAATGATGGAATGCAACGATAAATCTTTGATAAAAATACAAATCGAGTTAATATGATGCATATTGTTACAATTAATAAAAGTTGATGATGTAAACTGTAATTTTTGAAACAATAATTGTAAATTGAAATTTGAACCAATCTATTAGGATATTTTTTTTCCCTAATAATAATTTATATACATGACAATAAAACCACGTATAAGAAATAAAGCATCTGGCAAGCATGTGTGTACTAGTGCCTATATATATATCTCTTATATAAGAAATAAAGAAATCTGGCATGCCTGTGTGTACTAGTGCCTACATGTACTAGAAAACAAGCGAAATAAAAAAGAAAAAAAAGAAGCGTGTCCCAGCTCCCTCTCCATTATATACCGGGAATACCGCCCCTTGTTTACTCATCTTCATCACATATAAGTAAATCACTCGCTTTCAGACTTTCATCTCCATTCCTCTTCTAAGTTCTAATCACTTCCATAAAACTTGTGTAAATCACTGCTAACTATGGATACTAAGATAGGCTCGTTGGATTCGAGTACTTCCGCCACGTGTAACGATTTTGGAACTCTACCCAAAAGCGGTGCCGTTTCACCCGTCCAGAGCTCCAACTGGAAGCCGTCAGACTCATCCGAATCCACTCTCGGCCGCCACTTAGCGCGCCGGCTCGTACAGGTTGGTGTGAATGACGTGTTCTCGGTGCCAGGTGATTTTAATCTGACGTTGCTGGACCACCTTATAGCCGAGCCGGGGCTCAAATTAGTTGGCTGCTGCAACGAGCTTAACGCTGGCTACGCAGCCGATGGATACGCCAGGGCTCGAGGAGTTGGTGCTTGTGCTGTGACGTTCACGGTAGGAGGTTTGAGTGTTCTCAATGCGATCGCCGGCGCGTACAGTGAGAATCTCCCGGTTATTTGCATTGTTGGTGGTCCGAATTCTAACGACTACGGTACTAACCGGATCCTACATCACACTATCGGGATACCCGATTTTAGCCAGGAACTCCGGTGCTTCCAAACTGTTACTTGTTATCAGGTAAAACTTGTGTGCGCTTTCAGCTTTCAACATTTATCACCATTCAAGTGTTTTATCGCTAAAAGCACAAATCCAAGCTCTATATATCATGTTATGTTTTTGCTAATTTGGTTATAAATATAGTTTTGTATTTTTTTCAAAAAGAAGAGTTCAACTGATTGTTGGTTAATTTTAGGCGGTGGTGAATAATTTAGACGATGCTCATGAACTGATAGACACAGCGATATCGACAGCTTTAAAGGAGAGTAAGCCAGTGTATATTAGCGTGAGCTGTAACTTGCCGGGGATTTCACACCCCACGTTTCAGCGTGAGCCTGTTCCATTTTTACTCTCCCCCAGGTTAGCTTCATCCTTTAGGTTGTTCAATTCTGAGATACTTTACTGTCTTCTATTGTGTGTATAATACAGCGAGATAAATTTGAGACTCCGAGTATGGGATGGTGTTCATTTCCTATTATTTGATGTTCCAAATCATCATTTGCGCATTTTATTGTGTTTTGGATTCAATCTGTAATAACCGCAGCTCTGTTCCATGTAGAATAAGTAATTGTGTAGGCCTCGAAGCTGCAGTCGATGCTGCCGTAGAGTTCTTAAACAAGGCTGTGAAGCCAGTGATGGTGGGTGGACCGAACTTGCGCTTTGCAAAGTCATGCAATGCCTTTGTCGAATTGGCCGATGCTTGTGGCTATGCCCTTGCTGTGATGCCGGCAGCTAAAGGACTAGTCCCAGAGAACCACCCTCATTTTATAGGCACCTACTGGGGTGCTGTGAGCACAGCTTTTTGTGCTGAAATTGTGGAATCTGCTGATGCATACCTGTTTGTTGGACCAATATTCAACGACTACAGTTCAGTTGGTTACTCTCTGCTTCTTAAGAAAGAGAAAGCGATCATTGTGCAGCCTGATCGAGTGACCATTGGAAATGGGCCTGCATTTGGATGTGTTCTAATGAAAGATTTCTTAACTGCCCTTGCGAAAAGGCTGAAGCCCAATACAACAGCTTATGAGAACTACCACAGGATTTATGTTTCTGAAGGGCATCCTCTCAAATGTGAGCCTAAGGAGCTTTTGAGGGTAAACATTATGTTTCAACATGTTCAGAACATGTTGTCGAGTGGGATGGCTGTTATAGCTGAGACGGGTGACTCGTGGTTTAACTGCCTGAAACTTAAATTGCCAGCAGGATGCGGGTGAGCTCTTGCGATGGTGTAGAATGCCGTTCTATCCAGTGTGATTGATTTTGACCACATGATTACAGCATTGTTTGAGTGGATTTTTTTCTTGCAGGTATGAGTTCCAGATGCAGTATGGATCCATTGGTTGGTCAGTTGGTGCAACTCTAGGTTATGCCCAGGCAGTACCAGAGAAGCGATTGCTTGCTTTCATTGGGGATGGGAGCTTTCAGGTATGCCTATTATCCATAGAGTTGTGACAGTTAATAGAAGTATGCTTCTATCTGATGACTTGCTTCAGGATATAATGATTTTGTTAATCTATGAACGAACCAAGTAGATAACTGTCATTGCTAACTTCTTGAATTACTTAAATGGCCATTATTATATTCATAAAATTATGTGTAATTCTGTTTAAAGCATTTTATTGCTTTAGTAGTTGTAGGTTCATGTGTGCGCTAATCATTTATGGGGAAGTCACTCCAATCTCCTAATGTGATTTTGGTGAATGGCCTTAGGTAACTGCTCAGGACGTGTCAACAATGATTCGATATGGTCAGAAGACTATCATCTTCCTTATAAACAATGGTGGTTACACCATTGAAGTGGAGATCCATGATGGGCCGTATAATGTGATCAAGAACTGGAACTACACTGCGTTGGTGGATGCCATCCATAACAATGAAGGCAACTGCTGGACAACCAAGGTTAGTGGATTTTGCTTTAAGCCACACGTATCCAATTTCTTTCCAGTACATAAAACTTAATTCTCTTGTGTACACTTAGGTACGTACTGAGGAAGAGCTTATTGAAGCAATTGACACTGCAACACGAGACAAGAAAGACTGCTTGTGTTTCATTGAAGTTATCCTTCACAAGGACGACACAAGCAAAGAACTTCTGGAATGGGGTTCCAGGGTCTCTGCAGCAAATAGTCGCCATCCTAATCCTCAGTAGATTATGTTTTGGAATATGTAAAAATTTCACTATACTCTCTATTTTGAGTGTCAAGCTATCTTATGAAGGGCATTGCTATGAATGGATAACTACTAGCATTTAAGGAAGAAATTCTCATTTAATGATTTTTGTGTTCGACTTGTTTTAATGATGTATTCTTCGACTTGGACTGGTATTTTAAACATTTGAATGTGAATGGTAATTGAAAGAGATCATCCGCAGACCGCGGATGATTTGAAAAAGTCCTGATGGTTTACTTAGTGCGACCCTCAAAGGTAAGCGTCGTGAGTTCACTCGTCCTAAAAAAAAAAAGAAAAAAAAGAAAAAAATATATTTTGGTTTGTTAACATAATAGCATATGGCCATATACGCCCCAATATCATATGTATGATAATTAACTGGTAAGAAAAGAAAATATTTTTGAAACATAACTTAAATTTCTTATTAAATAATATATCAAAGTACAGTACTGTAGCCTCAATACGGCCGATAACCCCGATAATTGTGCTTCGTGATTCATTAGAGTGCTTAATCATGAATCTTTATTGATGCTTTTCTAGATGGTATGCAATATCTAATGGTCCAAATTTAATTTGGACATGTGGGGTCCATATATTTATAAAGACCCCACATATCCAAATTAAATTTGAATCATTGGATCTAACATAAGGGTAATAGGTTGAACTCTTTCCTTTCTCATGGCTTTTTGTCGAACCTCCAATTTATCATTTTCACCAAGGAAAATCTCATTGAATAAAGAGTACATTAAGACAATGTTTGGTACGAGGATTAAGGCAATGTTTGGTATTAGGTTGAAGTAGGTTTAGTGTAGGTTTAACTTTTTTAGTCGGGCGTTTGATTGGTTTTTTTTAGAAAAAAATCACCTTCTTTTCCTTAAAGCCCGTGATACATTAGGTTTAAAGGTTGGAAAATAAACCTACCCACCTCACTTGGACTACCATAATAATCGTGCACAGTATGTGTGATAATGCTGAAATTGACCACAATATCCTTAAACCCTACATGATTTAATTTCAAAGTGGACCTAAATAGTTTAATATTTTTTTCATAAACTAGCTTCAACAAAGTTCAACTATTGTGTATCGGCCCGATTTTTTCAATTAAAGATAAGAGAAGTGCTTAATAAGCACAAACCATTTGGGCTCTGATTTGGGCTCTTAATAAGACCGAACCATTTGGGCTTTTCATGTTTTCTGAATAAAAGGCTCGGATAGATGAAATCGCTAGACTTAGGGTTTTCTTTCGTTGTTCACCCTTACTACTTCAATCGATTTTCTAAAGGAGGCGTTCCGAGCTTCGCAACAATTTCTCGTTCACCATGAGAGCCAAGGTAAGATATATTTACTGTCGTAATAGGTGCATAGATGGAGTCAAAATAGTAACAATCACATTCTCTAATATTTTTTTTGGTGTACTGCGTTGCGATTTGTAACAGTGGAAGAAGAAGCGCATGAGGAGGTTGAAGAGGAAGCGCCGAAAGATGAGGCAGAGATCCAAGTAATGAACTTTTCTACTTCTACCCCTGCGGTATGGAGTTGCCTTTTATGATATTTTATGTTCGTGGACGACATTTTGTAATAGTAAATCTAAGCTGTTACTTATGGTAGATCAAATGTTCGATCTAATGAATTTTTATCAAATGCACCGTTCTTTCGTTTATGCTAGATTTTCATGTTCATGGTGGATTTTCTAGCTGCTTAATAATATCTTTTTCCCTTGTTACAGTGAATGGATTTGATTAGAATGTTATAATTGTTTCTGTGTTTGACTACATATCGAGGTTCTGTTAATCCATTTTCAGTAGCTGTTTTGATTCAAAAAATTTATGTCATGACACGATGTAGTTAGCGAGTTTGAATGGGTATTTCGGCCTCCAAAAGCTTTTTATTTTATAGTTATTTTACCTGTGCCTGTATTGGAAGGATACTTCAAGGGATCCGAATACAGGGAACGATAACAATATTACACAGGATAACATTTGGGCACCGTTTGGTACGATCGATGAAAATGATATGAACCATATTTTTTGACTATTCAAACTTTATCTCATCTCATCTATAATGCCAAAGTTTATGTGTGTATATTGTCACGGGGTCAGAGTTTTCACGCAGACGCCATTTGTGCGGCGACCCCGGATCCCTACATTTTTGAGGTTAAGTCTTACCCCATCACCGATACTTATTGGTTTCGTTCTTCCATAGGCTCATTAGGGAAAGGAACAACTCCCAACCAGTTTAGTGTCTAGATGTCACGCACTTTCGTCATAGTCAAGTCCAAGACCAGCAACAAGCTCCCCAAACTCAATTGGGTCGGCTTGCCTAACTCAGGGTAGGCGTGCATCTAAGACACATACTCAACTCTATGAGCCGTTGCGCAATCCCACATTATAACCAACCATCAAGCATCACATGCATGTCTACGTGTCACAATCTTTGATATGTGACATTCTTCCCCAGAGCTCTTTCCTTTTAATTTGGCCTGGATCCGTGTGCAGCCTTCTTGCCTACTCATCCTCAATTTAGAGAGCTTGGCAAAGTATCACCGCTTATTCCTGCCTACTCGTCGGACCAACTTGCGAACACCCCCCTTTAGGTGCGAGCAACACTCTTGTTCGTCCATTCCCCTTGGATCCGCCAACGTTTAGAGAGCACTTGGCAACCAATACAGTGTGCAAATGCTCCGCTCTGATACCATTTCTCACGGGATCATAGTTTCCGCACAGACGCCATCCCGTGCGGCGACCCTGGATCCCTACATTTCCGAGATTAAGCCTTACTCCATTTTCGATACTTACTGGTTTCGCCCTCCCATAGGCTCATTAGAGAAGCTGGAATGGCTCTCAACCAGTCTAGTGCCTAGATGTCACACCTTTCCGTCATAGTCGAGTCCAAGACCAGCAACAAGTTCCCCAAACTCAATTGGGTCGGCATGCCTAACTCAGGGTAGGCGAGAATCTAAGACAAATACTCGACTATATGAGCCGTCCCGTAATCCCACATTATAACCAACCAGCAACCATTTTGCGCATGTCTGCGTGCCACGATCTTTGATACATGACAATATGCACGCATGCACTCAATAATGACTAAATGTTTTGAAGTATCCTTGTAGATTTATAATTTGTAACATATATCCTATTAACAATTCTCATATTTTGTATAATTTATGTTTATTATTTTAAAGAAAAATAAATACTATTAAAAGATGGTCGTCATGCCATTTATATTTCATCTATTGATGGACACTGTATTTGAACTTGTAGAAGCATTTGGTGTAAACTATCAAATATCCATTAAATATCTATATCCAATAAGTATCTTATATAATACAACACAGATACGTGGTCATTTTAGAAGTACACGTGTGGTTGACCATGGTTTTTGGCAGATAATCTATGATAAAGCAATGCTTCTCTGGCATTCAAATACTTAACAGCGGTGCAAATAATTTTTTTAGATTTCTTACCTGGACCACATATAGACGTTGACTGTTCTTCGGTTCATCCATTACCATACACAAGCGACCAATGAATTGGATGATGTTTGTTGTATACCGTCTACGTTTGCACATAATTTCTTTGTAGAAAACTTGCAAAAACTAAGCATTGTAGGGGGGAAAAGAGTTCTTATGGCGGCACATGTTTCGATTTTTTTTTACATTAACTTGAAGATTTTCACTAGGTTTTATAGTGTATCTGATACTAGATAATGTTTTGTGCAAAAATGAGTATTATTGTGTTTCAATTCATTGATTTAAATGCCTCTCACAATTTCGGCAGTAGCAGGGGTGCCAATAGTTGAATTGAGCCTAATATCGACTGACGTTTGTGACTCGAGTAACAATCAAGTACTAAATATAGTGTTCAGGTTGACTCGCACTACTGTTCAATCTCATTTCATGTCAAACGGAGCTCGAACATCCTATCCAACTCTTATGCACAGCTCTGAAAAATTATTTTAGAACATAAATCAAGGAAACTTGCACATGGAATATATTGAGAAAATAATAACGTAGAATAAAGTTTTCTTCACGTTTGGGTATTCAGTTTCCAAGGTTGTGGCCATTTACGGCATACTTGGAACCACAGGGTGAGAGGAGTATGGTGGTGATCTGTCGGAAGAGATAAACCCGTTCGGAGATTCAAGGCGGCGATTATTTCGGTGATAAGAAAAGTGGTGTGCCACACCGAACTAATTCAAGATTATGGTCAGGGAGATAACAAAGAAAAAAAAGACTCGAATTCAAACGTGATGGAATTCGAATTCAATATTCTGAAATAATAGTCAAGCTAATTTGAAAAGGATACGAGTGTTAGTGCGCAGTAGTGATTCATGATTCCAATTTGTTCAAATCTATACAAGATTGAATAGATTATATTTTAAAAGGAGACACTTGGATGATGTTTAGCCAAAAAATTATTCGTGGCAGGGACTGTATAGTTGCATGTAGATATGCCACATTTAGTTGAAGTGACGACTTGCGACTTGTGTTATATTATTTGAAGAAAAACGTTTTTTATTATTTAAATTATTTGTTAATATTTTGTTCATGTATCGGTTGTATCCGCTAAAAGGGGTTTGGCCTAACGCATTTCAAGAAACATGTCTATAAAACTTGTGCCAAATTCTTTCATCTTTCAACGAGAAGCCATGGAATTTGGTATATTCTCTGGTTCTTGCTTGATGATACTAATATTTTCCATATTCCACCTTGTGATAATTGTGTCAGCTCAGTGTCTTCACAGTCAGGAAGATATACTGCTTAAATTGAAAACCAATCTGACTTACGATTCTTCACTTTCGACCAAAGTGGTGGAATGGAATGAATCCATTGATTGCTGTCAATGGCGCGGGGTAAAATGCGACTTAATAGGTCGTGTTACTGATCTTGATCTCAGTGGCGAATCGATATCGGCCGGAATTGATGATACTGAAGCTGGAGGCAGTCTTTTCAGGCTTGAATACCTCCAGAGTTTAAATTTAGCTCAAAACAACCTGGATTCGGTTAATTTGCCATCTGGGTTTGGAAAGCTGGAGGCTTTGAGTTACCTGAACCTAAGCAATTCTGGTTTTTCTGGGCAGATTCCGGTGGAATTTTCGAGTCTGAAGAGGTTAGACGTTCTTGATCTTTCGTCGTCCTTTTACTCATCTCTACAACTGGGGAACCCGGATCTGAAAACATTTATTCAGAACTTCACAAGGCTAAGAGAACTTTATCTTGATGGTGTGAATATTTCAGCTACTGGGGTTGTTTGGTGCAATGCTGTTTCTTCTTCTCTGCCGGATTTAAGAGTCTTGAGCTTGTCTAATTGTTATCTTACAGGCCCTTTTGATTCTTCATTGGCAAAACTCAAGTCTCTTTCGGTTCTTCGTCTCGATGGGAACACTTTCTCTTCTCAGTTTCCCCAATTCTTTGCAGGTTTCCCGAATTTGAGGGTATTAACTCTAAGTTCCTGTAACTTGTTTGGACTAACTCCTGGTCAACTATTTCAGTTGCCGAGTCTGCAGACAATTGACTTGAGTAATAATAGAGATCTTGAGGGTTCTCTACCTGAATTTCCATTGAATGCATCACTGCAGAATCTGTTGCTCAGCTACACAAAATTTTCAGGAGAGCTAACAGATTCTATAGGTAGACTTCGAATGTTGTCACGTCTTGATCTTAGAAGCTGCAACTTTTCTAGTTCAATTCCAAAATCCATAACGAATCTTACTCAGCTTGTTTATTTGGACTTGTCATTAAATCATTTCATTGGTTCTGTTCCATCTTTCAGTTTGTGCAAGAATGTTACGGTGATAAACTTTCACAGTAATAGATTGACGGGTGAAATTTTTGACTCCCTTTGGGATGGACTAGAAAATCTCGATTTTCTTGACTTGAGTGAGAATCTGTTAAAAGGGAAAATTCCAGTGACTTTGTTTTTCTTGCCATCACTTAAGTCATTACATCTTTCCAACAATCAATTTTCTGGTTTGATCGGAGATTCAGTTAATAGTTCTTCGTCACTTGAAGTTCTTGAGCTAAATGCCAACTATTTAGAAGGTCCAGTACCTCGGTTTTTGTTCGATTTCCAAAATCTTGCCGCGCTATCATTATCTTCAAACAAATTCAACGGGAGCCTTGATCTAACCGATTTCCGAAAGCTTAGGAATCTGACGAGTCTTCAACTTTCTTACAACAACCTGTCAGTGCATGTAAGTGAAAACGCTTCCATGTCTTCGTTGTTCCCCAGGTTAGGAACTCTGAGTTTGGCATCTTGCAAGTTACAGGAAGTTCCATCGCTTAAGAATCATTCATCGTTGATGATGTTGGATCTTTCTGATAACCAATTAGATGGCGAAATTCCTAACTGGATCTGGGATATTGGATTTCTCCGTTTTGTTAATCTTTCTCATAATCGATTCATGAGTATCCAAGAACCCTACACAATTCGTGGGCTGGATTTCCTTGATCTGCATTCAAACATGCTTGGTGGGCAAATACCGGTTCCAACTCCCCCAGCTTACTTTGTGGACTTGTCGAGCAACAATTTTTCTTCTTTTATCCCAGTTGACATTGGTCATTCTCTTTCATCCTCCCTATCCTTCTCTGTCGCTAATAATAAAATAACCGGCACAATTCCTTCTTCACTGTGCGACGCCCGTCGCCTTCATGTTCTTGATTTGTCGAACAACGGATTGAACGGAATAATACCCTCTTGTTTAGTAGGAAACAATCTTGGAGTGCTGAATCTAACGAGAAACCATTTCCGTGGTACTATACCTGATAGTTTTCCGGTTACATGTGGTTTGGAGACACTAGATCTCAGTTGGAATCTGCTACAGGGACAGGTTCCTAACTCTTTGATGAACTGCACGAATCTAGAAGTCTTAAATATTAGCAACAACAACTTAACGGGCACCTTCCCCTGCTGGTTAAAGACACTGCCTAGATTGAACGTAATTGATTTACGTTTCAATGCATTTCAAGGTAACAGTAGTTGCCTTGGGAAGTAGGACAATCTTCAAATGATTAGCCTTGCTTCTAACAACTTTAATGGTGTTTTGCCTGAAAAGCTGCAATAATGGTCGAGAAAGGTAACGCTCAACGTGTCCTCTTACAAGATTTGAAGAGTTCTATACCAAACTTAGTAAGTGTATTTTGTTGGTTTTCCACTGAAAATTGAGTGGCTAATAAAAATCTTGTCGCTCATGTCAATTTTTTATCTTTTCTTTTCTAAATTTTTATTTGTGATTTCGTTCAATTTCGCTTTCTTTATAGTATATGTAAGAAAACTTTCAATTTTATTTGTTTTTGTTGGTCTTCTTAGTGGTAGGAAATAAAAGAGAAACCTCACGCAAAAGCCATAAGCAGAGTATGGCTGATCCTTTTTTTCTTCCTTTCTACCTTTTGTTCGTAAAATACCAGAACAAACAAACTCTATCAGCACTTGTCTTTTCCCCTAGTATTAAAGATTTTGAGAGATCATGGAATCTCCAATTCACGATCTTGATTAGTTGGGTCCATCCGAAGGAGGCACACTCTGCATAGGGGACAACTCGAGCGACTCCTGAGCCACTTGTCGACACAATCCGAGTGGAATCCATGTGGCAAAAAGGTAGAACCTGCTCGTAATCAAGCCATCCATTTTTGAATTCAACACACAACTTGGACAAACAATTAACACATGCTTGTGATTAATCAAATTTGATAGGTTTGATTATGTAAGCAATGCTGTAATTATTTTTATTTCTTTGCCTAATCTCCAGCTATAAAACCCGCCATTCTTCAATCCAAAATCATCCCAAAAAACATAAATCTTCTCCTGTATAAGTATAAGTGTAGAACACTCAAAAAAAGAAAAAAGTATAAGTGTAGAAGTGCAAAGAGGATTGAGTGCGAGAGTTTCTTAAATAGGGTTTTATCATTGGAATGAATATGTTAGTAGAGAGAAATTGAGCATAAAAAACAGAGTGTTCTGAATGAAATACATTGTCTTCTCAATTCTTGTCTTCTTTGTTATCAATAAAGAAGTGATCTCCTCGAGTGTTCTTGAGTGGACGCAACCCAATTTGGGGTGAACCACTATAAATCTTGGTGTTCATCTTATTCAGTTGTTGATTATGTGCTTGGGATATCCAATGCGTTGTTAAATCAATTATATGCTGATTTCCATGATACCCCAATAACTGGTATCAGAGCCAGATTCTCAAATACTATAGCAAGTCCTCGTATGCTCTATGGTTGCAGCTTAGTCTGAACTTCCATATCAGAAATGGCTTTCTAGGCAGTATTAGATAAGTAATTTCTTTTGTGTTCATGCTTTAAAGAGTAATTCGTTGGTAGTATCATAAAAGATGGGGGTACGTACAAGCAAGATGCTTAGCATTAATGGTTCTAATTATCAACTTTGGGAAAGCAAGATGAAAGATCCCTTGTTTGTCACCAAAATGCACCTACCGATGTTAAGTGAGACTAAATCAGTTGAGAAATCAGATGCCGAATGGACTTTTAAGCACGAGTAGGTCTGCGGGTACATTCGACAATTTGTCGATGACAACGTGCATAATCACACCTGTAACGAGACTCATGCTCGTACACTTTGGATGAAGTTGGATACACTATATGCCTCCAAAACTGGCAACAACAAATTCTTCTACCTGAGGAAGCTAGTTCAGGTCCGATGCAAAGAAGGAACTCCAGTAGCAGATCACTTGAACGAGATTCTAGGAGTCGTGCATCAGTTGTCAAGTATGGGCATAAAGCTTGAGGATGAGGTGATTGCCTTGATTGTGTTGCCTTCATTACCAGAGTGTTGTGAGACTCTGACGATATCACTCACAAATACAACCCCATGGGGAGTCGTGAGTGTGGACTTAATCAAGAGTGGCATCTTGAATGAAGAGATGAGGCGGAGATCCCAGGGTGCTTCTACATCGCAGTCAGATGTCTTGGCTACTGAGTCAAGGGGGAGAAGCAAGAACAAATGAAGCATATATAAGAAATCGAGGAGAGACAAATCCTGGGGGAGATATGCCAATATAAGGTATCATAATATGGCAAAAAGGGCCATATAAAGAAATATTGCCGAAAGCTGAAAGGCAAAGGCAAGCATGAACCCAGTGATGAGCAAACAAACACCATTGACGAGTTCAATGTCGTTCATGAGCAAGAGCAAGAGTCCGCAAATTTGGATACTCAAGGAACTAGCTGGGCGATCAATAGTAGAGCAACATCCCAAGTCACATCTCGCAGGGAAGACTTCATATCCTATACACCCGGGGGCTTTGGGGTGGTTAGGATGGGCAATGAAGGACTATCCAAGATTGTCGAAAAAGTAGACTGTGAGTTTGATCGTGGAGGGCTCGACACTGGTCTTGATAGTCGTCAGGCACGTACCTGACATACGCATGAGTCTAATTTCAGTCCAAAGACTGGATGTGGAAGGTTTCTATCCCACCATTCATAAAGGAGTATGCAAGATTCTCAGATGATCACTTCTCGCAGCGAAGGGATTAAATATGTCAAAGTTGTATATAATACAAGGAAAATCTTCTGAGAGCATGAATTATGCAGCAGAGAAAATGACTCAACAGAGTTGTGGCACCAACGTCTTGGCCACATAAGTGAGAATAATCTTACACTCCTTGTCAGTAAACAAGTCATGCCATATATAAAGAAAGTTCATATGAAACACTGCACATATAGCTTGACCGGAAAACATAATAGGATATCATTAAAGTGTTCACCTCCCAGCAGAGCCGAGAAAATTTTAGATCTGATGCACTTTGATCTATGTGGACCGATGCCAAAATCACTCGGGGTTGCGAGGTATTGGGTACCTTTCATCGACGATCATTCCCGGAAGGTTTGGGTGTGGACACTGAAAACCAAGGACCAAGTAGTGCAAACATTCAACACGTTTCTAAACTTGGTTGAACGACAAACATGCATAAAATTTAAATGTATGCGAACAGATAATGGAGGAGAATACACTGGATCATTTGACGAAATATGTAAAAGAAAATGGAATCCGACACCAAATGACACCACCAAAAACACTACAGTTGAATGGATTGGTTGAAAGGTGATAAGTGTGATTTTTACACTTAATTTGATATAAGATTATGGGCGTTTTTGTAGTGATTCCTGAAAAATATTACGCGTTTTGGTATATATTTGTATATTTTAGGAATCGTGGTTCAAATGCATAAAAGCGGAGGAAATAAGCTATAACTGATAAAAAATGACCAAACCGAGCATACACGGAAAATGAGGGACGAAAGTGCACAATGTTGAAAATCAGTTGCAGCGATCGATCGGTAAATCAGGCGATTGATCGCCACAAAACAGTGCATATTCGCGATCGATCGGTAAAGATCAGCGATCGATCGCCGCGTTGGAAATTTTGAAAAATAAAAATAGAATAATTTGGCGATCGATCGGCACAATGTAGCGATCGATCTCCAAACCAGAAAAAATCAAGATTTCTTTTCTTATCAAGCTATTTTGTGTCCAAAGAATGCAAGACTCATCCAACACAATATATAGAAGATTTCAGACGAAATTGAGGGACTCTTAGCTCATAATAGACCCTACAACAAGCAGCCTCCATCATTCTCCTTCATCCCCAACCATCTATACACCATAACCATTGAAGAGAAGACGCATCGAAAGAGACGGGACGACGGAGTAACGCAAGGAGTCAAAGCCTCTCGTTATTTTTGTATTTCTAAACTTTGTTTGTTTCTATTTGATTTCTTTATGCTTTTGATGTTGAAAAACACGATTTTGCATTTGATTTGAATATGTTTCTAGGCTAAGTTTTGTTGTCAAGACTTAGGGATCCCATGTTTTGATCCCACAATTTTAATTAAGTTTTGATTGATTCTTACAAATTCTTTGAGTTTAATTTGTTGTGTTCATGCTTTCAATGGATTAATATCCTTGATTGATTATTTATTGCAATTGAATTGACCATAGGAGATTGGGATACGATATAGTAAATTAAACCGTGGATTTCAGACTGATATCGAGAGATGAAGTCAAATACACGTGTGATAACTATATATATCTAGTAATCGAAAGCTAGAAGTTTTCATAAATCAACATATAATATTGAGTGTTAAATAAGTGTATGATCATTGCGTTGTTGCATCTTAGAATTAGACTTGTTGTAACCGAACCAAGGTACAACAAGTGCATTAGGAAAACTCGTCACCTTAGAACGTTTGAATTTAATTCTTAACTATAGGCGAATTGTGGGGATTGCATGAAAGTCTTTATAATTGTCTCTATTAATTCTAATTTTCTTTGTTCTTGCTTGTTGGGTTGATTAGAGTTAATTAGTCAATTTAGTTAATTAATCATAACTAGTTATCGTAGACTAAATATAGTTAAACTAGTTGAGTTTGGTAAATTATTTCCTAGTCCTCGTGGGATCGACAATTCGTACTTTTCATATCATTATACTAAAACTTGACACCGTGTATTTGCGGTACGCAATCGCTACACTGAAAAATACTATTTAAATTAATAGCTATCAAAAGGATGAACAGAACATTGACAGAAAGAGTCAGAAGTATGTTATCACATGTAAAACTGTCTAAGGATTTTTGGGGTGAGGCCATGGTTGCAACTGCACAAGTGCTAAACCGCTCACCACGTGTTCCTCTCAATTATGATCTTCCGGAGCATGTGTGGCAAGGAAAGCAAGTCTCCTATAATCATTTGCGAGTACTTTGGATGTGTTGCTTATGTTCATATACCGAACGATGAAAAGCAGAAGTTGGATGCCAAAACAAGTTGGATGCCAAAACAAGAAAGTACATATTTTATAGGCTATGGCGAGGATCAACTCGATTACAAGTTTTACAATATAGATCTCAAAAAGCCTATAAAAAGTCGTGATGCCATATTTCAGGAGAATGGATTCTTGGAGAATGCTAGAGAGGAGAATTGTGGATCTGAAGAAAATCTTGAACGGTGGCCTGCAACGGTAAATCCACAACCGGTTGAAGATGAATAAGTGCAGAATGATAGTGAGGAAGTTCCACATGATGACAGCAGAAGGTTCTTATGGTAGCAATACCACACGTTCTGGAAGAGTAGTGTGACCCTCAACCAGATATTCCCGAATAAATATATTCTGCTGACGGGGGAGAACCAGAAAGCTTTGATGAAGCTATGACTGGTGAACACATCGATAAATGGATGGAGACCATGCAAGATGAAATACAATCTTTGCATGAGAATGATACATTTGAGCTGGTGAAGTTGCCGAAAGGCAAGAAAGCTTTCAGAATAAGTGGGTGTTCAGGTTGAAGCACGAAGAACACATTAGTCAACCAAGATTCAAAGCTAGGATTGTCGTCAAAAGGTTTCAGTCAGAAACAAGGGGTTGACTTTGACGAGATTTTCTCACCTGTGGTGAAGATGACAGCCTTCCGGGTTGTGTTGGGGTTAGCAACAGAGCTCAATATGGAGGTACAACAAATGGAGAAATTTACATGGAGCAACCAGAGGGTTTTGCAGAGAAGGGGATAGAGAACCTCGTATGCAGACTAAAAAGAGCATGTACGGTCTCAAACAAGCACCGAGACAATGGTGCAAAAAGTTTGAATCTGTAATAACTCAACAAAGATTCATGAAGACTACTGCAGACCATTCCGTGTTTGTCAGAAAAACATCTGATGATGATTTGATGGTGCTTCTGCTCTATGTAGATTTTATATTGATTGTTGGCAAAGATGGTTCTGAAATCAAAGGCCTAAAGTAGCAATTAAGTAAGACCTTTGCAATGAAGGACTTGAGGCGAACAAACAGAATTCTTGGAATGGAAATCCAGCGAGACAGGTATGGCAAGAAGGCTTGGTTGTCGCAAAGAACTATATTGAGAAGATACTCTAGAGGTTCAACACGGACCAGGCAAAAGCGATTGGATGTCCTCTTGCCAACCACTTCAAGTTGAACTCGCAACAGAGTCCTTCTACGGAGGATGAGGAAAAAGGGGTGGGAAGTGTTCCATATGCTTCAGCAGTTGAAGTCTGATGTATGCCATGGTATGTACTCGGCCAGATTTAGCTCACTCCGTATGTGTAGTGAGTAGATTCCTTTCAAAATCGTGAAATGAGCATTGGATTACAGTAAAATGAATAATAAGATATCTAAGGGGTACCTCTAAACACAGACTGAGTTTTGGGGGATCCAGACTTGAGGTGGTAGGCTATACAGACGCGGACATGGGCGGAGATGTTGATTCTCGAAAATCAACATCAAGGTACCTCATTACAGTTGCAGGGGGAGTTGTGTCGTGGCAGTCAAAATTGTAAAAGTGTGGTCAACCACTGAAGCAGAGTTTATTGCAGCAACTGAGCTGTGGATGAAAGAGTTTTTAGGGGAATTAAGTTTTGTGCAGGATCAATACTAGTTGTTCTGTGACAGTGAGAGTGCAATGCATCTTGGGAAAATCCCTTCAATGCATTTAAGGTCAAAACATATTGATGTTCGTTATCATTGGAAAATGGAAGTTGGAATACTGTAGAGCAGTTGCAGGTTTGATCAAATTTACAAAATGATCCTGATAGGGAGAATTGCTAGTAATCAAGCCATCCATTTTTGAATTCAACACACAACTTGGACAAACAATTAACAAATTTTGTGATTAGTCCAATTTGATGGGTTTTGATTATGTAAGCAACGATGTAATTATTTTTGTACCTATTTATACCCATCCATTCTTCATTCCAAAATCATTCCAAAAAAACACTAATCTTCTCTTATATAAGCATAAGTGTAGAAGTGCAAAGATGATTGAGTGTGAGAGTTTCTTAAGGAGAGTTTTATCTTTGGAAGGAATAGGATTAGTGGAGAGAGTGAGCATAAAAAAAAGAGTGTTCTGAGTGAAATATTTTGCATTCTCAATTCTTTTGTCTTCTTTGTTATCAATAAAGAAGTAATCTCCTCGGGGGTTCATGAGTGGACGTAGCCCAATTTGGGGTGAACCACTATAAATCTTGGTGTTCATCTTGTTCAATTGTTGATTATGTGCTTGTGATATCCGATGCGTTGTTACCTCAATTATATGATAATTTCCCTGGTACCCCAATAGAACATTAACCATGTCTTCCACTGAAAACATGCTCAAACAGATGGCACTCTGCTTCTGAGCTCGACTTGTTGCTTAATCCATATGTAAACATTGGGCAAGCCACTTGTGGTGGCGGAATCAAGCCCGACCTTGGGGGCCTCAAACACACTAGTGGTGCTGCATTTGGGTTTCCGGGTGTGGGGTTGCCAGAGTCGTGGCGTCGGGTGCGTACGTAAATATAGTAAACAAAGAGGAAAGTAAAGAACAACAAGAAAACAAGAATAATATAATGCACCAACAAGAGGACTCTTACTATCAATCTGGTCCTTAACGTTAGTGAAATGAAGCGGCTCAAAATTTTGGGATGCCATTGTAGGATGAAAGTATGATGCAGCTGAGACTTTAGAGGTCCATGTGTTTGCTTTATTTGTGAAGTAAAATGTAAAAGCTTGCAAATTCGCTTTTTCCCTTCTGTTTAGGCTGACAAAGTTGCATCCACTGCTGCCCTTTTCGGTCTTGGTTCTTGCTGTCCACAGGGGTAGTGCCTTGGCGGGTTGGAACATCCTTGGATGTGATTATTTACATTTAATGTGGATGAAAATATTCTCATCCAAAAATCAATAAGCACTCAAGGACAATATTAACCTAAACTCTTTTCGGTTCTTTTAAGAGCATGAATCTTGGCTAACTATGTGAAAGTCTTTGGGATTTTTTTCTCACCTATAATAACCAATATAAAATAGGAATTCATATATTTTGATCTCATCATATTGTTCAAAACTGACGTATAATTTACAAGAATTGGTGAACTTTCAGTTAGGCAGCTTTGAGTACCATAAAAACTTTCATAATACTGGAGAGGCTAGTACACTCGAGACAATGCATAATTTATTACGCATTTATTCAAGCACTTCCCCTGACTTCATCCTTTATTACTTGCTATATTTAGTACCCGATATACACATTCACAAACACATATACTAATTTTAAATCTTTGAAAATTCATATGATCAAACTATCTACCTAAATTTGCTTATCATTTTATAAATTTTAATGCAATCAAGTATTAAGAAATGCTATGCTGTTTAGATAAGCTACATATTTCGTTAAATATTTAATTAGACAAGTATGTGTATGCTCTTTCCAATAAGAACAAACTAGATACCAAGGACATGAAATAGCCAAATAGACAAGTACTTACAAGAAAAAGGGTAGGGGTGGGCGTTGCGGGTATTCGGATACCCGACCTGATCAGGTATCCCCGGGAAGACAAATCGGGAAGAATTGGGAATATGGTACCCGAAATACCATACCATTGATACATTATTGTCTGCCATGAATCCAGCTCTTGCATTGTCGCGTGTGGCTGTGCACGGCAAGCCTCACAGCCAGTCTGAAATTTTTCGAGGCAACAACATCTCAACTCAATCGCCGCGGCAATCACGAGCAGATCTTCCATGGGCCATGGCTTGGTCGGCTATTGCTTCCCCAAAAAGGAAAAAAAAACCATATATATTCTTAAACCTTGCACGAAACTCCATCTCTTTTACAAACTAACAGATTTTATTTAATCTCTTTAAAACTATATACATGTTTTATGAAAACAAGCTCATAAATGTTCATATATATATATATATATATATATATTATCGTGTGTATGTAAACCAGATTTTTCCAACCAAGCCAACAATTAGAGTTTGAGACCTTTTGGTCAAACCATGATTAGATTTTTGGTCAACACAACTATTTGATATCAAGATAATATTGTAAGCTAAATAATAATCTTGAATTGAATTATAGATAATATTGAATTATATTATTCAATCTTGAAGACTTTAAAATACCTATTTAAACAAATAACTAGTATATTAATAACTAGAATTTGTATAGAAGATAATATTTGGTTAATATGATTTAATCTTGCAGAGTTTTAAAATAAAGTGGATAGATAATTAAAATTTTTAGGAGATACCAACAACTTAAATTGGCTAGCAAAACACTTATTATGTCACACCCCGAAACCTGAGCACACGACACCAGCTTTGAATTCAAATATAAAATTTGAAGACAACAAGCCTCGTAGTACAGAAATATGTTAGATTAATTGTCAAGTATTCAAAACAAATTCACAATTAGTAAATCAATCAAAGTCATTCAAAGTTGTTGAATTAATAGGTAGATTTTAGAAACTCTCATAACTGGAAGTTACTTAATTAAGCCACTTGTAACCGGTTCAAAAGGTGGACATATCATTCTTCTATATAGAGGAGGAAATGCACTGATTCAGGTGAGCTCTCCTTGATGAATACTTCAATACTTTCAGATTGAATAAGAGAAGAAACAGAGAGTGTGAGGGAGAAAGAAATCAATAGAAGAATCAAGAAAGTGTTCATTGGAATTCATATAAGTGAACAAGATTGTATTCTTGCGATTTGTATTGCTTTGTATCTCAAACAATTGTGATTAATACCAGTGTCTCCAGTGGATGTAGATCATTTTACGATCGAACCACGTAAATCCTCGGCGTCATTTCTTTTCTGTTCGTTCAGTTTTCTACTGCTAATGTTCTTAATCTTCTCATGCATGAAACATATTCTGGTGTGCATTAGACTTGTTGTTTCTTGATCCTACTGCATATCATGAGGAATTTGTTTGGTTAATGCGCTAAAATATTGAATGTGTAAGCGGGAAGATTAGGAATCAGAAGATTAGAAAGTGCATCATTATTGTCTTTCTTGTGCATGAAAGAAACACCGACAAGAGCAGAATACCAAGATCATTACAATATCAGGTTCTTGGGTTGTAAGTGTGAATCTTGCAAAGAAAAATTGGATAACATCATAACAAGTGGCGCCGTCTGTGGGAGCGAAACCACAACAAGAGTTCTTGACTGATTCTTGATCCGAAATCATGACTACAAAGATAGAGATGTCAAGGTTTGATGGCAAGGGAGATTTCGGACTATGGCGAAGACGTATATATGCCGTCTTAGTGCAACAGAAGTTGCTAAGGCTTTACAAGGGGGAAAAAATCTGACCTCATCGCTTACTGATGAACAGAAACAAGAAGTGATGGACTTGGCCTTTAGCACTATAACCTTGCACTTAGATGACAAAGTTCTAAGAGAAGTTGCATCCGAGAAATCTGTCGCAGATCTATGGAACAAGCTTGAATAGCTATATATGACCAGATCATTGTAGGATCGGATATATTTGAAACGGAAATTTTTCGGGTACAAAATGTATGATACAAAATCTGTGAGTCAAAATCTTGATGAGTTCAACGAACTAGTTCTTGATCTTCAAAATATTGGAGTAGAACTTGATGATGAAGACAAGGCTATAATTGTGTTGAACTCATTGCCTAAGACCTTCTCAACCTTTGTGGATACGTTGAAATATGCAAGAGAAACTTTATCATTCAGTGATGTTCTAAATGCACTAAGGTCTAAAGAAATTGAGAGCATGAATGAAAAGGATGAAGGAAAATTGGTGACAATTTATTCATCAAAATCAGGGATGACAAGGATACAAAGGTAAGACTCGAGAAGTGTAGTACTTGTGGCAAACACAAAGGAAATTCGAAGTCACATACAAAGGGAGTGAAGTGTTTCTACTTCCACAAAGAAGGACACTATAAACGTGATTGTCCAGATCGTCAGCGTGAACAGGAGACACCAAACGAGCCAGGAGAAGCAGGGGTTGTTCTTAATGATTATGATACAACATAAGCACTTTGTGTGGTTGATAAAAGGGAAAATCAACATTGGGTGATGGACAATGGGTGCTCATTCCACATGACACCAAATAGAGAATGATTCGAGTCCTTCAAACCAATAAAAGATGAATATGTTAGGCTTGGAAACAACCAAACATGTAAAGTTCAAGGAATCGGGTCTGTGAGATTGTGTCTATCTGGTGGGTTGGAGAAACTGTTGCAAGAGGTTCGATATGTGCCCGAACTCAGGAGAAATTGATTTCCTTGGGACTACTTGGAAAATCAGGTGCTCATTTAGAGCAAAGAATGGGAGCATCACAGTGTCAAGAGGCTCAATGATAGCCCTGAAAGGAGTAATCAAAAAGGGTATGCTCATACTTGATGGGAGAACTAAAGTTAAGGGGGAGCCACTACATTGTGCATCAAGCTGTAGTACGAGACTTGAACAAGAACAGAAAGGCCCAAAATCAACTGCTGAATCAATAATGAAGTACTACAAATCACTTCCAGAAAATTCAAGGAAAATTTGGAGGAGAGTCATAAGACCACCAGCAAGTATTGAGCTTAAAAATTTCAGTAAATGGTGCTGAAACTAAACTCTGTTGGTGGTGGAGGTGAGCCAGAAAAAACAGGAAGTAAGGTTGAATTCAGAAGCGAAGCATTATGGAAAAATGAAAAATGAATGCAACCTCTGGAGAATGGCCACCAAAGTAATTAAGCTAGTCACTCCTAGCTGTGGAAATGTGCTGGTTGTCAAAAGCAGCAGCAAGCGGCCTTAGACGAAAGCAGCTGGAGACACTGATAGAAAGGTTTTGAATATTGACAAGGTGGAGATTTGTTATATTAATTGTCAAGTATTCAAAACAAATTCACAATTAGTAAATCAACCAAAGTCATTCAAAGTTGTTGAATTGACAGGCAGATTTTAGAAACTCTCATAACCAGAAGTTACTTAATTAAGCCACCTGTAACCGGTTCAAAAATTGGTCATATCACTCTTCTATAAAGAGGGGGAAATGCACAGATTCATGTGAGCTCTCCTTGATGAGTTCTTCAGATTGAATAAGACAAGAAACAGAGAGTGTGAGGGAGAAGGAAAGTAATAGAAGAATCAAGAAAGTGTTCATTGGAATTCATAGAAGTGAACAAGATTGTATTCTTGCTATCTGTATTGCTTTGTATCTCAAACAATTGTGATTAATATGAGTGTAACCCGTGGATGTAGATCATTTTACGATCAAACCACGTTAACCCCCAGCATCATTTCTTTTCTGTTCGTTCAGTTTTCTACTGCTAATGTTCTTGATCTGCTCATGCATGAAACATATTCTGGTGTGCATCAGACTTGTTGTTTCTTGATCCTACTGCATATCATGAGGAATTTGTTTGGTTAATGCGTTAAAAGATTGAATGTGTAAGCGGGAAGATTAGGAATCAGAAGATTAGAAAGTGCATCTTTATTGTCTTTCTTGGCGCATGAAAGAAACATCGACAAGAGCAGAAAACCAAGATCATTACAATATCAGGTTCTTGGGTTGTAAGTGTGAATCTTGCAAAGAAAAATCGGATAAAATCATAACAAAATTAAAATATAACCAGTCTTTTATTCCATAAACATAATTGTTCTTACAACTGAAAATCAAAATCATAATTTAAATCTTAACAGAGTTTAGCGAAAGCTTAATTACATAAAATCTTGAAATCTTTTCAGTAGATCACCAACCCCAAAAGTTATGTTGTTCCTCGTTTCTATTTCTTCTTCGTTCTTATATCTGGAGAGGATGTAAGTGATGAGTATTTGGAAAAATACTCAGCAAGCGTGAGTCAATCGAATATGCCAACAACATATACTTATATATGCAAATTTCGCAACAGATATCAAAACATAAACTGATATAAACAAATATATTTACCTTAACAAAATTTTCGCTCATCTGAGCCAAACATAATACATTATATCAGAACACATCATATATTAATCAGATTAAACCGATTCACAAAATACAAGGATTATTGAGGTGGCTCCCACGAATTCAAGATGCGGCTCCCGTACGTGTAGCACTTGGCCCCGCAGGTTCAAGAGATGGCTCGCACGCACGTATCACGTTGCTCTGCATAGCACTTATCTCTCGGTATTTCTCATGACATCGTAATTTTAAAATAATTTACATATTCGATGGAATTTTTCAAGCATACATACGTTTTCAGACCAAAAGAATATTATAACAAAAGCACGCTTATTGTGTTTGGTTGATCCCTTAAAATTGATTGAACTGATTTGGTTTGCAAAATATTAGAAAGATTCCTTTATCTTTACCATAACAACTTACTGGAATAAAATAAGTCTTATTTTAAAACTAAGTAATTGATGGGATTGATGAAATATTTTTATTAAAGATCTGATGAATTACATGCAGCTTCTTCAATATTTATATAAGAGTTAAGCTGTTATTTTCCTTCATGCAGTTCGATTTTTTTTCACGTTTCTCCAGCATTCAAAACGTGCATCACCTCATCTTTGAAAATCCTGACTTGATTAGTATGTAGTACATTTGCTTGTTGAATATTGAATTTTGGTTGTTGGTTGTTCAATTGTTAAATGGAGTGGGGCATCACATATTCAAACTACTAAGAGATAATGATGTTTTGACCGTCTTAATCTACTAGCAAATTAAAAATTAATAAATAATTAAGGTTATACTTTATTCAATAAATTAGCAGAGTAACTTTCGAAAGCATCAACCCTCAAAGTCTCGAAAACTGCAGCTTGATTTCTTTGAAATTCCAGCCTTTGCTTTTCCATATTTCAGCCTATTAAATTCTAAAAGCTTCAGCCACCAATTTCCAAAACTTCATCAATTTAGAAAAATACGCACGGTACATAGAGAAAATTTTGGTATATTCAAGGCTTAGGAACGAATGATTTCGTCTTGTTTTTCGCGCTCTAAATTCAACCAAGCATGTTCATGATGATCAAGATAAGTTGGCTTTTGTTATGAAATTCGTTTCGTATTTGAAAAATTATAAGCATGTTTTGAAACTTTAATCGATTATGTGAATTATGTTGACACTATGCAATTGTGATGATAAAAATTATTATTTTGAAGCACTTTAAATTTCGAAATCCAATTGGTAGGAATTGCAAGTTATGGCTTTGATGCGGTGATATTATTATCGTTTTTATGACCTGATACGGTGGTTAACCATTGTTCTGTGTAGTCCATACCCTTTATTTGTGGGTGATCCGGTGTTATGACCTTATCTCTAAGAGGATTAAGTCTATAGACTGATATCAGTACCAAGATGAAATTAGAGGATTTGTTGTGCTGAACTTATATGAAAAATGCTTCTGATATGATTTGATATGTTATGGCTCGATGTGAGCAATTATGTTTAAGTTATGGCTCGATGTGAGCAATTATGTTAAGTTATGTATCCATATTAATTTATGATCCGATTATGATATATGTTTTGGAAAAATTATGATTATATATTATATTCACATCGATGCATCACACTTGCTGAGTATTTTCCAAACCGCTCACCCCTTACATCCATTCCCCAGATAAAAGCGAATAAAAAATCGAAGATGAAGATCAAAATCAGTTTTGGGGGTGGTGATTTAGTTGCTATTATTCAAGATTCCGTTGTCATTGATTTAGTGAAACTTCTGCTGACATTTGTAAGAAATATTTATCTTAAGGATTAAAAGTCTGGTTTTAGTTGAATTCTGTATTACGAGGCTTGTTGATTTTGAATTATATTTGGAATCAACGTCGGTGTTATCGACTTCGGTCTCGGGGCGTGACAATATACAACTTATTTTTTGTTTATATATAGGTTTATTATTGCGAAAATATGTTTTATGATTTTTCAAAATATGCATATTTTTTTACTAGTGCAGTTGTTGCTTACTCAATATATCCAAAACTTGAAGAAAAGATTTTGAATTGGTCAATAAACATGCATACATTCAAAGAAAAATTCAGAATATTATTTGTAATCTATTTTAAATTACACTTTAAAATTTGAATATTGTTAATTTGAAAATTAAAAGAAAAAATCATTGCGGAGAAAATGATGTAGATGGAGAAAAGTTGGAGGGCATTTTGGACAAGAGATGGGGTTTCATGCATAGCTTAAGAGAAGAGAGGGATTTTTTGCCTATTTTTTAAACATGAATGAGTTCTGTGCAATGTTTAAAAAAATAGAGGGGTTTTTTTGCCTTTTATACACATTAGAGTTCCGTGCTCGGTATAAGAAAATATGGATTTTTTGCCTATTATTTTCACAAGGGGGTTTCGTATAGATTTACCGAACAAAAAATGACGAAGGAGTTTAAGATGATTGATATTGGGATCACAGAAACTACCTAGGCCTTGAAGTCAACCAAACGAAAGATTGAATCTTCGTTTCACAAGAAAGTTATACAAATGAAATATTGAAGAAATTTAAGATGGACAACTACAGCCAATAAACACTCCTCTAGACTGTGGAGCCAAGCTATCAAAGTATATTCTTTTTTGTATTTTTTTTAAATCCTAACTACGGGTGGTGGAGACTCGAACTCGAGTCATTACAGGAAGATATGAATGACTAGCCAATAGGACACTACCCTGGTTGTCGCTATCAAAGTATATCCAGTAAGAAAGAATGGATCCAAGAATTTTCATGAGTATGGTTGGGAGGTTGTGCTACTTGACATGCACAAGGATTGCTATTCTTTATGTTATTGGACTTGTTAGTCGTTTTATGGGGACTGGTCCAACTACTATCCACTTGAAGATCTCTAAGAGAACCATTGATATATCAAAGGTACAACTCACATTGGCTTGCTCTAATAATTATCTGTTGGCTGTTGTGTTTAGAGCTGCTGCCACGTTTTTCATATTTTTCAGAATGTCTCTTATTTTGTTTTGAATATTTCAAAGTTTGTTTCCTAGTTTTTAGGATGTGGTGATTATGCTTTTAATCATGGCCTAACTATAGGACATGATCTTAGTGGTTAGTTTTCTTTTATTTTAAATATAAGAACTGAATTAAGTGAAAATCATCCTTTGATTTTATAAACAGAGTTCTTTGCTTAAATTATTATTTCCTCACAATTATTTCTTTCAAGTCTTCTCTGATTTTTTTATGCTGCACTCTTACAAAATACAACAACTGGTATCCGAAATTGTATTCAAGAGGACATCATGGACACAAAAGCTAGTTTTTCATCAATTGCTCTTCCAGTGTTCGACGGAGAAAATTATCAGATTTGGGCTGTGAGAATGGAAAACCTACTTGGATGCAATGAATCTTTGGGAAGCTGTAGAAGAGGATTACAAAGTTCCTCCTCTGCCCACGATGGCCCAGATCAAGAATCAGAAGGGCAAGAAAACGAGGAAGTCAAAAGCAAAGGCCTGTTTGTTTGCTGTCGTTTCATCAACTATCTTTACCGAATTCAAATCAGCAAACGCAATCTGGGATTATCTCAATATAGAGTATGAAGGAAATGAGAGGATCAGAATGCAAGCGCTGAATTTGATTAGAGATTTTGAACTGCGGAAAATGAAGGAACAGAAACCATTAAAGAGTATTCTGACAAACTTCTAAGCATTGCCAATAAGGTAAGACTGCTTGGTTATAATATACCTGACTCGAGGATTGTTGAAAACATTCTAGTAACGGTGCCTGAAAAATTTGAGGCAACCATTACGACCTTGGAGAACACCAAGGATCTGTCCAAGATTACATTGGCAGAAATCTTAAATGCTTTACAGGCACAAGAGCAAAGAAGGGTAATGAGGCAAGAATGAGCCGTTGAAGGAGCACTACCAGTCAAGCATCAACAAGGAAAGAAATCTTGGAATAAGAAATACAAGAATTTTTTTTCTTCAAGTGGTGATGCTGCATCTAACAATAACAAGAACAAGACTGGAGGTATGAAGGGAAATTATCCTCCATGCCAACATTGTATTGTATGGGGCCCCTCTTATTTTTCCTCTGATTTTTCAAATTATTGGAAAATGGGGTACCCTTATAACTCATATTCTGCACCAGTCTTTCCTGACGTCTTTTTATAATCCAATATGAAGCATATTATAACTTTACTTTACTGAAACTCCCTCTTAATACTTAAATGTCTTTTTGGGGTCTAATACCTCAAAGAATTGGGTCACTTTGTTCATACTTGAAGACCTTTTCACCCTCCAAAATACATAAAATACAGCTTTTTACCTAACGTCGATATCTAATATGTATATTCCCACATTCAATGCCTTGGGGATCCTTTTATTTATGGAGATGTCATTTATGACTTGGAAGCGGACCACTTTCACTATGGTACCTTTTTATGACGAAAATACACTTCTGTGGGCCCTAAACCTATTACCAGAAAATAGGTGTATTTTCAGAAATAGTCTGTTGGGTTTTGGAAACCCGAATAATCTTGGTTTTGATGTTAACAAAACTTGTTATTGTGTTGCTAACATATTTCATCAAGTGTGCAGTTCATAGATCATAATTAAGAGCTTGATGAATTACAAAGAAGTATCTTGAAAATATCAAGCTGGACTTAGTCTGAAATCCTGGCAGAACGGATTGTTTCGATCATATCTAATAGCCCAGATATCGAAATGGCGTGTTCCAAAGAGATTGAACAGCCAACTCAAAATACTAAACGTCATATTTCACAACAGATTGGCTAGTTCGACTGCTATCAAGGAGAAAAGACGCCTGCAAGATCGAGTTGTACCGCGAAGAAACAGCAAGCTGTTTCAGCAAGCTGTTTCAGCAAGCAACTGTTAGTCTGGTGGGCATAACTCTTAGCTCGCTTATCGGAACGGAACGATTCAGTATGGGTTGAAAAGCTAAGACAAAGATCTACAAGTCATCTTTGGAAGTCAAAGACTGAATCGGACGTTAAGATGGCCAAAAGGCTTCTGCAAGTTACGACATGTGCTGCTGCATCCAGCAAACAGACTGCAGGAGCATTGTCTCGTATTTTCAGCATAACTCTCTCATACAAACTCAAAATTAAGCGATTTTTGATTCCGTGGAAAGCTAAGAGAAATGGCTACAACTTTCATGTAGATCACTTTGCCTAGAAATCAAAGCATCAAGAGCTACAAGCAACAGATCAGAAGAGCAAGTTTATCAATCTGTTTTTGTATCAAGCTGATTTTCCAGACTGATCCGGACCAGACTGATCTGCCCTTGCTGATCCAGACCAGATTGATCTTCCCTTGCTGATCCAGACCAGATTGATCTTCCCAAGCTGATCCGGACCAGACTGATCTGCTCTTGCTGATCCAGACCAGACTGATCTGCCCTTTGCTGATCCAGACCAGATTGATCTTCCCAAGCTAATCCGGACCAGACAGATCTGCCCTGACTTGTCCAGACCAGACCAGCAGACCAGCAGACTAGGCTGAACCAGACAGCAGACCAGACTGAACAAGACCAGCAGACCAGACCAGCAGATCAGAGCAGCAGACCAGACTAGCTGAGCAGACCAGACCAGCAGACCATACAAGTCCGGTCCGAAATACAAAGAGCCCAGAAACCAGAATATGACCGTTGCAAGCTCGGGAATAGTGCAGAACCTTTTCCAACGGGTATATTCTTGTGTCTAACGTATATATCATTACTTGGAGCTATATATACATGATTTGGAAGCTCAATAACTCCTGATTGAAGATCAATCCAAGCCTTCCAAAGCAAACCCACTTGGGATTCAATTGATGAACTTCAAAGACAAAAGTTGCTAAATGAAGAGCACTCCCCAAACCTTTGGCACCTCTTACCTTGCTGTATCAGATTCATTATGGAATCATTTGTGCCTTTGTATTCACTATATTCATTGTATATGAGAGCTTAATAGAAGAGTGAATACCATTGTAACGGTTGATGATTTATCACAACCGATGAGAGGTCTTTGTATGTGAGACATTAAAGAACATACATAGTTGAGCTGCTAGGAGTTCTAGTTGGATGGGGCATTCCCAACTGGATCGGGTTTGTACAACGGGATTGTATAAATCAAAGTCTTCTAGTAGAATCCTTCCATGAGGTGGAAGAAGGGGAGACGTAGAAGGATTACACCACCTTCGAACTTCCATAAACAATGCTTGTTTATTTACTTTAATTGCATATCTTTAAAATGTCTTTCAAATGAGTAATCGGTTTAGAGCGGGTTATGTCGAGTGTCTTCCGCTCGGTTTTGTAACCGAACTCGATATAATCTCTCGGTGCAATTATTTCAAGAACACGAGCTATTGAAGCTCAAGTTGGTTGAACTCGGGTGTGGAATGTCAACCCACCCCCGGAATCGATCCTGACATAGTCATCCTTCTTTTAAATGCTGGAGGAGACCTGATGCAAAATGCAGCAGGTGTAACCAACTTGGTCATGAAGCTGTGATTTGCAAAAGTAAAAATCAGCAGCAAGAAAGCAGATGCTCAAGTTGCTGATCAAGATGAGAAGGATCAACTCTTTGTTGCTGCTTGCTTCTCTAGCAGTGGTTCAAGTGAGAGTTGGTTAATCGATAGTGGTTGTACTAACCATATGACATATGACAAGGATTTGTTCAAGGAATTAAAAAGCACAGAAATCTCAAAAGTCAGAATTGGCAATGGACAACATATAGCAGTCAAAGGAAAATGCATCATTGCAATTGCGAGTAGTTTAGGTACAAAACTTTCTGATGTTCTCTATGTTCCTAAAATTGACCAAAATCTGTTGAGTGTTGGTCAATTGATACGGAAAGGCTTCAAAGTTCATTTTGAAAATGAATATTGCCTGATAAAATATGCATCTGGTCAAGAGATGTTCAACATCAAGATGAGAGGAAAGAGCTTCACACTCAATCCATTAGAAGAGGAGCAAGCTGCCTTCCTACCAAGGAAAGTGTCACTCACAAAAGGCTTGGACATCATCATCATCAAGGATTGCTACTGCTTCAAACAAAGCAATTAGTAAAGGATTTACCTACTTTAGAAGATCATATTCCTCACTGCCAAGTATGTCAATATGGAAAACAACACAGACAACCATTTCCAAAAATAACTTGGAGAGCAACACAAAAGCTTCAATTGATCCATACTGATTTAGCAGGACCACAAAGAACACCATCTCTCAAAGGTAACCTTTATTATATTGTCTTCATTGATGATCTTACAAGATTCTGCTAGATTTTCTTCTTAAAATTCAAGTCAGAAGTGGCTGGAGTGTTTTGGAAGTTTAAGAAAATGGTGGAAAACCAAAGCGGCTGCAACATTCAAGCTCTCGGGTCAGATAATGGAAAAGAATACACCTCGGAAAAATTCAATTTGTTTTGTGAGGAAGCGGGCATAAAGCATCAACTTACTGCTCCCTACACTCCACAACAAAATGGAGTTAGTGAAAGAAGAAACAGATATATAATGGAAAAGACAAGATGCATGCTACATGAGAAAAACTTACCAAAGCAATTCTGGGCTGAGGCGACAAATACAGCAGTTTTCTTCAAAACATGATTCCCACAAAGGCAGCGAAGAATCATACACCATTCAAGGCTTGGTATGGATACAACCCGTCTCTAAATTTCCTTAAAGTGTTTGGTTGTTTGTGCTTCACCTATATTCCTCAGGTTAAGCGTGATAAACTAGACAAAAAGGCAATACAAGGAATCTTTGTTGGTTACATCACAATATCTAAGGCTTACAAATTCTTTCAAACACAAACAGGAAATATTACCATAAGCAGAGATGTGCACTTTGTGGAAAATGAGGAATGTAACTGGGAGACATTAGAGGACAATCAAGCCTCAAAGAAACTTAAGCTTATCTTTCCTGTTAGAAATGTCGATGGGCAGATAAATGAAGATTGGCAAATGAGATGGTGGATGACATTCCAGCCAGAGGTACTAGATTGCTTTATGATATTTATCAAAGATGCAATATTGCAGTTTGTGAGCCTGCAGGTTTTGAAGAAGCAAAACTTGATCAAAATTGGATGGTTGCAATGAAGGAGGAGATGTACATGATCAAGAAGAACAAGACATGACAGCTTGTTGACAGACCCCAAGATAGAAAAATTATTGGGGTCAATGGGTGTTCAAAACCAAGCTCAATGCTGATGGTTCCATCAACAAGCACAAGGTGAGGCTCATGGTTAAAGGCTACGCTCAGATTTTTGGAGTGGACTACTCAGGCACATTTGCACCAGTGGATAGGGTAAACACCATCAGGCTGAAATTTGTTGTTGCAGAACAAAAGGGCTGGAAAGTCTACCAGCTGGATGTTAAATCAACATTTCTAAATGGTTTCTTGCAAGAAGAATCTATGTTGAGCAACCGAAAGGCTTTGTGAAGAAAGGAGAAGAAGACAAAGTTTATCTCCTCAAGAAGGCTCTTTATGGATTAAAGCAAGCTCCAAGAGCCTGGTACAACATAATTGATGATCATTGCTAAATTTAGGCTTTGTAAAAAGCCTATCAGAGTCCCATCTTTATATCAAGCACTGTGAGGTTGATATTATTGTTATTTCTCTTTATGTTGATGACCTTTTGGTGACTGGAAATAATGCAGCCTTGATTGATGAATTTAAGCTGGAAATGATGAAAGTATTTGAGATGACTGATCTTGGGTTGATGACTTATTTTCTCGGAATGGAAATCAAGCAAAGTCAAGATGAAGTTTTCATTTGTCAAAAAAAAAAAATGCAAAAGAAATTCTCAAGAAGTTTCATATGGAAGATTGCAAGTCAATGAACACTCCTATGAATCAAAAAGAAAAGTTGAGCAAGGAAGATGAAACCGAAAAAGTGGATGAGGCACACTTTAGAAGTTTGATTGGGTGCCTAATGTATCTTACAACAACAAGACCTGACATCTTGATTGCTGTGAGTATTTTATCTCGGTTCATGAACTGTGCAAGTGAAATACACTTGAAGGCTGCTAAAAGGGTAATTAAATACATCAAAGGCTCAATCAACTTTGGCATCAAATTCAAGAAAAGCAAGGAGTTCAAGTTGTTTGGTTTTTCTGACAGCGACTGGATAGGATCTATTGATGACATGAAAAGTACCTCAGGGTACTGTTTCAGTTTTGGATCATGTGTTTTTTCATGGAGTTCAAAAAAACAAGAAACAATAGCTCAATCTACTGCTGAAGCAGAGTTTGTTGCTGCAACCGCTGCTGTAAATCAAGCTATATGGCTGAGGAAGATATTGAGTGATCTTCATATTGAGCAGAAAGAAGATACTAAGATCTTTGTTAATAATCAAGCTGCAATAGCTATTTCTCAAAATCCAGTTTTTCATGGGAAAACTAAACATTTCAACATCAAGCTATTTTTCTTGAGGGAAGCGCAAAAGGATGGTGTTGTAACTCTTGTTTATTGCAAAACAGAAGAGCAAATGAATGATGGTTTTACTAAACCCTTATCAGGTAGCAAGTTTGAGTTTCTAAGAATAAAACTTGGTGTCTACAGTCTCTAAAGCAAGGATGAGTGTTAGCTGTTGTGTTTAGAGTTGCTGCCACGTTTTTCTTATTTTTCAGAATGTCTCTTATTTTGTTTTGAATATTTCAAAGTTAGTTTCCTAGTTTTTAGGATGTGGTGATTCTGCTTTCATCATGCCCTAACTATAGGATATGATCTTAGTGGTTAGTTTTCTTTTAAGTCTTTAAATATAAGAACTGAATTCAATGGAAATCATCCTTTGATTTCATAAACAGAGTTCTTTTGCTTAAATTATTCTTTCCTCACAATTATTTCTTTCAAGTCTTCTCTGATTTTTTTTATGCTGCACTCTTACAAAATACAACATTATCCAACTGTTTCAAACTTTTATATATAGCAATAATTATTGGGCCAAATGGGAGAGACTACTTTCACTTGGATGTCAAAACTAACCGATTGTCGTTCAGTCAACTTGCAAAGTGGAGTACATGGCTGCAACCTCATGTGTTTGCCATGCAATTTGACTGTAAAAGTTGTTGAAGGGGTTAAGTTTACCACACTAACCAGGCAACCAAGATTCGTGTTGATAACAAGTCCACAGTCGTTCTAACGAAGAATCCCATCTTGCATCTTAAAAAAGAAGATGCAAATGGAGTACACGAAGTCTCAATACCAAGTTAAAAAGTTTGAAGACTTCATCAAGATACTAGATTTGCTTGAGTTGCAAAATCAAGTTTAAAAAGGATGTTAGAAGTTAAAGGTGAATATGGGTCAACTAAACAAGTTCTTTGGGTTGAATTGTCAAAATAAAAGCAAAAATATGAGTTCATTTTCTAAAAACATATTCCGGATTAGTTCTAAAGAAATATCAAGAATAATAATTATTGAGTTTTGTAATAGAACATAGAAGAGAGTTTTAGGGAAATATTATTAACCATTAGATCAGCTATAATTGTGTTGGCATAATTATGATCATTGGTTAAGGAGGTGCTGCCTGATGTTTTTGAGTTTATATCATGAAAAACTAAGGAATAAAAATAAATATCTTCTTCTGTCAAATTATAGTTCATCTTCCTAAACTTTCCCCATTCCAACAAAATTAATATAGAAGAATATCGTGATTACCAAGGGTGAACTCGTAGCCGGGCAAGGGAGGATACTTAAAATTTTTTATTACCCTTAAAATTGCATTTTGCCTATCTAAAATTGCATTTTAACCACCCAAAATTGTAGACTGCCGCCCTAAAACTGTTTTCCCCCAAATTTTTACGTTAATATTATTTTTACTGCACTCATCTTGGATTCTAAATCTGCCATGGTGATTACAGCTATATTAGATACCATTATATATTCATTAGGGTTTTCTTCTTCCCAATTTTCCCTCACCATTTGAACATGGCTTAGCTAGGGCATCGCACGAGATGGGCGAAATTTTCTTCTTCCTAATTTATGCGTAATCTTTTCTGAAAATTCAATGTTTTATCCCTACTTTGTTAATTCTTCTCCTTTCCCATCTCGCACCAATCTCCTAGGTTTGTCCTCCTCCAATGATATCCTAGATCAGCTCCTCAATGTGAGCATCCTTGTTCATTCGCATTACAATTCTAATCATCAGGGGCGTAGCCAGGAATTTTGTTGTTCGCCCCCGAAATTTTTTTTTAAAGATCCATTCCCCGTTGCACATTCGGCACATTCATTTTCGGGGAAAATAAAAATGGATTCACCAAACTTCTTATTAATTGACCTAAAAAAAATCGTTGATAAAAATCGACGGGTCAAGATATAAATATTTCAATTTTTCGCTGAGTTATCTGGCAAATAATTTTTAAAATCAAATATTTTTTGGGCAATCTTACATTGACGTTGAAGAAATCTTACTTGACTGGCTGATTATTGTATGGATGATAGCGAGCCGATGAAGATGAGTGAAGGATCGATGGTGAAGTCATGAAGGATGATTGATGAATTTTGAGTCTATCCTTGTAGAGATTTGAAAGCCACTCAAAAATAAAAATGGTCTAGTTGGTACATTAAACCTCAATTTATGGGCAGCATAAAAAAAAAAACAAAACTAAGCCCTTTATAACCCTGCTAACCATATGCCATCTATATATGAGTCAACTATTTCCATACTAACGTTTCACACGAACACCAACACCAACACCGAGTTATATGCTGTGCATGGTCCTCATCAGTGCATGTAATCCAATGGTTTATTTTTTGAAAATTCTTGAAAAAAAAAACATCGAAGTTTATTCCCAATGAAGCAGCAAACTTCTGGCCAGATGGCTTTACGCAAAATATTGTTAACATAATTTTATGCAACGAGAAAATCAGAAATGCATAACTTTGGAATAAGTACCTCAAGATCTTACTTAGAATTATCAAGTTCATAGAGTGAGATCCAGAGTACTTACCCCTCTTCTATTTTCACCACTACAATCTTCTTTCAGCTTCTTGAACTTTGAAGATGATGAAGTAGGATACAACGATAACGATAAGTTGCTTTCCTCTTCATGCTGACTACGTAGCTGCTCAAGGTTTCTTGATACTAGCCCAAGCGTTAAATTCAAACCGAGTTCGCAATCTGTGGCGTTTCTCTTTAATGTCATATCCCTCTTGATGCTCGTGTTTTGGCCTATAATTGAATGGTTACTCTTCTCATCATAATCTGATGAAATCCTTTGCTCAAGAGCTTTCTGTTGTGTGAGCTGAATGGACTTAAACTCAATAGGGTTTTGTTTAGATTTGTTCATCCAGGTTTCTTGCTTGTGCGGTGATCCAAAATCATCATTCATGTCGTGGGTTCGCGGATCGGATCTTTCGTTGTAAGAGGAAAGTTTGGTGTAACAATCAAGATTTGCCGACCTATAATGGTTGCTGCTCAAGACCCTTTCGTAATATCCTGTTCTATTAATCCATTTCGCTCCATCATTCCAAGAAAAATCTCCAAACCTAGAACAATATTTGAAATATCATAAGTGCTTTTAGAGATACTTGATGAAACATAATTAAGAAAAGATACGAACGAGGTTGATTAATAATTCCATGTCATAGAAAATATAGCGTGCCTGTGGTTGAAGTTTGGAAGAAGAGGTAGCTGGCTTAGACTGTATATATTCCGATCTACACCTTCCATTAAAATCCTATGATTTTTCATCCCTGTAAAGAAGGAGAATAATTACCTCAGGTGGACTGCAATTTTAGATGGTAAAAGGCAATTTTTTTTGGGAAATTTTAAATTGAAAGGTCGGCACTTGCCCCCTTGCCCCAATGGGTTCCGCCCAAATCCTCAGGTACCCAAATTGGAACCCACACTTTCATATAGTAGGTACTAGCATGAAGAAATTGAAGAGGAATACCTTGGTAATCGGGCTCCTCAAACTTCTTGCTTCTCTGCATCTGTAAATTAGATAACTAACTCTCAAGAATGGGAAATTTAGTCCATTAGTATCATACAATGTTATATTCTTACCTGTAAATGGCTCTTAACATGAGCAATGCTAAGTCCTTTCATGTTCATCAACTGAAGCACCAATTTCGGCGTAGCTCCTGCAACCAAACTTTTTTTTGATAATGGAATAATTTTTTAAAATGTGAGTACAAAACGTACTCACATCAAGGACCGTTCAGAACATCTACTAAGGCAAGATTAAACGAAAACAACAAAGAAATCAGCTCTACTCATTTGCAGCTACTAAGGCACGTGATAAGAACAATAAACCAATCACTAAATAAAAAAGAAAACAAGGAATTAATTGAGAAAAAAGTAATAATTAATCCAAATAATGAAGCATAAGATCACAAAGTTTGAAACTTACTCTCTTGGCCTCCTAATCTTTCCACTGCTTGTAGAAATCGGAGATGAAGATCAGGTGTCCACCGCAGCCTAGGGGTCTTAGATCGAACATAAGGCCTTACAGAGGGCTTCTTCGAGCTCTCCTCAACGCAGCTATTGCTCGAGCTACCTCCATTAATTTTCCTCTCGCTATCGTTTTCGTCATCGTTTGTTATCCTCTCATGCATATATTCTGTTTCACCCCTTCCTTGCATTATTTTCTCTATTCTTCTGCAATCAGACTATATTTTATACAAAGTCACAGCTTCAGAGCTAGGGTTTCACTTGCAGAGAAGAAGAATGATTTTCACTTCATCATCAATCGAGACAGGCAAAAGTTATTGAATCTCTGTTTCCCAAAAACAAAATTAAGACACCATCTGCACCCTTCATTGCAGATATGAACAAGAAAACCCTAGCTGGATAGACAGAGGAAGATACCTTTCTCTTTCTCTTTCTCTTTCTCTTTCACACTCTCTCTCTCAGTTAAACAATTGGAATATATCAAAGAAAATCTTTAGGTTATCTTATTAGTCAACGTTCATGTGCATGCTACTAAATGAGCATAGTACACAAACTTAAGTGTGTAATGTAAGGACAAAAAAGAGCTTCTTTGTCATAAAAATTACTATGATTTCATATGCATGCATTTGACAAAAATGTCTATTTTTATCCGAATTAAATATCTTAAATTAAGTTCTAGGTAAATTAAAAAAAATGATTTTCTAACACCAGTCCCAAACTTTTAGAATTAATCAAATATAGCTCTATAGAAATTGGTTTTAATAATAAAAAAAATCTCACACAAATGTTTTTAACAAATTTAGTGTCACATAAATTATTTTTAACAAAATAGGTCACATAATTGAATATGAGACTTTTTTTTATCGTATAAAAATATATTAAATAGAAGACAAGGGGCACTTAACCCGATTACAATAGAAGCTAGAATCTAATATAATATTCTAAAATATTTACAAATCACCAAATCCAAGATCAAGCTATAAAGGGAAGATGGTTTTAAGCGGATTACAATATCAATCTGAAAAGAGAACACGAGTGCTTCCTTTGTTAAATGCACTCACCCAGCTCCAAGATCGAATTTTGATGAGTTACACGGTCCTCTCCACTCCCGGTTCTTCCTTGTTAAACAAAATATTATTTTTGTGTATCCAAATACTCCAAGCTATAGAATGTCAAATTGCACACCAACATTGTAAACCCTTTTTACTTATCGAATATGGGACTTCGAGACCACTTTGGATTAAAAATAAAAGTTTGTGACTATTTTTTATTAAAAACAATTTCCGTGATATTATATTTAATGAGTGCTAAAAGTTTGGGAGTAGTATTGCATTGACCCATATTCTACGTTACCATTTTTTTTAAATTTACTCTTTGGTTAGTTAACTGAAATTGGTTCTAACAAAAAAAATCATGCATGCTATTATTGTCTACCTCACTTTTTTTTCTTAAGAAAAAAAACATAACAAAACAATTTTCTACAAGCTTGTGTCAATGTTGCAGTTTCCAAGAGTTGAACATACATAAAATTGTGTGGACTAGTTCAATCTTGAAATAATGGTAAAACTAGAGTGATGTGAGCAAGTTCAAAGTTGTAACATTTGTCTGCTTTACTTGGGAAACAAATCTTGGGACCATCCACCATTTTTATATTCCATCATTATCAAGAAAATTATTCCCCTTGCCTATTATTAATTTGATGTTTAATTTTCATATCCACCTCCACAAAAATTCTGAGGTTACCTCCCATTTTAATTAAATTAATTGGAATTGTCGGACTAATTAAATACCATATATTTGGTGTGCTTGTTTTTTGTAATTAATCTGCATTTTTTAAACCATGTCCAAGTTCTGCTGTATAATTGAGTCCCCCATGTAATATTTTAATCGAGTACATACAAATATGCCTTTCAAAGTCCATTCTGATACAATGTGCGTAACCACCAATTCTGATGGAACGTGTTAGTGTTGAATACATGGAAAATCAATGTTCAGGTGAAGACGATCCTGGAGTAATGGTCTCTCGCACACCTCCAGTTCCACCATCGACTTCCAAGAAGTACCGGTTGAGGCCAAGAATTCAGAAAAAATAAGAATTAAGCTCCTCAGTATGTGTGGTTTGATTGATAGGATTAGTAATCTATAGTTTATTTATCTATCACATGTTTGGTTTGGTTTTAAAAAAAAATTATCCCATCCCATTTGGTGTAATATTTGGTTTTACTTAGGTATCATAAAGTTTTATCCCTTATGTAGTCGTACACCTGCGCAAGCTTAGGTTTTATGGCATTTCGGAGGTTTTGGTTTAGTCCCCATCTCATGTACGGTTTAGTTACCATCTGTATGATTTTAATAAAATAAGTGGTCACATGCCAGCTTTATAAAAAAAAACATCGACCCTATTCGGTATAAGTTTGGAATTTTATACTGTCGACAAAAAATAAAATTAAGTTGACCCAAATTGGAACCGAAACTCGCCAATTCACAGACCCCTAAATATATATCGAAGTTAATTTGATTACAAATTTCGAGATATAACTATATAAAAATAGCATTATGTAGTTTGTTTCAGAATTGGAAGAGGTTGAATGTGTTAGAAAATAAATATTAAATTTTTCAATCTCTTTATAAGTTTGGGCTTTTAGATAACATCAATTCAATATGATATCAGAACATCTGAATTGGGTCAAAACTCATAAATAACAATTACACTCATATGAAATATCCATTTGACGTGTCTATAAACTAAGGAATAAATCGGCCCACAAATGTGAGGAACTATCATTGCTAATGAAATATGTGTAAACGTAAAACATCTAAAATTGAAGAAAAGATACAAGCATGTAAGGGTAAATTTCACTAGTACAATATAATTGTGTACAACCAGAGACTCGAGATAACATTTGAATACACGTAGACCTCTTCTAATTTTAATAATTGTTATTTTAGCCATTGGTCTAGTTTAAAAAATAATGTCTACCTCACATATTATGGTTTTTAGCATTTGTTAGAACGGTGAATCCAAGATTTAGCTTTACTAAAGCATAGGGGGTGAATTTATAAGTTATGCCAAAACTATTTTACAAGGAGGACAACAACAATTTTCCTAGCAAAGTATATCTATACCAGAGCCAAGCGTAATCGGCTTCAACGTATACTAACATTGATTCTTCTTACAACCCTTGTTATTTTGTGGTTTTGAAAAAAGATCAAGGAAAAAAAAAACTGCATGTTTGCAGCTGCCTTTGCGTCGGGAATCACGGGGTTTGTTCCTAAGCTGGACCTATCTAACTATCTTCTTTCTCCATATTTTAATATATATATATATATATATATGTTCCCAGGGTCGGAGGTAGACCCGACCACGGTTCAGAACCGCCGGTTAGACGGTTCAAAAAACATCGACCCTTAACCTTAACCTTCCTTGACGGTTCCGGTTACGGTTCATGAACCGCCGGTTAGGGTTCCGATTACGGTTACGGTTAACCAACGGTTACAGTTACGGTTTGACCCTTCCTTTTTAAACAAATTTAAAAATATTATTAAAATTTGAAATAAAGTATAAAATGTGTTTGAATGTGTTTTCATTCAGGGATTAAATATAAAATAACTTGAAATAAATTCAAGGTCGGACAATTAAAATGTGTAAGATATATTTATTTGGTTAATATATATAAATTATAACACTATATTTAGATCAACAAGACTCTTAGAGCTTAGTGGTTGAAGCTAATTGTTCAATTTGGAGGTCATGAGTTCAAATCTACACCATAATATATATTTTAAATTTAAAAATGTAAAAAAAATTAAAATAACCCTTGAACCGCCGGTTAACCGACGATTCACGGGTTAGCAAAATTATGACCCTTAACCGGCCCTTCTATAGACGGGCCGGTTACGGGTCCGACCCTTCGAACCGTTGACCCGGTTAACCGGCACGTTGACCACGGTCCGGTTCCGAGCCGGTTCAGGGTCGATGATGACCCTTGATCGGGTCTAGTCGAAGGGAGATTAAGGTAACGGGGGCATTTGCCCCCTTGAAAAAAAAACAAAAAACAAAAAAAAAATATTTAAAAAATTATATTTTACCCCCATAAAATTACATTTAACCCCCCAAAAATTGTATTTTGGCCAGCTAAAATTATATTTTGACCCCTAAAAATTGTTTTGCTCTTCGATTTTATGTTAAATTTTTTTGCTCTTCCTTAGATGTTTTTTTCTACGTACGCTCCCATAGTAGATTTAGTAACATTTCAACGAAAGATATGAATCGGGAAACAATAAATGAAGTTGGACAGGGTCTTCTTCTGCAGTCCAATTATTATCTCCCAACTGGAGAAGCCATTTTTCAAATTTAGACTTTTAAAGTTGGTGACCTACTACTATCAGAATCAAATTTATTAATTAATCACTTAAAATAAATTGATATAGAAATCATTAAAGTATTGAATGATCCTTTCCAACAATTTTTCATGGGGATTCTATGTGCCGTAATAAAGAATCCAGGGATTGTCCAGATGAGCAAGGACGAATGTATGTGTCAGGGAGGGGCAGCTGCCCATCTAAAAAAAGATTATGTTTTAAAAAAAAATTAAAGAAAAATTACATTTTATCCCTTAAAATTGATTTTTGCCGCAATAAAATTATATTTTCACTATAAATTTTTTTGTCCTTCATTTTTTATGTTATTATTTTATGCACCTATACAAAGTTTTAAATTCGCCCATGCGGGTGAGATGGTCGTGAGTGGTAGCACAAAGAAAAAAGGCTTTTAATTCCTCCCACGTGCATGAGCTAACTATGCATTCCGGCCGTGACTATTCTAGGCGAGGAAAAGGCACAAAATTTATTTGAATTTGTGATGTTTGATTTTGGAAAACTAATAAATCCGAGTATTCCTCACGGGGTTCTTGATTTTGCTGACAATATTAATTTAGTTGATGGGTTTTGGTTGAAAAAAGGGCTAATCAGTCACCCTAGCGCCACGTGTTCTGTTGTTTGTGTTAGAGTTTGTAACCCGAATTCTAATGAGTCTGGCCCGAAAAGCTCGTGCTGCAATATATTTGATATAACCTTAATTAGTTTTGTAATCGAGTCATGAGATTCTTGTAAGATTTTATTTCTGTTCTGGCTAAATACGACTTGTATTTCGGTTAAATTTAATGAAATTGTTTTGCTGATAAAAAACACAACAACCTTTTAGGATCTATGAGTTGAGATTTATTATTTTTTGCGGACATATTTAAATATGTGGAATTATGATTTCTGGTATTTTTTTATTATTATTATTATTATATATGTATATTGAATTTGTCATGTAAATTTGTATGTTGTGTATGGAATTTCTTTGCATTTAATCATGGGTTTGCCTTTGTATCCATCCAACACCATTGGATTGGGTGGATTGTGTACATGACTATCAAGGTGTTATAGTATAAGATACATAATTGTATACATATAATAATGAATCTAATATAGTAGATGATATAAATAGCAATACAAAAGATAATGGGAGATTTAAATAGTTTGGGTAAAACCCTAAAATTAATATTAACACAAGAACTCCAAGAAAACTATGGATCGATTCGAACCAAGTGTGTGTTTTTGCTTTGCATAACAATGGTTCAATTCAATCTGTTAAAAGTATGGACGTGCATTCAGTTAAATCAGTCACCTGCAGAACTGGATTTTCGAAAATCGAAGTAACCAATTTTTTTTACAATAACCTAATCAGTCGAAACTTTTTTGAAAACCGGATTAATCGATTATTAATTCAGTTTAACTGAAATTTTGTTTACTCCTAATCGGAAAGCAAGTTTTAATGTATAAATATTTAAGCCAAAAATCAACTCAAAGCACATACAATTCTCCAGACAACAAATATTGTATTGAACGAAATTAATTAATTGTTTAGTAATCTTTTTTTCTTTTTCTGTTTTTTTTTGGGCAAATTTTTTTAATGAGTAATCAATTAACTGACAATGGTGTGAAAAGAGTCATACAAGTGTCCAACCTCTGAAGTCAACCCTCGAACAAGACTTGTGTGTTTTCTAATGAATTTTCCAATGATAAAATAAATATATATATATATATATTTATTATTATTACAATCAGAGTTGATTAAGTTAAGGTTAAATCAATGTACTCTGCCTATTAATACGGATCTATCGTCATTTCAGAATGAGTATGTCTGTCGTTTTATGATCCCCCAATCAATTTTTTTTAATATTAGAGCCCGTACAGCACATTGTTTTATAAATTATATATTTTATAAAGAGATTCGGTTTAAATATAAATGATGTTTATGTAAAACTAAAATTCGTTAAATCAACTTATAATTAGTCACTGCGGGTAGAGGCATTCGAAGAAGCTTTAAAAGCTCCAAAACGATAAGAAATTACCTGTGAAGATTGCGGAATCTAAAGATATGGGTAGGAACTTGATTTTAAATAGCTTAACTTTCTATAAGGATCAGGGATAGTGCTTGGGGTTGAATTTATAGAATATAACATGGCTTGTGACTTACATGTGACATATTGGTTTGATTGTGTTAAGGGGGTTTCAATTCTTACTCTTTATCGCCATCTTCACACATGATAACGGGGCCTTACTTATTTATGGGGGAAATTGGAGTCATGGGCTCCACTTTCCTGATTTTACACTTCTGTAATGCCTTATAGTGTATATGTTTATTTTTTTCTTACTACTTGACGTTAACAGATCGATCTAGCCATCAGTAGGTTGAAGAGAACTCTAATATGTACAGGAAACTAGATGCAGCAATCTCTAATACGATACTGCTCCTAAACTCTAGGATCAATATCTCAGTTTAATTACTTTAGTAACAGTTATAATCTGTTCTAAAAGGCTCCATACCCGAAACTAGTTGCAATGGGCTCCAATACAATACTATCCCTAAACTATATGATTGATCATCAATTTAACTACTTTATTTATTGACAGTTACAATCTGTTATTGGTTAACTAAGTTTTTCTTGTTAATAGGAATCACGATTATTTTGGTCTTGATATAATGAAAAATTTATCTCATCCATTGAAATCATACCAAACGAAACATATTTTATCACAAATATTATACATCTTTATTATTTTTCGCAGATATATTTAAAAACGTGGAATTATGATTTATCGTATTATTATGTGATTGTAAACCACTATGTTTTTTACCGAAGTTCTTGATATAGTGAATTATCCCACTCTCTCGTGGTTTTTTTAAATCTAATATTGGATTTTTCATGTAAATTGGTGTGTTGTGCATGGAATTTCTTTGCATTTAATCATGGGATTGTCTTCTATCCATTCCAGTAAGCGTTTATAATCAACACCATTCGATTTTGTGGATTGTGTACAGGAATATCGACGTTTTATTGTATAAGATGCTGGATCCTTAATCCAATGTCGTGCTTATATGTAAATAATAATGATTGTGGATTGTTTTTAAGATTTAGCTTCTTAAAAGTGATTTAATATTTAACATATCTCATATGGTGTGTGTCTTTAATGTATAGAGACTAGTGTGCTTTTTCTGTTTATATATGACAGTCTTAAATAGAAACTGTGATGATCACCACTTGCAACCACTTGCAACTACTTGCAACCACCTTACCACAACATGATACATTGAATTTAGGTACCAAGAATTGAATCAAATTATCCTTAAATACATCATTGCTTACATAATATTAAGTTGATGTCATTGATTACATAATATTAACTTGATGTCATTGATTACATAATATTAACTTGATGTCATTGCTTACATATTTTCTTGAAAAACTTCTATAAATACTGATGTCATATGACATATTGATTTCTCGGGTAAAATCCATTTATGAAGACGCAAACCCTAAAATTGCCGAGCAGAAACTATACCGAAGAGATGCTTGTCGAACACAGGATACTGATCAGCATATTGTCGGGCATCCTTTGCCCTCTTCGGGATTTTGGTCAAAGAGTAGCGGAAGACCCGGTCATAATTAAAACTGATTAACCGGCTGAGATGGAACGTGCTTTAATGGGGCGGATTTCTCGGACACGCTTGGCTCCCATCAAGCCACGATCAAAGGACATCATATGGCTGATTTTCCGCGAGTTAGTTACTAAGGGCAGTCCTATAAATACCCTCAGATAACTTCATAGCGGTGGTTGGATTTTTCTGGGCAAAAAGACTCCGAAGAGAGCAAGCTTGAGTCTGTTCGGTCTGTTTTATAATTTCCACAACAGTAGTCGTGTAAGTCATTGAATAACTTTTTCTTGTGTCCAGATCATCTTGTAAATCAGTAATATTTATAGTGGAACTTTATACTGGACTAGGTCCCGTGGTTTTTCTCTCAATTCGAGGGTTTTCCACGTAAAAAATCTTGGTGTATTCCTTTTATTTTTCGTACACATTTATTTCTACCAAACACGTAAAATAACGGATCACATCATTGGCGCCGTCTGTGGGAAAATTTGATCTAAGGCGTTGAAGTAAGACAAATTTTCTAACGAAAAACAAATCAAAGGGCAAGATGGCCAGAGGTAAAGGCAGGGGGCAAGCTTCTAGGGGAAACGGATCCAATTCTCACCCATACATGTTCACTGAACCCGGAGAAGGGCCAGAAGATGCAGGATCATCTCAACATGTTCCTCAGTCATTTCCTGTTGGGGGAATTCCCATGGAGCATTTGACGGAAATGATAACCAAAACTGTTGGAGAGATTATGAGGCAATTTATGCCCCCCCCACCCCCCCCCCCCCCAGAAACAAGAAAATGTACAAGACGAAGAGGGGGAAGAATTGGCTTCCCGGCAGGAACCTGAAAAAGAGCCTGAAAGAGAACCTGAAAAAGAGCCTAAGGAAGTTAGACCTGTTTCTAATCATTTGAATGAAGAAGCTGATAAAGCTTTAAATCGCCAAATGGAAGAGCTGAAAAGTGAGCTGCAGCAGATGCGTAATAGGATGGAAGGACGTCTGTATCCTCCGCAGAGGAGTACTCCATTTGCCTCCCATGTGGTTGATGATCATTTGCCCCCAAATTTCAGGGCTTTAAATGTGGGAAATTACGATGGTGGTACAGATCCCGAAGAATATCTGTCTCGATTTGAAAACGCTTCGCTTCTTCATCAACTTACGGATGGAGTGAAATGTCGGGTTTTCCTGACCACATGTCACCTTTTCCGAAGTTTAGTTCTCTATTTTTGCATCAGTTTGCAAGCAGCCGGAGTTGCAAAAGAACAGCTCTTAGTCTATTCGGGATTAAGCAAGCGGAGAAGGAATCTCTTCGAGATTTTCTGAAAAGATTTAGTCATGCATGTCTTGACATTCCGCATGTCACCTCGGAAGTACTAATCAGCGCGTTCACTCAAGGATTAAAAGAAGGAGACTTATTTCGATCTTTGGCAAAAAAGCCACCTTCTGATTATGATGAATTGTTGGGAAGAGCTTCTAAATACATTAACCTGGAAGAAGCCCAAAGGATGAAGCAAAGAAGAGATGGCAAAACTGGGGAAGAGGTAAACAGAAAGAATAAACCGGTGGAGCCAGTCAAAAGAAATTTTGACCAATTTCTACCGATGAGACCCCATCGGGAAGTAGCAATGAATCAGAGTATGCCGAAGAGGGGGCGGGGTGGACCTCATAGGGGGGACCTTTCCGAGGAACAATGATCCGAGGAGGGTCCTTCCGAGGAAGAGGATATCGAGGAGGAGGGTTTCGAGGTGGAAGATCTAACGAGTCTGATGGAGGGCGGGGATTTAACGAGGAGTTCAAAGACAATAATTTCACTCCTAGAATTAATATAAATCCTGGAAGAGGAGCACCGCAGCCAGTCCCTTGGTCAGCCCGGGGAGAAAGAGTAGAGGGAGAAGAGGAAACCTTGAACAATACTCCGAGTCGGGGAACTATACACATGATAGCTGGAGGAACGTCAGGAGGAGATTCGAACAGAGCAAGAAGGAATCACGCCCGGAGGCTTCAAGTGCTATCTGTTGACCCCAGTCATGTACATGAGGGTCCGTCTATATCTTTTGGGCCTGCAGATTTGCAAGGAGTTCATTTTCCTCACGATGATGCATTGGTTATCTCTGCCACAGTGGCTAATTATAATGTGCAGAGGATTTTCGTGGACACAGGAAGCTCGGCGGATGTACTTTTTCTTGGTACGTTAAGCCAAATGAACTTAGGAAGCTTACCCATATCGAAAGTGAACACGTCCTTGCACGGATTTGCAGGGGAAGTCATAAACCCGATAGGGCAAGTGTCTCTACCAGTTACAATTGGTGAAGCATCAAGGATCAAAACAAAGATGATAAATTTCCTCATTGTGGATGCACCATCTTCTTACAATATAATATTGGGAAGACCAGCCCTAGCTGCTTTTGAAGCCGTTGCCTCCACCTATCATCTAATCATGAAATTTCCAGTAGGAAAGGAGGTGGGGCAAGTAAGGGGTGATCAAAGCTCGTCCCGAAAATGTTATGTGCAAGAGTTAAAGCAAGAAAAAGAGCAGAATAACGAAGGAAGAGAACGAAGGGGAAATGAAAAGAGAAAACGGGGCGAGGAAGAACGAATAACACCCGAAGAGGAGTTCCTCAACATCGAGCTGGGTCACCCTACTCGAGTTACTAGGGTAGGATCCCAGCTTGATCCAGAATTACGAGAAAAAGTGGTTAATTGTTTGAATCAGCATGTGGATGTGTTTGCATGGAGCACATCTGATTTAAAGGGAGTTAAGCCTGAGATTGCCGAACACCGCCTCAATGTAGACCCTAATGTTCGGGTAATAAGGCAAAAGAGAAGGCATTTTGGACCAGAAAAAGACGCTGTCATTGCCAAGCAAGTAGAAGAGTTGTTAAAAGCAGGCCACATTCGTGAGCTCGGCTTCCCTACATGGCTTTCGAATGTAGTGTTGGTGCCTAAAGCTGGTGATAAATGGAGAATGTGTGTGGATTTTAGGGATGTGAATAAGGCATGTCCCAAGGATTGTTATCCCTTGCCCAGGATCGACCAGCTTGTAGATTCTACTGCTGGACACGAGCTGTTATGTCTTATGGATGCTTATCAGGGATATCATCAGATCCCTTTGGCACAGGAAGATCAATCAAAAGTAAGTTTTGTAACAGCAGGGGGAACTTTTTGTTATGTAGTAATGCCTTTTGGATTGAAAAATGCTGGGGCCACCTATCAAAGGCTGATGGATAAAATGTTTAAAGAACAAATTGGTCGGAATGTGGAAGTGTATGTGGATGATGTCCTGATCAAAAGCCGAAAAGCCAAGGACTTGGTCAAAGATATGGAAGAAGTTTTCAACACTTTAAGAAAATTTGGCATGAAGTTGAATCCCACAAAATGTACTTTCGGTATTCGTAGGGGCAAATTTCTAGGATACATGGTTACGGAAAGAGGTGTTGAAGCTAACCCGGAGAAAATCCAAGCCATACGAGAAATGAATCCTCCGAGGACATTGAATGAAGTGCAGAGATTGGCAGGAAGAATAGCGGCATTGAGCCGATTTATATCCCGATCAGCCGATCGAAGCTTGCCTTTCTTCAAAGCATTAAGGCAGGGAGTCAAGTTCGAGTGGAATGACCAGTGCCAAAAGGCTTTCGAGGATTTGAAGGATTATTTGGCTCAGTTACCATTGATAAACAAGCCTGAGCCCAAAGAAACACTTCTCGTGTATTTATCGGTGGCAGAAGAAGTCATTAGTTCCGTGTTAATCAGAGAAAAATCAGGACAACAGCAGCCTGTATATTATGTCAGCCGAGCCCTGCAAGGAGCCGAGCAGCGATACCCTGAAATTGAAAAGTTGGCCTTAGCTCTAGTTACCACAGCGAGAAGACTTCGGCCATACTTCCTGTCTCACCCTATCATGGTAATAACAAACACTCCTTTGGGTAGGCTTTTATCCAAATCCGAAATATCGGGGAGGATGGTAAAATGGGCCACAGAGCTGAGTGAGTTTGAGGTCACTTATCAACCCCGAACTACTATTAAAGCACAAGCTCTGTCAGATTTTCTGGTAGAAGTCACCCATACCTCGGAAGAAAAAGAGTGGAGTTTGTTTGTGGATGGATCATCTACTCGATTGGGAAGTGGAGCAGGTGTCATACTCATTAGTCCTGAAGGGGAAGAAATCAGGGTTGCCGTCCAGTTTGGATTTTTATCCTCAAACAATGAAGCTGAATTTGAAGCTATCATTTCAGGTCTCCAAATAGCATTGGACGCTGGGGCCAGGAAGATAAAAGCTTTTATGGACTCGATGCTAATCGTTCATCAAGTGAAGGGGATATATAAGGTGAAAGAGGAGAAACTTCGAAAGTATGTAGAAAAGGTGCGGGCGATGATAGCTCAATTTCAAGAAGTGGAATTAATGCAAATACCAAGGGAGGAGAATACCCGTGCAGATGAATTAGCAAAATTGGCTAGTTCAGTACACGAATGGAAGAACAGGAATGTGCTCGTGCAAGAGCTTTTAATTTCTCATATATCCGTCAATAGCATCATGAGTATGGAGCCATGTATTATATCCGATTGGCGAGAGCATCTTATTAAATTCTTGAAGATAAAGGTTATGCCTTCTGACCCAAAGGAAGCTGCTAAGGTTAAAAGAATGGGGAACCGATTTGTGTTGATAGAAGGCAAGTTGTTCAAGAAAGGATTCTCAATTCCTTTTTTACAATGTGCCTCGAAGGAAGAAGGGGAACATTTATTAAAGGAGATTCATGAAGGATGTTGCGGGAATCATGTAGGAACTAACATGTTATATCAGAAATCTATCCGAGCTGGGTATTATTGGCCGACAATGAGGGAAGATGCTGAAGAAGTTGTGAAGAAATGCATTAATTGCCAAAGGCACGCAAATTTATCCCATGTACCTGCGGAAATTCTTAATAGTAGCATCATTTCCTGCCCCTTTGACCAATGGGGAATGGATATTGTGGGGCCGTTTCCTCCCGCTACAGGGCAGAGAAAATTTCTCCTGGTAGCCGTTGAGTACTTCACTAAGTGGGTGGAAGCCGAACCATTGGCTAAAATAACTGAGGAGGAAGTCATCAGATTTTTATGGAGAAATATAGTATGCCGCTTCGGAATACCTCGAAGAATAATTTCCGATAACGGAAGGCAATTCCAGGGAGGAAGAATACAAGAATGGTGCAAAGATATGAAAATTAAACAAGTCTTCACTTCAGTCGCTTATCCTCAAGCAAATGGGCAGACGGAAGTGATTAATCGGATTTTATTGCACGGGATCAAAACAAGACTAGAAGGGGCTCGAGGGGAGTGGGTAAATGAATTACCCGGGGTCTTATGGGCCTATAGAATGACTCCTCGGGTATCTACAGGAGAGACTCCATATAGCTTAGTATATGGATCTGAGGCCCTCATTCCAGTAGAAATTGGAGTTGAATCTCTTCGAGTACAGAGCTACGATCCCGACCAGAATGAAGAAAAAAGGAAGTTAGAGTTAGACGGGATTATGGAATTGAGAGAGAAAGCCTTGGCTAAAGTAGAATTGTATAAAATAAGGGTGACCAATGCTTACAATCGGAGGGTTCGCCCGAGGGCTTTTCAAGTGGGAGATCTGGTGTTGCGAAGAATCAATCCCGCGGGGGAGGTAAAGAAGTTAGCCCCCAAATGGGAGGGTCCTTATAAGATAAAAGGGGTGATTGGAAGAGGAGCCTACAGGCTGGAAGATCGCGGAGGTCGGGAACTAGTGAGACCTTGGAACATTCATAATTTAAGAAAGTATTTTGTGTAATCTTTCAGTTATCGTTATTATTCCCATATGTATTTCCGAAATAAATAAATTTCGTGTTATCGATCAATGTTCGGTTTAATCGTTGGATCGGGATGTTTGGTCAACGTTTAAACTTGAAAACACCATCGTTTACTCGTTGGATCGGGATGTTTGGTCAACGTTTAAACTTGAAAACACCATCGTTTACTCGTTGGATCGGGATGTTTGGTCAACGTTTAAACTTGAAAACACCATCGTTTACTCGTTGGATCGGGATGTTTGGTCAACGTTTAAACTTGAAAATACCATGTTATTATGCTCGGGGTAGCGAGCTTATGTTATTATAGTCCATTGTTGGCAGGTTAAATACAGGATCGGGAAGTTTGGTCTGTATTTGAACCTAAAATGGGACTAAGTGATTGTGCTCGGGGTAGCGAGCAATGTTCGGGTTTACTCGTTGGATCGGGATGTTTGGTCAACGTTAAACTTGAAAACACCATCGTTTACTCGTTGGATCGGGATGTTTGGTCAACGTTTAAACTTGAAAACACCATCGTTTACTCGTTGGATCGGGATGTTTGGTCAACGTTTAAACTTGAAAATACCATGTTATTATGCTCGGGGTAGCGAGCTTATGTTATTATAGTCCATTGTTGGCAGGTTAAATACAGGATCGGGAAGTTTGGTCTGTATTTGAACCTAAAATGGGACTAAGTGATTGTGCTCGGGGTAGCGAGCAATGTTCGGTTTAATCGTTGGATCGGGATGTTTGGTCAACATTTAAACTTGAAAACACCATCGTTTACTCGTTGGATCGGGATGTTTGGTCAACGTTTAAACTTGAAAATACCATGTTATTATGCTCGGGGTAGCGAGCTTATGTTATTATAGTCCATTGTTGGCAGGTTAAATACAGGATCGGGAAGTTTGGTCTGTATTTGAACCTAAAATGGGACTAAGTGATTGTGCTCGGGGTAGCGAGCAATGTTCGGGTTTACTCGTTGGATCGGGATGTTTGGTCAACGTTTAAACTTGAAAACACCATCGTTTACTCGTTGGATCGGGATGTTTGGTCAACGTTTAAACTTGAAAACACCATCGTTTACTCGTTGGATCGGGATGTTTGGTCAACGTTTAAACTTGAAAATACCATGTTATTATGCTCGGGGTAGCGAGCTTATGTTATTATAGTCCATTGTTGGCAGGTTAAATACAGGATCGGGAAGTTTGGTCTGTATTTGAACCTAAAATGGGACTAAGTGATTGTGCTCGGGGTAGCGAGCAATGTTCGGGTTTACTCGTTGGATCGGAATGTTTGGTCAACGTTTAAACTTGAGAACACCATCGTTTACTCGTTGGATCGGGATGTTTGGTCAACGTTTAAACTTGAAAACACCATCGTTTACTCGTTGGATCGGGATGTTTGGTCAACGTTTAAACTTGAAAATACCATGTTATTATGCTCGGGGTAGCGAGCTTATGTTATTATAGTCCATTGTTGGCAGGTTAAATACAGGATCGGGAAGTTTGGTCTGTATTTGAACCTAAAATGGGACTAAGTGATTGTGCTCGGGGTAGCGAGCAATGTTCGGGTTTACTCGTTGGATCGGGATGTTTGGTCAACGTTTAAACTTGAAAACACCATCGTTTACTCGTTGGATCGGGATGTTTGGTCAACGTTTAAACTTGAAAACACCATCGTTTACTCGTTGGATCGGGATGTTTGGTCAACGTTTAAACTTGAAAATACAATGTTATTGTGCTCGGCGTAGCGAGCTTATGTTATTATAGTCCATTGTTGGCAGGTTAAATACAGGATCGGGAAGTTTGGTCTGTATTTGAACCTAAAATGGGACTAAGTGATTGTGCTCGGGGTAGCGAGCAATGTTCGGGTTAATCGTTGGATCGGGATGTTTGGTCAACGTTTAAACTTGAAAACACCATCGTTTACTCGTTGGATCGGGATGTTTGGTCAACGTTTAAACTTGAAAATACCATGTTATTGTGCTCGGCGTAGCGAGCTTATGTTATTATAGTCCATTGTTGGCAGGTTAAATACAGGATCGGGAAGTTTGGTCTGTATTTGAACCTAAAATGGGACTAAGTGATTGTGCTCGGGGTAGCGAGCAATGTTCGGGTTAATCGTTGGATCGGGATGTTTGGTCAACGTTTAAACTTGAAATTACCATGTTATTGTGCTCGGGTTTGCGAGCTTATGTTCGGTTTAATCGTTGGATCAGGATGTTTGGTCAACGTTTGAACTTGAAATTGTATCACCTTATTATGCTCGGGATGTCTTTTCCCCGAGTTCTGTTATATTCATTACTTTGAAATATGTTCTAAAAAGTTCGCTTGTTGGAGAGACTAGTTTGCACAAGAGTGTAATAAGACAGGGAAAATCATAATATAATGGTCCAAAGATTACAATTTTAGAACAAAAAGAGTACATCCCTAAATTTACAACTGGAGGAATTCATCGGGAACGGTATTCAGGGCCTCATCAACATTTATAAAGTCTGTTGAAGTTCCTTCAGGAGGATAGCCAGCGGCTTTAAATTGACGAACAGACGCTTCAAAGCCATAGTTAAGGAACTTAGCAGCGCGTTCGCCCAGAATATCACCATACTCCTCAGACTTCATAAACTCTTCTTTCTTGATGAGCCAGGATTCCTCGATCTGAGTAGCCCGGGATAGTTTCTCCTGATCAAGCTGTTCAGAAAGGGATTTGTTCTCTTCAGCTCGCAGTGATCTCTCTTGTGAAAGCTGTTCTAAGAGGGATTTATTCTCTTCAGTCACGGACCTGAATTGCCCGGATAAAGTGGTGTTAGCCTCCTCGAATTCGGCTAATTTACCATGCGCTTCCTCGAGAGCTGCCACTGCCTTATCTCGAGTGACAACAGCAGCAGAGTATCGCTCTTCCAGTAGCTTTATGGATTTCTTCATCTCCTCACTGATACCTTCTAGCTGTTTAAGATGTTTCTGATTCTCCCCATCTGAGGATCTCATGGATTGGAAGCGAGTCATAATCTCGCCAGCCATTAGATTGGTCTGCAAGCGAATAAACGAAGTTAATATACCGAAGACAAAAAGTTTATCAGATGGAAATGGATATAAGGTACCTGAGTGAGGGAGGTGGAAAAATCATTTATCAAATTGTTGAAGGCCAATCCTCCCAGGTATTTGCGATCGGGAGAATTGGCCCAATTGCAAATAATAGAATGGGAAATTTTGGGGTCTGGTTTTCTCAGAATCGGGACGTTGGGGGATAAATCCAATCAGGTATGTGGTATCTGGAGGTTGGACGAGAAGAGCTAGAACCACCAGGAGCAGGTTGAGAAGTAGCCCGAGTTTGAAGAGATGGATTAGCTCGGTGGGTAAGGGAGATTCGGGGGGGAGTTTTCTTGGCAGGAGGAAGTTTAGAGGAAGAACCCTGGCCCTCGGGGGCCGCCCTCTTCAGTGATCGAGGAATCAAGGCCTCCGTCTCCGGTACTTCAATCACCTCTTCGGGGGGAGCATGTGTAACAGATGGGGGAGGATTTGTTTCAGTGGTCGGTTTGGTAGCCTTCTCTGGTGCGGCAATTTTCTTCAGGCTAGCAGCAATCTTGGCTTTCAGCATCTTGTTTTCTGCAAGAAAGAAACATCATAGCAATTATTCAAGCATGTTAATACAAAATACGCAAACAAAGCAAGATGCTCGGTAAATACTCACCGAGGGGCATTTTTAGGGAAACACCCTTAGGACTAAGCTGGAACAAGTACAGCAGTCCGTCGTCAATCAGCTCCCCAAGGTTAAAACACTGATCGCCAAGCTTACGACGAACCGATAGATATGTTTCTCCCTCAAGTAGCCCCTTGATTGACTTGCCCTTCGGTAAGTTTTCTTTCCACTCCATGGGACAGTCCCAAGGTTGGAGTGGGCGAGCAAAGAAGAAAAATCTTTTCAAATTTTTTATGGAAGAGGGGTAATTTTTAAGAAAACCCATCCCTGTTCGGGAAGAAAAATAAAAAAGCCCGATCTCTTTTCGGTTTAATTGAAAGAAGCAATGAAAGAGTTCGGGAGTCGGGGAAAAGCCAAAAAAGGATAGGACTATGTAGAAACCCGCCAACAATCGATAACTGTTGGGGAACAACTGACTTAGAGAAATGGCAAAGTAGGAAGCAACATCTACAAAGAAAGAAGGGATAGGAAAGCGAAGTCCCCCTCGAAGTTGGTCTAAGTAGAAGGGAAAATAACCCACGGGAGGCAAGTGGGGGCGAGATCCGGGAGGGGGAACAATAATAGATGTCCCCTCTGAAATCCCCCATTTAGTTTGGATACTGGATATGTGCCGTTGCGATTTAATCCCTGATTCAAATATCTCAAACCAAGGAACGCGGGCTTTTATCAGATCCTGCTCTGTCGCAGCCTGAAGCTCCTCTCCACGAGCGTCAGGGGCTGTCGACGAGCTGGAAGTCTCCTCACTATCAGAGGAAGAAGAGTGTCGAGGAGAGGGACCCAGGATACCCTCTTCCTCGAACATGTCTATAGTCTTCGAAATATCGTCAGAAGAAGACATACTCGATGAATGGAAAGAAAATAAGTATGGAGGAAAAGATTGGTCGGACGTCTAATGCTAGCTCGGAAGCAAACTGCAGTAAAGTAAGTTAAATCCGCAAAATGAACGAGTATTTATAGTGGGGTGCCACTGGAACAGTCGTTAAATCAGCACCGTTCAAATAAAATCCCATGAACGGTTGTAGATGTGCTTTGGGAAACGAAACGTCGCGAGATTTTTGAAATTTTCAGGCGGGAAAATTAGGCGGTTAAAATATCCCGAGCATATCAGGATTTTACCCGAAGACAATAAACCAAGATTTCACTACTCTCATCTTGCTTTACTTTGGGGGGGTGATGTGATGTCATATGACATATTGATTTCTCGGGTAAAATCCATTTATGAAGACGCAAACCCTAAAATTGCCGAGCAGAAACTATACCGAAGAGATGCTTGTCGAACACAGGATACTGATCAGCATATTGTCGGGCATCCTTTGCCCTCTTCGGGATTTTGGTCAAAGAGTAGCGGAAGACCCGGTCATAATTAAAACTGATTAACCGGCTGAGATGGAACGTGCTTTAATGGGGCGGATTTCTCGGACACGCTTGGCTCCCATCAAGCCACGATCAAAGGACATCATATGGCTGATTTTCCGCGAGTTAGTTACTAAGGGCAGTCCTATAAATACCCTCAGATAACTTCATAGCGGTGGTTGGATTTTTCTGGGCAAAAAGACTCCGAAGAGAGCAAGCTTGAGTCTGTTCGGTCTGTTTTATAATCTCCACAACAGTAGTCGTGTAAGTCATTGAATAACTTTTTCTTGTGTCCAGATCATCTTGTAAATCAGTAAAATTTATAGTGGAACTTTATACTGGACTAGGTCCCGTGGTTTTCTCTCAATTCGAGGGTTTTCCACGTAAAAAATCTTGGTGTATTCCTTTTATTTTTCGTACACATTTATTTCTACCAAACACGTAAAATAACGGATCACATCAAATACCAAGCTAGATTCATTAGTAGAAACACAAAAAGTTTAAAGGAAATACTCTCAAAATATTCTCAAAATATCAAATATTCTAGCAAGAAAAGAAGTTGATTTTTGAAGGTTGTAGATCCATATTCTTTCAAGTTTAAAGAATCATCGTAAACAATCAAGTAAGTGGGTTTTTGTTATATTATGCTTTCGTTTTGATAACATAAGAATGCTTATGAAAAATACAGTCGAATATGTGAACTTTAAAAACTATGATGTCATGAAAATTCTGAATATCGGGAGATAAGTGTTATGCGAAACAACGTGCTACGTACGTGTGAGCCACCTCTTGAACCAATGGGGCAAAGTGCTATACGTATGGGAGCCACCTCTATAATCCTTATGTTATGTAGATCGATCTTTTGATAAGTATATGATATGTGTTCTAATATGATGCTTTTGGTATGACTCAAATGAGCAAAATTATGTTATGTGTATCAGTTTATGTTTTGAAATCTGTATAAGTATATGTTTTTGGCATATTCGATTGGCCCCCGCTTACTGAGTGTCAACCAGAACACTCATCCCTTGCATCCCCTCCCCAGATAAAAGTGAGACAGATACCGAAGATGCAGAACAACACAACTTTTGGGGTTGGTGATCTACCGCAATTATTTCAAGATTTTACATAATTATGCTTCCGCTAAACTCTGCTAAGATTTAAGTTATTATTTTATTTTCAGTTGTAAAACATTTATGTTTATGGAATAAATAGACTGGTTGTATTAAATTTTGTACTATGAGGCTTGTTGATTTTCAATTGTATTTGGAATCAACTCCGGTGTTATCGATCCCGGTCTCGGGGCGTGACATTTAAGTGGTATCAGAGCTAAACCATGTTCCATAATCCCGTTGGGAAAAGATTTCTGGTTGAAACAAATTAATCGGAATATGAATCTCGGATCCAATAGACCAACTGATTAAATCTAAAAAAAATCAGTTTGGGGGATCAAAATAACAATCTGAATTTAAAAAATAAAAAAAAAATCTGAAATTGGCTACTACATGTTCTATATCGCCGCCGTCGCCGCCGCTCCTTACCTGAAAGTAGACCAATCACCATGACCGCCTGAACTAGACGAAGACACTACAACAAGAATCGAACCGAACGGACTACGATTTCCCGGCCAAATCGCCGATTACAACTCGCGCAAAAAAAAAGGACTTCATTTTTTCGATGCGCCGTCTCCGACCACCGATGGTCCAATCGGGCTTATCACTGAAACCGGAACCAACTCTAGCATGAAAGCCCTCTACAATTTCCAAGTTCCAACTAACGGAAGATGTTCAATTGATCGATCGAAGTCGAGCATTGAAGAACCCTAACCCTAGCTAGCGAAATTTCATTTGATAAATTGCTCGACCATTCGAACGCCAAATCTTAATTAACTTCGTGTTTATACTCGTCATGGTATGGGCAATAAAAGCCCTCTGTCATATCTTTCTCACAAACAAAGTAACATGCTCAATTTTGAATCAAAGTTCACGCTATAGAACCCTTAAATTTCGAAAACTTTGAGCTTCGATTTCTCTCAAATTCGAACACCATTTTCTAATTAATTCTGGGTTTATGATACCCATATAATGCTCATTAAAATCCCTTGACCAATTTTGAATTTCCAGATCCGGATTGACAGAATTTTGAATCGCAATTTTTGCACCCATTAGCCTAGAAAAAACTTGAGATTTATCATTCGATTTCTCAATCACTTAAACATAAATTTTTTTCAAAATACACCAAGATTATGATATTTCATGTTCTATTTTATATAAATTTGTGGTTAATAAGAATAAACTAAACTTTTAGATATTAGTGTTATATGTTTTTTTCAAAACTTTCTTTTAGCTTATTCTCTCCACAACTTTATTTTTAAACTCATTTCTCATTGACAAATCTATATGATAACCATATTATTTCGCTTGTAAGAATGACCTTAAACTTTGCAAATTTCTTCAATATTTTTTAACTATGAACGTTTGCAAATCGACAATTTTTGTTAACATAAATTTAGAGGAGTGTAATTTATAACTGCAATATTAGCGGTGTGGAACCTTTACTTCTTTTATATAATTATAATTACAAACTGAATATTTAATTCAAAATATTACATATCTGATCCACAATACAAAAAGAAATAAACTCATGATAAATAAAATTAAATTTCCAAACGACATCACCAACATACATAAAAACACAATAAACTGCAAAATAAAATACAAAATTAAAAACATTGGGGTTTCTTCAGACATGTCTTGAAGCTCGCCCTCGTCCAGATGAACCACCCTTGCTTCTAGCCAAACTTTAGACTAAAAAGTTCAGTCTCAGCAGTAATTACTGAAACCAAACACTAAATGATAACAAAGAAGATTTTAGAGGTGTGATTTTTCAACTCAGCCTCAAGCCATTATTTATAATAAAATTGAGGCTTGGATTGATGAATGACTCGATGTGGGAGAATTACTTTTGGACCAAAATTACAAATGTGTGAATTTGTAGGACATGGCTGGACGACCACCCCGTAACAACCGCAACCCACAATATGCATTTCCACGCAATAATGACAATGAAGCTGGAGGAAGTCAAGATCCACCACAATCTCCAAAAACGGGTTTAAGTCGTGAAGACTTCATGGCCATAGCTACCATAGTAGCCACTACTCTTCAGGGGATTATTAACCCAACTGCTAATCAGGCACAACCACAGTCTCAGCCTCAGCCGCATGGGATAAAATATCATTATGAGTCTCTTCGCAAGAATCGAATGTCAACATTCGATGGTAACTCAAAACCAGAAGTGGCTCAGCACTGGCTGAAAGAAATAGAGAAACATCATAGACTACGGGAAGTGCCTCCAGAAATCAAAGTGGAAGTTACATCGCCATTTCTTGTTGACGATGCAAATAAGTGGTGGGATAGTATGTCACCCTCGATGGAACTGACCGGACCAATCACTTGGCAAAGGTTCCGTGGTGCATTTCTAAAACAATACTTCCCAGCAGCCATTAAACTCCAAAAGTTGGAGGAATTTGATAACCTGACACAAACTCCAGGAATGTCAGTGGTAGAGTATTCCTCAAAATTCCATTCTCTTGGGACTTACGCCCCAACCATTATGGCAGATGATGACTTAAACCTACACCATTTCAAGAAGGGTCTGAACAGTCGGATCCAATCAGCATTAGCAGTGTTGGAAACTATCAACTTTGAGGATGTGATGGGAGCAGCCATCAAGGCCGAGTCTGACATACATCGTCGAGAAGAAGAGTTCAAGCGCAAACGACCTCTCCCTCATCAGTCCTCTAACAACGGCCAGAAGTTCAAACAGCCAAATCAGTTCCATAATCAACAAACGGGATCTACATCTACCCCAAACAACAAAGAATTCCCAAAGTGCCCAATCTGTAATCTTGCACATACTGGGGAATGTCGTAGACAAAGTGGTGCTTGCTTCCGATGTGGGAAGTTTTGACATAGAATTGCTAATTGCCCTGAGACTGAGAAGAAGGGGACTGGAGCAGGCAATGGCATCCCTCCAAACAAACCCAATGCCTGGGTGTTCGCCATGACACAGAATGAGGCGAATAATGCCAATGACGTTGTGGCAGGTACTGTCTTAATCAACAAATTTCCTGCTTATGTGCTGTTTGATTGTGGTGCTACGCACTCGTTATATCTAAGAGGTTCGCTAAGAAGTTAAAATTTATTCCTGACATACTTAGTGAACCATATAGAGTAGCAACTCCTGCTAACAAAACCTTGGAAACACATTGTATTCATCGAGGTTGCAACATTCACATAAGTGACAAAAAGTTCAACACCGATATGATTCAACTCAACATGGTGGAGTTTGATGCTATCCTAGGAAAGGATTGGTTATCTAAACACCACACCTTAGTTGACTGCCATAATAAGAAAGTCAAACTACGAGCACCAGACCAAGAAGAAATCTTATATTATGGCAATACAAAAGAGCGCAAAGTTCTTTTATCTGCTTCTCAAACTTGGAAAGCCATGAAAAGCGGTGAGAGAATTACCTAGCCATGATAAACAAAGTCACGGAAGGAGCTGAACTCAGACTAGAAGATATTCCGGTAGCACAAGAATTTTCGGATGTTTTTCCAGATGATCTCCCCGGATTAGTCCCAGATCGTGAAATAGAGTTTGAGATTAACTTGGTGCCAGGCGCTGCATCCATTTCGAAGGCACCATATCGAATGGCTCTAGCTGAATTGAAAGAGCTAAAAGAACAACTGCAAGAACTCTTGGACAAGAAGAACATCAGACCAAGTACATCTCCATGGGGAGCTCCAGTACTATTTGTAAAGAAGAAAGACGAGAGTATGAGATTGTGTATCGATTACAGAGAATTAAATAAGATCACAATAAAAAATAGATATCCTCTCCCAAGGATAGATGACATAGTCGATCAACTCAAGGGAGCTAAAGACTTTTCTAAACTTGATCTAAGATCGGGCTATCGTCAGCTCAAGATTAAGGCATGAGATATTTCGAAGACTGCCTTCCGAACAAGATATGGGTATTACGAGTTCACAGTGATGCCATTTGGTTTAACGAATGCTCCAGTCGCATTCATGGACTTGATGAATCGAGTATTCAATCCATTCCTGGACAAGTTCGTGGTAGTGTTCATCGATGACATTCTGGTCTATTCCTCGAGTAAAGAGAAACACGAGGAACATCTTCGTCTTACTCTACAGACCTTAAGAGAGAAAGAACTCTTTGCCAAGTTCAAGAAATGCGAATTTTGGCTAGACAACGTTGCATTCTTAGGGCATATCATCTCTGAAGCAGGCGTGTCCGTAGATCCTAAGAAAGTGGAAGCGATTATGGACTTGCCAAGACCAAAGATTGTTACGGAAATTCGAAGTTTCTTAGGGCTAGCTGGCTATTATCGAAAATTTGTTGAATGATTTTCCTCGATAGCCATACCCCTTACAAAACTCACACAAAAGAACTCCAAATTCATATGGAGTAAGGAGTCTGAGGAGAGTTTCGAGACTTTAAAGAAGAAGCTTGCATCTACACCTGTATTGGTATTGCCAACTGAGAATATGGGTTTTACCATCTACAGCGATGCATCAAAATAAGGTCTAGGATGTGTGCTCATGCAAGAAGGAAGAGTGATTGCCTATGCATCAAGGCAACTCAAACCGTATGAACAAAACTACCTTACGCATGACCTTGAGTTAGCAGCCGTAGCTTTTGCCTTGAAAATATGGAGGCATTACCTTTACGGTGCCAAGTGTGAAATTTTCACGGATCATCAGAATCTCAAGTATTTGTTCACCCAGAAGGAATTAAATATGAGGCAAAGACGATAGATAGAACTATTGAAGGACTATGACCTTACGATAAGCTACCATCCAGGGAAAGCAAATAAAGTCGCAGACGCACTAAGTCGGAAGGGCACAGGGAAGATGATTTTAGCATCCCTTTCAGCTTATCCCTGCCTCCGAGAAACGATAAAGTTAGACCAAAGTCAGGATCCCAGCCTAACTAAACTGAAAGAACAAGTTAAGGAAGGAAAATTACCCGATTTCACAACAGACAATGATGGAACTTTATGGATGAAAAGAAGGTTATGCGTACCAAACGTGAAGGACCTTAGACGAAAAGTGATGATTACAGCACATAAATCAAAGTTCTCCATCTATCCTGGAAGCACAAAGATGTACAAAGACCTCAAAGAAAGCTTCTGGTGGAATGGAATGAAGAAAGACGTTGCTGAATTTGTCGCTAGATGCTTAGTTTGTCAGCAAATTAAAGCTGAACATCAAAGACCAGGAGGATTACTTCAACATCTTGAAATTCCGGAATGGAAGTGGGAACATATCTCCATGGGCTTTGTAGTAGGATTGCCAAAGTCTCGACAAAGTCATGGCGGTATATGGGTAATTGTGGATAGACTCACAAAATCTGCACATTTCCTCCTAGTCCGTATGAATTATAACTTGGATAAACTAGTGACCCTATACATGGATAATATTGTGCGACTTCATGGAGTCCCGATAAGTATTGTATCCGATAGAGATCCCTGATTCGTGTCACGCTTCTGGAATAGTTTTCAACAAGCTATGAGAACTAAGGTAACTCTTAGCACGACCGATCACCCACAAACCGATGGCCAAACAGAGAGGACAATCCAAACCCTCGAGGATATGTTAAGAGCTTGTACCATAGATTTCAGTGCAAATTGGAGTGAGCTCTTGCCTCTGATCGAGTTCGCCTACAACAATAGTTATCATATCAGAATTGGAATGGCACCATACGAAGCACTCTATGGGCGAAAATGTCGATCACCGTTATATTGTGATGAAATTGGAGAGAAAGCTATCACCGGACCTGAGCTTGTACAGACCACAATCGACAAAGTCACAATCATTAGAGATAGGCTCAAGGCAGCTCAAAACCGACAGAAAAGTTGTGCTGATATGAAAATAAGACTGTTAGAATTCGAGACTGGCGACAAGGTTCATGTAAAGGTCTCACCAATGAAGGAGTCATCCGATTTGACAAAGCAGGGAAGCTAAGACCAAGATATGTTGGACCATTTGAAATCCTAGAGAAAGTGGAAATTCTAGCTTATAGAATAGCACTTTCTCCAAGCCTCTCAAGAATTCATAATGTATTTCACGTATCACAGTTAAGAAAGTACATTGCTGATCCAAATCATGTACTCGAAGCAGAACCTTTAGTAGATCAAGGAAACTTGAACGAAACCCTGAAGTAAGAAGAAATTCCGATCCGAATCATAGACTCAAAGTATCAAGTACTGAGACGAAGGACCATTCCGTATATCAAAGTTCAATGGTCGAACCATAGAGAGATGCCACACTGGAACCAGAAGAGAAAATGCGAGAAAAAATCCTATCTATTCCAAGATCAAGCTGCTTCAAGTTTCGAGGACGAAACTCCTCATAAGGAGGGAAGAATATGATGATCACCACTTGCAACCACTTGCAACTACTTGCAACCACCTTACCACAACATGATACATTGAATTTAGGTACCAAGAATTGAATTAAATTATCCTTAAATACATCATTGCTTACATAATATTAAGTTGATGTCATTGATTATATAATATTAACTTGATGTCACTGATTACATAATATTAACTTGATGTCATTGCTTACATATTTTCTTGAAAAACTTCTATAAATACCAAGCTAGATTCATTAGTAGAAACACAAAAAGTTTAAAGGAAATACTCTCAAAATACTCTCAAAATATCAAATTTTCTAGCAAGAAAAGAAGTTGATTTTTGAAGGTTGTAGATCCATACTCGTTCAAGTTTAAAGAATCATCGTAAACAATCAAGTAAGTGGGCTTTTGTTATATTATGCTTTCGTTTTGATAACATAAGAATGCTTATGAAAAACACAGTCGAATATGTGAACTATTTTAAAAACTATGATGGCATGAAAAATTCTGAATATCGGGAGATAAGTGCTATGCGAAACAACGTGCTACGTACGTGTGAGCCACCTCTTGAACCAATGGGGCAAAGTGCTATACGTACGGGAGCCACCTCTATAATCCTTATGTTATGTAGATCGATCTTTTGATAAGTATATGATATGTGTTCTAATATGATGCTTTTGGTATGACTCAAGGGAGCAAAATTCTGTTATGTGTATCAGTTTATGTTTTGAAATCTGTATAAGTATATGTTTTTGGCATATTCGATTGACCCCCGCTTACTGAGTGCCAACCAGAACACTCATCCCTTACATCCCCTCCCCAGATAAAAGTGAGACAGATACCGAAGATGCAGAACAACACAACTTTTGGGGTTGGTGATCTACCGCAATTATTTCAAGATTTTACATAATTATGCTTCCGCTAAACTCTGTTAAGATTTAAGTTATTATTTTATTTTCAGTTGTAAAACATTTATGTTTATGGAATAAATAGACTGGTTGTATTAAATTTTGTACTATGAAGCTTGTTGATTTTCAATTGTATTTGGAATCAACGCCGGTGTTATCGATCCCGGTCTCGGGGCGTGACAGAAACTATGTCGAAGTCATTCTATATTGTATCTAATCTACAATTAGATTGAGCGGGAGAGAACTAAAGGAATTTTGAGACTAATCTTATTGATCTGGAAGGCCAACGACTCAGATCTACAGATATATCAACTCGTTATGGATTAAATATACTTCCGCTTACGTATATATTGATTCTTGGTGATTTAATATTAATCCTGGGTTTTAAAAATGATTTAATGTAGAAGATGATATAAATAGCAATACAAAAAATAATGGGATCCTTAAATAGTTTGGGTAAAACCCTAAATTTAATATCCAACAAGAACTCCAAGAAACACTAGGGATCGATTCAAACATTAAAAATGGATCCATTCAATCGGTTAAAAACAACTTTCAACATATAATTATTGGAAATGTTATTGTCAGAGCAATTGTTATTGTTGTTAAAATAATTTTCATGTTAAATTCATAAAAATTACTCCGACAACATTAATAATTATCCACATAATATTATGAAACTATAATTATACTTATATGTAATTGTAAACGAAATTAATTACTTTTTTAATGAGTAATCAATTAACTGACAATGATGTGAAAAGAGTCGCACACAAGTGTCCAACCTGTGAAGTCAAACTCTCGAACAAGACGTGTGTGTTTTATATTGAATTTTTGCAATGATTAAGTATTATTTATTATATTATTATTATTATTATTATTACAATCAGAGTTGATTAAGTTAATGTTAAATCTGTAGCATAGGAATATGTGCATGTGCCTATTAATTCGGATCTACCATCATTTCAAAATGAGTATGTCTGTCGTTTTATGAGGACCTTCTTAGCTATTACATAGGGCACCATCCCATGGGGTAGATCCCACCACATATTAAGAATATCCATAGGAATATTCTCAATGTATGATGGATCTACCCATGGAGTGGTGTCTCATGGGATAGGTAGGACAAAAGGCGTTTTATGACTACCCCAATCAATTTTTTGAATATTAGATGTCGTATAGCACGTTGTGCGTATATAAATTAAATATTTTATAAAGAAATGCATTTTTAGATATAAATGTTGCTTATGTAAATGTAAAATTCATGAAATCAACATATAATTAGCTATTTTGGGTAGAATGCTATTTTGGGTCGAGGCATTCGAAGAAGCTTTGAAAGATCTAAAAGGATAAGAAATTACTAGTAGAGAAAGTGAAAGCGAAATCTAAAGATAAGGGGGAATTTGATTTTAAATAGCTTAACTAGCTTACAACGACTGAGGAATGAAAAAGCCAGAAACTTGTCCAATGCCTGACAAAGTTAAGAGGGTTTGAATTGTTACTCTTTATTGCTAACTTTGCTCAGGATAACGGGGCCTTACTTATTTCGGGAGGATGAGCTATGTTGGGGTGTAACCAAAAACTTTTAATTTGGTGGGCTAAAATTTATTTGAAATGCATGTATAAACATATAAAGACAATATGTAAAATATTATATTAACTTGAAACAGAAAAATAAAAAGCATTGAAACTGTACAATAAAAATATACTAAAATATTTTTTACGTCATAGTCTCCAATTCTTTAAAAACTTGTCGATGATGAATTTAGTATCAAATCATGATATTTGTTAGAAATTCATTTTCTATTTTATTGCAAGTAGTGTTTTTGATGAGTGTCATCCCATAAAAATCTCGCTAAATGATTGCTGTAATAAGTGTAATTGCAAGAAGTAAAAAAAATGTTCTTTTTTGTTCTTGCAAATGTCTAGCCGTGATTTATGTTTGCAAATTTTTCAAGCTTTGAATTATTGAGTTCTTTTACTTTGTAACCTTATATCGTTATTCATTTAATAATCTACTCATATATTAAGGTTTGAACTGAAAAAATATTGTTTATTGTACATATATTAATAACTGGGCAGCAAAAAAAACTAGTGGGCTACAGCCCACCTCTGCTCCTTAAATGATACACTCAGTAGCAATGGGTCCCCTCTTTCCTCGATTTTGAACTTCTGATAATGCCTTATCATGTATATGCTTATTTTTCCTTTCTAGTTGACACGAAACCGACCGATCTAGCCATGAGCAGGTTGAAGAGAGCTCTAACAGACATCGGAGGACTGAACTTTACTGTTAGGCATAAAAAGAAATCAGCTAGTAATCTTATTCTGTTGTAGTAGAAGTATAAAAATTGGCGTTCACCTCAGCCCATCGGAGGTATATGAAATTATGTTGCCATGTATATTGAATGTAATGTGAGACCTAATATTTATACTATTTACTAGAAATTTTAATATGTAATTTTAAGTTAAGATTTATAAGTTAAAGTTTACAAATATCCCAAATTTACTTATAAGAATTAGATTGATTATACTTGCTAAACAAGATATAAATTCATGGCCACAAATATTATGGAAGATGGAAAGATGAGAGCATATTGGAAAAGAAGATTAAATTCGTTTTTGAAATCCAAATCCTATCATTCCTTAAAGGATTTGAGTTAACTATCAAAATCCGATTTTGATAGTTAGCTATCAAAACCTCCTTCGGCTCCAGTCTTTCCCCTCCCCTCCCTCGTGAAGGTATATTCCCCAACCTCAACCCTTCTGAATTTCCCAGTCATATATTTATCCCAAATTCAAAATTTTGCAAAAAGAAGTTGTCTAGTGAAGAGATTAACGACAGAGACAAGAATAAAAATAAGGAGTGGTTTTCTTTCATCCAAGAAATAAATTCGGGGGAGGGGATAATATTTCTTTGGTGAAGGAGGCAAAGGTTAGCAGGAAACTTCTCAACAAGAGAAGGTGCCCACTGGTACCAAAACAAGCTTTTAGTAATTCGATATCGGATAGTCAAAATCATTGACCGAAATCGCGCAATATATGAGAATGACGTTGAAACTGAAGCTAAAGAAATCTGGGAGATCGGGAGAAAGTTAGGAGTGAATGGTAAAGGGAAAGACTCCGATATCGTCAAGAGGCTAATCGGCATGGAAACGAGGGATATAGATGAAGCTTCAAAAAGGAATGAAAAATCTACGTAGCTTGGTGAGTTAAAATTTGTTCTCTAATCCGAAGTTCAATGTTAGAGGGTTGAGGGATAGGTATGTTTAAGTTAACCTATCAAATTTATGCATTGAATTGTTCATCGTCATTGTTCTTTTTAGATTTTCAATAAAGAGTTTTAATATTGATTGAGTAGTGGCTTGGTTAAGGATGTAAGTTTATGTTTCACTTTCTCGTTGGGTACTTCTAGTGCTCTTGTAATAATATTTTTGTTTATCCAAAAAAAATAAAATATCAAAATCCTTTGTAAACTAATCCCTCCAGTTCCGAATTCCATTCCACCAAACACGTAAAATGATATTTGAAATCCAAATTCGGTGTTACCAAACATACTCTTGATCTGCAACATTTTCACATTATTCGCATGACTGTCGACCCTCTCAAGTAGGTGCAAGTGTTTGGTCGGCTGTGGTGTTGATTATTCATGTATATGACAATCTTTTATATACAATTATATTAGTTTAAAGTTAAGAATTGGGTTTTTTTGTTTGAGTTTTAAGTTAATATTTAGGATTGTGATACATATCGCAATCTAATACACATGCTGAAATGCTACCTTTAGCTAGGTAGCATTAAAGGAACCCAAGCAAATTTAATTTTATTTAAAATAATTAACGCCTAAATATTAAGGTATTTTGAAAGAAATCAGTTTAAAATCAAAGTTTTTATATTACTTTAGAAAATAAAATAAAACATTTTAAAATCAAAGATTTTTTAAAAAAATTAAAAACAAATTAGTGATCTCTCTAGACCCGACCAGGGGTCATAAACGGCCCTGAACTGGCCCAAAACCGGCCCGTGGCCAACTGTTCGATGGATCGGACCAGTATCTGGCCCGTCTATAAGAGGTCTGGTAAATGTCATAATTTTTGAATCATTGGACCGGCGGTTCACAGATTTATTAATTTTTTTACATTATTAAATATAAAACTTATGTTATGGAGTAGATTTGAAATCGTGATTTTCAACTTGAATAATTAACTTCAACCACTAAGCTATAAGAGTACTGTGATTCAAAAAGAGTGTTATTATTTATATATATTAATAAAACAAATATATCTTACATTTTTGATTATTTGAGCTTGAATTTATTTCACTTATTTTGTGATTAACCGTCAAACATGTAGTTCTGAATCATGATCAGATCTAGTTCTCATAAGCACAGTTTCACAACTTTTATTTTATTGAACATAAATGAATGAATAAAAGAAATCATAAGACTCAATAGCAAGACTGCTCATTTTCTTCACCTGGGATTGCCTTGCTGGAATCACGGGTATTCTGGTATATCAAAAAATGAAAAATAAGTCTCATCCGTTGAAATCATACCAAACAAAACATATTTTATCATAATATACGAGTTAGTGACAATTTATCCCAACATGATATCGTTTATAGATATTTTACTCATGTGGTTTGTAAATAGTTTACACCCATTTAGTTTGAAAATAGATAGCTGACTCCATGTGAATTCAAAATAGACAAATTGCTCTATGTGATTTACAAAACATATCACACTGCCCCTTACATGAATGAGTGTTTTCACATATTCACAAACTACATTTGATAAACTGTCTATTTTCAAAACACAGTGAGGTAAATCGCATATTTGGAACATCACTGTGGGTAAATTGCATATTTTCAGACCCAAGAGTATAAACTGTTTATTTAGAAAGTCCTTGCCCAAAAAAAACCCCCAAAAATATTGTACATCTTTAACTTTAATTTTATATCGGGCTTAGATAATTGCATGAGCCCAGTTACAACCACCTATGGGCTTGGTTCATGCAAACCATTGGGGCCCGTTTAATCTGACCATTTTCCCTGAAGCAAGTAAATTGCAGATGGACATTGCTCTTTTCTCACCTTCCTCGCATTTTGCCGATCCCGACGGGGATGGCTCCGACGGCGGTTTCTCATCTTTCCAAATCATAATTTGCCTCGCAATTGTAAATATTTATATTTTCACACCCTTTACTTGCAAATGTTTTTGGCTTTCTACTAGTGTTTTTACCTGCAGAAGAGGGAAGCGTTGAGAGCAATCAGAACGTCGTGGAGAGAAGGAACCAATTTCCGGGAATGGTCTCTGAGTTATTTATTTATCTTTGTTTGTCTTACTCGTTTGCACATTTGAGTTTGATAAAGATTTCCTTTCTTCACTTTCTTTTATGAAAAAGCTTATATTTGCCAAAGGCTAAACGGTGAATTTGATTTTGATGTTGTAATGTTAGAATGATAAGTTATTATTTGCTTTTGATTTATTTCTTTCTATGAGATAGATAGATCATTGATTGCGGAAGGATGATTCTGGTAGATTTATATTGTACCTATGTCTTGGAGTGTGACGAAAGAGCCAAACATCGTGCTACTTTATTACTGATAGCAAACTGTGCATTAGTTGGGCTGCATATGTATAGTAGATATGGTATGTTTCGGTAGGAGGAACATGTATCCATAATGTTCATTACCGGAGCACTTCAAACAATGTCTTTTTGGAGGCAAAATTTGATTTTATCATTGTTTGTAGGCTTTATTCCATTGCTTTCTTATAGGGCTGACTGACATAATTATTATGATTTATGTGAATTATACCCTTTAAGCTTTTCTCTAGTTTGGCATGCATGCAGGAATTGCTTATCCGGGAATATTCTTTTCACCAATTAAATGCTAATCTACTCTGGCCTGGCACATTTGCGTTTATCGAATGGCTGGTTCATCATAGCTCATGGATGGATGGAGATGGACAAAAAGTAATTGAATTGGGAAGGTGTTCTGTCCCTTTGTATATTACTCTTTGTGAGAACTTGCATCTCTTTTCAAGTTTTCTCCTTTTACAAGGTTAAAATTATTGTTTAATTTGAATATTCATTTTCATATATGGATGAGATGAAATTTTTCGAAGATTAAATGTCTGTAATAGCTACGGATCTGTTTAGGTGTTTGTTGATGTATAGCAATCTTGAGTTTATTGCAGTGGAACTGGAGCTTTGGCCATCTTTTTGAAAAAATCATTTCAACTAGACTCAACAACTTCAGAGTATGATATACTGAAATTGAAGAGAACATAGCACATAATTGCTAGACAAATGGGGTTATTCCCGCCCTTCCTCATGTAAGACGTAAGTTCATATGCATTATGCTGTGTGATGCTGAAATTTATAATAGCATAACTGCTTTGATGAGATGGGAAATAATTGACAAATCCATGTATTGTTTTCAGGTTCTTTGGGAGAAGTGTTTCCAATTTCATCCAAAATGGGACCTGATCATAGCAAGTTATTTTATTGTGTAAGTGCAGACTTTAGTATAGGTTACTAAAAAATGGGAAAAATTTGTTACTGCATTCATGAAGGATCATTCTTCTTGTTTTCTTCTCCCTTGAAGAAGCTAACCTATTCTCAACATTTGCTTTCCTTACCCTTTGCTCGCATATTGCAGACGTGAAGCAATATCCAAACCTTATGAAGTCCTTCATGAATGAAGCTACCCACTATAAGGTTTGGATATTGAGAAGTTGAAAGAGTGGGTAGCTTCCTTTTTCTTTCTACAGTCAATTTCACTGCAACAATCGGTACACTTAACTTGCTCATTTTGTCTAATATCTTGAGAAGATGCTTGCCTTCTTCCCCTACCTGCATTTTTAATCAGTTGGAGGCGCAGAACAGGGAAAGAGGATGAATCTCCGTTCTTACCTGCTGTGAAAAAGCTGGTCTTGCAGTCGATCATCTGGGGTCTCGTGTGTATTGCTACACGGAAAGGAACAACAGCCAATCATGTTTGGTCTCGTGTGGCAATCTTGATTATTGTTTGATTCATGTTTTGGCTTGTACTTTAATCAAATGTTCTACTCAAATACCCTACAAAATTTTTATCGGAAAACAAAGAATTTTGAAAAAAAAAAAACTAAATTAATGGACAATATAGGGAGTTCTTGGTAGTTTTTTCGATTAAAAAATTGCTTAAATCTATGTTGTTTGGCAATTCTCTAATATTTAAACTTGTTAATACCATTGGACTGGAATACTGGATCCAATCCCGTCCTACAAATCATGGGCTGGAATCCCGTACTACAAATCATGGACCGGATTCCCTGGGCCATCATTAACAAGGCTCGCTCAGCTCCCACATTCTACAATATAGAAACCAATGTCATCTTTATATACTGTTCTCTCCACACCGCTGCTTGTCCCTTCGGGGACATCCGATAAAATTGGAACGATACAGAGAAGATTAGCATGGCCCCTGTGCAAGGATGACACGCATAAATCGAGAAATGGTCCAAATTTTTTTTCCCCGCCCTAGTTTCTTTAAAATTAACTACACTACTTGTAGAATAAGAGGCTCAACAGGTATGCTTTCACTGGTTTAAAGTTAATTGATAGTGGCTCAAAACAATTTTCTGAGTGGGAGAAGGGAAATTTCCTGAATACATAAAAACAGATATTCTCATATCCATTATATTTGCTCCGATATTATAGGCATGATAATGAAAATTGGAACTTAAAAAGTTTAATTTGCCTTTCATGGATCTGTATTTAATTTAAAATTTGTTAAAAACGCTGGCAGCAAAGCTGTGCTCTTAACCCAACAGGGTTATTTTTATGGAGTGAACATCTGCATATAATCACGAAGGTATTCTTGGAGATGCATTGGATATTTTAAGATAGTGTGATACCCTTGTAATGTTTCATCACGGCTGGAAGATGCTAATGTCTCCATTGCAGCTCGTGATGGTTTATTGGGGCTATCCAGAGGTTTCTTGCTGAATGCATTAAAGGCTTAACCAAACAGCAGATTCATCTATTTACATTCAAATTGCCTTGAATTCAGTTGCAGCTATCCCTTTTGCTGTCCCTTTATTTTCTTCTGTTTTGATGGGGTTGTTCGTACTTCGTAGCAGCTATCACTGTTGATTATGCTTCCCTTTGATGGCATCATTTCCTCTGTTCAAGAACATGGCCAGTTATCAGTTCTTGATATATAACCACATGTTACGTACAAGTGCCGAAGTTTTAACTTTCGTTTCAAGTACTGCGGCATCATAAAGCTTACTACATCGACGTCTAAATGCGGCAGGAGATAAAGACGCTACAAATCTTTGAGGAGAACAGCAAGAAACAAGATTGAAGCTGTAGACATATTGCCTTGAATTCTTTGGCCATGTTTTACTTGCAGTCAGCATGTGAGCATTCATGTTTTCAAAAATCTGTCTGGGGCTCTGTATTTTGCGAAATAATCAGCTGAAATGGCTATAGGTAGCTATAAATATACTTGTAATTTTGATAATGTCCTTTGCAGTATGTGTGCGATTTGCTAATTTATCTGAACAAATTTTTGTTCCAATAATAAGTTGACCATACAAAGCATCGAGGCTGTGTGTGCGTGTTCCAGAATTTGTGTTTAGTTGACTCCTAACTGGCTAACCAAATTCAAAACTGTTGACAATTTGCATTGTCATGACTGCAATAAAATACACACTATTGTCAAGGATATTAGGTATATATTATATATGGTAATTAGCAGATTTGATAGAATTGTAGGGACTTAGGCTGATTCTTATATAAGTAATCTTATAATTATACAATAGACTAAGTGCTCCATTGAAAGGGCATGGAGTTGGGACATTCAGATTTATTAACATGATATCAGAGCCCTATCAAAAACTAAATTTTGTAGGGTTTCCAGAATGCGATCGGACTTCTGGCCCCAGCCTTTGTCGCCTTCTTTGCAGGTGGCAGCAACAGCGCTAGGGGCAGACGATTTTCCATTTTTGCGATATTTTTTTTTTGGGTTTTCATCATCGGATTTCTGTACTATTGTGAGTCGCACACTTTAGGGTTTCGCGTTTCGGACGCGCTACGATTCTGAGCGACAATTGTGTCGCGATTTCTGGTTTCGGGCACGCGGTGGCTATGTTTCTGGGTGCTGTTGCGGCTAGGATTTGTGCAGCGCTAGGGCTTTACTGCATATGGGTTTTGGGATTTGAGGCTTTACAATATGTTTTTTCGCGATCTGGGGTGGTTTCGCACACTGGGTGTCTTCTTTGTCTTTTCTTCCGGATGCGGATTCTTCATTTTGTGGATTCTGCTCGATTTGGGGACCTGGGAGACCACACCTCTTCTTATTTGTGAGGTGATCAATATTTTTGCCGCGAAGTTTATGGCGTCATTACACGGTTGTAATGCGTTTGAACCTTGCACGATTATAGTGTGTTTGAGCCTTGCACAGTAGTTGTGTTTTTAAGCCTTGCACGGTAGTTGTGTGTTTATACTTTTGTCGTGGCGCGAGAAGTATTTTGCACAACTGTTTGCAACAGTTATGCCTGATTGTGGTGTTGATTCTTTTGTGACAGATAATTTGGATTGACAAATTGATGTTTTTGATCGGTCAGCATCAATTTGATGGGGGATGTCAAGTTTAAAATAAATATATATAATAATATTTGATTTGATATGATATTATTTAATTCGTAATATAAATGGTAATTAGAAAATTTGACATAATCTTAGGGATTCTTAGGCTGATTCGTAGACATATAATCTTATACTATATATATAATAGACTAAGCATGGAGTTGGGAGATTGCAGTTTCAGATTTATGACAACTATACATAAGTTACATTGTTCATAAAGAGATTTATCCATTTTAACATTCCAAATTATACATATCCAGAATCCAAGTCATAGATCGGCCTTAAGTCTGAAATTTGGCATTATAAATCTCACTCTTCATCCTCCTCATCTTCATCCTCCTATACAAAAGCAGACAATGTATGGAAGAAAATAGCAGATTAGTACAATATATCAACCATATGTTGAGCCTTTAATCATGTTACTTTGGAAATATCATAATCCCATCAGTCCAAAACTTTATGAGCGATATTACATACATGTTCACTCTCGTCATCATCGTCGTGAACTTCTGACCCAGACCTCTCAGATCCTTCGTCACCCTGATCAGCAGAGCTCTCCTGCCAATTATATGAAGGCAAAAAATTTAAGCATCAGATAAAAAAGTCCTAGTACAAATGATATATCCAATGGAAGAGAATAAAACACACCTGCTTTTTGTTGTAGGTATTCATTAGTTTTTCATATTCGCCCTTCTTCTTCGCGGCTTTTGCTTCATAAGGAGCTTTTTCCTAAGAATATATTTGATAAAAAGTAAAATTACAGCTTCATAAAACCAACTTGTCATTTGTCAACATGCCAGATATATCAACACAAAAATCACCACTTCAGGTTCATCATTTTGAATACTCATTTTAAAGTTCATTGCATGATGAAGATATAAATGATAAATCTATTTGTCTGAGACATACATAATTCCCCCAAAACAAAATGCTTCTCAAACATTCTCGAATCGTATGAATACTGAGATTTATTTCGGGCATATAAGATCATGCAACAAACAGAGTTTCTAGCACTTACAGCTGCACTCATCGATTTCCACTTCTCCCCACCAGCTTTCCCGACCTAGAAATACAACAAGGCAAAATCCATCAAAAACACAATCTGCAAAAAACCCACGTGCAAAAATAGGAGAATAGACCACATACAGCTGAGACAGCCTTGACATTAGGATTTTCCTTTTTGAAAGTCTTTCTGAACTCCTCACTGCAATAAAACAATTGAATAACCAACCATATAGCCCCACGTAAAATAGAAAATCTGAAAAATGGAATATTATGATGCCGGTGCCATCCACTGCACGAAAAATAAGGAATAATGGTGGTTCGTACAGGAACACAAAGAAAGCACTAGGGGGCCTCTTGGGCTTGTTGGGGTCTTGCTTGGCCTTCTTAGCCTTCGGTTTACTTGGCTTCGCAGCAACCTTCCTTTTCCCAACCTTTCTGAGACAAACAAAGATGTGTGCTATGAATGAAAAAAGTTTCTATATTACAATATAGAATTAGGTTACAATCTTGGCAGCGTTGAAAATATCAAATCAAGGCCAACCTATCGTCAACCGGTTTCAATGCTTCTTTTGTGTCCTTTTTCCCAGCACCTTTACTCCTGCTGCCAGTCTTCATTTCAACAAGGTAAACACCTATATATGTACACACCTGTATACCGTGAATCACAACTAAATTTATACCTATAAGCTAGAAAACTTATGTTCAACCAGCAGCGACCATTGCATTCCATATAACAATACAAAGAACATAAACAAGTCACCACACTTTTTGGTGAAGAAAGCAAAATAAGATAAAGCCTTCTCTTATGCGCATCAACCAAGTCAACGAGCGCACACACGCACAGGAGCTTTGACAAGAAAATCTAGATGAGCAACATAAAGGTATGAATCAAAATAATTATTGTCCTATGCAACAAAAAAGTTACTTTAACTAAGAAAATGGAGAAATAAAGGGGGGAAAAGAAAAGAGAAGCACAACCCAAAATCACAAACTGAATTTCAAACTATAACATACAGATTATCTCTACCCTTTCTCATGTTTAACATACAGTACAAGAATTATCAAAGTTGTGCATAAAATTGAAGTGAAAAAAAGGAATAAATATTCCAAGAATAACCATAGTTAATACAGAATTAAGGACCTTAAAACCAAGAAAACACTACCACTAGTTCTATGTATGGAATTTTTGCTAAGAAAAACTACAAATACAGATAATTATCACAAAAGAGATAAGCATACCTAGAAGATAACAAGAGATCGGTGCTCAATGAGTCTAGAGGAGAGAATAGAAAGAATTAGAATTTTAGAATCGACGGACCAAAGTGAGAACAAATCCACTCGAGTTACCGGACAAGCCGGTTATCGTGATTTTTGAATTATTTTTTACTACTTGTTGGGCCACCGGCCAGAGTTTTCAATTATCCTTATCACCATCTTTATTTAAGTGGGTTCCAAAGAAAAAACTTCTAAACTTTGAAACATAGAAAATAGGAATGATGGGATTCGAGGTAAATTTCATTCTATATTGTCTAAGGTGTTGGAAATTCAAATTTTAAAATATAAATAAGTCGCGAGTGAAAAATTTTACGGAGAGAATGAGGTAAGCATATTGACTTAGTTGATTCACAGAGAAAATAATGTTTGGTCGTGTAACTGTGAGGTATAAAAGGTGGCCCACCAATCATCTGTATTTGGCCGAATCAACTTCAGGGCTATCATCATCCTTCGTAATTTCAAGTTTTGCCACATAGGAAAAGCACTGGGGCGACAAGCTTGGAGTCCACTTTCTTACAAAATATCCAAAGTATATTTTCTTTGACCAAGTACAAAGCCTTGCGGTGAGCGAGCCACTTCGATGCCCAACGGACCCAAATCCTTAATACTAAACTGTGTATCACGATATGATTTAACTTGTTGAATGTGATCCATATCATTCACAGCAAGTAGAACATCATCGACATAAATGAGCGCGGAAACGTAAGTGATACCTCGACGAAAAAGGAAGAGAGAATGATCAACACGTGATTGTTGGAAACCAATCATATTGAGAGCCCTCGTAAACTTGTGATACCAGTTTCGAGATGCTTGTCGTAATCCATACAATGACTTTTGTAACTTGCAAACACGTGTGTGATATCCAGAAATTAATTTTGTTAATCCCAGAGTGATTATAACGCCTATTGGATTTTAATTGGAGTAATTATGAGATAAGTACGGTGTTGAGATCCCGATGATTTTAATCCTGTATCGGGGTCGTTGGGCCCAAGTGGTTGAGATTTATTCTCATTAAGATGATAAACCTTGGATTTGTGTTGGTAGTGGGATCTGGAGTCTGTGGGGCTTTGGATTGGGTTGGTAATGAAAATAGTGGGTGGGAGATAATTATTGAACACGGATGATTTTTAATGAGTCAGGGTGCGAGTATTTGAGACTCAGGTTTATATATACCAAGTGGACTCGGTGTTCAATCATTTGGCATTTCGTTTTCTCCCTCTCCCTGGCGTTTCTCTCTTCCTCCCACTTCCCTTTCCCATCTATTTTCCCCTTGGAGCAAAAATCGAGCAAGGCTCGATCTCGGAGCGAGGTTTCTCAAAAATAATTTAGTAATCTTCTTCTCCTTGCTATTATCTTCGATTTGGTAGTAATTTTATTGTATTTGGTTAAGGATTGGGATGGGTTTGAGTTTTTGGATTTTTGGAGATTTTTGGTTGTTGTGTTTTGGATATGATTTATGGTTCCTTGTTAAGGATTTATGGTGTATTGGGTGTTGGGTGTGAATTTGGGAGTTTTTGTATGAAAAACGTCATTTTTGGCTGGAACAGGTCGAGGCGATCGATCCCTAGGGCTGGACGATCGATCGTCGCGTCGTTGGTAAAATTTTAGAAGATGATGAACAGTGCGAGCGGTCGATCGCTAAAGCCAAGAGATCGATCGGCGAGCTAGCAATCAATCGCTTGAAGCTTAGCGATCGATCGCCCAGAGGCAGTAGCAAAATGCATTGAGAGGCGATCGATTGCTGATGCTTGAATTTTGAAAAATTATTTTGTGTTGTGATTTCGACGTATGCTTTGCCCGAGTCTTTTAAATGGTTAATCATCATGCCATGTTGATGTATTTGGAGGTTGAATACGTGCTCGGGTAACATACGAGCATGGTAGATATATTATTGTCATGTGCATGAATAATATATGGTTGTTGTAAACATTATGGTATGCATTGAGGATTATGTGGTGCCGTTATTAAGCGAGCAATGATTGAGATGTTGTCGCAGTTGAGCGAACATCGGTTATGATGCCGTCGTTGTTGAGCGTGCGAGAGGTTAGAATGCCGCTATTGTTGAGCTAGCGATGAAATAGAACCGTGGAATCATTGTTTAGATATATGTGATATTTGTGATCATTAGTATATTGATTTAAACATATTGATTATGAAACCGGTAATTGAGATGGGCATAGTTAATCAATGTAATGATTAATTAATTTTGAGAATTTGATGGTTTTGGTTATTGTGAGAACAGGAACAGCATGGGAAAATCCCATATGATAACGATACTATACATATAGTATATTTTAGATTTACAGCTTTATATTCTGTAAATTATGAATTATGATATTGTTGTTATTGAAATGGTGTTATTGGTATGCTCACCCCGTGTAGGGGCTGTTTCTGTTGGGACAGGTAGAACAGGTACAACAATGGCTCTGGAGTTGAGTTCGAGCTGTTGATTAGAAATTCTTCTAGGGCTGAGGTATCAATGACGGTATTGGGTAGCATGTTTATACAGTAGATACACATTATTCATTCCATGATCGCATGTAAGCATTCGTATATGTGTATATGGATAATATAAATGTTAGATGTTTCTCTTTTCATTTATGATTGGCATGCAATTAGTTAACGAGAATTGTATTATGAATAGATAACATGTTAGTGTGTTATGAGGTGTATGTGTTTGCTAGTGGGATGGTATTGGGAATTGAACATTATGTGGATTAATGTCGAAAATTTTTATAGATGACATATATGAGGATTCCCTAATGTTATAAAAGCATGCACCGTTATTGTGATAATGCACTAATAGCGGGTTAATGTAGCGAGGGCCTTACATTAGTGGTATCAGAACAGTGGTTTGCTCTTTTGGGCTGTTGAGGGCCTATGGACGTATTGATAGAAATGAGTAGCACATATTTGATGCATGATTATAGTTGGTGTTGTGTGACACAACTATTTCACTTATGTGCATCTATGATGTGATATCATAAATGAAAGGTGTTATTGTCAACCATTGTGGTTGCAGGATCGTATGGTATACGATGGGAATGATATTGATGGAAATGATTGCACTTTATATAATAAGTACTAAGAAATATGGTCTTGTAGGAAAATCAGGGAAATAGAAGCTTGATGTACTGTCTAAGGACAGAGAATGACAGACAATGTGGTGTCGTCAATAAACGACGGTGGATGATGACTATGTATGGTTGCATTATGATTATGGGAATGCATGTATAGGTGAATGTGCACGGACATTGAGATTGCTTTGTTATTACAATACATAAATGATTAATATTGTTATTGTCCATGCAAATGTATTGCAATTATAGTGCTGCTACGGGTATATACACTAGCGATGGATCATAATATTTGTCGCGGTCTTATCAAGCGATGAATCAGGGTATTTGCCGCTGTAATCTCGTAGTGCGGGTTGCTGGTATGTCGAAACGAGGGATATCATTGAGCCGTTGATAATCCAAAGCGAGGGATATTATTGAGCCGCTGATATAACGTAGTAGGACTTGTGAATTGTTGTATTAATTGTGCATATTGAGGTCATTATATTGATGCAGGTATGTTGAGCCTGCGAGCAAAGTGTTGTACTGTGAAATAAAATACTTGCCGCTGTTACACGAAGCGAGGGGTATTGTAACATAGAGCGATGATTTATGCATGTATACGTAGCGATGGTTTATGCCGATGTATACATAGCGATGGATTATGCCGATGTATACGTAGCGATGGTTTATGCCGATGTATACGTAGCGATGGTTTATGCCGCTGTATATGTAGCGATGGTTTATGTCGTTGTATACGTAGCGATGGATCATGCCGATGTATACATAGCGATGGGTTATGCCGCTGTAAACGTAGCGATGGTTTAGGCAACTGTATATGTAACGATGATGTGATACCGATGTATACGTAGCGAGGGATTATACCGTCATTGAGCGATGAGTGTGGATTGTATACCACCGTTGGGCGATGAATATAGATGTGCAGCTATTATATTAGCGATGAGTAATATTATATTGCTATTGTGTTAGCAATGAATGTGGATGTCATGTGTTGACATATGCTGTCATGAGTTGACGAGGAATTGTGGATGTCATGTGTTGACATATACCGTCACAAGTTGACGAGGAATTGTGGATGCCATGTGTTGACATATACCATCACGAGTTGACGATTGTGGATGTCATGTGTTGACATATACCGTCACGAGTTGATGAGGAATCGTGAATATCATGTGTTGACATATACCGTCACGAGTTGACGAGGATTTGTGAATGTCCTGCGTTGACATATACCGTCACGAGTTGACGAAGATATTGTGAATGTCATGTGTTGACATATATCATCACGAGTTGACGAAGATATTGTGAATGTCATGTGTTGACATGTACCGTCACGAGTTGACGAGGATATTGTGAATGTCATGTGTTGACATGTACCGTCACGAGTTGACGAGGATATTGTGGGTGTCATGTGTTGACATGTAGGCGTCACAGGTTAACGAGACCGTTATGCCGAGCAGGTTTGCTCGATGGATAAATGTCGTGCCGTACAGGTAAGTGTACTGCAACACGTATAGTGGTAAACGTGTTACGAGTAGTGGTATCTGTGGGTATACTCGTTGAGTTGGCTACGACCAAGCGACTTGTAGTGTATATAGTTGTCGAGGGAACTACATACATATGTCGATGGGGTGTATGATGGACGTGGTCGCACATACACATGAGAATGTGAAATAGATCCTAACGGGTTAGGATTGAATTGTGATTGAGTAAGGACATTGATATGTCTCTTGTATATCAGTATTAGAGAAATTTTGGATGATGATCCACTACTCAAAATGATGGTGCGGTATTGTATACCGGGATTGAACGCATGATGCGTCAGTAGGTTCTGTATAAACCTGAGATGATTTATTGTTGCAGTAATTGTTGTATAAAATTTATTGGTGTGTATCTTAGGAAAGTAGCAAACAAAAATAACAAATGGCTTTGTATTAGAAATGTCGAGGCGAGATTTGGAATCTCTGTCCTTAAGACAATATTGTCCCGCTACGGTGCTAACGGTTTACTTTGGCAATTTGTCTCCCAAGATACAACGACTATGATTTGTGGTAGGAGCACTCCAAATCACAAATCCTTTAAACCACAAAGGTCTAAAAACGCTCAACCATAACAATGATGAAGACTCACAAAATTACTCAAATTTTGATCTACAAATATGATGTGAATTTCCAAAATTCCATGTCTAATTCATTCAAGGGTTGTTTCTTATATAGTATACCAAGCGGTGTCATCAAGAGACACAATTTGGAAGCATCCATCATGAAAATTTGCATCCCAACATGAATGGACACACCATTTAATTTTGAAGCAACTAATCATGAAAAAAGGCACCCCAACATGAATGGACACACCATTTAATTTGATTCAAATTTCCAACAATCCCCCACATGAATTAAATTAATGCATATATGTAATTGAGCGCTTTTAACGAACTATTATGGCATCGGGAGAGATAGCTTGTGGCTTTGAATCTTCCGTAGTAGTATTCAATCGGATTTACTTGACTTAATAGTGAACTTATAGTCTTGAACTATTTAGTCGTTGGTGTAAACCAAGACAATTGAACCCACACCATAATAATTCTAACCTTCGTATTGGTTTCTTACGGTTGTGTCCGTTTCGGCCATGGACCACGCTTGGTTTCATAAGTGTTTTTCATCTTTGAAGCGGCCACACTTCGTACTTACGTATATGATCTCCTAGAAGAGTATCCTGCTATACTCCAACATATTCTTATATGTCTTAGGAATCATTAAAGGCCTTTTGCCTATCCTCGTACCCTTTTTGCAGGCTACACCCCTTATCATAGGAATGGGTCGGAGATTAATTCTCCAAGGTGTTTATACAATCTCATAATTTAGTTGTCCCTTTTGAACCTAGATCTTGGGATCTCCAGTCAACAAGGTTGGGTATCCACTATGAGATTTTGATTATAGGGTTTTAACCCCATTCCCCTCGATAAACTTCCACATGAACTCTCGGTTAACCAATTTATATGAGGATCCGCGGTTTCACATAATCACTCATGATTATGCCACTAGAGATCATTTTATCATATAGCATTATCGCAACACATTTTAGTTGCATGCACAGGATTTTTCTCTAACAACTTATAAAGCAACTCGACCGAAGAAGCTTTATATGTTTTCCATAGAGAATTTTCCACAATAATATATCTTCAGTTTTGATAATCACATTACCTCTTTTGCATCATTTTATCCTTTTAGGATATTTCCATCATCGAATTTTAAGCGTTGTTAACGCGTTATTTCAAAATTCGAGACAAGATCAAAAACTTTAATTCACAATTCAAAATTTTTAAGCACATAAAAATTACAAGTTCAAGATTACATTTCTTGCAAACTTGAAATTTAAACACTAAGCTTAAAATTTGAAACTCGAATTATTCCTTGAGATTTCGTTCTTCAAGTGTCTTGGAAACTTCATTCCAAACATTATTCTTGATGCACACATGTCAAAATGTTTTGTCAACATTTTTTCTTTTGTTACTTGATGATTTCTAAATTGCTTCTCCAATGAGCATATCATCAATCATACATATGCTTAGGTGTGTACACATTTGCCACACTCATTAATATATTTGACAACATGATTTGTCAAACTCTTCATGTCTTTTATTTGGTTTTTATTATGACTTTACTTTGGCCTTCATTTCTAATTTAGCCAAGTACCCCCACATTTCAAATATTGTAGGAAACTCTATTTTCCTTCAATCACAAAGTTTCCATCCTTGCCTAAATGTGGTAAGTGATTGAATCCTAGAATTGTAACCCCCGCAACTTCGGGCAGTAACGAAGTGCACTGGCGTTCAAACTTCCGTGTTTCAAGTTCTAAGCGTTATAGTCTTACAAATCCAAATTCAAGTTTTTATTTCTTGAAAAAAATTTCGGATTTAAGCGTACTTGCTTACAAAAGTTGAAACTTGGATAATATTCTCAAACTCGGTTCACATTTTACAATTTAAGCGCACTAACTTAGAAAACTTGAATTCAAGTTTTTTAAAACTTGCAAATTCATGTTATAAGCGTACTAGCTTAGAAATTCAAAATGAACCAATTTGAGATATTACAACGCCTAATCAAAATTTGTGGCTTCGATTTAACACTTATGTTTTAAGCGTACAAAGCTTATAAACTCGAATTCAAGATTTTATAGTCTTGCAGATTCAAGCTTAAGCGTCAAATTCTTAGACAACACAAGTATAATCTACTCACAATTTCCCATAGCAAAACTCATTTGCTAAATTTTATTGCAATCTCATTCTTGAAGTGTTTAAACACCTCACTGGCCTCGTTTTTGCTTCATAGCAAAAAAGTCACACCAATATCATGTGCAAATATCGATAAAGTAACAAATTACTTTTCTCACATCTCTAGTTGGCACAATCTTTCCATCACAAACATCATTGTGATTAACCTTTCGGAATTTTTGTTGTCCTCTTCGATTCTCAAGCGAATCACAAGGTCTTCAAGATTCATCTATTTTCGCTTATGCTTGAGATAATTCTTGAAGTCCTTCCGTGATGGAGGCAACTTTTCAATCATGGCGGCCACTTGGAATGAGTCACTTAGAATCATTCCCTCCGCATGAATTTCGTGCATGATTACTTGCAAATCTTGCACTTGTGCTATCACAGGCTTTGTATCAACCATTTTGAAATCCAGGAATCGCCCAACGATGAATTTCTTCATGCCGGCATCCTCGGATCTATACTTTTTCTCCAAGGATTGCCACAATTCCTTGGCCGTCTTCACTAGACAATACACATTGTATAATCCATTTAGAATATAATTCTTGCACATGAAATCGCTTTGATTCCACGCATCAACCGCAACTCTCTTTTGGTTGTCGGTTTCACTCTCCATAATAGTAGGAGCATCCTCATTGAGGAATCTTGCCAACCCCAAGGTTGTCAAATAAAACAACATCTTTTGTTGCCATCGCTTGAAATCGTTCCCATTGAACTTTTCAGGCATTTCACCATGATGAACTGGAGTCGTTGTTGCACTCGACGAAGCCATTTGTTGCTAATATTGTCTTAAGATTGTTGTATAAAATTTATTGGTGTGTATCTTAGGAAAGTAGCAAGCAAAAACAACAAATGGCTTTGTATTAGAAATGTCGAGGCGAGATTTGGAATCTCTGTCCTTAAGACAATATTGCCCCGCTACGGTGCTAACGGTTTACTTTGGTAATTTATCTCCCAAGATACAACGACTATGATTTGTGATGGAATCTCTGTCCTTAAGACAATATTGCTCCGCTATGGTGCTAACGGTTTACTTTGGCAATTTGTCTCCCAAGATACAACGACTATGATTTGTGATAGGAGCACTCCAAATCACAAATCCTTTAAACCACAAAGGTCTAAAAACGCTCAACCATAACAATGATGAAGACTCACAAAATTACTCAAATTTTGATCTTCAAATATGATGTGAATTTCCAAAATTCCATGTCTAATTCATTCAAGGGTTGTTTCTTATATAGTATACCAAGTTGTGTCATCAAGAGACACAATTTGGAAGCATCCATCATGAAAATTTGCATCCCAACATGAATGGACACACCATTTAATTTTGAAGCAACTAATCATGAAAAAAGGCACCCCAACATGAATGGACACACCATTTAATTTGATTCAAATTTCCAACAATAATATAATAAGCTTGTTGAAGCCACTATACTGCTTGTTGGAACCGAGTGTGGTGGACTCGTATGATGATACATAAGAGGTTATAGTATACTCGTGTAGTCACTATGATGCCTTCGAGTTGAGGAGAGAGATACCTCGAGGGAGCTTTCAGCTCGGCTTGGTCGGGAGTACCAACAAGAGGATTAACAAGTTATTGTTACCTCTGATTGAGAATGCTTGCATTAAGGATGCAATGGTGAGGCTTAACCGGAGTTGTGGGATATAGTTAGTGTGGTAACACTATTGTATCGATTGTATCTCTTGGAGAGATTTGGAACAATACCGTTGTGGAAACAGTTGGTATCGATTGCGAGTTAATTAAGAATCAACCATGGTAAGCATCACTTGTGGTGGACTAGGTAATGACTTTGCGTTATTTGTGAGACGTACGTGAAGACGTCTCAGGGAAATGCTCGGAAATGTTAAGTACTATGGTATTAGTATGGAGCATCATTAGAATTGGTATAGTCGTGTATACGGGTTTGAGTATGATTAGTGATAGTGGCAAGGATGCACTATCCCTAACCAGTTTGTATGTATTGGTTCAGGGATACATTTCAGTATAAATGTACCCAGATTATCCGAACGGTGGTTCGAGATTGGAGAGTCATGGAGGCATGACACTTTCCTTGCAAGGGTAGAGGTATTGATATACATTTTGGGAGTCTTTGTGAGATTCGATGAGTCGGTACGCGTGTTGTTGATGTTGAGTTCACACCATTAGTCATTGGTTCGTCAACCATCATTCTCCACCGAGTGAGAATAACTGAGGATTGATAATTGTGTGTGTGAGGCTTGTGGGTATGATTGGAGATACCCAAGCCGAGTGCATTGAGTATGCATGCGGTGTGTATTTGACATCGTGGACCAAGTCGTAGAAATATCAGTGAGGTGATATCTACGTTGGAACCAGGGATGATTTTAGTATTTAGCAGTTAAGGTTGACCGACTGCTTTCGGGATGGTTAATAGCGAGGTATGTTAACATCTTTTAAGGTTGCGATGATTTGGGAGGATGACTCCATTCCAAATCCGTCCACCCACGTCTATGAGTCCCTACAAAACAACACTCTGACATAATATACATCACATGTACATATTGACAACCTAAAGAAGCTTAACTTTTAATCAGTGGTTCAGCTCGCAGCAGAATCAACTCACAAACCCGTCCACCACGTCTATGAGTCCCTACATAAACAATCACACAATATGAGTATTGATAACAACTATCACAGTTCTATATCAATAAGCAAAACATCATATGGTAAATAACCATCGTATAATCTGAATTGTGATTGTTCTGTACCATGCATCACAATATGCAAATATGTCATGACATGTCTCATCTATCATCCTGTTATAACATGACAAATATGATTTGCCTATCTCAGCTCAATATGTCAGTGGAACCTCGTCACATCTTTATATTAGCAGCACAAATCATATTTTCGTCCTCACACATTATAACAGTCCAAGCATATACTCAACCGGAGTATACCTCTCATGCCAAAGCATATGCTCAACAATATCATACATATCATGGCATCAATCTCAACAACATGCATGTATATCATCATGAATGTATACACATATGATATCATCAATCATGTAATCCAATCTCAATATCATCATCACAATAACATCAATACTCGTACGTCAACACATACCTGTTTTACGACACAAAATATACAAGTCAGGCGTCAATGTTTAAGCGCCTCGTTGTCCCGTCCCCTGTGATGATGCTATATAAATACCAACAATGTATAATGTCATAACCATGTTATGAAACAATTACTAAGAAAATACAACATTTCATAATCTGGGTCTTGCGATCAATCGGTCAATCCTAGCGATCGATCGCTCGCTCCAACAATTCACCCTAGCGATCGATCGATACAAAGCTAATGATCGATAGGTATTAAATCTGAAATTCATATAAAAGCGGCATTCGAGCGATCGATCGGTCCCTACATGAACCGCCTTACACATTCCCCTGTTTCAGCAATATACCGGTACGCCTACCGATCGATCGACCGATCGACAACAAAAATCCACTACCATGGCAATTTTCATGTCTATTTTCTTGGTGCTTCTCATACACCTCCCTTCTTAACATTAAAACTTGCTACATGCAAACTCTAGAATCATAAAAACGTGTTTCCTTCATTAAAGAACTAAATTATTTGCATGATAACAACTAGTAATTTCAACCATGAACATTTGGTACTCAATTTCACAAAACTCATAGATAACTACATAGCCAAGCTTAGAAACATAAATTACTTACCAAAGAGGTTCAATTCCAAGTAAAAGTCTAGTTTCCAAGCTGATTATCCAAGCCAAAACCAAGAAAGAAAAGCAAGAGAGCGTAAGGGTTTGAGAGAGTGTTTTGTAGAGATTAGTAAGTGTGATTTGCTGTTGTATGTGTTCCAATCTGATATTATCTATCTGTAGTAGCCAACCAAACTCACATGCACATGAAATCTCATATCAAATTCACATGCATCTTAAACTCATGTCTAGTTGATATTTAATTACATCTCCTTTTTACTCGTCGTGTCTACTTTCTACACTTGCTCCATGTAGCTTTCTATGTTAAAGCAATACATAAGTTTATGAATGTAATAAGTAGTCTCCACTCAATAACTAAGCATATACTTGTGTGTATTCATCATACTCGATTCCACCGACCTCGAATTCATATCCGACCGTAATTACGCCATAATCATATTAAACAGGTATAAGTCATATCGAGGCATTACATCTAATATATCACCACAATGGCACAATACTATAATATGAATTAGAGACAAGCCCATAATAGGATACACCACATGTAAAACAAATATAAAAATTAATTTAGAGATAACTTAACACAACTATATCATATAATTTTCAAATCATAGAATATCTTATACTATATAGTAAATTGAATTTGGGCATAATGGAAAAAACAAGGTAGGTTAATGTTATTTTCAAGTACAATGTTCATTAGACCATCCTCAGGCGTGGAGGGAAAGTGTGCATAGGGGCAGCCTGGGTTCGAATCTGGCAACATGATTTATTCTTTTTCACTCTTTCTTTGTGTGAAGTTCACGGCTTTTGCAGATGCTTTATTAATTTAAATAGTAATTTAATATTTATATTTATTTACTCAAATTTATATATCACTAATTGGATTATCTTAATTAAAATATTATTTTTTTATTCTTTTTATGAACTTTGATGGTTAAGAGATAATGAGGTATAAAGTATTAAATATTTTGGCATTACATTTTGTTGGTCTTACTTTGTATAATTTATTTAAAATTCTAGTTTTTTTTTTTAGTTTTTTATTTCCATAAATTAATATTATTTTTATAATAATTTTTATTAAAATATATTTATAAATATAATATTGATTATTATTTTATGTATATATGCCAATTAAATTTTTATATATTTTTTGATAATTAATTATTTGAAAATTTTATTTTTGTCCCTCTAATTTTTTACTAGCTCCGACTCTGTGTATCATCACCATGCATGTGAAGCGTCACATGTATATTACTTTTAAGGGCGTCAATAACACTCTCTTGTGTACAAGTGTCATGTGTATATTATTTTCAAGGGTAGCAACAACTCTCTGGTATACACTAGGATTGTGGACTTCTTAGAAAGAAATTCACTATCCTTTAACCCATCTCAGCATATATAAAATATATAAATATTATTGATAATGTTAAAAAGCATGTGGATACTCGATGGAATATTTTATTTAATATAATAAGAAACACTAAATAATTAATAATAACGCCTCATGATAAGCTCGTACCTGTTTAGATTTGGAAGCATATTTTTTAGTTAGCGGTGGATTATCCTCTCCTGATTGTGAAAATAGACGAATTATCCTTATGTAATTTGAAAATAGGTATTTTAACCTCTGTGTTTTAAAAATAGACAGATTATCATGTAGTTTGATAATAATTATTTTATCCTCTATAGTTTTGAAAATAGGCATTTTATTCCATTGTGGTTTGAAAAAACGACATCCATGAAGGGGGTATTTTGCACATTTTCACAAATCATAAGGGGTAAGTGCCTATTTTTAAAATCATAGGGGGTAAAATACATATTTTCAAATCATAGAGGGGTAATCTACCTATTTTCAAAACTACGAATGGATAAAATATATATTTTCTAATTATAATGAGATAATTTATATATTTTCAAAATCATAGGTAATCCGGCGTTACCCCATATTTTTTCCTAAAAATATTAAAGAATTATATATGGAATCTAATAACAATATTTCCTATATTAAAATTATTATTACGTTTCCTCTCCAACCAACGCACGTACACTACTATAAATACGTCGGATTCGGTGAGGATTCTGATCACATCACTTTGCTTGCCCTTTTTTTTTTCCTTTTAACTGCTGCCCTGGTGAGATCAACATCAATCTTTTTCCTCCAATGTATTTTCATGTCAAATTCTAGTTTTCTGAGTAATGATCATCGTTTTGTGTATTTTTTGGTTTGTTCTTGAGTAATTTAACCGTCTTTTGTTGTGATTTATTGCTGTGGATTACAGGTATTTTCATCTGTTGTTTTTTAGAGGGAGAATTGATCGTTGTTGAGAAGAGAGGATTAGTACAATGGGAAGGGTATTTCTAATTTACCTTGAAGGGAATTTGTATAGTTGCAAGCACTGTCAGGCCCATCTTGGCCTCGCCCAGGACATAATCTCTAAGGTATATTAATTTCACTCTTCAAGAGTATTTTTATCTGGCAATGTAGTTGGATTTATGCTTATGTTTGTTGATTTTGATTTCGATTAATGGGTGTCTGAAGTTGGGAGTGCTTGTTTACATTGCAATGTGGTTCAGGATACAGATGTTTAATACCGGGATTGTAATTTTAGCTACACTTATCGCTAAAGGTCAAAATTGGCTATTAGCTGTTTACTTTATTGCCATCACTTGTTATGACTCGCGACATAGAACTTTAGAAGAGTTTAATTTTACTTCATAATGGATCAGGATATCAGATTGCATGTATTACGCTCATCTTTACTTTTTTACTTATTCAACTCTCAGTCATTAATCCTATGTGTGCCTAGGAAAAATATTTTTGACCAAAGGTTTATTGGATATATGTTTTTGAAGTGATGAAAGCTTGATATATTTGTATTGTTTCACCTCCCAGGTGATTAGTGAGAGTTAGAGGACTGGAACTCATTACTCTAATGTAAAAACACCCCAGAAAGAAAATTGACCTTCAGGGAATGGGGCATTATTTACAGATATACTTTAATGGACATTTGTCCGATGGAGTAGTACTTTTGGGGTGCTCTTCTTTGTTGAAACCAGCTCGCTCCGTTCTTAATCTCATCCTCATGCTTAGATTCAGTTGCAGCTTCTCCATAGTATCATGGTTGCATCATTTTCAAAATGCAATTATGCCTTCATAAACTTCGGTTATCCTAACCAGAGATCTGCAACAGCTTATTTATGGCAACCATAACGGCTTTGAGGCATTTTTAGTTAAAGCTACATCGTCCTTACGAAGTTTCTGTTTAAGCCCCCTTTAGTTGCCAGAACTCGAACAACGAGCAAATTTTTCATTCTTTTAATGTGGAGTGAAGAAAAAGCATGGATATTTTGCTTTACTCGTTTGGTATTACTCTGCATAAGTGATTAATATTACTTCTGAAATTGTGCCATCATATTTTACGCGCTAAACAATATGAGAGCAAGATATAAATTTAAAAAACGGGTGTGTTTCTCTGGCCCTTAAGATGTACCCATTTATTGCTCTTTTGGATTTTATGGTTTACTTTGTTCATTTTAAGGAATCATTTAATTTTGTTCTGCATTTTAGTTATATTTATATATGCAAGTTCTCATGCATCCTTGGAGATCAATGCCACCAAGTTGTACGCTTTCATTTCTACTTTTCCTATTTAGCATCAATTATGGATTTCATGTTTGAATCCTGACAAGTTAGTTGTTTTCTGTGCTTTTAGTGTTTCCACTGCAGAAATGGGAAGGCTTACCTCTTTGATAAAGTGTAAGGGGTCTTTGATTCTTATTTTTTATCCAGTTTCATAAATTTTGGATTCCATCATTTACAGAATTAACTTCTGGCTATCCCTTGGTGAAACAGTAATCGAGCAAGAACGATCATATCCATCAATATCTTATTTCTTCGCTTCCGAAATTGCATATTTTTTTGGTGATGCTCTTGTTTTCTTATGGGAACTTCAAAATATATCTCGTCTCGATTTCTTGAGAGGATAGTTTTATAATAGTTGAAAAAATACTTTAGTCTTCTGCTCATTCTGCAAAAATGTAGCTTATATCATCTCCTTGATGGCAGTGTGAATGTTACTCTTGGGGAGAAGGAAGATAGGATGATGATGACTGGAGTGCACACTGTTGTGGACATATTTTGCGTGGGATGTGGCTCCATTGTGGGCTGGAAATATGTAAGAAGATCTCATTCAAAATTCTTAAATATTCCTCGCCACGCGATCGGTTCTCAAACAGTTACGCACTTTAATCACAGGAAGCTGCTCAAGATAAGAACCAAATGTACAAAGAAGGAAAGTTTATCCTGGAGAGGTATGTATACAAATAATATAAATTTGATATATGGGGTTTTGGATGTTTCGATAGCTTCGTGGTTGAGCAGGTTTGGAGTGTTGGGACCGGATGGAAGCGAGTATGTGTTCTCTGGAGACATCCATATGGCTGGTAGTGATGCCGATGTTGCATAGCTGATTTATTATTGTATTTTGAAGAAATGAGGCATTTTAACATGAACCGATAACTTAATTTTAGTTGGTCAAGGAGTTAAATTTCTTGGTCACGCTGACGATGCAATGTGCACCAGCAGCAGATGATTATTTTTTTGTTTTAAAGAAACGTATATTATATTAAGAGAAATTCAGTCACAATCGCTTAAACACGATAATACAACCGATAAACAAGGGCGAAGACAATCATGTAGCATTGACACTTACGGGTGCGCAATCGATCGGTTCGGTCGATAACCGAACCGAACTTTCAAATAACAGATTAAACCGAATTTTTTTTTTTCAAAAATCGAACCGGATATTTTTACCTACTAACCGATTTAACCGAACTAATAAAAATATTGGTTAATTCGGTCGGTAACCGAATTAACAAATATTTTTATTTGAAAACAAAAAAAAATTTGCCCAAATTTTTTTCAAGCGACTATGACTGTAACCCTATAAATCCGTAAGATAAGAGTGGTGAGTGGATTCAAGATCAAGCGTAGGGTTAAAAAATGTTTGGCCCAACAATTATAAGAAGCCCAATAACTTGTGGCCCAAAGTCAAAATTTATTATTTTGTTCAAAATATAGGTTATATCGGTTAATCGAACTTTTAAGAAAGAAAACCATAACCGAATCGATAAAACCAATGTTTTGAAAAAAAAAATAACCGAAATTACCGAACAGAACTTCAGAAATAATTCAATTCGGTCAGTTAGTTCGGTTAAACCGAACTTTTGCTCACCCATATTGACACTGACTAGGTCACAGCTAGTAAAGAGCGGACAAAAAGGTTAGAAAGTGACACGAATCACCGTAGCATCACAAGACCTTGACCCCGACTGAGCCGATTCAGGCCCCTCAAACCATGCAGCCCAGTGTATGGTCGAGCAAGGAAACTGTCTTCCGACATAGCTGAAGGTACAAAGAAGGAAAACCAAGAAGCATAAACTGATTAAATGAGAAACAACTGAGCAAGCTCTTGTCTCCAAATCCCTCATTGATATCTCGCAACCCAAGAACAGTACAGAATTGCGCACGAAACCTAGATAATTGTTGCTAGCAGAAGGCAAGAGAGTTGCGGCAGTAGTAATTCATGGACACCACCAAGATACAAAAAGGCTAGATAGAAAAGAAAACACGTTGTACATACAAGAAAAACCAACCCATAGACAACAAACATTAAAATACTGACGAACGGCCAGAGCAACAAGGATAAGCTTCTACCCAACAACAAAACTATCAAGCACAACAATAGTAATATAATAGTAATATTAGATAAAGAGTTAGTAGATATTAAAACCAAAAGGAGAGATAACAAGCGAACAGAGCGTCTCAAGTAATGGAATGCCCGGTATTCTCCCAAACACCAAGCAATCCCAAAAAAACAATTCATGGCGAGTGGCGCGTTTGAATGCTGGAACCCCTTACTTCGCATTAACCATGAACTAAACATGCAGGATAAGCTAAACATGTGAGATCATCTGTCGCATTATATATTCTCCAAGTGATGTCAAATGGGCCGTGCCGGGCCAAATACTTGCCGCCCTACAATGTTCCGTGCTGGGCCGGCACGACCAGCAACAGAGACGGGTCGTGCCTGGCACGGCCCATCCCATGTTTTGCGAGGCCCGACACGGCATAGATCAATTTTTTTAAAAAAATTTTTAAACATTTTTTAAAGGGTAAACTCAAAAAAAAATCTCATTGTCAAACTTAATTATGGAATCAGTCATGTCAGAAAAACTTAATTCAAACTCCCTACTACAACTTAAAATTTTGTTCTAACCCCCTATCTTATTAAAATGATTATCATACCCCTCTATTAAAAGTTGAACTTTTAATTTTGAGAAATCATTACAGGCAGTACGAAACCTATACAATTTTGGTACACGTTACACATAAAATTGGTATAAAATCTATAACAATTTTGGTACAAGTTACATATGAAATTGATATAAAACTTATATTATTTTCGGTACTTATTACATGTAAAGTTGGTATGAAACCTATATAATTTTGGTACTAATTATGAATGAAATTTGTATGAAACCTATACTATTTTCGATACTTAATACATATACTTGCAAAATAAAAATTTATTGACTACGAATTGAATAACTACAAATTACATTCAACAAAAACAAGTCAGAAATTACAAAAGAGTTTAAAAAAATATTCTAGTTTTCTTCATTTTCATCGGAAGAAGCATCATATCCTCACAAGCATTGTAAGCGGCTATCAGCATCCAACCAATCCTTTAAAATAATACACATCTCCACGGTGTTTGGTTTCATTCTACTTCTTTTTTCATCAATGACTCTTCCACATGCACTAAAACAAGACTCCGATGGAACTGTGGATATCGGAGGAGTTACGTGCCATGATGAAAAGTACTGGCCAAAGTCTAGCATTGTCGTTTCACCATGCCAAAACATCAAAAGTTTCTAATTCTTGTTCACTGAAATTTATAACTTGGTTTAGATATAACTGAAGCTCAGTAAATGAAGATGTATTAGAACTAGAATTAAAACTAGCGGAAGTAGTGTCTTGTCTTCTTCTTAACATTGTCCACACAGAACCTTTACTACTACTACCACAACTACTATCACTTTCTCTTACTGGAATTGATCTAGAATTATGTAACGAATCATGTAAAGAAAACAAAGCAAACAAACATTTATTAACGCGTTCTTTCTCTTTATTAATATTAAGTCATGTTGGTGTAATAAGATTCTATTATAATTCCTACATTATATAATTTTAATCTAGGATCCGGAATTGAGGCCAAGCAATTCAACATAGGAATAGTTTTCTAATATTTTTTTAAAATTTATACTCCATTGGTTCAACAATACCTTTAAAAAACTGATCACATCTATGTAAGGCAAAAGATTAACTAATTTCATAAATTTTATTCAAAAATATTGAAGAAGTTGGATAATAACAGCCCGAAAATAAATTGGTAGCATCATAAAAATGTTCTAACAAATTACAAATATTAGAAGCAATTTCTCAATCAGTTTCTTGAACATGAAAATGTTCAGCCATCCTTTCATTAAAAAATAAAGTGATCATATTTCTATAAGGTAAACATGCTCTAAAAAATTACAAATATTAGAAGCAATTTCTCAATCAGTTTCTTGAATATGAAAATGTTCAGCCATCCTTTCATTAAAAAATAAAGTGATCACATTTCTATAAGGTAAACATGCTCGCAACATTAAATATGTGAAATTCCATCAATTAGGAACATCATAAGGAAAATCTTTATAATTCATACCATGATAAATGCATAAACTTTTGAAGTCTTGTTTTCTAGCAACTGAACCATTAAGAAATTTAAAAGTAGTCTTCATTTTTTTCTAAATGAAGCTCAAGTGGTTTCAATCCATCTTGCACACACAAATTTAAAATAAGACATGCACAACGAATATGAAAAAGACCATCATTTAAAATTAATTTCAAATAAGCTTTTAATATAGTAATTGCAGCGGTATTATTAGTTACATTATCAAACAAAATAGAGAATATTTTATTACTAATATTATATTCATTAGTAACTTGCATTATGGCATTAGAAATAACTCCACTCGTATGAGGCAAATCATTTTTTTGTGAAAACCTAAATTCTTTTTATGTAACACCCAGTTATCGTCAATCCAATGTCCTGTAATACATAGAAATGATGCATTGCTAAGATAAGTTGTCCAAATATCACTTGTTAGTGCTACTTTCGAAGAAAGATTATCTAAATACGTAATTAAATTTGCTTTATATTCATTAAAAATTATGAATGCATCCGATTTAATAGTATTTCTTGAAAATCTTTTATGTTGAGATTGCAAACCTAAATGAATATAATTAGTGAATTTTGCATCCGCCTTCATTGAAAAAGGTTTCTCCGCACGTACTATGCATTTAACTAATTCTCTCATATCTCTTTCAACATTCTAAGTGAAAATACCTAAACTCGAACTACCATTACCATTACTGAATTGTGAAAGAGTAGTTTGGTTACCATCATTTAGTTCTCTTTCATGTTTAGCCATGTGTTGTAACACCCCTATTTTTTAATATATATGTATATATATATATAAATCATAAAATAATAATAATAATAACAACAACAACAACAACAATAATATAATTGTAAATAAATAATAATAATGAAAAAAATTTGAAATAATTTTAAGACTTAATATTTGGCAAAAAGACTTACCAACACTTGTCCAACCATCAACACCCCAATCCTTGCAAAAACCCCTATAAATACCCCCATTTCATCAGATCTAACTCACAAATTCAAGAAGAAATGTTGGAGAGAATGTGGTGTAGGAATAGAGTAGAAATTAGGCAAAAATAGAGCAAAAATGAGAAAAATTACCAAACATTGTCTAAAAATTCTAAGATTTTCACACAACCTTCCTTATCAACCCAGAAAACATATAGTCTGAGATGTGTAACCAAATCGAAGCCAAATCACCCAGAAAAATCGAAAACCCATGAAAAACATTTGCAGAAATTCAACCCAGAAATATATTTTGAGGTAGTGTGGTTATGCCGTCATTTCTTATATTTTAAAACTGTTTTCGGGCTTGTGTATAAAATGAAAGTTGTTCAAAATGTGTTAAAGTTTATGGGTACGTCAGCCGATCGCCCAAAATGTCGCCGTATGTACGGATTTCCGGTGACCAAAACACAAAAGTTAATCATTTCGAAAAATCAAAATCTGGGCAATATTGGTTGAGAACTTCAAAATAGTTTCTAAACAAAAGTTGTAGGCCACGACGAAACGATCACTCCCTAAAATTTTCAACCGCGCGTGGCGGCCGGAGCTCTGCCATGCGCGACGGTCGAACGCTGGTGGAATGATTTTATGCATTTCTCGAAAGTTTCATGATTTTTCGACTTATGGTTGAATTATCATGAATTTTTAAAGTCTTATTCAAAATTACCCGGACAAGTTTTGTACAAAAATGATTTGAAGAAGATTCAACAAAACACATCTGGGTTGTTAATCGCCATAAATTACTTATATTATGTTTATAGGAATTTATTTAACATCTTCAAAATCGAGCAAATCCAGTAAGACATCAAATAGTGAGGTGATGTGTACTACCGAATTCTTGTTATATAACCATTTTGGCATTTGGCCTGGAATTTATAGTAACTTGTTATTCCTTATCTCACACTTCATATATGTCATCATATTGTACATTGCATCGTTTCATTGGTCATCTCGATCTGAATGTTTAATTATCTTGAATGTTATCGATTACTAATCGATTCATTTGATTGAACGAATCATTTGACTGAATGAATGGAGCCCTGGATATTTATCCACTGGACGTGGCTTCGGCCCGGAAAGTGAATCCAATGAACAACGGATGATAGTCCGGGTATATGGTTCATCTAACGAGCACGATTTTACGGTCCGGAGAATGTTTCACCTTGGCTCGTAAATGACTGAATGTACATATCCCATATGAATATGTGGGGAAAAGTGATACACTAAACTGTCCGGTGGGAGTCACCTCTTTAGCTCACGATATTCACTCTGAAATCCTAAATTGTCAGTCATTATTGACAATTACCTGATTGCAAGATCTTTGTTACATGGCATATCATATTAAGAAATGAATTGTTTGATAATTACAGATATGAAAGCCATTGTTATTCCATCACTAAGTCCTCAAAGACTCAACCTCTGTTTTCCTTGTTATTTATTGTGAGTTCCAGATGCAGGAGTACCGGAGCCGGAGCCAAAGGGAAATTAGGGAAAAAAATGAAAATGTTGGCTTACCGGGACTGTTTTAATATTTTCTATTTATTAACCGTGATGATGAGTTTGTACTGGGTTGTATTTTGTTATTAACTAGTTTGCAAAAACGCTTCCGCTACCGTAAAATTAATGATTGACTATTAACGCTTCCGCTATTTTCGAAAAGGTTTAAAACCCTCGAACATAATATTCTTAGAAAATGTGGTACCGGATAAAAGGATTATTTATTATGTGCTCGAGTCGGGTCCCACAAAGGTGGTATCAGAGCCCAGGCTCCCATTCTGTTTTAAAATATCTTTGGTAATAGAATAAATTCACACGAATTTTATGCTTTGGGTTGTAAGATATTGATGAAGTTGACTGGTTTATTTCAGGGTTAAAGTCTGGTGCTCGTACAAGAATGCTTACAACACCTTGGTAAGAAAATGCAACCAACTATTTGTAACCAAACAGTTATGTGCTATAGGCCGAGCTCGAAAAAGTTTCCTCTATTGAGACTATTATGGTTGACATTTAGATCGAGTAAACCTGGAACAACCAATGATGATTGATAGTATATCACCAACGAGTAAACCTGGAACAACCAATGATGATTGATAGTATATCACCAACATTTTTTTTTCCACATTTGTCAATATTTCAAAGAATGGTGACTTAGCTTTACTATAGTTAATTACTTTCATTTTGTGCATTACACATTATTAATATTAACTCCCTATTTAAAAGAAATAGGTTTTAAATCACCACTTTCACATAAATTTGATTATGTCATCAAGAAATAATTCACGAGCTAGGTATTAATGAAATATACAATTTTGTGAAAATCTAATAGTATTTTACTTATGTAATCCGGTAATTGATACATTATAATTACGTGTAAGGATGTCATCGTCACTTGGTGGTAGCTCTCACACGAGAAATCAAGGAAATGGGAAAAATTCTCCCGATGAAGTACGTAACCCAAGAAAACGACGAGCAAGAAGAATGTTGTTAATAAATCCTTCTTTTGATTTTGTTCCACTATGGTAAGCCATTTTGTAAAACTGTGTCGAATGTTGTTAATAAATCCTTCTTCCCTAAAAAAAAATATCCTGAGATTATCCATACCAAATCCAAGCCATGTCTGAACTTATTTTTTGTTTTAATTTTCGTACATGGTATCCAAACTACACCGGAGATTGTCCAACATAGCACAAAAGACATTTTCGAAATACCCATATATCTATTCAATTTCACTCTGGTTGTGCTATTCAAGGGTCAATGTCAAATACTATTCCAACTTTTCTCCCATGTACTTAGATTAACCTTTTGTTTGATAATGCTCTTAAGGGTAGTGCTCTTAAGGGCATCATCACCATTCATTTGGAATCTTTTTTAAAAAAAATTCCACGTAAATGGTGGATGATGCCCCTGAGGGCAGTGCCCTTCAGGGCAGCAACAATGTTCCCTAGATTAACCATCTAAAAGAAATGAAACTGTGTCATCTATCTATAATGAACTACATATACTACTCATCGATGCCGCACAGATGCATTAAAATACGTAAAACTATAAATGAAATACATATATCCATCTGTGCAAGTTACAAAACCGATATTTCCCCGTGTCATAGTATTAGATTTACATCCATTTAATTGATTCCAGGGTCATAATCGTATTTGAGACTGGAAATGCTTGGCTTCCTCTAAACTAGCACAAGACACTTCAATGAAAATAAACCCACAAAACAGATCGGATCTCTAAAATAAAAGGAAAGCTCTTGAGATTCAAGGAAGACAAATAGCTTGTTCTATTAAATAGTCAGAAAAGGAAAATTAGGAGATATAATTAGGTCGCATAATAAAATTTTCCAAACTCAAATCAGCAAGTAAAAGCTATATCAGCGTTTTAATCCTTGGCCTTCTTATGTTCCACAAAACCTAAAATCAGCCATAGCTAGATCACTACAAAAGTAGGGAAAAAATCAACTTCAGTAAGAACTCGGCCTTAAAGGAAACAAAAAAAAAATATACATCAAGGCCAAACACCAACTGAAAATTACACAAGATCACATGGAAATCGAAAAATATCTAATATATCCCACACACTCTAATGCTATATCACTACAAGTTATCTATAACTATGGGGACTCCAATATCTCAAGGAAGAATTTTGAAGAAAAAAAAATTGTTTTGCTTTTTATCAATCCCAATGTCAAGGGAATCGTTTCTTCATTAACCACTATAGCATCAATAATTTTAACTCGCATGTTTTCACCACCAAATAAGTGAGCAAACCTTGCCACATAGAGTCTAGTTTGACAGTTCTTTAGCTTTGAACTTTTCATTTGTTAAAACCTTCACTAGGATCACATCGTACACAATCGCGAAATGAACAAATTATTTAAGACTATCACAGGTGGTAGATTGGAGAGATCAATTTACAGCACCAAATAAGCCAATAAGGTAAAGTCACCTCAAAGATAATACTTATATTTTTGCCTCGTAATTTACGGATCAGGGTCACCCACACAACCAGACGAATAAGAAAACTATTGTGCATCGAAAAGAGCCAGTTAATAATAAGTTTAAGTGTTCACCTCAAATATTGCTTGGATACATGAACACCCTGACCCTAGCACCCTGTTTACGAAGCAAACAACAGCTAAATCATGCCTTCTATTCACGATAAACTTCCCTTTTCATAGAAATTTCAGAGAAACAGAAAATATACCATGGATTTTGGTGGAAGATTAGACTTGAATTTAGCACGAACAACCCCACTGTTGCCGTGAGGACGCGCGACCTTGCCCCAAATGCAACGGTAGTGAGAACCATTCTTCTTGACCTTGGCTTTGTAGATGTACGCCATCCGCTTCCCAAGGTACCATGCCACCTCCTCTTGCGTGTTCACTCCTTCTATCTGTATCAACGATGTATTTGGGTACTGATTCGACTTAGACCTATCACCAATTTTTCCATTTTACTAACAATTAAATCGATTTTTTTCACGAAATCAACCACACACGATATGATTTAGGATAAAATCAAAAGGAAATTTTAGGTTTATTTACCTTTTGTACCCAAGAACAGTACCTCGAACGTAAAGCCTGTAAATAGAAAATAACGAATGAATTGAAACAAAAAACACACAGACTTGGGAGAATATACCAAGAGACGGACTTGAGGTAAATATAAAGGATATGGAAACTTAACCTGACGCGCTCGCCTTGCCGACCCTTCACCATTGCAGCAGAAAAAAAATGCTCCGGATAGGCGCTGAAAGAAAAGAAGAGGAAAAACCCTGGTTAGTTTAGGGAGAGACAAGGGTGAAAATCAGAAAACTAGGCCTCTGAAAATGAGTTGGGTTGGTCCAGTTACGTTCTTCGTGAGGCCCAGTCTAGGCTCACTTAGTTTACCAATTGCAGATTAATTTTTAAAAAAATTACGAAGCCAATTCAGGTCCCCTCAAATCATGCTGGGGTATTTGAGCAAGAAAACAGCATTCCGACAAATATGAATGTACAAGTAAGAAAAAAACGAGAAACATAAAATGATAAAAGATAAATAACCGAGCAAGCTCTCGTCTTCAAAGTTCTCACTGAAATCCAAAAACCATGTATGACGCACAAAACTTAAGTACCCATTAGCCAAAGCCAAGTGATACCTCAACAATGAAACAAAAACCAATAACAACCAAAAATAATAAAAAACTGGCACATAGATGACCAAATATAGATACCGCACGTCAACAAACCTAACCCAAAAATGAATAATAACCAGACAGAGCCGAACAAGGTAGTCAACACCATTCCAAAAAAAACACTTGAACCAGACAAAACCAACAACACATATACACAATACATCCCTAAGACCACAAAAACCAACTGGACGGCTATGGAGCAGATTGGCAAAGAAATGCTTCTATGGGCTGTTCAAACTTTCGAGAGGCCTAAAACAAGTTATAAAAATGAGGTCTTACTAATTATGCATAATATCATGGCTCCTTTTTGAGATTGCACTAAGTTCTATATTCTCCTTTTTTTCTTAAACTTTTCATATCCAGATGCAGTCTTTCTACCCGTCATTTTAACAACTACACAAATAGATTGAAAGATAAACAAAATGTTGTTAATATAAAATATAAAGTAATAGAACAATAAAACCTGAGATGGCGAGATCTAGAAGCCGAGAGCCCAAGATGGGACCTAATGCCTTACTTACATTAAAGATGAGTCGTCCCTAGACTCATGCTCCCATCCATAGTCGAAACCAAACTAGCCAAACATCAATAGTAATATATAAAGAATATAGATATAGTAAAAACAAACAGGGAGACATCATATAACAAACTCAGGACGCTCGTGGTTCTCCCAAGCCACAAGCAATCCAGCGGAGAGAAACATGCCCGTCAGCGGGGTTACATAGCAACCACTGTCGTTGAAAGGAAAACTGAAAAGCCAAAGCACCAGCCAAAAGAAACAGATGAGAAGTGAGCTTAGTGTCACACTCCGGAACAGCTCTCATCCCGTGACATTAGGGTTCACATCTTTGAGCAGTGATGGTTCTGTGTTTGAGGTATGTGTTTTAGGTTGCTTTTTGGAGATAATATTTAAATTCTTCAATTAAATAGTAACATTTCCTTCAAAGAAATCTTCCACGGTAGGAGCTTTCCTTCCATTAAAAGCGAGAATATTACTGTATTATTTTATTAATGATTATAAAATTATGTTTATTAGGAATTAATCTTTACACAAATTTTAATAGGTCGTCCCAAAAGATACAGATGATACGTTTACCAATGCACTACAAAAAAAAAAAAAAAGAGAAATGAAGTAATTTATGTATGATCAAGCGATTGCCGTTTTGACAAAAATTATAGTTGATAGTAACAGTCAAACTCAAATATTTTAAACCGTACAGCATATCACAAGCACCATGTTTCGATCGATTACACATCAAGGGTAATACAACTTTTGGTAAAGCAGCAAGCGTTTGATCCGTATCGGAGCCAAAAGGTCACGTGTTCGATTCCTATGAGCTGCAAGAAGTACAATTATTGTGTGAGAGATTGTTTGGGTACAACAATTTAATTGTTCTCAAAATTTCTTCATTCAAAATTCATAATAAGACGAGTTGTTTGAGTAAAGAGACTCACGATTCTTTTAGTTTCCAACTATCAAAACTATATCTATATTGCAACTTCTTTTGTGTTTCTGGTTTAGTTGTATTGCAGGATTCATTGGCCTAAAACTCGATCGAAGGCAAGACATGAGAGTCGTTGCTTGACAAAGATTTTACTTCATGCTAATTAAAGCATTAGAGACCTTTCAGAACTCCATTATACTATAACAAAATTTGCAGTCAGCACTAAATCAATGATAAAGTATAAACCTTTAAATCAACAAAATGCTTTCCAAGGCTATATCTCAGACTAGGCTGCGGCTGTTGGGACTTTGGCCTCTGGGCTTGAGAGTAGGACAGCGACCCTAATCCCATTATACCCGAACTAGTCCATTTTATTGGACTCTTAGTGCTTGGAGTGCCTTGTACTTTTTAGTTTTTAGTTTTAGTAATATTATATCATACATCTATACTAATTAATATTACAGTTAGGATAAAACGTTTATCACTATGTTAAAAGTTATAATTGTTAACAAAGACGCAACTTTATTTTTTTATACATTTGCCAAGCCTTGTACCAAGCGACATGTGGACATGAGATATGGTACCACGTGAGTGTCGATGAGTCAGGCGTTATGTTATAGAAGGTGAGGAGAACTTCGTAATGAGCGCACATCATATAATTCCCAACAGTCCCCGTAGAAAAATCCCTATAAATTGATTATGGGTAAACTCGAACATATGACATCGCTCTGATACCAATCGTTAGGATCTAACTATGTCAAAAACTAATGCACAACTTTATTTCTTATATATTGGCAGCACAAAAGACTCTTACTAAATGAAAGATGGGTATGAGTGGATGCACCACGTCGTGTGTCAGTGAGTCATGCTTGTTATGTTATAGACATCGTATAATTCCCAATAATTAATTAAGAACCACATAAAATGACCATCTTTGTCCTCTTTAATCTGGTTCTCTTTGCACCTTAAAATATCACTATTACACCATTTTTTTTGTATATTTGATATCATTTTTATTTTATAAAAATATTCTTTCTAATATATATTAGTAATAGGTACACACCCTCGATATATTTATATGTATACATCAATTACAATTGAATATTTATCTTTTTTGTTTATTTTTGAAAACAAAAAATCTTGGGAAAACTAAAAAAAAATCAACATAATCAAACTTAAATGTGGAATTAATCACCATGTCAGAAAAACTTAATTCAAACTCCCTACTGCAACTTAAATTTTGTTCTAACTCCTTATCATATTAAAATGACTATGATACCCCTCTATTAAAAGTTGAACTTTTAATTTTGAGAAATCATTACAGTAGGTACGAAACCTATACAATTTTGGTACAAGTTACACATAAAATCGGTATGAAATCTATACAATTTTGGTACAAGTTACACATGAAATTGGTATGAAATCTATACTATTTTCGGTACTTATTACACGTGAAGTTGGTATAAAACATATATAATTTTGGTACTAGTTACACATGAAACTGGTATGAAACCAATTGGCACAGTTACACATGAAATTGGTATGAAACATATACTATATTCGGTATTTATTACACATAAAGTTGGTATGAAACCTATACAATTTCGGTACCAAGTATACATAAAATTGGTATTAAACTTATATAATTTTAGTACTAATTACGAATGAAATTGGTACGAAACCTATGAACATATACGAGGTACAAGTTACACATGAAGTTAGTATGAAACCTACACTATTTTCTGTATTTATTACACGTGAAGCTGGTATGAAACACATACAATTTTGGTACTAGTTACACATAAAGTTGGTATGAAACCTATACAATTTTGGTACTAGTTACATATGAAATTAGTATGTAACCTATAATATATTCGGTACTTATTATACGTGAAGTTGGTATAAAACCTATACAATTTTGGTACTAGTTACATATGAAATTAGTATGTAACCTATAATATATTCGGTACTTATTACAAAAGAAATTGGTATGCAATCTTTACAATTTTGGTACTAGTTACACATGAAATTGGTATGAAACATATACAATTTTACTACAAGTTACATATGAAATTAGTATGAAACATATACTATTTTTTGTACTTATTACACATGAAGTTGGTATGAAATACATGTAATTTTGGTATTTATTACATTTGAAGTATGAAATATATATAATTTTTGGTTGGGGTCTGAAACTTAAGAAACACTAACATAAAGACTGAACAATGAATTAAGTTTGGCTTGAGGAATTTTATGGTAGTTTGCCCAAAAATCTTAAATAGATATATAATTTAAATGAAAATAAATAAATAATTAAAGAGTGTTAGACATATCATGTTGTGACCAATGTGAGTTGGGAAAACAATGGGCCTACTTTTGTATAAAAAAAACTGACAGCCCATGTGAAAGCAAAAGGATCCAGGTAGATAGGAGCACTATTGGTAAGTCTCCCCAATCTGGTTTAACTATTTTTATTTTATAATAATGTAATGAATTTTGATAATTATGCTTGTTATTTCATTTTCCAACAGAAATGGTATTTCTGTAATTCTATTTTTTTATAAGTTTTTTAACGAGAGGTGGAGAGTCGAACTGAAATGAGGGTACATGATCAAAAACCACAATTGCATATAGTGGTTGTGGGCTCAATGGACTTCACAGTCCTAAATTAAAGGATCACTGGATCTGCTTTTACGGCACTCAAGTTCGAATTTTCCATGAAAAGGTATCATAGTATCATTTCCAAACACGATCAATGCCGTGGATTAGGGGTGCTTAACGGGGCAACCCGAACCGATCCAAAACCGAAAAGGTTCCGGGTCCCCTGATTTCGGAACCGCTCCGATCCAGTAAGGAACCAGATCGGATCCGATTCCTGTTCTACCGGTTCTGGGTTGGACCGGTTTTTTTATTTTTATTTTAAAAAAAAAATCAAGGAAAATTGTTGCTTGAAGGATTCGAACATGCAACCATCGTCTTCTACTCTAAAGTTCTAACTAATTGAGTTAATGAGTCTTTGTGTTTGTAAACTAACCTCAAATATATATATCTAAATTTTTTTAAATTAACGGATCAGGTTCAACCCGAAACCGGATCCGGATCCGTTTAGTCCGAAACCGATAAGATACCGAATCCGGATCGGTTCCGTACCGGTTCAGAACCGATTAGCCCGGTTCTGTTTTCGAACTGGGCTAACCGGACTTGTTTCAGGCCGGATCCGGATTGATCGACCCGTTAAACACCCCTACCTTGGATGGGGCCAAATTATTGACTAGAGTAGGCTCTAGCCTTGCAAAAAAATTTAAAAATATATAGTGTTAATTTTTGAAAATTTAGTTTTTTTAGCTAATTCTCTAAATTATGATACTTCTTTAACCTTACCTAACCCGATCAATACCACATAATTTTGAATTATGGTTTCACTCCTGATGAATGGGTTGTAGGCCGAAAATAGCTACATAAATCTGAATATCTGATATAGCAAAAGAAAAACCCATAACTGATATATGACCTATATTTGTACATATAATGCAAAAATTTACATTTATTTTGATGGGATTAACCTTAGCCCCGACCTCCCCCAATTCATACATAGTATTTGGCGTCAACCTTAAAAGCACGCACAACATTTCTCAGTCCACAATGCGGAATTTCATAATAATTACCTTACCGCGTACTTGGGGTGGGGGGTTATTGCTCAAAGTTTGGTATATGTAGGCACACACGCAATCAAACTCATGTTTATTATATAATAAATCGAAAATGCAAAATCTGAAATCATTATATTTAAAAATTAAAAATTAATTTGATTTGCATTGTGAAGCTTCTCATTCCCTAAGAAAATCAAATACCTTTCCAATCGAATCAATAATAATTTAAACAAAAAAACAAAAACTAAATGTCAAATTTATTTTTATTCATTTTCTATGTAATTTATTTAGAAAAACTATCAAGTTTCTTCATTTTTCCACTTTAGATTAAAGAAGATGAATGATACTAATACATTAATACAATATCATCAATAACTGACTGACAAGTTCAGCTTTCTTTTTTTTATTTTATCATTTATCACAATTTACAAATACAATTATTGGGGGAGAGTGGACTCGAACCCTCGTCAACATGAGGGGAGTCGGATAATAAACCACCAGGCTAACACTGTGGGGCCAGTCCATACGGTGGCGTAAAGCCCCGGCTTCATTTGGGCCCCCCACTAGTGGACGGTGGGATTGGTCCCCGAATTAGTCGGTCTTCGGGCCGGATACCGAGTCATCAAAAAAAAATAAACCATCAGGCTAACACTGGTCGTCAGTTCACTACTCTTTCTAAATAGGAGGTGTGGCAAAACATTAAACCATTATATCATCAAAATATGGAATGGATACTTCATAAAATATTAGGGACTTCAAATGGTTTTGAGGATGTTGCACTCTAATAGAAGATAAGAGCTCTCAAGACCAATGGAGGAAGATGAAACAAAAGAAACGAAACAGCCATCGAAATCTTCATAATCTTTACATATATACTCTCTCTCTCTCTCACACAAACACACTCACTGACACACAGTTCCCTTTATACACACACCTAACGAACATGCCATGAACTAGTAACTAGTGTGTTCTTTCTGTTAGCATAAATGCCCAGCAAGCCAATGTTGGCCCGATGGGCTTTATGGACCCTAGCCCAATTAGCTAACCACTATAAATATAACATTGTCTAGGGTTATATCATAAGAATTCCATTCACTCTCATAGAAACGCTAACATCAAACTAGCACTGATGTTGGCTTGTAGATCTGGTCAGGTTGATTGGACTCGAGGGACTACCGCTATCAGATTCACATCGGTGAACGGTAATCTCTTTTCGTGCATTAATATTCGATATTTGCATGTTTATATATGAATCAGGCGCGATCGACCGTCCCTGGGTCAGATCTGTTTATTGTATTATTTCCGCTGCGTTTGGATCTGGCGCCGGGGTACGGAAACCCAACAGTGGTATCAGAGCCAGGTTGTCGCTTTGATTCATATTTTCAATAATTAATTTTTATTAGATCGTTTCCAATCGATAATAATCGTGTTCGAAATTTCAGAAATTACGGATCCGGAAAGATATAGAAAATAATTAAATATTGATTCAAAGAATACCATCACCGGATACTTCTCTTCCCTCGCTGCAGCGCCGGCGCCGGCGCCGGCTGGTGGCGGCACAAACAGCAGAGAAATTGTTCTCTGCAATTGTGCAAGCAGCCCATGATGAACTCAAACCATTGAGGATGGTCGTTTTTCGCACGGGATTCACGCACCCCTGCAATTGTTGCAGGATGAAATCGTGTGAATCCATGGAAGACGAACAATAGCGAGCTCGCACGAACCTTTTACGAAAAGCGTCGGATCTACTGAGCGTCCAAGTTTCTGGATTACTTCGCGACCTGCTCCGTCGTGAAGAGATGTTGCGTTGCTTGTGAAGCTTAGCCAACGAAACATCTGGATCTGTGGTCGGCTCAGTGCGTGCGGCTCTCCGGCGACTAGAAGAAGGCGGCGGCGCGAGCTAGGGTTTCTGAAACCCTAGCCGCCGCCCTTCAACTTGCTAAAGAGGAAGATGATGAATAGTGGTGTTAGGGTTTTAGTTGGGTCAAATTTCGAATTTCAAAATTTTTTTTGGGCCATTTTTCGAATTTCAATATTTGTTTGGAAACTTTTTCGAAATTTAAAATTGTTGGGACCACTTTTCAAATGTGGCTTGAATTTTGAAGATTACTAATTAATCCAAATTGTTTGGAGTCCATAAATTATTTGGGTCATTTTTGATATTTTATCCGGATATTATTTTTGAAATAAATCATAATACTTAATTTATTAAAAATGTGATTTTTAATTTATTAAATGTACAATAGAGATTTTACAATTAGTTAAAAATTTAATTAATTGAAAATTGAATGAAAATGTTTCATTTAATTTGTTAATTTTATTTTTGGCTAATATTATGATTTGGGGTAAAATAGTGATTTTACCAAGTAATTGAAAATTTAATTAACTGAAAATTAAATGAAAGTGTTTCATTTAATTGTTAATTTATTTTCGATTATCATTATGATTAAAGGTAAAATAGTGATTTTACCAATTAATTGAAAAGTAATTAATTAAAAATTAAATAAAATGGTTTTATTTAATTTGTTAATTTCATTTTCAATTAATGATGCGATTAGTGGGGAAACGATAGAATAAATTAATTATTGTGCTCTAATTACATGTGATGTGATTAGTACAATTACATGTGATGTAATTGATTAGTTTAATGTTTAATTACATATGTTGTGATTGCATGATGGATGATTACGGGCCTTGACCAATGTGTTTAGGTGAATGTTTAGGTTTTTATTGTTTCATTATAATTGTGTTTTTGGTTATCGGGCCTGCGAGCCTGCTCTCTCTATTTTCTGATGTATCCCACCCCGGATTTGTATCCCTATTCTCTTGTTTGCACGATTTAAATGTAAAATCATTAGAATTAGTGGGAGATCGAGATTGAAGATGGAGCATCAAGAATCAAGACATGTATAATGGAAGCAAAAATGTAATAGGATTGCATTACATACCTGCATCACCTTAGACAGACTTGTGATCCACGTATGGCTCACGTGGATCAATTAGGAAAAGGCCGTAATCGTCCATATTTATTTTTATTATGCATATGATGTATGATAAATGTTTGTTTGTATGTTTTATTAGTACATATGACTGCATGAATAAAACATAGTTGCATGAATCCGGCAAACAAACAAACGAGTACTTGATGAGATTTGAAAATTATTAAATCCCTCTTTGAATATGATTCAAAACTTTTAATATCAAACTGCTAAGGGAGCTCAAAAGGGTTTGTTGCTTCCTGTCTTCCATCAACAGTTAAGCCATGAGACGCTACTTGTGTCATATTGCCTTACTCACCCTCGTGGGGGCATCTGGCATGGGAAAGCTGTGCGTTTAACTGCCACTTAATTAAGGGTGTGGTTATGTTAACCTTCTAGATTACTCACCCACGTGGGGTCTTTTGGGCGTGACATTTCCATCCGTGGGATGAGTTAGTTTGACGTGAGAAGGCATAATTGTCCTGCCCACGTAGGGTTATGCCAATCGCGAGACAAATATCTTGGGGGTTGCATATGATGCAATTGTGATCTACCTTTAGTATCATGAAGCCGGTGGGCCCACGTCCGGGGTTTTAATGAGCTAGTTGGACTCCAAGCCCACTAAGAAAATATGATTTTCCGTTCATTTGTCATGAGGGTGATGAATTCGAAAAATTTAGTGGGAGCATTCAATAACTAAAGTCCATAGTTTTTGAATTAATTAATAATCAAACGGTTTGCTTATATTTTTCTGTTTATTCTCAGTATTGTGATTGCCGTGAATCCGATTGCATCAATTCTCGATACAAACAAAGTAACTGCACCAAATTATTCTGATTGACTATTAATTTTAAAATAGTGCTTGCTTCTAAAAGGTGGCTATATACCCTTGGTGGGAGCCTCCTGTTGAAGTGTCTCCCGGTTCGTCTCATGAAGAGATTGCCACACTTGAGAAGTGATGGGACGATGATCTCTAGACTAGGTGCTATATGATAGCATCAATGTCACCAATGAGTTTCAACAATGATATGAGAAATTCGTTCACATTGCTGATATTTTCCAACACCTACAAATGTTGTTTGGTGAACGGACGCGATTACTGAGACTCGCGATTTCAAAAGAGCTATTTTCATTTCACATGCGAGATGGGGCTTCGGTCTATGAGCATGGTGTAAGAAAAATATCTCTTGTTGAGAAATTGGAAAATCTGAATGTGACAAATCCTCATTAACTGGCTATATATTTGATCTTATAGTCAAAATGTTGGAAACTCATTAGTCCTTGATTCAAAAGGAGAAACGTGTTCTTCTTGTCGAATCTTCTACCAATGGTAGGAAGAGTTCAAGGATAAAGAAGAGGAAGGGAAATGATTCCCAACCTCAAAAGACGAAAAAGTGTATAGTAGCAACTAAGAAAGGAGAGACATCTATGTTTTCACTGCTGGTCACTGGCGCAAAATTGTAAGGAATACCTATACTAGAAGCGTTCTAGAAATGGTATGTTATATATTAAAATTAAATGTTTCTATTGGTTCTACTTCCTTGGTATATGATGCCAGTTGTGCTCGCATTTTTGCAAAGAGTTGCATGTGATGTGAAGAAGTAGAGAGCCATAGGAAGGTGAAACCTACCTGAGGCTAAGCATTGTAGCAAGAGTTGTTGCAAATGCTGTTTGAAACATTTATTTAATATAAAATCTTGAACTGGTTAGGAACTGGTTTGAGCAATTATTTATTTGCTCTAGATTTAATCATGAACATTGTTCCTATTTTGATAGAGAATGATATTCTTTTAAATATGCAAATGTGATTTGCAGTATTTTTAAGAATGCATGTTTTATTGAATCTGGTGAACTTATGAATGATTAGTATGATTATATTCAAAGAATATAGAAAGAATGATAACTTAAATCCAACATATATTTAGCATGTGTTGAATGTCCATTGAATTTGATTCATATGGACGTATGTGGAGCACTAAATATTAGTGTAAGATGATGTTGAGTTATCTTAGAGAGAATGTGATTCTCTCCCAGTAACTCTCTAAAGTTACATATTGGTTGAACATAATTCATACAAATGCAGTGACCAAAACTCCATATACGATATGGACTGAAAAATAATCCAAATATAGATTTGAGATTGTTCTGCTTATGTGAAGCAGCCAGTGGGAGATGAGTTGGATAGTTGATCCATCTTATGTTATTTTGTGGAAATTTATATTATCAATTGGAGACAAAGTGTTTGTTTCGCAAGTGCAGTCTTTCTAGAGAAAATGTTTCTATTAGAAAGGAATGATAATATAATATAACTTGAAAGGGTTCAAGAACCACAAACCACTAGAAAAGTGAAAATGGTGAAATTAATTTAGTTAATCACAACCTTTGATTTATACACACCAAGGAGATTTGAAAATGTTTCAAGAGCTCCTGATAGAATGAATCTACTCCTTGAAAGTAGTCAAGAAATAGACCATGGATATGATCCTTGGACTTTCAAGGAGGCGATGTCAGATATTGATTCGGGACATTGGCAAGATGCCATGAAATCTGAAATGGACTCCATGTACTCCAATAAGGTATGGGCCTTAGTAGATCATCTTTGGGAATTGTTCTCATTGGCTGCATGGATTTACAAGTGAAAGCTTGGAGTGGATGGGAAGGTAGTGACCTTCAAAGCTAGACTGGTGAGAAACAGTTATTCTCATAGGCAAAGAGTTGTTTATGAGAAAATTTTCATCGGTTATGATGCTATAGTCTATTTAGATTTTATTAGTTATATCTTTATATTATGAATATAAGATATGAGCAATTGATAACATCATCAAAGTGTTTGGTTTTGTTAAAAATCCGGAAGTGACATGTGTGTGCAAAAGTGTTAGTGGGAGCATGGTTACATTTGTGATGCTTTAAGTCGATTATATCATGCTCATTGTGAATGGTATTGGATTAATCGATTAAAGCATGATTATCTACTAATTTCTCCATGTAAGATTGAGAGAAGTGTCATACGTGCTTAGCATACGGATCTATAGGGATAGATCTAAAGGATGCTTGAGATCTCTCAATCTACGTACATAAACACTGTGCTAAAAGGGTTTAGCATAGAATAGTCGAAAAATGAGTTACTTCATAATATGTCATAGTGTTCATCTCTCGAGTCAATGGGTCTTAAGATTGATGAGGAGAGAGAAAAGATGACATTGGTACCTCATATTTCTACTTTTAATAGCATATTGTATGTTATGGTATGTACTTGGCCTGATCTATGTTCTTAGAGTAATGGGCAGACATCAAACAGATCCCGGTGAAGGTCACTGGAAAACTGTGAAAATAATCCTCAAGTTCTTATGAAGAACTTATGATATGTTCATGGTTTTTGGATCTGTAAGCGGAGAAATAAAAGTTGAAGGCTAAGCTGATGCTAGTTTTTAATTTGGATGTAGATGATACCATATCGATGTTCGGATTTGTATTTAAGCTCAATGATGGTGATGTCTCTTGGAAACGTTCCAAGCAAAACACCACATTCGATTCCACCACTGAAGCTGAATACATTGCAGCATACGATGCAGCAAAGAGGCAGTTTGGATAAGAAATTTCATCCAAGAGTTGGGTGTAATTTCTAGTGCAGTTGACACAGTCCCTGTGTGCTGTGACAACATTTGAGCTATTATGAATAGCCAAGATCTCATCAGGATCCAAACATATATTGAGAAAATACTATCTAATGAGAGAGATGGTAGACGCGGCATTATTATCGAAAGAATCGCTTCAACAGAAAAATATAGTGAATCCACTGACAAAGAATTTACAATGATTGGTGTCTGATAGACATCTTGGGAAGATGGTCTTAAGACACATGAGTAGTTGGCTTTGGGAAAGTGAAAGATATTGTTGTCATACATGATTAAGTAAATCAATAGTTGATTGATTGTACTTATAATCTTATTATGACAAATATTTGTTTGAATATTAATATATATGGCACTTCTTCATCTGTTTACCCATGCATCTTGATGTATTGATGAAGTCCTTGAAGTTGCTATAGTCCATAGAATGTGGTTACGCATATGATGGTGACCATGAAATACATTCTCGACTGCGATTTCTAAATGTTCCTGGTCGATGAGCCTTCGAGAATGGGATATCGATATATGCTCGTTAGAGACTGGTATTCATGATGTGTCTAGTGTAGTGCACCGTGTTTCATCGGCGTTGGCTTGGAGAAGTCAGCACACATGAATAGGTGCTCATTAGGAATGAGTTCACTGAACGACCCTACTCAGAATTCTATAAGTGGTTACCATTTGTCGAGTATAGAATTTCTAGTCATAGTTGTGCACCATTACTCCTCATGACCCGAGGCGTCATTGAGGTCTTGATAGATAGCTGTGTACTTTGATTTAATGACTGATCACATGTGGTCATAAAGTCATTATTTTGGGTATTCAGTGATGCTGTCAGAGGCCTATGATTGTCGTTGGGGATTCACCACTGGTCTTGATGAACCAGGATGTCCTATGTGTTTTTCTATATATGATTCGAGGAATCTCTGGCCAGAGTGGGTAGTGCTTGTGAAAAATGAGTTTTTCATATACGCACACAATGAATCATATAACGTGAAACAAATACATAGTTATTGAAATCATAAGGGGCCTCGACCGACCAATGCCCTAGATTCAATCGGGACATATTGAGTGAAAGGAATGTACTGCACGCTAACTATGGCTGACAGGTTCTCGTACGTTGCTAGTCATTTGTATCTAGGTCTTCGTGAAGCGCAGATGCTAGGCGCTACCCACGATCGGTAGGTTGTAGCTGGAATTATATTTCAGCCATTGTCTATTAAAGGAGTTTAATTGACAATGAGGCATTCAGGGTAAGCCCAAAGAAGTTGTTTGACTTCTAAAATCACAAAGGTTGTGATCCTACTGCTATGATACACTTGAGCCTCACTGGGTCACAATCAACTGGCCGCCGATCTATCGATGAGAATTGAGACTTAAATGTTAAGTGCTCAAACTGAGTGATTTAGAATAGATGAATTTAATTTTTTGAAAGCTCCTCAATTTAGTGGAGTTCTATATTTGAAATTGTTTCATTTATAGAAAGTTCTAAAATTAAATCATTTGATATATTTATGTCTCATAATTTTGTACATTGGTAGTACATCAAGTTGTTCAATTAGATTGAGTTACTTGGATTATGAGTTTGTAGTTTTGTGTTGGCTTTTGGGCAAGTGGGAGATTGTTAGCATAAATGCCCAGCAAGCCAATGTTGGCCCGATGGGCTTTATGGACCCTAGCCCAATTAGCTAACCACTATAAATATAACATTGTCTAGGGTTATATCATAAGAATTCCATTCACTCTCATAGAAACGCTAACATCAAACTAGCACTGATGTTGGCTTGTAGATCTGGTCAGGTTGATTGGACTCGAGGGACTACCGCTATCAGATTCACATCGGTGAACGGTAATCTCTTTTCGTGCATTAATATTCGATATTTGCATGTTTATATATGAATCAGGCGCGATCGACCGTCCCTGGGTCAGATCTGTTTATTGTATTATTTCCGCTGCGTTTGGATCTGGCGCCGGGGTACGGAAACCCAACACTTTCCTTGTTCAATAATTATTATTGTTCTTTTTCCTTGTTAAATCCATCTCATTTCTCACCTATTTCACACATACTGCGGAAACACGCTGTCTTTTCTAAGATTCATTGGGATGTTGAAGTGAATTCATGAATTCACAAGGAGAGAGACCAAGTCTTGTTAAAGTGTGTACATGGGTTGTTTAAAGATTCAATCTTGGAGTGGTTAATGCGGTACTCAAGTCTCCAAACATATTTTTTTGCTTCTGGGCCTGCAAAATGGCTAGCTTCAAAATTTCCCACTTGGATTTGGAATCCGGTCGCCGGAGCTGTTACGTAGCAGTCTTAAGAGAAGGAGCGGCGGAGGAAGAGGTTGGTAATATGTGTTTATCCGACGTTGATGAAGAATCTTGCAACTCCCAATTTAATTCAACTGCAGATGGTGAAGGGTCGTACGATGATTTTAGCATTGCGTGTGGCTCAGAATCCGGTGAGGTTCCAAATGAAGACGAGGGTTTGGAGAATGGGAAAAGTTCTGATTGCTCAGTGATTGTAGAAAATGGTGGAGCTGATGAAATTAAGGTGCATTTGGGTATAATTGAGAGAGATTGTAGAATTTGCCATTTAAGTTTAGTCAGCAGTAGCCCTGGTTCAGGGGTTGCCATAGAGTTGGGGTGCTCTTGTAAGGATGATTTGGCTGCTGCTCATAAAAATTGCGCTGAAACTTGGTTCAAGATCAGAGGAAACAAGTGAGCAATCAATCCCATTTGCAGAACTTGGTTTTTCTTTGGTTTTTATTTTGTTGATGTTTCTTAGGTTCAAAGATTCGTGATTCTTGAATATATTTGAAGAACCTTTAAGGATATATTATGTGTTTCCTTGCATCTCGAATTCGAATCATATATTTATCATCCCGCTCATTTTCAGGACTTGCGAAATATGTAATTCAGTAGCTTGCAACGTTGTTGTGTTGAATGAAATTGATGCAGCACCCAATGAGAACACCGGTTCAGTTTCAGCAAGCATGGCCTCGGCAGCTCCAGCACCACCACCTGCCGGTGCTATAGAAACTCGGAGTTGCTTACACGGTCACCGGTTCTTGAATTTTCTTCTTGCTTGTATGGTGTCACGCCCCGAGACCGGGGTCAATAACACCGGCATTGATTTCCATTACAACTAGGAAACCAATAAGCCTCGTAATATCATAATAACTGAAAACCAGTCTATATTCCATAAATAAAGAAATCATTGTCTTTACAACTGAATTAAAACGTGAAACTAAAACTTAAAAACTGAATAATTAAAATTGTCTTAAAACTTGGAAAACTTTAAAACCTAAACAGATCTTGATCTACGCAGCGGACTTGATTCACCAACCCCAAAATTGGTGCTCTTCTTCTTGCTCTAATTCTTCTTCGGCTTTATCTGGGGATGTAGAGTAAGGGGTTGAGTGCTTTGGAAAACACTCAGCAAGTGGGGGACAATCGATATCATACATATATATAATTTTCATAAACTTGTATCATAAAACTTGCATAAACCGATATGAATGTATCTTAACATACTTGGTTGCCCTTACGAGCCATGACATAACATATCGTTTCATAATTTTCATATACTTAAGCACAGTAAAGCATTCTACTCTCTTCTTGGTACTGATATCAGTCTCTAGACTTAACCCTCCTAGAGATGAGGTCATAACATCGGCTAACCCACGAATAAAGGGTCTGGATAATCCAGAAACAACGGATTACCACCGTATAAGGTTCTTTTAGCGGTTACATCCCACCGCATCAGGGTCATGGGGATCCAAATCCAATTAGATTTCGAGTTTAGCGTGCTTACAAAATAATACTTTCATAATTTCAACATACTACATATCGATTGAAATTTCAAAATGTACTTATATAATTTTAGAAAACGAAACGAATAATTATAGCAAAAGCCCACTTACAGTGCTTGGATGCGTGTTTGAGTAATCGACGGTACGAAACGAACGGATTCAAATCTTCCAATATGAACAGTAACTGCACACCTTCACTGTGTGTGCACTGTGTGAATTTTTCGAAGATAATTGGACTGATTTTCGAAAACAGATTGCTGGAATTTTTGATGGTTGCTGACCGAAAGTTTGGTGCAGATTTGTTGGCTGGAATTCTTTGCTTTTGATGACAAAAACCTTTGAAAATATGTGCTGAAAGTATTGGACTTGGGGCTTGTTTTATTGGCTGGAATATTTAGTCAATTTATGCAGAAACTCTCGGCTGAATATATGAATTTTTCTTGCTGAAAGGCTGTTGAAAAGAGGCTGAGGTTTCGGCTTCTGTATGTGCAAGGAGGTGGCAGATTTGATCTTATATGATGGCTTGAAGGAGATGGCTTGTGATGGACAAACTACTACTTAGGTTGGTTCTATTTATAGATGAAGGTTGGGCAAAACTCAAGGAGTTTGGTGGTGCAATTCTTCGAAAATATAGGAGTGAATCTGTGCAGATTTGTTGTGGTGGTGAGCAGATTTTGTTTTCGAAAATATCAGTTGGATTTGCAAGTTTGTGCAGGAGGCAAAGTTCGAAAGATTACTTCTAAGATTTAGGCTTGAATTTTCGATAGTTTGCGGCAGCAGAATTCCGAAATTCTACACGGAAGGGTACTGAAATTTTCTTTGAAAATTTATATGGCTAACGTATATTTATAAGGATTGAATCCAAATTGATGGTGATAAGTTTTCAAGTGTTTTGAAGGTGTAAAACTAAAGATTTTTGATGGCTAATGTATTAAGAGGATGGGGTTTAAACATGCATCTCATCTTTATTTATTGAAGAATTTGCCACCCAAAGTTTATTCCTACAAGAACTCTTAATCAACTTTAGAGTTTTAATTGTACTAAAATGCTTAATTGTCTAACTATTATTAGAGTTTTAAACCTACTAAAACACTTTAATTATCTAATTAACAATTAGAGTTTTAATAAGAATAAAGTACCTTAAGTAGATTTGATGACATCAAATCTCGGGTAAAAAATCTCGGGTTTTACATCCCTCCCTCCTTATTGGAAGTTTCGTCCTCGAAACTCGAGTCAACTTGATTTAGGAAAAGATAGGGATATTTCTCCCGCATTGATTCTTCCATTTCCCAAGTAGCTTCTCTTTCCGTATGGTTTGACCATTGAACCTTCACGTAGGGAATGGTCCTTCTTCTCAGAACTTGATCCTTGGTATCCAGAATACGGATTGGGATTTCTTCGTATTTCAATGTCTCGTCTAAGTTCCCTTGAGTTACTAGGGGTTCTGCTTCAAGTACATGACTTGGGTCGGCAATGTACTTCCTTAGTTGTGATACGTGGAAGACATTGTGAATTCTCGATAGATTTGGTGGTAGTGCTATTTTGTATGCTAGCGTTCCCACCTTTTCTAAAACTTCAAATGGTCCCACATATCTTGGGTTCAACTTTCCCCTTTTGTCGAATCTAATTACCCCTTTCATTGGTGAAATCTTTACATAGACTTTCTCACCAATCTCTATATCCACGGGTCTCCTTTTTAAATCAGCCCAACTTTTCTGTCGGTCCTGGGCTGTTTTGAGTCTATCTCTGATGATGGCTATCTTGTCAGTAGTAGCTTGCACTAACTCTGGTCCGGTGATAGCTCTTTCTCCTACTTCATCCCAGTATAAGGGTGATCGGCATTTGCGTCCATAGAGTGCTTCATATGGTGCCATCCCAAGGCTACTATGATAGCTATTATTGTAAGCAAACTCGACTAGAGGTAATAGTTCGCTCCAATTTGCAGTAAAATCCAATACACAAGCTCTTAGCATATCTTCGAGGGTTTGGATAGTCCTCTCCGTCTGGCCATCAGTTTGTGGGTGATAAGCCGTGCTAAGAGTTACCTTACTTCCCATAGCTTGCTGAAAGCTTTTCCAGAAACGCGACACGAATCTGGGATCTCGGTCCGATAGTATGCTCACTGGGACTCCATGCAATCTCACTATATTGTCCATATATAGTGTTGCCAACTTATCCAAGTTGTAATTCATGCGGACTGGTAGGAAGTGTGCTGACTTGGTTAGTCTGTCAACAATTACCCATATTCCGTCATGGTTCTGCTTTGACTTTGGTAGTCCCACGACAAAATCCATGGAGATGTGATCCCATTTCCATTCAGGGATTTCCAGAGGTTGAAGAAGTCCTCCGGGTCTCTGATGCTCAGCTTTCACTTGTTGACATACCAAGCATCGGGCAACAAATTCAGCTACATCCTTTTTCATTGCGTTCCACCAAAAACTTTCCTTCAGATCCTTGTACATCTTTGTACTCCCAGGGTGGACTGAAAACTTTGACTTGTGCGCTTCAGACATTATTTCTTGTCTTATGTTATTCACATTTGGCACGCACAATCGTCCTTTCATCCACAGAATTCCCTTGTTATCGATCTCGAAGTCAGTAATTTCCTTCTCCCTGACTTGTTCTTTTAGCTTGGTTAGGCTCGGATCTTGATCTTGGCTTAGCTTGATGGTCTCTCGAAGACAAGGTTGAGCTGAGACCGTAGCTAAGATTATTTTTCCTTTGCCTTTCCGGCTCAAAGCATCTGCTACTTTGTTTGCCTTGCCGGGGTGGTAGCTAATAGTGAGATCGTAGTCTTTTAGAAGTTCGATCCATCGTCTCTGCCTCATGTTGAGTTCCTTTTGAGTGAACAAGTACTTGAGGCTTTGATGGTCCGTGAATACTTCGCACTTGGCGCCATACAGATAGTGTCTCCAAATCTTCAAGGCGAACACTACTGCGGCTAACTCGAGGTCATGAGTAGGGTAGTTTTGCTCATGGGGTTTGAGCTGTCTTGAAGCATAAGCAATCACTCTTCCTTCCTGCATGAGTACACATCCTAGTCCTTCTTTAGATGCATCACTATAAATAGTGAAACTCATGTCTTCAGTTGGTAATACCAGTACGGGTGCGGATGAGAGCTTTTCCTTTAAAGTCTCAAAGCTCTTCTCACATTCTTCACTCCATATGAACTTTGCGTTCTTTTGTGTGAGCCTGGTAAGAGGTACTGCTATTGACGAAAATCCTTCGACAAACTTCCGGTAGTACCCAGCTAATCCCAAGAAGCTTCGGATTTCAGTCACTGTCGTTGGTCTAGGCCAATCTAAAACTGCATCTACCTTTTTAGGATCCACTGACACGCCTTCTTTTGATATGATGTGTCCTAAGAAAGATACGCTTTCTAGCCAAAATTCACATTTATTAAATTTGGCGTAGAGTTCTTTCTCTCTTAATGTCTGGAGCGTGAGGCGAAGGTGTTGTTCGTGTTCTTCATTGCTCGACGAGTAAATGAGTATGTCGTCGATGAACACTACTACAAAGTCATCCAGGAATGGCTTGAATACACGATTCATTAAATCCATGAATACGGCTGGTGCGTTTGTTAAGCCAAATGGCATCACCGTGAACTCGTAATGCCCATACCGTGTTCTAAATGCGGTTTTCGGCACGTCTTCTGCTTTAATCTTTAGTTGGTGATAGCCTGTCCTTAAATCGAGCTTAGAAAACACTTTAGCGCCTTTGAGTTGGTCGAACAGGTCATCTATCCTCGGAAGAGGGTACTTGTTCTTGATTGTGATCTTGTTCAGCTCTCTGTAGTCGATGCACAATCTCATGCTTCCGTCTTTCTTTTTCACAAACAACACTGGAGCTCCCCATGGGGATACACTTGGTCTGATTTGTTTCTTGTCCAATAACTCCTGCAGTTGCTCCTTAAGTTCCTTCAGTTCGGCTGGAGCCATTCGGTATGGTGCCTTAGAAATTGGTGTAGCGCCTGGCACCAAACTAATATCAAATTCCAATTCTCGGTTTGGAACAGAACCGGGCAGCTCTTCAGGAAAGACATCCGGAAATTCTTGTACAACGGGTATGTCTTCTATCCTGGGTTCATCTTCCTCTTTAACCTCGCTTATTGTAGCTAGGTAAACTTCTTCACCGTTCTTCACAGCTTTCCACGTTTGTGCTGCTGACAGGAGGAATTTTCGTTCCTTAGTTTTGCCGTGGTATACGATCTCTTTCTCGTCTGGAGTTCGTAGTTTAACATTCTTGTTACGGCAGTCTACTACTCCATGATGTTTGGATAGCCAATCCATTCCCAATATAACATCAAAATCCACCATTTTGAGTTGAATTAGCTCAGCATTAAACTGGATTTCATTAATACTAAGATTACAATCTCGGTGTATGCTATGTGCTATAAGGGTCTTATTGGCTGGTGTTGCTACGTTATATGGTTCACTAAGCAGTTCAGGCTTAAGGGCTAGTTTCTTAGTAAACCTTTTAGATACAAACGAGTGCGTGGCACCACAATCAAACAATGTATATGCAGGTAATTCGTTTAAATAAATGGTACCTGCCACAACGTCGTTTGCGTCTTCTGCCTCATCTCGCGTTATAGCAAACACTCTGGCGTTCGGCTTAGTCCCATTTGGTTTACTAGGAGGGCCGTTATTCCTTACAGTCGTCCCCCTCATATCAGGTTCGGGACACTCAGCAATTCGGTGGCCTGTCTTCCCACATCGGAAACATGCACCTTTTCCTCTGAGACATTCTCCGGGATGATGATACCCACAGTTCGAACACTTGGGGTACCTCTGTTGAGTTGGGCCTATTGTGGGTCCCCTTTGCTGGTTATTGGACGGACTAGGCCTCTTGAAGTTTTGACTGCTAGCAGTATGCTGACTGGTGGGGGGTCGCTTGCGCTTAAACTCTTCCTCGCGACGCTTGATATCTGCTTCAGCCCTGATGGCTGCTCCCATTAAATCTCCGAAACTGGTTGTCTCAAAGATTGCCAGGGCGGACTGGATTCGACTGTTTAGTCCAATCCTGAAGCGGTGTAGCTTAAGGGATTCGTCTGCCATGATACTCGGTGCGTACGTTCCCAACGAGTTAAACCTTGCAGTGTAATCCACAACTGACATATCTGTAGCCTGTGTCAGGTTTTCAAACTCTCGCAACTTCTGGTTCTGGACTGCAGTTGGAAAGTACTGCTTCAGAAATGTGCTCCGGAACCTTTGCCATGTAACTGGTCCTGCTTCTTGCATTAACGGTGACACGTTTTCCCACCACTTTCCAGCTTGGTCGATGAGAAAAGACGTGGTAACTTCCACCTTGATATTTTCCGGCACTTCCAACAGTCTATGGTGGTTCTCTATTTGTTTCAGCCAGTTCTGGGCCACCTCCGAGTCTGAGTTACCATCAAAGGTTGGAACTCTGTTTTTCCGCAACGATTCATAGTGGTACTTTACACCTTGCGGATGTGTTGGCTGTGGATGTGGCTGATTAGCAGTAGGGTTATTCAAACCTTGAAGTGTCGTGGCCACAATGGTGGCTATAGCTGCCAAGTCCTCACGACTCAGTCCCACCCTCGGGGGTTGTGGCGGTGCAGGTGGAGGATTCTGATTTCCAGTATTTCTCTCCTCATTAGAGTTGGGAGGAACGGCATAGTTGGGATTACGATTGCTGCGAGTAGGACGTCCGGCCATTTCCTACAATATATAAAGATCTAAAATCCTTGCGCAGAAGATATAACGATAGCAGAAAGATAAAGAAGACATGATAAAATAATTTTATTAATCACTGGGAAAAATGTTTATCACAACTACTGAAAAGGAAAATGCTGAATATCGAAATAGAGCGAAAACAAAACTCCTAAACAAGCTTCTAAGAACTATGGATCTATCACTTCTCCACTTTCTACTTCTTCTACGACATCTTCCTGCATGGGTTCTTCTTCAGGGTCTTCGTCTGAATCCTCATCTGAATCGACAACATCCAGGATGTTTCTCATGTGATCATTGGCTTCCCTTAGATCACTGTTGACATTCAGGAGATGAGTGACTATACCCCAGTAACCATTGCTTCTTATAGTCAGTCGATGGTTCGTATTTTGAAGTGAGAGAATATGATCAGCCATTTGATCAAGCTGCTGTCTTTGGACTACGCATTTTTCCTCTGCAGTCCTATGAAGTCCGTCTAGTCTAGTTACTTCTTCCTTAGTTCCCTCAAGCTGCTCTTCGGCTTGATGGTGATAGTAACCCAGTCTATGAACATCGCCCTGTAGGTGGTCTACTAGCTCATGTAGTTCCGAATTAGCTTCCTTGAGCTTCTCCATTTCTTGCTCCATACTGAGAATCTGGGCAGATTGCGCTCGGGTTGTCATCACCTAAACCCAAACACAGAATTAAATACTTGACAAATCATAAAATCAAGTATCAAAAGCAAGAATTCGAATTCTGGAATAAAATATTTTTTTTTTTTTTTTTTTTTTTTTAAAAATCGAAAATTAGGGTTTATAATCGAAAATTAGGGTTTCGAAATTAATCCCTAATCGGAGCTTGAAATCCAAAATTGACAGAGGGCTATCGATCGTCTTGCTGGAATAATTACACGAGAAATTTTAATTTCAAAACGATCAACATATGCTCAGAAAAATCGGGAATCGAGCAGAAATTGGGAATTAGGGTTCTTGGCTTCGAACGAGAAATTGACAGAGCAAACAAAGTCCGATCGACATGAAACTTGGACAGTAGGGTCGACTGGACAAGGCGGTTCCAATGATACACTGGTCGAGGGTTATCGCGGCGGCAATCGGCGGCGGCGGCGAGGAGCTAGGGTTTCGAATTTTCTGATTTTTGAATTTTCGAAATTCCTTTAAAATTTTTCGAAATATTTTTTTTTTTTTTAAAAAATCAGGAACTAAAAATTTTTAAGAGTCGAAAAATTCGTATTCACGTGATCAATCAGATTGGACTTCTGATTATCGTAATTATCGTGAATCGATATTTTTCCCCAACTGTATTTATTTCACCAGTTAGTCTATTTCAACCGGGATTTCTCTTCTAGTATTTTTATCAACTAGAATTCTTTTCCCAGCGGGATTATGGAACCTGGCTAGCTCTGATACCACTAAAATGTCACGCCCCGAGACCGGGGTCAATAACACCGGCATTGATTTCCATTACAACTAGGAAACCAATAAGCCTCGTAATATCATAATAACTGAAAACCAGTCTATATTCCATAAATAAAGAAATCATTGTCTTTACAACTGAATTAAAACGTGAAACTAAAACTTAAAAACTGAATAATTAAAATTGTCTTAAAACTTGGAAAACTTTAAAACCTAAACAGATCTTGATCTACGCAGCGGACTTGATTCACCAACCCCAAAATTGGTGCTCTTCTTCTTGCTCTAATTCTTCTTCGGCTTTATCTGGGGATGTAGAGTAAGGGGTTGAGTGCTTTGGAAAACACTCAGCAAGTGGGGGACAATCGATATCATACATATATATAATTTTCATAAACTTGTATCATAAAACTTGCATAAACCGATATGAATGTATCTTAACATACTTGGTTGCCCTTACGAGCCATGACATAACATATCGTTTCATAATTTTCATATACTTAAGCACAGTAAAGCATTCTACTCTCTTCTTGGTACTGATATCAGTCTCTAGACTTAACCCTCCTAGAGATGAGGTCATAACATCGGCTAACCCACGAATAAAGGGTCTGGATAATCCAGAAACAACGGATTACCACCGTATAAGGTTCTTTTAGCGGTTACATCCCACCGCATCAGGGTCATGGGGATCCAAATCCAATTAGATTTCGAGTTTAGCGTGCTTACAAAATAATACTTTCATAATTTCAACATACTACATATCGATTGAAATTTCAAAACGTACTTATATAATTTTAGAAAACGAAACGAATAATTATAGCAAAAGCCCACTTACAGTGCTTGGATGCGTGTTTGAGTAATCGACGGTACGAAACGAACGGATTCAAATCTTCCAATATGAACAGTAACTGCACACCTTCACTGTGTGTGCACTGTGTGAATTTTTCGAAGATAATTGGACTGATTTTCGAAAACAGATTGCTGGAATTTTTTATGGTTGCTGACCGAAAGTTTGGTGCAGATTTGTTGGCTGGAATTCTTTGCTTTTGATGACAAAAACCTTTGAAAATATGTGCTGAAAGTATTGGACTTGGGGCTTGTTTTATTGGCTGGAATATTTAGTCAATTTATGCAGAAACTCTCGGCTGAATATATGAATTTTTCTTGCTGAAAGGCTGTTGAAAAGAGGCTGAGGTTTCGGCTTCTGTATGTGCAAGGAGGTGGCAGATTTGATCTTATATGATGGCTTGAAGGAGATGGCTTGTGATGGACAAACTACTACTTAGGTTGGTTCTATTTATAGATGAAGGTTGGGCAAAACTCAAGGAGTTTGGTGGTGCAATTCTTCGAAAATATAGGAGTGAATCTGTGCAGATTTGTTGTGGTGGTGAGCAGATTTTGTTTTCGAAAATATCAGTTGGATTTGCAAGTTTGTGCAGGAGGCAAAGTTCGAAAGATTACTTCTAAGATTTAGGCTTGAATTTTCGATAGTTTGCGGCAGCAGAATTCCGAAATTCTACACGGAAGGGTACTGAAATTTTCTTTGAAAATTTATATGGCTAACGTATATTTATAAGGATTGAATCCAAATTGATGGTGATAAGTTTTCAAGTGTTTTGAAGGTGTAAAACTAAAGATTTTTGATGGCTAATGTATTAAGAGGATGGGGTTTAAACATGCATCTCATCTTTATTTATTGAAGAATTTGCCACCCAAAGTTTATTCCTACAAGAACTCTTAATCAACTTTAGAGTTTTAATTGTACTAAAATGCTTAATTGTCTAACTATTATTAGAGTTTTAAACCTACTAAAACACTTTAATTATCTAATTAACAATTAGAGTTTTAATAAGAATAAAGTACCTTAAGTAGATTTGATGACATCAAATCTCGGGTAAAAAATCTCGGGTTTTACATATGGTATTCGCGTTCGTCATTTCTTGGCTTTTCCACTTCAACATTCCATCATAGTAGATTTGTAGCATTATATCTTGTGACATAAATTAAATCGAGGTTTATTTAATGTTATCCTTAATGGCAATACCCTTTGGGATGCATCTCATCATTGATTTGACATCTTTTAAATAACATCATTCATTTTAAAGATACGAAAGATGCCAAATCAATGGTGATGCTGCCCTTCGGGGTAATACCCATCCTGAGCAGTATCAAGTTTTCCGTAAATCGCCGCAAGATTTCAGGTTTACAAAGGATTTTTTGTTTTATATAGTTTTTTTTATTAATAAATTACTAGTTTTGATTAACAGAAATAAGAAATTGATAGCCTGGTCCAGCCACGTAAATGTGGAAGGTCCGAAGGGCCAACCCCAGCTTCTGTAAAGTATGTGATAAATACCAAATAGAACTTGTATCCATAACAAAAAAACAGTTTATAAAAAGTGGGATTAATTATCTGTTTTAAAAAAAAAAAAAAACAGATTTTGAGTATTTCATTTCATTGATTTTGTTATTGTTTCTCTAAAAAAAAAATATAAACACAGAAGTAAAGAAACTTAAGATGTTTTTCACTGTTTTTACTTGTGTCATGTCAATTTTGTAATAATTTAATGTTGATTAAGCTATATATTTTTTTATTTTAATAGCAAACATTTAATGCTTAAAAGCAACTTCTTCAAATTTTAAGCAAAAACAACATAAGTCCTTTGAATAAACAATTCTAAACACACCATAAGTGGTGTTTAAATGATATTAACCATGAAACATGAGTAAAATGCAATAATTTCGCCAAAAAAATTGATGGATGTTAAAATACTCGACAGTTTCGCCATTCTTCCCGTTTTTTAGAACATTGACAAAAATAGATATTTCCAGCTTAAAAGGGTCTTTTATCTTCAATACTGAATTATTATGATCCCAGAGCCAATTCAAGGAGAAATCTAAAATTCAATTGATAAAGCCACTGTTAAAAACGATTGTCAATAATACAAAATGCATTTCTAGCAAAAATTAATATATCCCTCAAATTTGTGATTCACATTCCACAAAAGCTATGTTTCACACTATCTATCATGATGTGTGGCAAGGTGAAGGCAAGACAGAGTGCATGTTACTATATAATTGCAATGAAAGAGGATAATACAGGACAGACAGGAAAAACAAATGGATACAAAGGTGATTCCATTATCCATTAGCTTTCACAAGCTTCGAATTGAAAGCACGACTTAAAACAGATAAAGAACACATTATGAAGAAGAAGAAGAAGAAGAAGAGATGTGATCGTCGCCTAATAAAAGAATTTCTAAAACGTTATCAGACGAGGCAGCGAGCAAGCTTTGAACCCTGCATCATTTAAAACACAATATCTGTGGCGAAGTGTACAGGTTATTCAGAAATCGTGAAGAAAATAACAATTATGCCAAAGATGTACAAACTTAAGAGCATGTCATTTGCCACAATGAATGAATCAAATCAAGGCCTTGACTCAAGATTACAGGGGGAAGGGCTATGAGTGATTTCTGCATCACCAGATATTTATACAAGATACCAAGGATGATAACATATGCAAGTCCTAACAGTTGTCCTTGAAATAAACTTGATATTAACTGTGAAACAAAGTCTAGTTCCAAAAAACATAGTCTATTTGAGAGAAAAACATGGCATTGATCACAACCTATATCTAAATGATGTGATCCCTTGTTTCATTCCTTAGATTCTTCCAACTGGAGAAGGGGGAAGGCCTGTGGCGTATTTTGCAGGGACTTGTCGTGGGAATGGGGTTGTGGTTGTGGTCGTGGTCATTGGCTTATCAGTGCCAGTAACGGCTTCTAGAATATGTCCCGGGATATTTTTGTCTAAAATTTGAGAAAATTTCTGGCATGTTAACAATGCTACACCTGTGGCAAATGCCTCAAACAAAGAAAGTGAGGAATCCAACTCAAGTGAGTAAAATCCATTGCTGAATGCTTCCAAGTTGAAAGCAGGTTTTCTGTTTCGCTCTCTGTCCTATAATAGCATAAGACAGGACACTATCAAATATCAATAAATATTTGGAATATAAGAGGTTACTGGTGACCTGAAGCACTAAAACAGTACCTGAACAAAAAGATTAACACGATCCTTGGTGGAACAAGGCATTGATGATTCAAGAATCTTGCAGCCTTTTTTGTTATGGTTGGTAAGGACACGTAGCTTGCAACCAACATCCCACCCTCCACAATCACAAGATCCACCAGATCTCCACCGACTAATTAAAGAAGATGGTGTACCTTTATTTGGTATTCCATGGACACCTCCAGGAAGTATCACTACTGCACTATATGCGTTTTCATCTTGGTACAATTTTTGGTAGTCACTTAACTCTCCATCATCAAGCTTTTGACATGAGTTCTGCAAAACAACAGCTGCCATCTCTTTTCCAGGTAAAACTTCAAGTTCTTGCTTATCCACCTGCTCTTTGTCAGCACCATATAACACGCATTCTCTCACAGCACATTCATCAGAATTCTTAGCCCGCAATTTGGGAAGACCAATGCTCGAAATTTTCATCTGGCCAAGAACATTACATCCTAGGCCGCAACTTTTACTCGTCGATCCTTGATTCCAAGTCACGTTCTTTTTTCTTATCTCATGAATAGAGTAGAATGTATATACCATGCTGTGATCACTCTTTCCAAATGATGGCAACTTCTTCACAACGGCAACGAGCATGTCGCTGCTGCTGTTGTCAACTACAAGTTTAAAGAAAGGGAGCCCATTCTTCAACGAGAGCTGCAGAAGACCCTGAGAAGATAACCCTTCGGACTTCCTATCCTGACACGGTCCCCTTGTGGAAATAGTTCCATTTGGTGGCTGGACAAGACCAGTAGATTGAGATTCTTTTTTCTTTAGAAATGGGTCTAGCAACCTCCTCAATGGGCTTGACCTACCCTTACTACTCGAATTTTCCTTGTCTTTATCAAAGCTATCCGCACCAGTAGTAACTTTCAACATTGGACCAGATCTGACAGTAGTATACTTAGAACTCAGGTGTGGAACTGCAGAACTCTCCTTAAAACTAGAACCCCTGATCATTTTTCCAATTCCAAAGCTGAACCGAGGAGTAGGGGAGGGATGTCTTTGTTTAACAGTAGGCTGCTTTATAAATTCAGCATCTGCTCTCTCTGAAACCTGGACTAAAATTGATGGCTTTGCTGTTTTTTCATGTGTAATCAAACCTTTACCTTCAGATGGTACTGGGATGACAAGTTCAGAAGAATCTTCAGATTCCTGAGCAGAAAAGCAATTAGAAAATCTGTTTATAAACAATTGTCCATCAAGAGACATCCGCGGTTCTGAAAACTGAGAACTTTCAGAGCAACTCCTCCTTGGAAAATGTTCGGATGTTAAGAGAAAATTTTGCAGCTCTCCAGGGAAACCAAAAGGAGTATAGTTCACCCCATCATCCACACTCTTTTCACTCGTTTTACCCTGAGCATTCATTGTATCATTTGAAGAGAGTGAATACATATGTTTTCCCTGCTCTAAGGACCTAGATTTTCTTTCCGGGATAGCTTCTTTCTTCTTATCCTTCATCTTAACTTTGTCCAAATTTGGTTCTGAACAATTCCTATAAAACTCTACTTTCTGATGAAATTTTTGGGGCATGTCAATAGTGCTCCTTTGGGCACCTTGAGATTCTTGTCTGCGGGTTTCCAGGTTTTCCAACTGTTTGAAACCTTCAAAGTAATTCTCTTCCTTACAACAAGTGTTTATTCTTTCCATTTTGGATGGATTGAGATTTAAACTTTGTGATGGAGGCGGTTTTTTCAGTGGTGAACATGAACTGGGATTCAGACCATGTGATGAAGGTTGCTTTCTAAGATTGGGACTCATTTTAGGTGGTCCACTTGACATACAATTAGAACCTGTACCAGATGATGGTGTCTTCTTGTGAATTCTTACAGGCATGCGCTCGTTATACTTCCATTTCTCCAACCGTTTCCAGTCAAGAATGCCAAAATTTAAAGCCTTCTCTTGAATACTTTTGTCTTTCCCCATTTGCTGTAAAAAGCAAGGGACATTTGACATGTGCTTGACAAGCTCATCATCATTATACACCTTACTCCCAAGCATCGATTTTCGGTTATTCTCCAAAGGTTTAAGTTGGACCACTTGCTCAATGACTTTGGTTTGAGCAAACTCACAGTTTGGATCAAGAAACGGCTGACTAAATTTATGCTCAACCTTTGGCGTGTATTGACAATGTGAACTTTTTTCTGTCCTGCATGATGGAATCTTCTTACTAACGGCAATCAATAGTTGTTCATGCGTCAAACTTCTCTGCTCTAAGCTTTGTGCCATTCGTATAAATGTTTCTATACTTTAGAGACTTGGTTTCAATTCAGATTGCACCATATCACATCTCTCCACTGTGTTTAAAATAGTCCTTTCTGAAACTTGCAATGCTGTGATTGCTGTAAGAATGCGTGCGTCATTACTCTGAAAAACAAAAAAGAATATCAGTTTACCAGTATAAAGCATAATCTATGCAAAACAGAAGTACAACGTAGGATTTCCCAATAATCAAAGCCTTTAAATTTCATGTACGCTCGCTCATTCTCAAAACTAACATACTGAAGCTGTTAGTATATGTGTCCTATAAGCATTGGCCTTTATGCACCCAAAGCCCATTAGCAACTCAATGCTAACTCAATGAAATCTATAAACATATTGCATCTGTCTCTTAAAACAAATATACAATAGACTACACTATCACTTAGAATCACATCTCTCTCGTTGAAGAAAAGCAGATACCAACTAGCATTGGTATTATTGAACCAGCTGGGGAATTGGCTCAAGAACAGAGGAAAGGACAGGAGGCCCTTGGGGAGCCAGAGGAATCGCTAGATCTGGCCAGGTTGCTTGGACTCGAGGGATCACTGCTTTCAGATTTTCATTTTTCATTGTAATACGGTAATCTCTTTTTATGCAATTTAAATATTCAATATTTGCATGTTATATATTAATATAGTGCAATCATCATCACATCATTATTGGATTGAAAAAGTTTTTTTGTTATATTTCCGTTGTATTATATCCGACGTCGGGGACAAACCCATCAGAAACATGTTAATATGACATGTCATTTTCATCATCGAGAAGTGTATAAAACAAACATCAAACTCGGTAATTTTATGCAACGGATATTCTCTAGAGTATGCAGAAAATTCCTTTGTATTCTGATGCAAAATCACAGGGAACACATATTTTTGACATTACAACCAAAGAGACGTAGGCATCTTTATTTAGGACAAGAAACCTACAAAAGTTTACACTTGAGACGCCAGCGTGGACATGAGGAGAGAAGGAGGCTTCAAATGAATGTAGCAGTCTACAATCTTCCCTTTATGTTTACGGTTCCTCGACAAACAACAGTATCTAGGTAAAATATAGCTCAATCTCAGCTCACCAGAGAATGGAATCAACAATAAAATTGCCCATCCACTTGATTTTGTTAGTATCTCAAGTGCACTGTCTCGTAAAACAATTATCGACATTATCCACTTAATTTCATGAGCGCTTCAGAAAGTAAGAATCTTGAAGATTTACACATTGAGCAGGAATTCATGAGTTCCAACGAGAAACCATAGATTCAAACAGGATGAACCTCAAGAACAGTAAAAGCCCACCAGATTAAGCATGTATTAAAGCTACAATCGAGAGCAAGAACTGAAAATAACTTAACAAAATCAAGAACTATCAGTAAAACCAGTTCTAAAATCCTACAATCATACAATTCAGAACAACAATTTCCACAAACAAGTCAAGAAAACACGATTCCGCACTCATATTCGGTTTTTTTTTTAAAAATAATCATCAACCTTTCGTTCAAACGAGGAAAATACAAAGAAATTACGTTAAAATAATAAATGGGACTTACGCTGTACGCAAAGATAGGAATGCAGAGTCAGAAAAGTAAGAAATCTTCTTGGAACTGCACGAATCGTATATGCCAATGCCGGAGAAGAAAGAAAAAGCGTGTTGCAAATAGATTTTAATGTACAAATCTATACGCACAGAGAGATAACAAAACCCCGGGAAATTATGTCTCGCTGCAGCGATCAGGGGGGAGTGAGAGTGCCAAACGGGTAATTAATAATCAGTGAAAGAAGATTGAATATATACTAAATATTGTTTATTTAAAATATATTATATTTTCATATTAAATTAATATATATAAACGAGGCTCAAATCAAATACATGCATTTATTTCCCGAGTCATACATAGCATGAGTAATAATTTTTAATTATTCAATCCCTTATTCATTTCATTTTAACCATAATATCAAGTGATGCCGATCACTAAATAAATAATTTTAAACTTAAATTATTAACCTTTGTATAATTTAAACTCATGTTTCATCACTAATCGTTGTATAATTTTTTTGTTAACGAATAAATAATAACTTAAATTTAAATAAATTATTATATATTTAATATTAGTAAATATAAAACTTGGTAAGAATTCTAGAATCCATTATAATTATTAAATAAATATATACATAATGCAAGTTCAATAACAGTTGAAATCGAATCAAAGAGTCACAATATTAAATTTTTATTTGTTTTTCGAACAAAAAAACAGCTTTTGAATATTTTATTTCATTGCTTATGCTATTGATTCTTTAAAAATAAGTAGATAAAACCAAAAACATAGAAACATGTCATAAGATATTTTTCACTGTTTTTACTTACGTTGTGGCAATTTTATAATAATTTGAGTTCATTAAGCTGTTTTTTTTAATAGCAAAAATTTAATACTTTTAGGGCCTGTTTGGTAGACCTGATTAAGAATGATTGTGGGAGGGTTATGATTTTAATCACATGTTTGGTTGAATTTTTAGTAAACCCACGTTGTCTAATTGGCCCGTGATAAAGTGGGTTTAAAATCTTGATTCTTGTCCCACCAACCCTCTTGGGTTTAACAAACACATTTGTACAGTACAAATGATTATGCTCAAAATTTACTCTTGTACCCTCCTCAACCCAAATAATCGTTATATTATTGCCTTGTATATGAGGGGCATTTTTGATTTTACACCAATAAATCCTTATATTTATCCTACTTATAAAAATCATACCAAACATCATGTTATTTTCTTACCATATATAACTCATTTCATAGTCATTAGATTTATCACTCTATTATATAATCATTCAATAATCACATCATTCAAACCAAGCGGACAGAATAACATTTTTAACTTTTAACAAAAACATCATAAAATATATTGAATAAGTAATTACAAAAACGCAATGATTGATTAGTGGAAATGAGATAATCGGACGGTAGATGGGTGGTCAAAATCAAACTAATCGGACGGTTATAAAATGAGGTGGCAATAGATGGGTGGTCAAAATCAAACTGGTTAGGTGGTGCCGACACGTTATACCGCAGGGCCCACTCTACAGAGTTTTATTATTATTTCCTAGAATTTTAGGTGGGCCGTGGGGCCCATGCGCCAAGCATTATATGTTGTTGGGCCCATTCCAAGAAGCATCATGCATTGGGTTCTGTAAATAGATTAGAAAGAAGAGACTTTTTGTTTGTAACGTGGACCGTATTTGTATATTTCAAATTATCGGGATTATCTCAACATTATTATTAAGTAATTTAAGAAGTGAAATATATTAAAATAATTTTCATTATATATATATATATATAACTTAGAAAAATTAAAAGTGTCCCCCATTAAATGTAAGTGCATTTTTTTTATTTTTTTATGACGGAAACTCGTATCAGCTACTTTTTGAGTGCACATTGGGTAAAGATTATCGTAATAGCCTGCAAATTACGCTAGCCAGGTAAACCGTACTAAAAAAGCTTAGTGTGAGACCCGATCGAGAAAGTGTTGGTAGGGGGAATCAAATTCGTGATCAAATGCCTTCACACTCATATACTCTACTAACTCGCTCACCCTATAAGTGTCAATGTAAGTACATTTTAACTTGTCTACCATTCCTGTAAGCTTAATGGACTTCTTTTTTTAAAACCATTAGTTATACACTTCTTTCGGGAGTTCTGTTTTGCAATTCTTTTGTCTGAAGACGTGTGGGTCAAACATCATGTGTAAATCAATTATTGTTTCAAAAAATTAACATCTGAAGATATTGCAATATTTAATGCTAGCCTCGTATTACATTAATTATGCATATATTAATATATCCCATTAAAGATAGTTGATAAAATATGTATTGTCAACCGTTCATGCCATTTTCAGCAGATAAATATATATTTTTTTTAAAAAGTCATTTTCATTAATAAAGTTGTTGCTTTTTAAATTTCTTTATATTTGATAATCTATTTATCTAAGTTTTGTCCTTTGATTAGGGCAAGAGCCTCCTCTCATTTGCGATGATTCTTATATCTATTCTACAAGAAGTTATTTTTAATAATTGTCTTCACGTTGTGAGTTTAGAAGCTATGCTAACTTTTTATAAGATACATGAGTTACTTCGCTAATTATCAATTGGTTTTTGAGTTGGAACCCCATATACTCTTACCAGTTATCATACATGACAAAAAATTTATCTCTCTCGTTTTACTACTCTGAAGTTTGAATCCTTTCTTTCGAAATAAGCATCTCTCTTGTGTTTAGTAAAGAAACCCTTTATGGCATGCTTAAAAAAGGGTTCTTTCATATTCTAAACAAATCTCAATTCATAGAATTATTGATTTTGAATTTTGATAATAAGTTTGTGTTGGGGTGATCCATTGCCCTTGATTGAAAAATGATTGAAACATAGCGTTTGGACGACCGTACGATTTAAAAATATACGTGTTGCACAATTAACACAAACTATAGCTCTTGACAAATCGCCAAATTGCAATCCTACAATTGGTATTTAAATTTTAATTTTCATAAGGAAAATATTACTATGTCTGAACATTGTGAGCTCTAGCTCCATGTAAATTTTCAAAGAAAAAAAATTTATTTTAATTTCGGAAATTTAGTTTTCTTGGTCCAACCTCTAAAGCGTGATAGTCATTTAGCCTTATCTAATATGATCAGCTCCAGTTAATTTTGAATAATGGATACACATATATTTCTGAAACAAAAACATGAGTGGGGGTTGTTGTTTTATCGTCTTTGTGCATGTGGGTCGAGATGGCTTTTTGGACTTTTTAGTATCCAAAGTGTTGACAAATAAACCATACACGTTAATGCATGTGCAATCACAGTTGGAGATTGATTCTTAATCAATCCCAATTGGAAATAGTATCTAAAGACATTGTTGTATAACAAGATATGAAATTATACAATGTGACGATGGACAAACATATAAATATAACTTTATTGGTCTCACAGTCTTGCATCAATTATTCAATTGGATGGCAAAAAAATTTAGAATATTTTAGCAAATTACATACAATTTGTCATAATTTATGGTCCGTCACCCAATTTTATCACTATATGTGTGGAAATTTTTACGCTTTATGGAGAGATAATGGCAAATAACCCTCTTTTGGTTTGCCAACTAGGCAAATTACCCCTCTGTGGTTTGAAAATATGTATTTTACCCCATGTGGTTTACAAAATAGGCATTTTACCCCATGTGGTTTGAAAATAAGCATTTTACCCCCTTGTGGTTTGTGAAAATATGCATTTTACGCCCTTATAGTTTGTGAATATGTGTGAAATACACCATACACACAGAGGGTAAACTGCTTATTTTGTAGGGGGTAGAATGCCTATTTTCACAAACCACGGGAGGGTAAAATGCCTATTTTCAAATCACACGGGGTAAAAACTGCCTATTTTGTAAATTAAGGGGGGATGTAAAATGCATATTTTCAAATCATAGGGTGGTAATTTGCATATTTGGGAAACCATAGCGGTAAATTTGTCAAAAACCCCTTAATGGATGAGGAAATAATCCAGTACCTACTTTTTTCTTGTCCAAGAGTCTTACACTTTATGGATTAAATGCTATGAGTGGTTTGAGCTCAATCTAGTACTTAGCTCTGATCCAGTTGGTCATTTAATTCAACACAAATGTCTTTGGGGACAGAGAAAGGGCGAGAAGGACTAAACGACTCTGGAATGCAATAGTTTGGATAATTCGATTGTACCGCAACAAAGAATTTTCGAAGGGACTCAGGAGTTGGAATAAGACTTGTTAAATTTAATTCTTGATTTGGATTAAAAATAGAGTCGATATCAATATTCATTACGTTCTTTCGAATTGGCTGAGAGAACCTAGGATTTATTTATTTTCATTTTAATCTAGGGTCTACTTTTGTCTAATATATATATATATAATTCTTTTTCTTTTTTTTCTGATAATTTTTTTTTGGAAATTTTTACCCCCACAAGACCACAATTCACAAAGTAAAGAACTACAGATCGGTGCCTGTACCTTAAAAAAGAAAGAAAAAATGGTCCAAAAGTCATCAATTGTTAAAAAAAAGATGTAGCACGCTATGTTGCATGAAGCAATTATCACTTTTACTTTACTTTTTAGGTTTGTTCTTGTTATTTGTACATACTTATATACATATTCCAAACTTCCTATGATGCATTCGTGTCTCATCACAGCTTTTACTTTACGAAGCAAAGTTTGTAGGCGATCTCTCACTTATTTGCTAGCTAAATGATTTTGGGCATAAATCTTTCCATAATGTATCATAAGACCATCTCCAACCCTGCGTAAAAATGGTGTGAAACGCTATTTTGACGCGATGTTCCATCTCCAACCAAACGCTAATTGGATACGTGCTACAGTGCTGCGCTATTTTTCACACAACACTGTAGCAATACTGTCAAATTTGACGCCTTTTTCCTTTTTTTATTTATTTTGAATATATTTAATATAAAATTAAAATAATAATTTGTTGAAATGAAAAAATAAAATTTGTTTTGAATAATAATGATTATTATATAATTAAATTATAAAAACATATTTAAAATAAAATGAAAGGGATTACTAGAATATGTTTTTTGGAGTACAGTTTGAAGTAGATGTGTTGAAGTTGGGTTTTGAGTTTGATGTAGAAGTTGCACTATTTAGTGTAAAAATTACACTAAAATAAAGTTTTAGGTTGGAGATTGAGTACTCGATTTGTAGGCTACTTTGCTTTATAATGAAGGGTGGGTGTGTTATAGGGTTCACTATCGTTTGCTGAAGTGTAATATAATATCAAAATTCTAAGCATGACTTTTTAAAAAACCTATTGTATGGTAGTGGGTTTGGTAAATCCAACATGATTATGTAAGCTTTTGTTATGCATCACAATACTTTTTAATTTTTTTGTATCGAAGATTCATCACCACCTTCAATAATCGTCTTAAATCCTTAAAACTTATAGCTTTTAAGCTAGTTGATGCATTTTTTAAAAAATAGAAAAATAGAAGATTATTTTGGGTATCAAACTTATATAGTTATTTGATTTCAGAAAGGGGAATTTTGACGCCCAGAAGATTATTTTAATTTTTATAAATTTGTAATAACTATTTTAAGAGACTCTAAGTTTGAGGATGTATGACAATGATGGGATGCGGTGATAAATCTTAAATAAAAATAAAAAATCAAGTCAATATGATGCAAATTGTTATAATTAATGAATGATATAAACAGTGATTTTTCGAATAATAGTTGTAAAGTGAAATGTAATTTTCACTTTTTCTAATGTTTTCGACTTTCGCCATTTAAGTTTTGGCCCTATATTGGTCCAAACATACACAGTTCTTCGTGCAGATGCGGGCTGATAAGTACTGCAATAAATGGCTTGGTTCCTACTCCTAGCATCCGAAAATAAGTGTCGTTAGCCTCGGGATCAGGTGTTGGAGTTTTGGTAATGGGCTAGTGAATGGTGGGATGGCTTTGCTTCGGGCCATTTGTTTGTTGATGGGCTTGGGTCGGTTGAGGTTAGGAGCTTGAGTTGGGCACGACTAAAGTCAGGCCCATGATGTGGGCCTTATATTGCTGATCAGCAGGTGAATAGTACGTGTGCGAGTGAGATATGGAGGGTGGGAATATGGTGGGACATCTGATGGAGGCATGGTTCGTCAATATGGTTGCGGACGGTGTCGTGGAGGCTATCGTTCCACTTTCATTGATATTTCACGGAACGATTACAGTTATTGTCGTGGGGTTTTTTAAATGTAAAATAAAAATAATTAGATAATTTAGACAAATTATTAAATCAAAAAATTGAAATTTTTTGAAGAAATTTAAAAATGTCCGCAACAGCCATTCAGGGCAACGAAATCGTCGTTGCAAGCCACGAAATCAGCGTTTCGTTGCGAGACGGTCGTGAAATATCCGTTATAGTTACATATCCATTTTAGCATTGAACGTTATGTTGGAACTCTTCTTTTGTTCAAGTATACGAAATATCAAATAAAATGGTTGAAAACAGTAAGAACTTACAGCAATTTTAATATACTGTGCAAAAGCTTTGTTGTGTAGTATCTGAAATGGACGAGGCCACAGTAAACCGTGTGCCCGTAAACTCTAAATTGCCCGCCTACAACTTCTGGCCTCCTGGACAAGAGAGTTCCAAGGTACAACGCCCGAACGCCTCTGTTTGGATTGAAGCAGAAACCCAGACAGACTCACTCAAACACTTAGCAGTGTGTAGTACTCTCAAGAAGATAAGATGGTATGATATGCAATTTCGGATTGAACTAAAGAATGAGGCTGTAGTAGCTTATATAGCTGCAACAACATACCTACCAAAGGTCAAGACATAAATGACACTGCATAGTGGGTAGCTGATAAGCCTCAACATAAATCTCAGATTTATGTCTCACTTAAATCCATTAACTCTCAACAATCAAGGTAGGATATCAAAACCGATGAGTAGGTGAAAGGCCAATCTAATAGAAAAAACGTATAGCAAAAAGGCCGAGCCGATCTGAGCCGAGCCGAGCCAACGGACGGCGCGTGAGGAGCACCCTCTTTCCCACTAGACTACACTCTCTTAATTTGTTTCTCAATATAAACAAATCTGTATCGGCAGCTGCCGTTCAATCCGTTACGCGACCGTTTTTGCAAACAATGAACAAGGTCGAAGAGACGAGTTTTAAATATCAGCTATGGGGTGTTTGTGATGCTGCTGCTTTATTCAGATCCTAATGCCATCTGCAGAAAGCAGGCAGCCACTCGTATTTACCTCTTGCTCCTATAATATCACCCAACTCCCAGACAGGATTCTTATCCTATTCAATATCAGTACCAAAACATACCATACCGTATTCCACAAATGATTCAAACATTCCTTATTCTTATCAGTCAATGTTTATGTGGTTTGGATTTACCTAGAGAAAGCAATTGGCTTAGTAGTTAGAATCTGGACAATGCATTCCAAGTTACGTGTAAACAACACAACTTTGTCACCATTGCTTTCAAATCCACGTCGAAACAATCCGTCATCCGACCACATAGTATCCAAACCTAACTGACAATGCTCAAGAGATACTAAAACATTTCTGGAATCTTTTACCAATCTCCGACAAAGCGTTTAAAGACTGAACGATCATTTTCAAGCAGAGTCATAAACAACACAATACCCTGAGTGAATAAGCAAAGGTTGATAGTAATAAGATACAACAGTTACATGGGATCGAAGAGCATCAGCCAACAAGTTACATATCTTTTACGTTAAACAGAAAAGAAACAAGGATACTAGCTACAATTACATCAGATAATAATTTGTGATGCCTAGACATCACAAACGGAGGCAACAAATGCCAGTCCTTAGCTAAGGTTACTTTTAGTCTAAATCAAACTGCTGTGCACTGCATTTGTATCTCCCTAGAAAAACAAAAGAAAATGATTCATAAACATATGATCAGTAGAAAAAAATAACGATGATCTTCCAACAAAGTTAATTGATTCACAAGCTATACCAGAAGCATTAGACTGTATGTACCTGAGTACATGTAGATTCACTTGTAATGGAGATTAGCACCTAGTAATAAAGAGACCCTGCCGAAAGAAAACAAATCCTAAGACATAATAGTTGTTTGAGCCCATATACAACTTAACGGTAGAAAAAAATACCTTGCCACCAGTTTCCTCTTGAAGCACCGTCAGAATCATCTTTTCCTCCATCTTTATTGAACTGATCATAAGGAAAAAATATGCTAAGGAGTAAGGCATCATTAAGTTCAACAGAAGAGGAATCCAAATCTATGCATGGATCAATAAAAACTGGTAATAAGGTGGTAGCAACTTTTGTTCTATGTTATGACACATAGAACAAAAGTTTTAGCATCCGACACGACACCGGTACATCACCATGATTTTTTCCCTTTTACTGGGCATTTGCATATCAATTTCACATAAAATATAGCATTTATCGTGCTCTTAAATAGTGGTTCGAGAAAAACTTGACTGGCAAGAGCCTCCTTGCACATAATCGTCCTAATGGGCTGCAAAAAAACATCTATTAAGTGTTCTTTTAAATGGTCATTAAGCCTACTCACAGTAGTTGAAACAGTGTTCTGGGTAGTCTGAGGTCGAGAATAAATGTCTTGGCCTCCATAGTAAATCGAGGAGCTATAATGACAAGGATGAACATTTTCCTGCGCATAAAACGAACCCATTTCCTTGCCTTCTGACCCCTGGAAGTGGCCTCCGCCGTTTACAGCAGTGCTTTCTGGGGAAAAAAAAACCTAATGGTAATGCATATCAACACTAGGACACATGCACACAAGCAAGAGCAACTGAAGAATTACACCAAAGTTTAAATCAAACGTTCTCGCAGCATTCATGCAATCTACCATTTAAGCTCGACTGGATTTTCGCAGAGCCTAAAGGAATCTTGTTACAACTACTATACATATCAGGCTACTAATTATTCAACAAGAATTCTTGTTGGATGACACGATATGCGATTGCTATTTCAATGATTTCTCAGAAGCAAAATACATGTGCCTAATGCAAATGCACTAAATCGCCTGTCCACAGGATGGGAACATAAAAAATGAATCAACCACCCATTTTCTGTTGACAAGTCATAATCTCAAGGATATGAGGATCTTGATTGAAACATACCTGAAACATCAGTCTTACTATTCAAACTCTGATTTCCAGAATCATGCTTATTCTCTTTCTCAAGCGAATGCAGAGAATCCCTTCCTATGGCCTAAAACCATTATAAAAATTAAGAACAAAATCTCAATCACAAGTACGTGTTCAGAAAATTCTCTGTCACGAGGTGAAATACAAGCGCTGGTCATTGAAATATACATAGGAAACAATAATTTACGACTTTATATAGAACTCTTTAAGGCTGAAATGTATAGTATCTCTTGCTATCCCTTTAAGGTTTCTACCATAAAACTGAACTTCAATGCTCACAAAATTTCTTAAGACATCCTAATAACCTATATAAACAACCTTCGAACAGCCAACACTTCAACTCCAAATTTTATACCAACAATCCACCAAACCAAACAACCATTTTACAGAATTCATTTAACTACATAGCAAATTAAGAAATACAATTACCTAAAAGGCAAGAACCAAAATTCTCATTGCAAAGTTTCATTTTTATTTTTATTTAAAAAAAAAAAAACTTAACTACCTTAGAGGGTGGCGCAAAAATTGACCCAAAAATTCCAGAAGATGAAGCAGCGACATCAGAATCCTTCGTCCCGAAAAGGTCAGAGGTGAATGAAGAACCCGATTTCTTCCTTCCTTCCATTTTCACTCTCTAAAATCTCTCTCTTTTGCTATTGAATATGCAGAATGAGAATTTGACTGAAACAGAGCCCTTTGTGCGTCTATATATACAAAACCCACCGTCAAAAGAACCCCGTGATCGAACTTAACCGCCAATAGTTCCCAGAAATAAACAGATTCCTCGGAAGTAAAAAGTGAAATCAAATGGGAAAAAAAAAAAACAGAGTAATTTACAGAACAAGACCACGTGAATGGATCATCTCTGACGTCCGTATGGATTATATCGGACGTATCTACATGCATAGATACGTTGTATTTATATATCTCACAGCGAAAAGTAGAAAACCCAAATCGAAAATATCAAACCATAATAATGTTATTGTAATCAAATATTATATTCAATTCATATCATATTCCATAATATATAAATAAATATATACATACCGGATATTATGTATATCTTCCGGATCCGCTAACTTTGGAACCGGTCCGATCCGGTAAGGAACCGGATCGGATCTGGTTCCGGTTCCGGTTCTACCTGTTCCGGGTTGGACCAGTTTCAACATTGAACCGGTTTGTTTGATTTTTTTTTAAATCTAACTTATATTAGCTTAAATAAAAAAAATTTAAAATTAAAAAAATTTGGATCCGGTTCAGGTTCAATCCGGAACCGGTTATCCCGGTTTCGGTTTCGAACCGAGCTAACCGGTCCGATTTCGGGGCGGGTCCAGATTGACCCGACCCATTAAGCACCCATAACCTTGACCCCCCTTACACAAAAAAAAAAGTTTACACTATAAAATTAAAGTTTGTCACTTAAAAATAATATTTACCTCATAAAATTTTTTTTTGCCTAAAATTTTCCTAATATATGATAAAAATCTATCCTTAAGGGCAATGTCATTAAAGATAATATTAAAATAACCAATAGCGTCTTTTCTTTCAATACCAAAACCCCAATTTTGCCTTTTTTCCAAGATACGTCATGATAGGGCAAAAATAAATTCATGTAGCAAAATAAATTGAACACCCTAATTTTTATGTGAAAACTCTCCAAAAAGAAAAGAAAAACCACGAGACATAGTACAATATAAATTTTCAATATCAATCTTCGTGAATTAAAGTGTTATGTTACGATAATCATAGATAAGAACAAGGGAAATGGATTTGAAAATTTAAAAATGAGGAACGAGAAAATGGGTAGCAAAGAACACACAGAATCTGATGTATTCTTCCTCTTTTTGTTCCTTTTTTTTGTTCTTCTCGGAAAAGTTGACCAAGTGGAGTTAAAAAAATAAGAGATACAAGTCACCGAGAGTATTAGTGGAATGATAGGTGATTGCATGCTTGTCTTGTTAACACTAGGAATTTCTTACTTGGCCTTAAGGGTATTATTATGGGGTAAGATTTAACGATCCCAATATAATTTAGATCGCAAGAGTCTATATATTAATGTGTTGACCCAAACCTTATTAATGTGTTGACCCAAACCTTCAGGGGTTGACCTGGTGTAGAGGCATGTGACTTAGGAGTCTTGCTCCTCTCTAGATCTCATGTTCGAAACATTCATAACATTATCAATTTATTGTCGGGTCAGTCCATACGGTGGCGTAAAGCCCCAACTTCAACTGGGCCCCCACTAGTGGACGGTGGGATTGGTCCATGGGATTAGTTGATCTTTGGACCTGATACCGAGTCATCAAAAAAAATTAATGTGTTGACCCAACTTCTCAAATGAATTGAGGTTGTTCTTGGAGTCACGGTAATATTGGACAACATCGTCGAATCTCCCACCAATAAGTTCGGTGGGTCATGCTTAGATAAGATTTTAACTCATGCTTACGCAAGATTTTAAGTCAATTGAGAACTTTGTTGATAAAAATTTGATCTAAGGTTTCATTTTTTAAAAATTCTCATACTAGGAGAGAAGATTTTAGAAGAAAGTGTGAATTTTAGTCTAACTCTATATATTACTTTGAATGCAAATATTACATTATAAACTAATCATTCATTTCTCTAAATTATCCATCTTATTTATACTTATCAATTGTTTATATTGCATCTGTCATCAGATTTACAGTAAAATCTCGATAAGTTAATAATGTTGAGACCATAAAATTTTATTAATTTAGGTAAGTTATTCATTTATCAAATATTACATTAATAATGTTGAGATCAAGACCGGAAAAAAATATAATTTTAGAGAGTTTATTAATTTATCGAGATTAATGGTTTTACTGTATTTCACGTTTTTGAGACCCCAATAAACAAAATCTCTGCATCTAAATGCAAACCAAGTAACTTAAACTAGTTTATTATCACATTTCAATAATATTGGATCGAAATTAATGAAGTCCTATCCCTATTCAGTGTTGTCTTCCAAACAAAGCCTTAACTAACAGATACACAGAATGTATTTAGTACTCTGCCTATTTATTTATTTGGTAGTTTATGCTTCGAGGGAAAAGGTTATCGTATCTTTTCATCCTGTCGGCCCAAACTCTGTCGGTCTTCTTCATCCTCTGCCGACATTAATTTAACCCATCAATGTTTAATAAATGATGGACAATAAGTCTCGTCAATCAAAGTAAAAATTTGTTTCATAAATGATGTTCTAAGAAATTATAATCTTTGTAATAGTTCAATCGTTCAATCAATTGAAATCTTGAATTCACTTGTCAACAAATACTATAGTGAAATCTGCGGTGACAAATAGATATAACAATTTACCCACATCGGTTTTCAAAGTAGCCATTTTACCCACTGTGATATCTCTAATGTGCACTTCATCCCCAATGATTTGTAAATAGCAGTTTACCTCATTGTGGTTTTCAAAAACATTTTACCCTTCTGGTCTGCAAAATATAGAATACACGGAGTATGTGTTTTGCACCTATTGATAAACTAAATGGGGTAAACTGCCTATTTCACAAACCACATGAGGGTAAACTGTCTCTTTGCGAACTAAACAGGAAAAATTGTCTATTTTGAAAATCAAGTGTGAGTAAACTGTTTATTTTCAAATCACAGAGATGTAATCTGTCTATTTAGAAAATAACAGTGGGATTCGTTGCCAATAACCCATGTATTCTTTATATTATATTTTTCACTCCATTACTATCATTTATGGATTATTAAGTGTTAGGACTTTAATCCTAAAAAATTGAACAATACTATTACTATAGTTAAAATAATCACCATATGTAAAATTTGAGTATGTTTTCTAAGTTTTTCATTTTCATTATTCATGCTATTAATTAATTAAATCATAGCTTGGGAGGCTTCCAAATTATTTCACAAAATACTAATAAAAAATATCAAAGATAATATATTCGAGGCTTTTCTTTGAGCCTGACAAGTGTAGCAGTCCAAAATAGAATGTTCCATGAAAGTGAGGATAAGATCATCACCTTATCCTTTAAGAAAATGGTTTAGATTGATGTCTTACTCAATTCATGCAAGTAGACATTGTGTTGGGTTTGAAAGTATAAAATTCTGACTTGACAACAAAAGACTTAAATATAAGGATTTTGATATTTTCAATAATTAAAGTCTCATAATAATAATTATTTAATTATACACTAAACAAGAATTTGAATTTGGTAAACTATTTCAACCATCAATGTTGTGACTTGTGAGCACCATATATTTTTTTAGGGAGTACATTATATGTATTGAGGATCAAAATGACAATATTTATAATGTGAGATGTGGAGAAAGTTCTCGAGATATAGCATAGACAAAATTGTCCCCTATGTTTGATTGTATGGGTCGGGTTTGCAACCGTGACCCGAACTATAACTATATTTGCATGACATTCAACTTGTTGGATTTGTTCTCTTTCGTCCCACATCGGGTGGGTAAAAGAGATGGGGTAATAATTCCTTTGCTATAACAGGAGGTTCATACATTCTGTTTTAAGTGTACCAATCAATAGCTTATTTAGTAATTTTTGGCTTTAACAAAATTCCTCCCTTGTTTTAAAATCCTATAAAATTCTTAGTATGCTCTATGGTTGTAGCTTTGACTAATCATCTACATCAAAAATGATTTTATTGGGGTTTTTTTTTTTTTTTTGTAAATGAAAGAGATGTGAGTTATAAAGTGTGGTTAGTGAGAAAGTTTAGTGAGTGTTTTGAGGGTCATGAGAGAAATTATGTGGTTGTACTAATTTTTCACATAGTGTATCTTCTAATCTAGTCCTGATGATTTTTCTCATGAGTTTGGAGTTTTGCACGTTAAATTTTTGTGTCGTACTTTTCCAATAAAATGTGCGAATCATGTGGGTTGAATTTGGAATGTCAAATTCCCAACACAACTCTTACTAAATAGTTGTGATTCTTATCCAATCAAACATGAAATGAAAAATCAATTTATGTGTGATGATCTTGGATAAAATACGAAACCCAAAGTTAGAAAATAGGATTTAATATGTTTTCTCTCCAAAAAAATTCTATGTCCCTTCAAAACATTTCGTTTTTAGTTCATGGATATCATGTTCACCAAAAATTTTCAAAATTTCTTCGTAGTAACAAATTATAATTGTTTTTTCTTCATTTTAAATTGGCTAAGTCAATCAATGTCTCAAGCTTAATTTAATCAACAGTATATATAAAAAGTATAAACAATTTTCTCTTCGTTTCACAATTACTACCCCTGGATTAAAATATTTAAATTTATTGATTATTTATTTTCTTCATGCTTAAAAGTTATTATCTTATCGTTCCAATTTTGGACAAAGTCTTGATTTTTTATACATACAAAACCCTTCTTCCACAAATAAAAGGATAAATCGAATGAAACTCCCACATGTTATACTGAAAATGCACGAATTCAAAACTCTGCATGAACATTTATGCGTAACAAAATGCAAAAAACACCTCTCTTTTTTAAACTCTGCACTAAACTTCCCCGTGTTAAAAAATAGGCAAAAAACCCTATATCTTAGAAAACCCTACACGAAACCACATCTTCTTTACAAACTAACAGGTTTTATTTAATCTCGTTAAAATTATATACATGTTTTAAGAAACAAGTTCAAAAATGTTCATATACATTATATATAGGTTTATATATTAGTTTTTGTTTATATATATAGGTTCATTATTATGAAACATATTTTATGATTTTTGGAAATATGTATATTTTTTTCCTGTGCAATTGTTACTTATTCAATATATCCAAAACTTGAAGAAAAAGAATTTGATTGGTCAATAAGAAGATTTCATAATATTATTTATAATCTATTTTAAGATTACATATTAAAAATTATTCGTTTTAAATTTTTGAATATTGTTATTTTTTAAAATTAAAAGAAAAATTATTATAGAAGATGAGAAAATGAAGTAGAACCAGAAATAATGGAAGAGATATTGGCCATTTTCAGTATTAATTCATGATATGACATAAGTCACATAACCCCCCTATCATCCTTCGTGCATTGGCGCTCCGATCTCCCACTGACGCATTGAGTGTTTGTGCGGCGCTTTAAGGCACACTAAGTTTTACTAAGTCGCACACTGACGAACTGATCGTAATCTGGCTCATTGAGTACGCATACGACACTTTAGGCTAAGTTTTATTAAGTATGGAGCCACCCATAGACTAGGGTGAGATACATCTCCATACAATATTTTGAAAGAACAAATGTTTTAGTGTTAATTTTAAGAAATTTGATTTTTTAGCTGATCCTATAAATCGTAGTAGCCATCTAGTCTTACTTAATCCAGTCAGTCCATGTAATATTGATTCATGACTCCGCTTTTGCTTCATAACGTCAACAAACAACTTTTCATTAAGTACAAGACCCTTCATCATACTCTCTTGGAACCTTGTTCAGGATGAGAATATACAAAGGCTAATATTCTTCGACTTCGTTCCAATTCAAAAGAAAGAAAGAAAACCTAAAAATAATCAAAATTCATAGGTTGGTGAAAAGAATCCCCACATTTGACAGTTTACCCCATCAGGCCCTTATGCGCTTTTGGAGCTTTTGGAATAGACTTATAGAAACAAGAAAAATATAAAAATTGTGTGTGGTGGTTTTGAGTATAACAATGCAGTTTGAACTTTGAAGTCATTTTCTTGAAATGTAGTGATCGGTGGTAAGATTACCAGTGCGTTAAAAAAATAGCCAGCAGCCATAAAGGCTGCGTGTACCACAACCGCCGCCTTGTCCTGGCAGTTCCGGAAAGTGCGGCGCGCCGCTCGTATAACTAACATAACCATATTTCTAAGAATCCATGCTCAAGGAATTTAAACGTCGACTTTTTCGTACATTATAAGTCGAAGCCTCATTTATGGGCCGCAAATCGGGTCGAACATATTTGAACGCGTTTAAGGGTGATTGGTTCGAATTCGATATATATAAAGGATTTGAAGTTGTGGATTTCAAATCCATTTAATTGTTTGGATGAGTTTATGTTGGGTGGATTTCGTTTTCTTAATTTATGTAGACGTAATATCCATTACGATGGATTTGAAATACACCCAAGATGGGTATTAATTCAAATCTATTACAAAATCCATCTCCAAATCAATAACTTCCTTCAAATCAAATCCATCGTTCAAAACAAAACCTTAGATATAATATTTGAAGCCAGGTCTGGCATTTCTGGGCGTTCTTTGCTAATTTGGGTAAATACATCCTCTGAAACATTTCTAAAGGACACCAAATTGTTGCCACAAGGAGTAGATGCTAGTGATTAAAACATATTAAAATTGTAGCAGCTAAAAATCAATTTTGAAAAATAATTATTCTTAAAATTTGATATTTTTATTAAAAAAAATTGATTGTCTTCGCTCCCATTTGGTTTGGCCTTGATAGGTTTTAGATATCTTTTTTTTTTAATGCAGATAGATCCATCGCATGTATCTGATTCTCTTTGGTTCTATCGCAGAGTTTAAGTAACATGTTTTTCTTTTTCTTTTATTTCTCCAGAAACGATTAACAGGTTAAGCATTCTACTTGAAATCCTTGCTTACGGAGAAATGATAAATAGAAACAACACAGAAATAGATTTATATTGTTGTTTGTTACCTGCTTAATTAACTCTTTTTCACCCTTTACATTAACTTCAAGAAAATTTCACCATTTCCCCATATTTTAGTTATTTCACATCCATTAACAGATACCATCATCAAGAAGTGGCGGCTACAGCACCAAGAATCAGTTTCACATCTGGAGTAAGATAATCTCATGATATAGAAACTTCACTTCTCAATTAAATCACAAACTGCATCAACGAACACAACATAAGTTTACTGCATTTCTCACGCCAGATCAGTACATAAGAGACGGTTTATAACCCAAAAACAAAAAACAAACAAACGGAAAAGAGAAGAACACGGTGAGATATTCCCATGTAACAGGGAAAATCACTCAGTCAAAGCCTCCAGATCGAACAAGAGGCCCATCACGCTGGAAGTGCATCACACAATCATATCAGAAGTTTCTCGATTGCATCCTGCGTTAGGCGACACAAATTCAGAAATCATCATATTGATGGTCTATGAATAAACAGGAAAAACAATCACTGGAGCTATTCATAGAGTATGAATAAACAGAAACCAAAAATTACCTTCAATTGCTGTATTTGAGATTTCAACTGGCTTCCTTCGTTGCTTGTCACTGAACAAGCGATAACTGGTCTGGTAACTCCACATGCCCGACCCAGAGCTTGCTTAGATGGAACAAAAACATAAGGCACATTCTGCACTCAAAAGCAAAAGATCAGATAACTTGTTTAATCTCTAAATAACCACTCAACACAACCAAACAAAAGATCAAACTTGGAGTAACACTTGGAGGGTATTTTTGTACTCAAACCACCCCGAGTACCTCATATCTCATGCTAATTAAGCTTGAAAGTTCCATGTAGTTATTTAATTTAAATTAAATGATTTATATACCAACCTATATACACGATTCCAGCAGAATGAAATAATGTTTTAACATTGTCTATTAGAATAGACTTCGACTCATTAAAATAAACCTGCAGCCACATGAAAAGTAAAACATTATCATATGATTCTTCATCAGTTCACGAGTAATTACATGGTTTTGGGAATGATTAATAAGTTTGAGAGGTTGTCCCCCTAAGAGGGTAGTGTTTTTGGTTCGGGCTCTCTTCTCAGAAGAAGGTAGCTGTCATGGCCTAAAATACCTATGAAGGCCCAAATTCAGGTAGATTTCAAACAAAATTTTCAAGCTAGAAAAGAGTTACCTTGTCTTCGGCAAGAAGCGGAAGGTGAAGGAGAATTTCGAGAGGCTCTGTGTCAGCTGCCATAACAATGAACTCGGAAATTCCTCTGTTCAGAGTCTTAGTTGCTGCAACAAACAAACACACATATATCCATTTCATCAGCGGCATTATATCGATAAACAGAGCAATCAAACAATGATAACAAAGATAACCGCTTGGTACACTAAGGGATTTTAAGTTCTTAGATGAATTAAGTATAAAGTTCGTTTTTTTCTCACTCAGAGAAGGAGGGTCTACTTCTGTACGGGAATATTTTTCTGCAGAACACTGAGAAAATGTGAAATATTTCACCTTCGTTAGCACCCTTTTTAAGTTGTTTGTAATTTGCAGCTTGCTGAACCAGGTCCATAATTGTGATTGTCAGTTGGGCATCTGCCAATGGATATGCTTTTGGATTCACAGCTTCTCCAGTCTAGAAACACAAGTACAAAAAATCACTATTTAATAAAAAACTTAACGACGAATCTGTAGAATAAACAAGTTCGGACAAAATCAAAACTCCAGAGACGAGAGAGAATCACGAAAGAGTTACCATGATTGCAATCTGTTGACGGGGAGCTTGCGGAAAGACACTGCACCAGAGAAATTAGGGTTTGTGGAGGACCTAGTAAGTGGATGGATTAGGGTTTAAATGGTGAGGCAACAATAATGAAAAAATTACGATCATCCCCAGAGATTATTCTAGTATTTGTTCTAATCCTCCAAGTTTTGTATACTTCGGTTTTAGTCCAAAACCTTTTTGCTTGTGCACAAAAAGACTGTAGCCTACAATTAGAAAAATCATTGTGCTTGTAGACTTATATATAATTGATTTGGTTGATTATTTATTTACCGAAATATATGTTTGAATAACATTTATTAATTTTAATATGCTTGAGTATGGCTGCTAAACGGATCGAACCGATCGGTTCTGGATGAGGTAATTCCTAAATCGGTCCGATACGGTAAGAAACCGGATTGGATCCGATTTCGGGTCCACCGATTCTGGATTGGACCAGTTCCAACCCAGAACCGATTTAATTTGAATCTTTTTAAAAAAAAATTGATGCAAAAAGTGGGGCACAAGCAGGTCTCGGACACACGACCTCACGTGATCAAACAAGAATTTCTAACCAACAGATCTAATTGGCCTCTATATTTATAAGCTGATCTCAAATATATATATATATATATATATATATATAACTACTGGTTCAAATTTTAACCGGAACCGCGTTCGGTCAACCCGGAATCAGTTGTCTACCTGTTCTAGAACCGAAGAACCGTTCAGGACATGTAGGCTATCGGTTCCGGATCGATTCGGAATTGGTTAGCTGGGTTCTGATTTCGGACCAGGCTAATTGGTTCGGTTCTAGTCCGGGTATGGATTGACCCAAACCGTTAAGCTCCCATATTCTTGAGTTATGGGGAAAGATTATTTTGTCTACTTGATTGTACCGAGAATAGTCATAACTCATAAATGACCGCGGATATATACTTCACCGAGTGGGATAAACCGATGGACAATCCACCATTGATTCAATAAGATCTGGGGTATAGCATGACCACAGTTTAAAAAATAACAACAATAATAATAATAATAATTAGGGGTGGGCGGGGGTCGAGTTTTATCGAGTTCGATAGTTGTAGCGGGTACCCAACATATCGGGTATGAAAAAAAATACCCGATCATAATCCGATGTGGTCGAGTACCCGATACTCGAGTGCCCAACTAATATCGGGTACCCGATATATCCCTTTTTATAAAACAAAATTTTAATGGAACAAAGATAAAAATATGAATATTTAAGAATGGAATAAATTCTTTTAAGTCCGAAACAAAAAAATAACCAAAATCATAAATAAATTCCAATATATAATCTCAAATACCAAAATGGTTAAAATCTAAAAATGAAAAAATAAATAAATAAATTAAATTTAACATCCAAAATCATAGACTCTAATGTCGTAGCAGATTTGTAGTAATATCAAATGTCAATGATTGTCGAATCGATTTTTGACTTTGATTGCTCTACAAAACACATGAAATAATGATAAGATATAAGTTGATTCTAATAAAAATAACATTTTTTAAGAAAAGAAATAAATGTAAAGCTCAAAAAAAATTGATACATTTTCTCAAGTGTAATTGGTGGCTGAAACATGTGGGGATGAATGACTGAGTGAAATTTGGAGATGGACGGTTGATGCAAATTATATATTATTAAGAATCTAAGATAGGGTTAGTTAGTAGATTTAGGGTTAACTAATATATGTCAGGGTCGGGTACTCGATCGGGTTCGGATAGTAAAAATTCTACCCAATAGAATTTGGTGGGGTACTATCCGAACCCGATATTTTATAAATATTATCCGACCCTATCGGGTCGGGTATCGGGTTCCCATATCCGAATTTCCACACCTACTAATAATAACAATGCGAAATAATTCAATATTGAATTATCAAAAGAATTTGTTAACTACAACTACTTAATGGAAAAAGAAATACAAATTCTACAATATTTCAAGTTCGTGAAACAACATTAACTCAAATTTCAATTCGACTACATGGATTGCTTCCGGTTTATAGTATTTATTTAGTAAGCATTACCTCTCTTTTTTCCCCTTCTTATGGGTTTATAAAAACGTTTTTCTATATTGAAATTGTTGTAGAGTTGCTCCAATTTTATAGTATTTTATTTAGGAATGTATATATTCCCCTGTTATTATAACTAACAAATAATTATGGATAATGATGTAATACTTTCTCGATAATTTTGATTTATACATGTCAATATATGCTATCTATTTATTATGTCACACATACAATGTGTGAGCATGTCCTCATATAATTAATATATATTAGCTTGAGAAGGCTCTATAGCTCAACGATAGGTAGTGTTTTTAAAACCGGACCGAACATAAAATCGGTGTCCTTACTGGTTACCGGTTCGACCGGTTAAACCACTGGTTCAACCGGTGTGACTTCAGCATGATGTAATATCTATATTTAATTTTTGTAAAATATTTATAACATGTATTTGCAAAAGTTTCAAACGTTCATAATAATAAAAGAAATACCATTGTAGTAATATAGCATGGAGACCAATATTTTACACACTCTTTCAATAATTTCATATATTTAAGTTTATAACTATTTTTTTGTAAATATAAACTTTATATAAAAAAGAATTAATTACAAATACACTAAGTCATGTATACACCAAATATGCATTATATTATTCAATAATGAGCTACTATATTATTACAAATACTTTAGTATTGATTATCAAAATTAAGAGATTTTTGTTATTTGTAACAATATATTACTTTTTGAATTTATATATAAGACTGATACAAATGTCAAAAATATATAATGGGTAAATGTTAAAACTCATAGTTTTATGGAGTTGATGTAATACAAAATTAAATCTAATATATATAAATAAACTACATGGAACCTCTAATCATGGCTGTAACATTTTATTTAGGTATTTATGAAGGAATGATAAAATTTAAAATGGATGATAACAAATAAAAATTGGAAAACTAAAAAAAAAAAAAAAAGAGTTTTGAGCAGTTCAACACCGTCGACCGATTTTTGATCGGTTCGCACCGATTTTTTACACTGCCGGTTTTATTGGGTTAACCGGCCCGGACCAAGCACCGGTCACCGGTTGGACCGGCCGGGCCGTTTTAAAAACATTGACGATAGGAACTTAAACATCTAAGTTGGAGGTCAAGAGTTCAATTTTATATCATTACATTAGTTTCAAATTTAAAACAATTTTAAAAAAATATGAAAAAACTATGGTCAACAATAGGGGTGTTTATCGGATTGACCTTGTCCGGACTGATCCAGAACCGGCTGGTTTCGGATCTGATAATGCCGAAATTGGTCCGATCCGATAAAGAACCAGATCGGATTTGATTCCAGTCCCAACAAGTTCCGGGTCGATCCGATAATTTTGCTTTCTTTATTTTATTTTTTCTTTCAAAATTACCGGTTCAAAACACGGAGCGGAACCGGACCGATAGCACTGGACCGGTGGCTCAACCGATCTCGATCTCGAAAACCGATCTCGATCGATATACTACCACTTTTGGAGCGATTTGAAACCGGTTAGCCTGGTCCTGGTCCCGGGCCGGGTCTGATATGACCGGCCTGTTAAGCAAGTCTAGTCAACAGGTAATGTGACCATTTCTAGTCGGGTCCCACTCTTGTTGGGCAGTTAAACAACATGTGGTGAATTTCACCTGATATAGTGTGATGCAACGTTTGATTAATGTTAATAAATGTTAAAACAAATCTTTTAATATTTAAGCTATAATTATCGTTGTGTGATCATTAACCACGTGATTATGATTGGCCCTTATATATATTGTAGGTTTTATAGTTATAACTAGTATACTAAATCATAATGAAATTCTTTGGTTTTGTGCTACCTTTCTTGTTACACAAATATATATGTTATAACAAATTTTAATTATGTAAGAATTTAATTTTTAAAAATATTGAAATTTAGGCCTGTTGGGTTTTGGAAAGCAGAATAATCTTGGTTTTGATGTTAACAAAACTTGTTATTGTGTTACTAACATATTTCATCAAATGTGCAGTTCATAGATCATAATTAAAAGCTTGATGAATTACAAAGAAGTAGCTTGAAAATATCAAGCTGGACCAAGACTGAAATCCTGGCAGAGCGGATTATTTCGATCATATCTCATAGCTCGGATGTTGAAATGGCGTGATTCCAAAGAGGTTGAACAGCCAACTCAAAATACTAAAAGTCATATTTCACAACAGATCGGCTAGTTCGAATATTATAAAGGAGAAAAGATGCCTGCAAGATCGAGTTGTACCGCGAAGAAACAGTAAGCTGTTACAGCAAGCAACTGTCAGTCTGTTGGGCATAACTCTTAGCTCGCTTATTGGAACGAGACGATTCAGTATGGGTTGGAAAGCTAAGAAAAAGATCTACAAGTCATCTTTGGAAGTCAAAGACTGAATCGGATGTTAAGATGGCCAAACAACTTCTGCAAATCACACCATGTGCTGCTGCATCCAGCAAACATACAGCAGGACCATTGCCTCGTATTTCAAGCATAACTCTCTCATACAAACTCGAAATCAAACGATTCTTGATTCCGCGGAATGCTAAGAGAAAGGGCTACAACTTTCATGTAGATCCCTTTGCCTAGAAATCAAAGAATCAAGAGCTACAAGCAACAGATCAGAACAGCAAGTTTATCAATCTGTTTTGTATCAAGCTGACTGCCCATACTGATCCGGCCAGACTGATCTGCCCAAGCTGATCCGGCCAGACTGATCTGTACAAGACTGATCCGGCCAGTCAGGTCCGAAACACAAAGAGCCCAGAAACCAGGTAATATGACTGTTGCAAGCTCGGGAATGGTGCATAATCTTTTCCAACGGGCATATTCTTGTGTCTAACGTATATATCATTGTTTGTGGCTATATATACAAGTCTTGGAAGCTAAAATAAGGTGATTGAAGATCAATCCAAGCAAGATAAAAGCAAACGCACTTGGGATTCAAAATGGGCAGCTTACAAGAAGATAACAGCTTGAAAGAGAGCAAGCCCAGATTTTAGGCATCACTTACCTTGCTATATCAGATCTAGTTAGAGATCATTTGTGCCATATATATTCACTCTATTCATTATATTTGAGAGCTTAATAAATGAGTGAATATCATTGTAACAGTTGATGATTTATCACAACCGATTAGAGGTCTTTGTATGTGAGACATTAAAGAACATACATAGTTGAGTTGCTAGGAGTTCTAGTTGGATGGGAATTCCCAACTGGATCGGGTTTGTACAACGAGATTGTATAAATCAAAGCCTTCTAGTGGAATCCTTCCATGATGTGGAAGAAGGGGAGACGTAGAAGGATTACACCACATTCGAACTTCCATAAACAAATGCTTGTTTATTTATTTTACTTGCATATCTTTAAAATGTCTTTCAAATGGTTAATCGGTTATAGAGCAGGTTATTTTGAGTGTCTTCCGCTCGGTTTTGTAACCGAACTCGATATAATCTCTCGGTGCAATTATTTCAAGAACATGAGTTATTGAAGCTCAAGTTGGTTGAACTCGGGTGTTGACTGGCCACCCACCCCGTTGATCCTAACAAGGCCTAATTATATCATATATATTTGAGCATTAACAAAAAAGTGGAGCAAAAAATTTCATTCGTATAAAATAAAAAAATAGCTTATCAATTTCGAGAAGCATGTTAAAAGATTGACAATTAAACCTCAATATTTCGTGAGCTTGACAAGGACTGTTTAATGGGCCGGGTCAACCCAGACCCGACCCAAAATCGAACAGGGCTAATGGTTTTGAAAAGCTCCGGAATCGGTAATATATCGATCCGGAGCGATTTCACGGATTGAAACCGATAGCACCATCGGTTCCGGGTCCAAATCGAAACCGGTTATTTTTTTTAAAAATAAAATAAAAAAACGTTATAATGCAACGGCTGAAACAACTGTTGCATTGTTAACGTTGGCAACAGTTATTTCAGTCATTGCCATTGCCAACGTTAACTTTTGTTTTTAATTTTTTTTAAAAGAAACATTCTATAAATAGGTGTGTTATGATTTGTAAATCCACACAATTCATTCTTTGAAAAGTTATATACTTCTATCTAATATTTTTCATAATCGCTCCATTGTGCATTACTTATATCATAATAGCATCTTCATCTAGCAGTGCTGGTCGCAGTAGGGGTCTCGTACCGGTTCGTCTATCACTTAATTCATCCTCGGTAATGAATTCGTATGTGCCAATTCCCGAGTTAAATGAAAATTACGATTATTTTGCTGACCTTAATGTTGAAGGTTCATATAGGTTCATCTATGAACGTCGAAACGCAAGAACCCGAACAACCTGTCGAACCTCCTGATGCCCAAGAGAGACAACAAGTGGAGTCATCCGGAGGAATTACAGCAGCGAGTAGACAACCGACTTGTGCCAAAAGAAGTAAGATATGAGATCACTTTGGACTCGATCAAAAAGAAGATATTAATCAATATGTTGCAAGTTGTAATTTATGTAATATACAATATTCATATAAAGCTGGTGATTCCACTGGAGGCACCGGAACATTTAAAAACACTTAGTAAAAAAACATAATTTTGATGAGACAACATCACAACCATTAGGTAGAGAAGCAACACAAGCACAAATTAATATTCTCACTGACACGAGTATTATTTTAACTGCTGAAATTAACTGTAGGTCACTTGTTAGATACGTTATTAGATGTGAACTACCTTTTATACAAGCAGCACATGCTAATTTTATTAAATTTGCTTCGTCTATATGACTCATGTTTAAACATATTTCTAGAAATTGTATGGACGTACTTGTTGAATATAGAAATACATTGATAAAACATCTTTCTAGTTTGCTTTGTAGGGCTAGTTTAAAAACAGATATTTGGAAAATGTAAAATCGGATTCATATCTTGTTGTCACTTGTCGTTGGATTGATGATAATTGGTGTATGCAAAAACGGATTGTCTTTAGATGAGTTAGATTGTGTAATTGCTAAATATATATTCAATACATGTAGACATTATGAAATTTAGGATAAGATATTTTCAATCACATTAGACAATGCTGTGAATAGCAACGCTGCGATGGGTGATTTAAAGACCTATCTGAAACCAATGCTTGATGGTATTTTTTCATGTTAGATGTACATGTCATGTTATTATTTGGCTGTGAAAGTTCGTTATGAGGTCAATCACTCAGCATGTATTAAGAAAATGAAATATTGCGCTAAATGGTTACGCACGAGCCGTGTTCAGCATGATTGGAAACAATCATGTGTATCTAATGGTTTGCAGCATCTTCTTTTCCATCACCAATAGAACTAGGTGGAATTCGTTGTACAATATGTTGAACGATATGTTACCTTACAAAGATATTTTAACTCCATTTTATCATAACAAATGACTGGTACCTATGAAAGTATTTATCTGGCTGATGAGGATTGAGAATTTGTTGAAAATTATGTATCACTGTTAGGTACTTTCAAAGAAGCGACGAAACACTTCTCCAGTGTTACTTATCCAACTTTTGTTTACTTTCTTCCTTTAGTATTTAACATGTTTGATAAGTTTATAGAATTTAAAGATAATGATGAATTGCGTACATTTGTTAGTGCAATGGAAACTAAATTTATAAAATATTGGGATCAAATCCACGTGTACACTGCATCGCAACATTACTAGATCCTAGTCAATGTTTAGCTTCATTTGAAATATTTTCGAATATGATACTAAATTTTTGGGGAATGTTGTTGACGATCAAAAGACATCTATAATGCAATCTCTCCAAAATATGTTTCAGTTGTATTATAATCAATAGGCAAGTGAATCGTCGCAACAAATGGCTGTTGAAGAAAAACCCCAAGCTCAATCCAGAGGCGGAGGCATCAATTTGCTTATGATGCTGGGCAGGAAAAAACTGAAGGGAAAATAACATTCTACTAGCACGTCAACTGAGTTGCAAATTTATCTGAATTATCAATTTATAACGGAAGACAATTTCGACGTCTTACGATGGTGGAAGACAAATGCAGCACAATTTCCTATCTTAGCCAAAATGACTATAGATGTGTATGTGGTACAAGCATCAAGCGTCACTTCTGAATCGACATTCTCAACATGCGGCCGAATTATTGGAGAATACAGTAGTAGTCCATATGTTGATTCATTATCCATGCTCATATTACTTAAAGATTGGTTTGAAACAGAATGTAAGAATAGAAGAGATGTGGCGGTTGACGAATTCGTAAATCATGACGAGCAAGAAGAAGAAAACGCCAAAACAATACTTATCAATTAAGAAGCGTGCTAAATATTAATTTTTTTTATTTAGATTTTCAATCGCCATAAGTGTAGCAATTATTTGTATGCATTTTTATTATCAAATGAAGAAGAAATATATTGAATTTGTTATGAATATTTGTGGAATCATATACAAAAAAATAAAAATAAAATGGAACTGGTCGGATCGATCCAGAACCGTATCCGATCCGGTTCCTTAACTGATCCGAAACCCGTTCGATCTGTTAAGCACCCCTAGTCTTGACATGATTTTATTAGGAAATTTTAAAAGAGGAAATTACATAAGGGCACCACTTGCCAAAATATATTTCAACTAAATGTTCTAAAAATATGCTTCCCAACTAAATAAACATTCTAGAAAACTTCTTTCAAATAAGTCAATTTTATCAAACTTTAATCTAATTAGTCCATTTTCATGACTAATTACCCTTGTATTGCTGATCAATTGCATTGCACCAGGGTTAGGGTTTTAAAACTGTAACACAGGAGCCCACAAGCGGCAACTCCGATTCATTGGAGCCATCTATCTACAAGACACATATAATCAATCAAATAAACCGAGTTAGAATTAAATGGAGGATTTACTAAGGATTTATTGGATTTATACTCGTCGTACTATTCAACACATCATTTTAGTATGGATCCAAGAATTAAATTGGGAGATAAATGACTATCTTCTTTAAAAATATATTTGTATTTATTTAACTGATATTCAGTAACATATATATCCGTACAATTGTTTTTTTTGAGAAGTATATATATGTACTAATCATGCACCGCAAAAGTATTAAAATCTTATATGGAAAATCAAATAACTTACAAAAAAATACACATGTTTTCACCATTAGCGAATATGTGTATATCTCAATAAGTTACGGAAACAAATGCCATTTCATTTGTCTAATGCAATACAAATATATGCGTATCTATAAGTTACAGAAATGCATAAATTGCTAATTCTTCAACTTTGATTTGAGAATATAAAATGATGTTACCTCCCACTGATATACTGCCAAGAATTACCTAGCGGTGCATGTTTATCGCTGCATGTCAACTACATGCACCGCTAGATTCAAGTATTACCTTTAACCAAAAATATAGTCTATCGTTAGATGTAAATTACATGTACCACCATAATCTATCGGTGCATGTTGTTACACCGCTATAGTCTATCGGTGTATGTAAATTATATGCACCACCTAAATCTAACGATGCATGTAAATTACATGCATCGATAGATTCGATTGGTCTCACATGCATCTTTTCATTTACCAAAGAAAATTTACATGTACATTCCAAACAAAAAAGGTATCATATCAGAACAGCCATGGCTAATTATACTGAAGTATTATAGACACACAAATATATGTAAATTACATGCATCGATAGATTCGATTGAGAATTCGTAGAAAATTGTGTATCACTGTTAGGTACTTTCAAAGAAGCGACGGAACGCTTCTCCGGTGTTACTTATCCAACTTTTGTTTACTTTCTTCCTTTAGTATTTAACATGTTTGATAAGTTTATAGAATTTAAAGATGATGATGAATTGCATACTTTATTGGGATCAAATCCACGTGTACACTGCATCGCAAGATTACTAGATCATAGTCAACGTTTAGCTTCATTTGAAATATTTTTGAATATGATACTAAATTATTGGGAAAGGTTGTTGACGATCAAAAGACGTCTACAATACAATCTCTCCAAAATATGTTTCAATTGTATTATAATCAATAGGCAAGTGAATCGTCGCAACAAAGGGCTGTTGAAGAAAAACCCCAAGCTCAATCCAGAGGCGGAGGCATCAATTTGCTTATGATGCTGGGTAGGAAAAAACAGAAGGGACAAGAGCATTCTACTAGCACGTCAACTGGGTTGCAACTTTATCTGAATTATCAATTTCTAACGGAAGACAAATTCGACGTCTTACAATGGTGGAAGACAAATGCAGCACAATTCCCTATCTTACCCAAAATGGCTAGAGATGTGCATGTGGTACAAGCATCAAGCGTCACTTCTGAATCGACATTCTCAACATGTGGCCGAATTATTGGATAATACAGAAGTAGTCCATATGCTGATTCATTATACATACTCACATTACTTAAAGATTGGTTTGAAATATAATGTAAGAATAGAAGATATGGGGCGGTTGACGAATTCGTATATCATTATGACGAGCAAGAAGAAGAAATCGCCAAAACAATACTTATCAATTAGGAATCGTGCTAAATACTAATTTTTTTTATTTATATTTTCAATCGCCATAAGTGTAGCAATTATTTGTATGCATTTTTATTATCAAATGAAGAAGAAATATATTGAATTTGTTATAAATATTGTGGAAAACATATACAAAAAAATTAAAATAAAAAAATAAAATGGAACGTATCGGATAGATCCGGAACCGTATCCGATCTGGTTCCTTAACGGATCGGACCGGTTCAAGGATTATCGGATCCGATTCCTTAACGGATACGAAACCAATTCGATCTGTTAAGCACCCTTAGTCTTGACATGATTTTATTAGGAAATTTTAAAAGAGGAAATTATATAAAGGCACCACTTGCCAAAATATATTTCTAACTAAATCTCCTACAAATATGCTTCCCAACTAAATAAACATTCTAAAAAACTTCTTTCAAATAAGTCAATTTTATCAAACATTAATCTTATTAGTCTATTTTCATGACTAATTACTCTTGTATTGCCGATCAATTGCATTACACCAGGGTTAGGGTTTTAAAACTGTAACAGAGGAGCCCACAAGCCGTAACTCCGATTCATTGGAGCCATCTATCTACAAGACACATATAATCAATCAAATAAGCTGAGTTAGAATTAAATGGAGGATTTACTAAGGATTTAATGGATTTATACTCGTCGTATTATTCAGCACGTCATTTTAATATGGATCCAAGAATTGAATTGGGAGATAAATGACTACCTTCTTTAAAAAAATATTTGTATTTATTAAACTGATATTCAGTAACATATATATCAATTGTTTTTTTGAGAAGTATATATCTGTACTAATCATGCACCGCAAAAGTATTAAAATCTTACATGGAAAATCAAATAACTTACAAAAAAATACACATGTTTTCACCATTAGCGAATGTATGTATATCTCAATAAGTTACGGAAACAAATGTCATTTCCTTTGTCTAATGCAATACAAATGTATGCATATCTATAAGTTACAGAAACGCATAAATTGCTAATTCTTCAACTTTGATTTGAGAATATAAAATGATGTTACCTCACATTGATATACTGCCAAGAATTACCTAGCGGTGCATGTTTATCGCTGCATGTAAACAACATGTACTGCTAGATTCAAGTATTATCTTTAACAAAAAACATAATCTATCATTAGATGTAAATTACATGTACCACCATAATCTATCGATGCATGTAATTACACCGCTATAGCCTATCGATGCATATAGCCTATCGATGCATGTAAATTACATGCACCACCTGAATCTACCAATGCATGTAAATTACATGCATCGATAGATTCGATTGGTCTCACATGCATCTTTTCAATTTTCAAAGAAAATTTACATGTACATTCCAAACAAAAAAGGTATCATATCAGAACATCCATGGCTAATTATACTGAAGTTTTATAGACACACACATATATATCTTCTCTTTCTTTCTCCGTATGTGTTTGCCTAAATATTCATCAATTTTCACATCAATTTTTTTAAAAAAATTATTTTTTTAATTTATGTTTATCTTCAAATTCAATCTGCAAAGTTGAAATCTCATGCCAGTTCTTGAATAATTTCTATAAGATAAAGATAGAAAATTTCAGGAAATCTCAAGTGACTTTTTGGATTTGCAGAAAGTAAATTGATGTAAACTATGATTCATCGAACAAAAAAATTGAATTTCTGAGCTTGCAACTTGGCCGCATGTAAATTAAGATATACAAGCTATAGATTTCGAACGAGCACCAGCATCGTCTTCAAGCTTTTGATTCCCCATTTCGAGCATAATACGTTTGGAGAGTTATTTGGGGGAATGAGGAGGAGCTATGTCTATTTTAGTTATTTCAATTGTGATTGGACATAGTTGAAAGAATTTATTTTTTGATGGATTAGGTTGAAAAATGTTTTTCTTATTGGTACCGGCCTGAAATTTTTCCATTTTAAAATGGACAAATGTGATTGGACTCAAAATTGTAAGAACCCATTTTGACTAGCCATTAAGCTCAATATATGAGATAATCCAGCCTAGATAAGGGGCCCATATTGTGAAAAGCAAAGCCCAAATAAAACACGAAACTAAATTTCAATTTCAACACCACTGCAAGCTCTCTCATCGTCAAATTAGTATGTGCTCAAACCAGCACAAATGACTTTCTTGCATCTTATCTTCTGTACGAGCCACACCTACTTCAGCTTGAATGTCTCATTTCTTATTTTATCTACTCTGGTCTTACCAACATCCAATGAAGCATACACATATCTATCACACTCGTCTTTTGAATGTGATTCCACTTTGGTGCCCAACATTCCGTACCATATAGCATTGCAGGTCTGATGGCAGTTATACAAAACTTCCCATTCAATCTCAGCGGGATATTACGATCACTTAAAAATCCCGTGGTGTTTCTCCATTTCAACCAGCCCGCCTGCATTATGTGGTTAACGTCGCTATCAATCTTCCCATCCTTTTGGATAACAGAATCTATGTATCATACCTTGGCACTCATTCTTACCTTTTGGCCATTAAGTGTTACAATATGTAATGCCTAGACATTAATCATCCATGTTTTATTTGATTAATTGGTATTTATGAGATAACTACGATATGCTGTGGACTCGGGTTCGGACTGGACCGAGTATGAATTGATGACATATGCTAAAATGATTAATTGGTTATGTTTGAAAAGAACTAAACACTGATAAATGATAGTTATGAGAAAAATGTGAGTCAATGTGATAAAAGAAGTGGTGAACAAATAATATGAAATTGGTGTAACACATGGTGATTATGCCATGGATATTGAGTTATTAATTGAGTTATACACGGTGTAGAAGTAAATCTACATGGATAGTATGTATTTGATGACCTCACTTCACCTACAAAATCTCTACTAATCTCCATAAACACCTTCTCATCTCCTTGGTTGGGCTTGTGTCTTTTCTTGGATTTCACCTTGGAAATCAAGATAGAAAGTAATGTGAAGTGAATTCATACTTCTTAGTAAGGATTATGTGCTTTGTATACTTGTTTGATGTTGGTATATGATGAATTGGAGTTGAATCATGTCAAGTAGTAGTTCTTGCTTTGATATGAGTTCTAATGTCACAACTTGAGGTGTAATATGATGGAACCATGTTCATATGATGTTAGAGAATGTAGTTATCAAGTTTTAATGTTGATGGTGAAGGTGTAGGAGATGTACAATGAGGATAGACATCAAAATCGCCATGTTCTGAACTTGACAGAGCATAGCGATAGATCGGTAGAAATGTAGCGATCGATCGCTCGAAGTGAAAGTGGTTAGCGATTGATCGCTAACGAGTACCGATCGATCTCTAGAAGGCCTAAACATTTTGTGAAAATTAAACTTAAATAGCGATCGATCGCTAGCATTGGCCTATCGATCGCTAGTTATAAAAATTGAAGTGATCGATCGCTAGAAACGACCGATCGATCGCGAGGATGAATTTGTTGAAAATGTTATATTTTGTGGAAAGTTTGATGGTGAAAGCCTATTTTAACATGGTATATTGTTGATATTCATGTAGCACCATCACAGGAGACAACACATAGAGGCGGTTAGTTATTGACGCCTACACTTATATATGTTGTACAACACAACAGGTACGTGTTGACGCATAAGTATTGAAAACTGATATATGTGATGTTGCTTCTATATGTTGAGATTACATTATATGATTGTTGGAATCATATGGATACACATTCATGTTGGTATACATTTCATATTATTGAGGTTGATGGCATGAGAGGTATGCTCTTGTTGAGTATATACGTTGGCATGAGAGGTATACTCTTGTTGAGTACTCGGAATGTTATAATGTGTGAGCTGAATATATGATATATGCTGCTAATATGAAGACGTGAGAAGATTCCACTGATATATTGAGCGGAAAAGCAATATCATATGTGCGTCGTTATAACATGATGATAAATGAGATATGTCATTACATATTTGCATTTGGTGATGCATGATACATAACAATCACAGTTAAGATTTTACGATGATGATTTATCGTACTATCTCTTTCTTGTTGATATAGAACTGAGATGGTTGATTATCAATACTCATGTTGTGTGATTGTATCTGTAGTGACTCATAGACGTGGTAGGACGGGATTGTGAGTCGATTTCTGCTGTGAGCTGAACCACTGATTATGAGTTAAACTTCTTTAGGTTGTTCTTATATATACGTGATGTATATTATGTCATGGTGTTGTAAATGCTGTAATAACTGACATAGTAAAACTGTTAATCCGCGTGTGATATTACTTAATTCCTACTCACATATGTATAAGTATTTGATACATAACGAATTAAGTAACGAGGACCCCACACAATATCAGGATCCCGACATGTACAACCATTAAATTTGTACTCCATGTATTCTGTTTTAGACATACTTAATCTAAAACCTTTTGATTCCAAGGTCTCTCTCCATAACTCCAATTCAGCATTAACTCGTGCCCTGGTCACATTGATTAACACAAATTCATCAGCGAAAAACATGATCCAAGGTAATCAGTCTGTATGTCTATCGTGATCTCATCAATCACTAATGCAAACAAGAAAGGACTCAACACAGATCCTTGGTGCAATCCAATAGTGCTCAAGAACTCATTTGTCACCCCGATGTATGTTCTAACATTGGTTGGTACTTCTTCGTACATATCCTTAATTATATTGACATATTTGATGTGAACCATTTTCTTCATCAAAGCCCACCAAATTATCTCAATTGGCACATTATTATTAGCCATCTCCAAATCGATAAAGACAGAATGCAGATATTTACTCCTCTCGTGATAATCCTCTATAATTTTGTGAGGTAAATGGATAGCTTCCGTTGTTGATCGTACTGGCATGAACCTGAATTGGTTTTCAGTGATTTTAATCCCTCCTTAACCGATTGTCAATTACTATTTTCCAAAGCTTCATTGTGTGACATGAGTTTTATAACATGATAGTTGGAGCAACTCTGAATGTCACTTTTTTTCTTATAGAGAGGGACAATAGTATTCTTTATCCATTCATCTGGGATTTTATTATTCTTCCAAAATCTTGTTAAATATGTTTGTTAGCCATTTTATTCCCGTCGGTTCTACGCATCTCCACACTTCAATAGGGATTCCATCGGGACCATCTGCTTGTCGTGCTTTCATTTTGTTAAAAGCTTCTTTAACATCAAATTCTCTAATTCTCCGATTAAACTCACAATATCACCTAAATATTGACTAAAACCACCGCTGAACAAGTTGCTAAAATAATTCTTCCATCCCTATTTGATATCTTCATCTCTATCCAAAACCTTATCGTCCTCATCTTTTTTGCATTTCACTGCAAATAAGTCTCGTGTCTTCCTCTCCCTTGCTCGAGCAATCCTGTAGATATCTTGTTTAACTTTCTTATCATACACTCCTTTGTAGACTTTAGCTCTAGCATCCCAAACTACTGCATTTGCTTCTTTTTTGGAAAGCTTATACTTTTCGAGGGTGGCCTATTTATTGATCTTCTTAAGCTCTCTAGAAGATCCCGAACCAATGCCATTTGCATCTTTTTTATTTTTATTTTACAAGCTTATACTTTTCAAATTTCAAAGGTTGCCTCATTATTGCTCTTCTTCAGTTATTTATAAGCATCCACGTTGATTCTGATAGCATTTTTTACGTCTTCATTCCATAATGATGCGTTCTTGCCTGGTGGAGCACATTTTCTTGACTCATCAAACAACTCATTAGCGATCATATTAATGCAGCAAACCATTTTGTATTGAGATATGTTTTACTTTTTTATAACACAAAACTCAAATTAAATCTAATGTAATTTTTTTAAAAAAATCATAAGGGAAAATCATATAAATTTAACCGTAGAAAAAGGTACTTAATTTGATTCTCCCCGCGATACTCGTATACATTTAGGTTCGATTTCAATATTATGGTTCCAAATTTCCAATTCAATTTTGGGTTTCGAATACTGTCGGTTTTGCTATTATTATAAAACTCCTATTTCGAGTTAGTTACATCCCCTTAAGTCGATAATCTTTATCCACTGAAAGTCACATTAATTAAATAAAGTGACATTAATTAAATAGCATTATCAGATGCATTTCAGTCCTCATCTGAGAAGTGCCTATTTAGGGGGAAATACTTCCCTACGCCTGACCCTACACCGGATGTCTCACAATATTGGGCGTGAAGCCCACACGATGGGCTCCACACCGGATGTAGGGAAATATTTTCCCAATTTAGGAGTCAGCGTAGCAGAACTTCTACGGATCTTTCTTGCTCTCTCTTGTACACATAATATGACTCGAACTTTTGACTCGAACTAGAGGCTTGTGAGTTGTGGCCCTAATAACATAAATTTAATGATGGTGGAAAGAATAATTTTAAAGAAATTATTTGTTTTTAAAAAAAATCCAAGTCAACTACTATTAAAAAAGTTTTCAGCACGGTTTACTAAATGCCACTAGTTGAAATAATTATTAGTCTAGTTGACGAGAGATCGAGTCTTATCTTCCTCAATATTATAATTGTAATACAGATAAAAAAAATTTAATATTATTATTATTTTTAAAATAAAACGATAAAAATGTTAAATCAGAAATAGTTTATGAATATAATTCTCAATCAGTAATTTTTATGTTTCAAATATATAAGATTATAAAAAATAGAGTCTTTTTAAAATTAATAGCAGATATTCAAGTCACAGGGATTATATTATGCAAGGAAAAATGTGCCTAATTAATAGCTAGGTAATGTTATTAATAAAAACAAACTTATCTTGTTACCGCACATATTATTATGATTGGACATAATCGGAACGGTTTCATCCGATTAGATTATCGTTCTCGTTTTTTTTTTCCGATCGAGACTCGTAACTATAGATAAATTTGTGGCATTAAAATTAGGAGCAGAACTACGATTATAATTTTGGAGTGCGACATAGCACCCGCACCCCCTCCTTTCACCCCTGGTTGGGATGAGATATGATAATCAAGAACGAAATACAATATAAAAAAAAATTAAGTGAAACCTAAATCAAGGATGTGGTAGTCAGATATTTTAAAAAAAATATTTGGATGAACTTTTGTAAAACTTATTTTAAAGATATACTATGAAAAATATATTAAATTATTCATATATCGAAATTCGTTGTATCTTCATAAGGCATAATTCAAATTTTTAGCAAGTGTTGTGAGGGTTGACTTCAACATGATAATGACTTTTTTTTTTTTAATTACAGTGACAATAATAATCTAAGTATTCACAGTTATAATTTATTTGCAAGTGTTAATTTGAAACTTGGCCGTCGCACTTTCAAAACGCGCTTTTCTATTATTTTGGTGATATAAGTTTGTGATTTTTCAAATTTATAGTCCACCGAATGTATGATACAACTACGTTTGGTTTATTTTTATTTTTTTATTTTTTTTATTTTTGTTAATTGTTTGGTTTATTAAGCATTTGACAATTGAATTATATATTAATAATTAGATGTCATTCAAGTTTCTATGATTACATATTTATTCATAACATATTAAAGGAATCTAAATACAGGTTGAGCAATCAATTGACTTGAGGTCGTGTTTGTAATTGTTTATTTAATGTACTTCTATGTTTATTGTATTTAAAGTTAAAAAAAATATTATTTTTAAACAAAAAATTGAGTGATTGTTATTAAAATTTAAAAAAAAAACAGTTTAATGAATTTCAATTAATTATAAAAGTGTCACCGCATAAGTTAAAGTATCAAAAAACATGTCATGACTTGCTTCTCTATTTCTGTTTTTAACAACTTTATTTTAGAGATGCAATAACAGAAGCACAAAAAATCTACTTTTTTGGGTTTGGAAAGCAAATAAACACTTACGAGAAACATTTGCAAATACCATATTAACATAAGTAGGGTCTAAGATAAAATTGGGTTAGTTCACAAATTTTTTTATTTATATTTATTTTTGAACATAAATATGAAAAAGTATTAAATTAACCATAGATACAATACAAAGTCATCCACACATCACTAGACAGCGACAACATAAATAAAAAAGGCAATTACAAATTTATGTGCCAATCATAGGCAATTACAAAAGACCCACATATTGATAAACAAGTAACAAGGGATGATTAGAAAATAGACCACAATAGAAGCACAATCACCTGATACGTCCCAGGGCAAAATTAGGTCATCTCAAACAATGTATTACAGATTGTGGTCGAAACAGGGAACTATCTTTCAAACCCGAAGGAACAAAGAAAGACATGCGAGAGATATAAACTGGCGTAAGACAATGAAATGACCAAGTTTTCGCATACAAATCCCTAGCTAAAAGCCATCGACCAGAAAAAATTACTTGATGGAGCACGAAACATTAACACTCAATTGATATTGTTACGCATAGATCCAATAGTGAAACATAGCAAAAGAACCGACACCAAACAAACAAACCTAAACGCTCAGTTGAGATAGTCAAACATAGGCCCGATAGTAAATTATAGCAAAAAAACCCGCAACAAACACACAAAATTAAAGTCAAGATAATATGATGGATACGTTAAAGAGACTTTTGGTTTTTCCTAAATTTTATGTCATAATATTTAATATATATATAAAGTAAAACTCTATAAATTAATAATATCGAGATCATAAAATTTTATTAATTTAGAGATATATTAATTAATTGATAAATTAATAATTTATCAACTTAAAAAATATATTATTTTAAAGAGCTTATTAGTTTATCGAAGGTTTTAATATATATATATATATATATATTATATATATATATGTATATATAATATTTCTTTCAGTCGGTGTGTCTACCTGCTGCGGACGTGATAATTGAAGTTGTTCGGCAAAGGTTTTACCAGAAAAAGGAGCAGTCTCTTCTCGGTTGTGCTACAGTGGTACTGCTCCAGTTCCACTGTTTGTTTGTCAGATTCTTCAATTCCTGAATCAAACTCATAGTATCCCAAATCCATTGAATATTCGAAAACTCTAGTTCTGGCCTCTGGGTGTAGTATCTTTGCCAAAAATATGAAAACAGCTGAAGAAAAATCATCAGCCAAAGAAAGTGATCAGGGCTTTTCACGCAAGGTATTCTCTTTACTTATTGGTGTGGCCATTTATCCTTTCTCTATGTTTCTGCCATCAGTTTCTTGTGAATGAACCCCTGAAGATTTTTTGGGGTGAGTTTTTCCGAGTTAAGATTGAGTTCATAATGTTCTTGAGTTGCAATTAATTTTTTACCCTCAATAGGAAACACTCCTGTTTGTTTGTCTTGCTACCTTTGCATTTGATGGCATTTTTTTGTGATTATAGATGATTGAGAAAAAAATTGTTTTTGTTTCTCTTCTTTTTCTGTGTTTGGTGTTTTATTGAAACTAATTATTTATAGCAGTTTACAAAATGGTTTACAATATTCAAAATTCGTATTTTTGGCATTGGTACTGATTTCTTATGCTGGATCACTGAGTGGGATTGTGATATTTGTGGTTCTTTTGAGCTCAATGATAAGTTAATTGTTTTTACATATTCTATTAGGTTCAAGAATCCAGTGAAATAGTAGTCGAGGAACCGGTAATTGGGCAGAAAAGGCAAAACCTTTTTGTGCAGATACCCAAGACGACAATGGAGGGATTGGCTGAGGATTCCGTGGCAATAAACATGCCCATTTCGCCGAATCAAACACCCAAGAGAGTAATTTTTTCACCGTTACCAAGTCCTAGTCACACGAACGTTTTTGGATCTCCCGGTCCTTCATCATCTTTAGGAAAATCAGCCGTGAAAAATCTCCTTCCGAAACTGAGCTTCAAATTTCGTAATTCGAGTTCAGAGACGGAAAAGGCTGCGATGCTAATGCTCGGAGCTTCCCCTGACTCACATGGGAAGCCATCCATTGCCAGGGCTTTTTCTCTCACAAAGATTTTTACTCCAAAAATGAAGAGAACATCATCTTTACCAACTTCACCGGTTTTACACTCGAATCCCGAGTCTGCTCATGGAGGAATTAGAAACATTGCTGTTGATCAGGCTGTAAGTCCTGCCTCTTCATAGCTTAAGAATCTATATGTTTCTCAATCTTATTATTACGAAAAATGGGTATGGATAATCTGGTCTTCTTGCTCTATTAGTCATGTTGCAGAATGTACTTTTTTGTTGTGATATAAGAAAGCTGGATGGTGAAGTTCAACTGATTTCAATTTCTTCTTTCTTATGCCACTATCTCTATTCTTACCATTGATACGCTATTTTTTTTACCTATAATTTGTAGTTGTCTCTATTTAAATCTTAGAGAGTCATCATCTTGCAGAAAGGTGGATCCTTGCTATCAATACATCGTTCTCATTCCGTGCCAGTGTTAAATAAAGATGGAAGCACAAAGCAGTTGGACTATTTAGACAGCGTATTTCGTGTGATTCCAACCACTCCTCATGTGGCAGAACAAACCTCTGCTACTGCAAGGGCTAGTTCAACGTTTGATTCAGGTAAAAATTAGTGTACAAGTACTTGTCCTAAATAGGGTGGATGACAGTGAAGATATCAGACTTCAAGCTTACAGTTTTAAGTATCAAGCTGATGTTTTATTGGACAAAATAGTTGAATTCAAGGCTGTTCCCAATTACTTGATTAATATCTGGTGACAAAAATAATTTTGGACTAGTTTTGCATATGAATCTTTCCGTTTTTAATATGTTCCCACATCCGATGATGATCCTAAGCCTTATCTAAGTCATTTGTTCAGATGCGAATAAGAACTATACGGAAGACATACCTCAAGAAGATGCCGTGTGCCGAATCTGCTTAGTGGAACTCGGTGAGGGGACAGACACCATGAAAATGGAATGCAGCTGTAAAGGCGAACTCGCCCTAGCCCACCAGGAATGTGCAATTAAATGGTTTAGCATAAAAGGCAACAAGACTTGTGACGTCTGTAAGCAAGAGGTTCAGAACCTACCTGTCACACTTCTACGAATCCAAAACATTCAGTCCAGAGGCTCTGTTACTCGTCCACCCGAAATAAGACGTTACAGGTGAGTAAATAGCCTTTTCTTCATTCTGTAACAACGGGGAATAAACCCATTGAAAGCTGTGAAAAAGTGCAGGGTTTGGCAGGATGTTCCCGTTCTTGTGATTGTCAGCATGCTTGCTTATTTTTGTTTTCTCGAGCAACTTCTGGTAAGTCGATGTTGAGAAACTTTACCTTCGATATTTTTTTTGGGATGAACTGAACACTCTTAAAGTTTAGGTTAACAAAATGGGGTCTAGTGCAATTGCCTTATCATTACCGTTTTCCTGCATACTGGGTCTCCTAGCATCCATGACATCAACCACCATGGGTATGCAACTGGGCTTTCTGGTCAGTTTAAGCATTAATTTGTCTATTTTTGTTGTCTCATTGTTTGTTCTTCTTTTTCTGTAGTAAGGAGAAGATATGCCTGGATATATGCCACTGTTCAGTTTGCTTTGGTGGTTCTTTTCGGGCATGTTTTTTACTCTCTGGTAAGACGTTCTTGAATTCAGATACTGTTTGATTACTTTTTTCAATTATATGAAAAGCGAATAAATTTCAAATGAATAAGATTTTAGATTAATCCAGAACCCTGAAAGTTACCAGCAGTTATTTATTTTTTATATTAGATTTTTTTGATCAGCATCATGTCGAACTTTCTGAAGCATTTCTAGTACTACCTTAAAAGTTTTAGTAGAGGTCGAGTCATGTGAATGGATTCTTTCTCATGCTAAACTATTTAATATGGCGATCCCACAGCTTCAAGTGCAAGCGGTTCTCTCTGTCCTTCTTGCCACATTTGCTGGTTTTGGAGGGGCAATGTGTGGAACTTCTATTCTTTTCGAGGTTCTAAAATGGAGAAGAAGTTGGAATTCTTTGTCAAATCCCCGACGTGACTCGGCACCACAAAATCAGCATATGGAAACCGTGGATATAGCTCAAATGGATCCACAGCGACAACAAAATGGAGCTATGGATCAAGGGAACAACTAGGACAGTTAACCTCAAGCCAACGGATCCAAGAAAAAAGCTGTAGAGTGAAAATCCCAGTTAAAAGATAGGACTGCATATTTCAAAGTTTTTTCATGTGGATGTGAGTTTTTACAATGTCTTAATATGTTTGGGTGGTTGGGTGTTAAAAGGCTGCTGATTTTATGTTTGTTTTCGTTTATGATGTAGGATCATGAGATTGAGTGTAATTCTAGTTTTCCAAGTCACACATATGTACATACATATATATATGAACATATACAGATTCAATTTCATAATTTGCAAGTGTAGTGTAATTAATAACGCAGAGTAGTATAGAATTCTTACCTTGTGCCAACACATATATATTAGATATGTGTGTACACTCACACACGCTCACCCTCACACACTGATACATGTATTTTTTTTTATATGGGAGCGGAGAAGTATGAAAATATTTTTGGGCTACTGATTAGACTCGAACCGAGTTGTCTCAAAGTGGAACATGAGCATTAACCATCGGGCTAAGGCTAGAGGCCCATAACTGAATTGAATCTAGCAACCTTCAATTGATTATGTAAAAGTTGGAAAGATGCATGAAATCGAGATTAAGATAAATTCGGCATATATGATGTTAAGTATTTGTGAGATTGGACATAAATAAATTAGACGAACTAGTTAAAAATTGACAACTTTACAGTGAAGACTTATTGATGATTGGCCATCCAACTTGAAGTATATATCTTATATGTAGATTGTTTGGACCGAAGGATGCTTATGATTATTATATGTTTGCGAAAATTTCGGGCCGGTACTAGGAGGAGAAAGTTTTTTCGGCCCAGTCCACCAAAATATTTTGCTTTCAACTAGGTCCATTTTAGGTCAAAATGACCAAACTATCCCTAACCTATCATCTTAGTCATCAAATTTTCTTCTTCATTATTTGTCCAACACAGAAATATCCAGCCATCTTCATGAAATCCTAGCGGTTCTTCTTTGCATTTTCTTCCTCGATTCAACGCGACGGAAACTCATTTTAACCTAGTTTATTGTATAAATCCGAAATCACATCACATAAACCCTGAACCCTAAAAATAAAATTTCGTATATATTGTTGCTGATTTGATTTTAAGTTTTGGAATAATATTGATCGAGACTGAATTTGTTCCACAGGCGGTCTAAAATCGCGCAAAACTTATCGAGAAGGACCGATAATGAGATCAAGAATTACTGAAGAACAAGAGTTCAAAAGCATGCGAAGCAGCTCAAATGTGATGTTAACAGCAAGCAATTCAAAGACACCATGCGGTACCTTTGGATGCCAAGATTAGTCAAGAGAATCCAAGCTCAGGATGCCACATGTGGTGGAGGTGACAGCTGAGCTGCTGCCATGGCAGCTTCCTCTTATATCACCAATTCCTCCATCATTGATCTTGACATGAATTACATAATAGTTTCTTTTATACACCAATTCCTCCATCACTCAAATTACAGTGTATTTGTGATGTTCCATGAAACTAAAAAATTCTGCAGTTTTATATTTTTGGTTAATTATAGTATGGGTCTATCGGTGCATGTGATTTACATGCACCGATAGACTCAGCAGTGCATGTAATTTACATGCACCGTATGAGTAATTTCACATGCACCGTATGAGTTTTACATGCACCGAATGACTCAATTTTACATGCACCGCATGAGTAATTTTTACATGCACCACATGAGTAATTTTTACATACACAGCACGAGACTAACAATAAATTACCTAGCGGTGCATGTATTTTACATGCACCGATAAACTATATTTTGGTTAAAGACAGTACCTGATCTATCAGTGCATGTAATTTACATGCACCGATAGACTAATAATTTACATGTAATTTACATGCACCGTTAGTCTATCAGTGCATGTAATTTACATGCACCGATAGACTAGCGGTGCATATAAATTTTCCTGTATACTAATATCATGTCTAAAATTTGCAGGCACGTCCATGTTTTTCCCCCACATCTCTAGCCTAGCAGCGCATCCAAATTGGAGCCCAGCGCCATCAAATCTCCCTTGATGACCAGTGCCTAAACGCTCGACACCGCCAATTCCACTCTTCACGATGCAGCTGACAACTCACTCTCAACACCATTTGCCCATGGATCCGGCCATGTAGACCCTCAGAAAGTGCTCTCCCCAGATCTCGTATATGATGCCACATCAATTCTGTCATTAATTGGTTCATCGGTCAATCACCACTAATTCACCGATTTATCTATAGACAATTCACGAAACTTGTGTAATTCATCGGTATTTCATCGGTCGATCACATTGATTGCCAATTAATTTTTTATACCCAGCCACTGTGCGATTTTTCTCCATCGCGAAAAATCTTGCTAATTAAACGTCAAATCAGAAACACATATCAAATATTGCTAATTAAACGTCACCAAGATGATAAAGAGAACAAATTCAGAAATACGTAATTCAATTCAGTTTATAATGACCCACCAATCGGGCTCAATCTTGCGAAGAATTGAAGTAATTTGGAGTTTGTAAAGTTTCAATTTAATATGCATGATTGTGTGCAAAAGAGCTGTGTGAGTTTTGGTAGTGGGTATGACGAGGAAGAACGCACAACGTGGAGGTGGAAGGTTATGAAAATGAAGGTGAAGAGCATGGATATTTTAGTCATAGTTAATGGACTAGATTAGAGTTTGATAAAATGGACTTAATTGAAATAAGTTTTCTAAAATATGTATTTAGTTGAAAGAATATTTTTTTAAAAGATTTAGTTGAAAGATGTTTTGAGATGCGGTACCTTGTTGTAATTTACTCTTATATGTTCGAAGTGTGACATATTGGATTAAGTTTAAAAAGTCGAGAAGCCCAAATGAGGATACATTAATTGGTAGCATAGGTCTATTTACCAAGCAATAATATGAAATAGGTGAACGTGGAGGTATATGGTCACGAGTTTGGTTCTTCCTATCAACATTTTTTCTGTCGTACCAAACTTGCCTAGTGCAGTTTACCTTGCTGATATAGTTTGCACTCGAGGGTTTATCCATTGCAAAAGGATAGCGACCGCAGTCTTGTCATAAAAAAAATATTTAAATTTATTATTTTATTTGAAGAAACTGCAAAACTAAATGTCATAAGTACTTTTTCCCCCGATGACAATTACTTCCTTAAGAAAATGACAAAAAAAGTAAAAAAATCTTTGATATGAGGAGGAACTCGTGGCCCATTTCCTCCATAAATATGAAAGAATAATAGAAAAAATGACATAAAGGTATTGGGGGTGTTACCTTGTTTTTTGGTTCGATTTTATAACAATGAATTTGTATGCGAAAAATAAATTAACATCAAGATTTTTTACGTGAAAATCCTGAAGGGAAAAACCACAGGACATAGTCCAGTTTGAACCTTCACTATAATAAATGAGTGATTTACAATGTGTTTTTCTACCAGAAAAATGGAGGAAACCATAAAAAAAACGTGGGGAAGGAGGCTGCTGGTTCCCTTGCCATGAAGATGATCTCTTTTTCCTCTTAACCTACTATTACATCTTAATGGGCTCCCATAATGGGCTTTAGAATTGAGGTTAATGGGTAAGGTAATAGCAAATAGGCCCAAATAACTAATTGGAAATGGGCAATGGGCCCAAAAGCGGGCCAAGGTAATGAGCCATAGGAAATTGGCCAAGATAAATGGACCATAGTATATTATGAGACTAGATCGAGCCCGTTCGGGTCCAAACCGCACCAGATATCGGGGTATCATGGGGAAAAAGAAAAAATACCCATAGCATTAATAAGACAGAATCACCTCAAGTAAAAGCACAATAATTCATCCCCACTCAAAGAAGAGACATTATACAAACAAGAAAGTTAAACAAAGATTCCCAGATGTTCAATCCGGCAACACATTACCCACTTCTATTTCTTCACCACACTGCAAGCAACCAATTTTAATGAGCGGCGTGATCATGTACACCAATTGAGTTATCCTTCTCTTTCTTGATATGGATCACAGCCTAGCTTCGTAGCCAAGGGGCGAAGAGAAGACACAAAGGGTAGAAAAATCAGTCTAAGGCAATTCATTTGGACACTCAGTGAAATGGAAAGAGAGAGATTTAAGTAGCTCACTCCATAATACCGTCAAATATTTTAAAGACATCTTAGTGATCGAGTTTCAAAGCCATAAATATAAGAATTGTACAAAGCATTCTCATAAGATGCCAATATCATAAGGGAAGCAAGAGATCGAGGGAAGTTATAAGGTTCAAATAGACAAAATAATAGGGTATACTTGTATAAATAGGCAGCAACCCAAAAGATACGATCAGTTTTTCCCCAGGGATTTAATCAAAACTCTGTCAGAGGCCAATTAATATAATTAATACAAAATACAAAAATGAAGGGGCATTCCGAGAATTGAACTCGGGACCTCTCGCACCCTAAGCGAGAATCATACCACTAGACCAAATGCCCTTTTACTGACGCTTACGTTAATTTACAAATAAATCTACATAATTATTTTAAAACTTTTCGGAATTTTGAATTTCCTCGGAAATATATTCTATCACCATATTAATAGATGGTTCGTACAGTCGTACTTAGCCTAGCAACTAATGCGAAGCACGACATGCGTCAAGACAACACAGATATATTCATTCTTAACAGATTATTATGAGTATTAATTATTTCAAGGATATAATTACCAAATATTATATAATAATTCAAAAGACTAATAAAAAAAAATCAGTTCACATTATATTGGTAGGTGGTTTCATTTAAGATAGACTTATAAAGACATCATCGATGTTTTGGTACATCGTTCCCGTGTTTATGGATTGGATCGTTTCTGCCTACAAAATGAACGCGGAGCTCGTTCCGAAAAAATACACCTCTATAATGTGCCACCCTAAAAAGGTGGCACATTAAGGATAGAGTACCCGACGGGGACGGGAAAAGCTACAGGCCGAAAAGCTTCGACTCTTCTTTTTACACCTTTATAATGTGTCACTCTAAAGGGGGGTTAAAAAATTAAATGACCTTAAAAACAATATTTTTTAAGGTCAAAGGTCTCATTAAAATAATTTTTGGTCAAATGACCTTGATAATTCATAAACCTCAATTTATCGCATATGGGCCCTTCCCTTTTGTTCTCATTCCCGCCTCACGTCATTTTCTTTCTTTCCCGCTTCCGCTTCCACTTCCAGTTACAGAATCAAAGGCATCATTGATCTGGTGCTTTGTTTTCCTTTTCTTCTCGATTTGTTCCTGCAATTCAGGTAATGAGTTATTCATCTATAAGCTTATGGTTGATTAATAATACTGGATTTTTTGCATTTTGCATCTGAAATATTAATACTAGAACGGTGTAAAAAATCATTTTTGATTTAGATTTTTTAGAGTTTGATTTGAGAAGTAGTTGGCCGCAATTTATGCGATTTTGTTCTTTCCTCTATTTGATTTCTCATTTCATGCGTTAGTTATTTCATGATTGTTTTAATCGCAAGAGTTTTGTGGAACTAGCCTATTCCAAACAAATGATAGGCAATCGGTTTTGTGTACGTCTTTAATCAATTGTTTCTTTAGCTGCTCATTTTCCTTACTGCACAGCTGCCGTAAAATGAAATTTAGTACAAAATTTCACCATGTTCACGGTGCACAAATCACCCTCACCCATTGTTTGGTCACTACTTCATTGAATCACTTGTTTTTCCTTTTTTTATATTTTTTTTTCTGAAACCATTATTTATTCATACAGGAAATAACAATGATTCAAATCTTTATGAATTATGATGGCGAATGGAAGTGCTATGAGCAAGGTATTTACAAATGGTCCTCTGGAGATAATGCCGAATGGACTGCAATTTCTGTGGACGAGAATAATTTGACACTAGAAGTTTTGCTAAATGAAATTTTCGAGACTCTTGAGCTAAGTGGAATGAACATTGAGTTAAGGTTAAGTTATTTACCGGAAATTGATTTATGCAATGCATGTCCAATTTATATACGCAACTCCAGGTCGTTGAGAACATATTTATCATTTAGTGATTCAAGAAGTAGGCCTGTGCTACACGTGGAAAATATTAAATCATCTGCTGGAAGTGGTGGAGAGAGTGGACATGATGTGGATGCTCATGTACATGATGAATTCTTTAATTGTAATATCATACAAGATTATTTTAATTCTGCCCTCGGAAGAACACAAGATAAGGGTGATCAAGTTAGAGACAATGTGACAAACACATCTAGAGACAACATTCAACATTTGGTAGATTGTGGTGTTAGTTGTGATCAAGTTAGAGACGGAGGTCAAAAATTGCTATTAGTAGGTGGTGTTAGTGGTTGTCTAGATGATGAGATATATGCCTTCCCCGATGGATCTAATTTGTCAGTTGGTCAAGAGTTTAGTAGCAAATGTGAGCTGAGAAATGAGCTGATTAAGATTTCTTTAAATGCTTCATTTGAAATGCATGTTGTAAAATCGACTAAGATTATTTATTCTGTGAGATGCATTTCTGAAAAATGCAGTTTGAGAGTGCGTGGAGCACAAATTAAGAATTCTACTCGGTTCTCCATCCGCACATATTGCAACAAACACACTTGTGACTTAGCTGATCGACATAGAAGGCATCAACAAGCAACCACAACAACAGTTGCAGATGTATTGATGGAGAACTTCAGAGGGCAGCAAATCACACCAGCGCCAAAATCGATAATGACAACGATGCAGAATCGGGGAATTCATATAAGTTACTACAAAGCTTGGAAAGGAAAACAACTTGCTTTGAACTAACTGAGAGGAGATCCAGAGGAAAGCTATAAAAATATGGCCGCCTATTTGTACATGGTTAAACAGGTAAATAAAGATACTGCAACTCATTTGGAGACTGACCATATGGGTAGATTTAAGTACATGTTTATGGCTTTGGGGGCATGCATTGATGGATTTAGGTGGATGCGAAAAGTTATTGCAATTGATGGGACTTTTTTGAAGGCAAAGTATAGGGGTGTTTTGCTTGTTGCCTCTGCCCAGGACGGTAATCATCATCAATATCCTATTGCATGGGGTGTGGTTGACAAGGAAAACGATGCATCATGGACTTGGTTCTTAGAAAGATTGCAAGGCTTAATTCCCGACGATATTGATTTGGTGATTATTTCTGACAGACATATGTCAATTATTAATTCAGTGGCGAGGGTGTACGAAAAGGCACATCACGTACACTGCATGTGGCATCTTTCTCAGAATATCAAACAAGTTGTCAAAGGACAGGGGGAATTGATTTGTTTATGAAAACAGCAACTGCATACAAAGTTTCTGAATTTGGTTATCTATTTGAAGAATTAAAAAATAGATATTCAAGTGTGACTACGTATCTTCAGAAAAGCACTTAAATGGTCCAGAGCACACTCCCCAGGTGCCCGATATAACATAATGACTACTAATGGGGTTGAGTCGATCAATGCTAGATTGAAGAATGAGCAGGGGTTACCAGTTATAGCATTAATGGATGCCATATTGAAATTAGTTTCTTCTTGGTTCAACAAGTATCGTAATGCGGCAGAGGCGATTAAAGAAAAAACAAGACTAACTCCATTTGCGGAGGGGGCTGTTCGTGATAATTTTGCCCTTTCTCAATTTCTAAAATCCACACAATTGAACAAGTTTAAGTATCTTGTGTCAGGTGACAAGCTTGATGAAATTGTAGATTTTTCTAACTTCTCATGCAGTTGTCGGGTATTTCAGATTGACAAACTTCAATGTGCTCATGCCATTGCAGCGATGGACCAAGCAAACATAACGATCTATGATTTGTGCTCGAATTATTACACATCACATATGTGGTATCTAGCGTATGCAGAGACAATATATCCAGTACCACATTCAAGCGAATGGATCATCCCAGATGAAATTTCTAACATTGAAGTATTACCACCAGATGTTACGCGAAGACGGGGTAGAGCACAAATGGAAAGAAGGCCATCTGTTGGAGAGTTTGGAAGGAAAAAAAAACAAAAAAATGAATGTGTTTTGATAAATTTTAGTAACTTTACCCTTTTTGTAGGTGGTGATTGATGTCTTGAAAATATCAAAATGAATGTGTTCTATAAATTTTAGATTCTTTACCCAATTTTTAGTGCTGCTTGGTGTTTTCTGAATTGGTTGTTGGTGTCTATGGTGTTTTGCGAATTGATTATTTGTGCTGGAGAATGATTGTACTGTTAAAATTAATGCAATCTACAAATTTACAAGATCAATTTCATATATATTGCCAAGATTTTTCATATTGAAGAAATGGTATGAAGCGTTGAAAAAGTTACAGAATGAAAGATAACAATGCTCAAGATTTTTCATATTGGGGAGGGGATTGATGGTTTGTTTCTTAATAAATCATTAAGGACAAAAATGTCTTTTTAAGATAGGAGGTCAGTTTTTAAAAAAGGATTTTCAAGATACCCATATTCCAAAATTTCCCCTCTAAAGGGTGGCACATTGTAGATGTGTATTTCTATCACCTGGTCTCAGATAGTACAGAAACAAGGAAATACTCCTGCTTATAAAGTGAGACGAATCATAATTTTTAATTATCCAATCATTCACTTATCTCTTCTCATTCATAGTATTAAACGGTTGTCTACAATATGACCTCTAGATCAATAAATAGAATTGTGTATGTCATTTTTATATACTATATTTGCCATTTTATATTTTTAAAGATTTATTTTGAGACAAACATATTTCTCTATTCATTTTATTTCTTTAGTTTTTTGTAGAATAACTCGGATAGTTTGAAATAACCTTGGTCAAACTTATTTTTGATTTATGTGTTTTTTAAGTTTTTTTTATTAAGCAAAATAATATTTAAACGCGTAAAAATACAAATGTAAAAAATTGAAAATATTATATTTTAAAACGAGATGTGCTTTTTAATCTCATCTTTATTTTAATCAAATTTTAGTGCAATATATTGGATAAAGTAACATTTCACCATGCTCGGAAAAAATGAAAATACTACAAAAATTATTAAAATTGAGCTTACGCTAAGAAAACCTCGGAACCGAGCTCAGATTGGAGTGCATCACCTGGCCACCATAAACCGGATATGGACCATAATTTTTGTTAATGTTCTGTAGCCGAACAAGGATTGGAAATTTCGGCGTCGAATTGTGCCCAGGATCCAACAATTCACCCCAATTTTCGATACAAAACCATAAATTTAAGACCGCGCGAAAATTTTTCGACCAACTCTGTGTTCTCTCCTTAGCTAAGCAGAAAATTTCCAGGTCGTAGGCTGATATTCGTGAATAGCAAAAATGGCAGATGAAGCCTCTACGTCTCATAAAAGGGATCCTATCAAGGCATCAGGTGAACCGTTTTCCTCTCTTTCTCTTCTTTTCTCGGCTTGTGTGTGCTCTGTGCTTATATGCTAGGTATTTTGATATTTATATTTGTTTGGAAGTTGGGCGTTTTTTTTATGGAATATAAACTACTTTAAAATATAAGAAACGGGATGAAAATGCTATGGTTTTTATGATATTTGCTTTGAAGATGTATTGACTGTGATTTCAATCAAATATAGTGAATTGGGGAGAGTTTTTCTGTGCATTGTTTTCATTTTGTTTATTTATGTAATTATGCCAGGTTAGTTTTTGGAAATTTTGATGGAAAGGTTGGCAAGATTATGATGCGCCTTACTTTTGTCAAGTTTAGTTTGTTTTATCACGTGCTATTTTATTTAGTTACAAGCACTTGTACCTGTTTGTTGTTATAGTTGGAAGTGTTGCGGCACAGAAGAGACGAGAGCAGGTGATTATGGTGGGAAAGGAAAGAAGAGAAGCATTGATGCGTGCAAAGCGTTTATGCAGAATCGGAGTAAGTGATGGTGATAATGATGTTCCTGTTAATGACAACATGATAATGGATGAAGAACAATCACTTCTGGAGGCTCAGACCGTAAAAGCCGTAGAAGATCTGAAGCATGCTGTTGCATATCAGTAAGCCAAGTTACTTATGTTTGGCTTTAGAATGTGTCTAAATTCTTCCTTACCGCTTTTGAATAGTATCGAAAGTGATGGAAAAGAATTGTATCGAAAAACAAAGAATCATGCTTTATAGATTGTCATCTGACTGACTGTTAGGGGAAAAGGAGCCATGCAGAAAAGAGTTAATGCACTTCGTGAGTTGAGAAGACTGTTGTCAAGATCAGAATTTCCTCCAGTTCAAGCTTCTCTTGAGGCTGGAGCTATGCCTATTCTGGTTCAGTGTCTCTCATTTGGTTCACCTGATGAACAGGTTTTAATGAGTGTATTAATTTCTGCTAATCTATTTTTTTTCCTGCGAGGTTCTTCTTCTTGTCTTTTTTGGCCTGATGTTTATGGAATCCAACTCACATTATTTCTATTTTGTTCAATGGATCTACGAAATCTTAGTTGCTCGAGGCAGCTTGGTGTCTGACAAATATAGCAGCTGGAAAGCCAGAAGAAACGAAATCTCTGTTGCCTGCATTACCATTACTTATTGCCCACTTGGGAGGTTTGTAGTTCTTGGATGTTTATTATATTCTTGAGGATATTTTCTTTTTGGTTCATTCCTTGAGTCGTGTTCTTTAAATTGTTTAATAGAACTTTACAGGACCACTATTAATGATTTACTGCCTGAAATGGTCTCAATTTAGGTAGACGGTCATTTTTTGGATCATTTTGATCCATGATAATTAGTGTTCCAAGAAAAGGTGAAAGAGAAATTGGACTAACATTACTTGATCTCTTCCGTCTGTACCATCACATGCATCTTGTGGTCTTTAGTATTATTGGAATATAAATGTTTTGGCTTAACCAGCCCATAGAAGGAAATTGTGGTATCTGGTATCTTTTCCTTAAACTAAAATTTCAAAAATTTACTTGATAAACTGTAGGAAATTGTGATAAAGTTGCATAAAACTGAAGTAATTTTTATATCTGTTCGCAGAAAAGAGTGCACTGGCTGTCGCAGAGCAAGGTGCCTGGGCAATTGGAAATGTTGCTGGGGAAGGAGAGGAGCTGAGAAATGTATTACTTTCACAAGGAGCTTTACCACCTCTTGCAAGAATGATGCTGTCAAACAAGGGATCAACTGTGAGAACTGCTGCATGGGCATTATCCAACTTAATCAAGGTACTGTGCGTGTAAAGATTGAAAGGGATATTAAAGTAATTTACTTTTTACATTCATGGTTTGCCACTATTCAACTGATACCTTTTCAAAGAGTTTGTGCTGCGTGATGTGTGTGTATTTTTCACTGAATGCACTGACTTTTTTAGCATGTTATGGACCTCTAATAATTCTTGGCATTTAAATCACACAATAGTAAATGTCGTCGATCAATCATTTTTCTGGAATGTGGTATCTATGGATGCAGGGACCTAATTCTAAAGCTGCTACAGAGTCAATAAGAATTGATGGGGTGCTTGACTCCATTCTACGGCACTTGAAGATGGGGTAATTAATTTTTCAGTATTCAAAATACTCTTAATCAATCTATGGAGCTATATATGAAAATGTCCTGGTGCCTTAATTTGAGTAATGGGACGTATGTTTGTAAAAATTGATGTTACATAATTCCTGAGTAGCTTGCCTCAAGCATAAAGGTAAATTATAAAAAAAAATGTGGATGAGGATTATAGGCTATACTTTTGATGCACTCTGGAGTAACAAATATCATTCACGTAAACGGTACTAGAGTTTTTGAAATCTTGATAGGATATGATTTTCTTTTAGCTTAATCTTTATATGTGGACTATGCTTAAATAACACAATTTCTTTTTGGTGTTCATATGTTGAGTAGTTAATCACGTGACTTTTCTCAATCACGTGACAATTTTGTGCCTTCAACTTTTTAATCAGGGATGAAGATTTGGCGACTGAAGTGGCATGGGTTGTCGTGTATCTCACTGCCCTCTCTAATGTTGCTACCAATATTTTAGCAAAGAGCGATCTGCTACAAATTCTTGTGGATAGACTGGCATCATCAAATAGTTTACAACTTCTTATCCCGGTAACAAGCATTATAAGTAGATTATTATAGTTTTACAAGATTTAATAAAAATATTCTCGATAACTACACGAAAGGAGTTTTTATTTGCTAAATATTGCATAATTGGTACTAAATCAACTTCCTGTTACTCGTCAGGGGTTTATAGTGGATATTGCTGTCAAATTCGTTGCAACTTTTCTCCATAATTTGAATGCTCTTATATTTTCTTTTCCATCATTTATTGTTATCCTAATGCCATGAAAATTATGTTATTTTCTTCGCCATCATCTTGTTTGGCTTCTGTATGTGTAGGTGCTGCGGGGTTTAGGAAATCTAGTGGCTGCTGATTCCTGTTTAACTAATAATGTCCTTTTTGCTAGCCATGAGATCACAGGTTAAGGTTAATTCTTGTTCTGCACATGTTTTTGCAGTGCCATTTGTTGTGATCCTTATGGTCTGACGCATTCCACATAAATTTGTTAATATTTCAATGTTTTGCAGTAAATGCAATCCAAGCGCTGGTCAAATGTTTGAGAAGCGAACACCGAGTCCTGAAAAAGGCATGATATTTACAGTCTTTTACTTGTTATATTTCTTTTATTCCGTTTATAACATTTTGTTACACTCTCTATATAGGAATCTGCTTGGGCGCTTTCTAACATAGCTGCTGGTTCTGTCGAGCATAAGAAATTAATACATTCGAGTGAAGTCGTTCCTTTATTGACTCGTCTTCTGTCAACTGAGCCATTTGACATAAGAAAAGAAGCGGCATATGTTCTAGGCAACCTCTGTGTTGCCCCTGCAGAGGGATCAGATAGGCCGGCTCTGATTCTTGAGCATTTAGTTTCTCTTGTTGGAAGAGGAATCCTGCCTGGTTTCACTGACTTAGTAAAATCTGCAGATATCGAAGCTGCAAGAGTCGGCCTTCAATTCATGGAACTGGTATGCAAATCTTTCAAATAGGATGAATGATATTTGTTGTATAGAATTGGTTATACTTAGGAATCCTTTCAGTAAACGAGAAAAAGGTTCATTGAGCAGGGATTATTACATCCCAAAAATAGAAAAAATATTACAAATTTTTCTTGGAATTATATGTTTCCCAAAAATTATTACAATTATATGTTTCCCTGATCAATGTCAATGGTTACCCCTCCGAACTAGACTCTTCGTTACTTATGTCAGCGGCTTCCTTCCCACAGGTTCTAAGAGGAATGCCGAATGGCGAAGGCCCGAAACTTGTTGAAGCAGAAGATGGTATTGAAGCCATGGAAAGATACCAGTTTCACGAGAACGAAGATCTACGAAACATGGCTAACGAGTTAGTTGACAAGTACTTCGGAGAGGACTATGGGCTCGATGATTAGTATATGGTTTTTTGGAACAACCGGATAGCCTTTTGCCTTTTTTTTTGGCCTATCTTTTGTAATGTTAGATACATAATTTGGAAATGTTGGTGTACTTTTAATTATTTGTAATGATTTAAATTTAAATTGTTCAAGGTTTTAAAATTTCAATAATCATTAGTATAATTTTAGAAAATTGTTGATACTTGTATACATAACTCTATCTTGAAATTGTCTGTAGTTTACACGTAAAAAAAATATTAATATTATATTCAATCAAATGTTCTACTCAAATATCCCACAAAAAAATGTTATCTAAAAAAGCCAAAGAAATTTGGAAAAAAAAATTAAATTAATGGACAATTTTTTAATGGAAGATCTTTTCACGGTCTTTTTCCCTGGTGAAAATATAAGACGTTATGTCATCTTTCCACAATTGGAAATTTGGGAGTGACTAAGTTTGAACCCTACAAATCACTTTCTTTTCCATGATTAAAAAAAATATTTATAGGGAGTTCTTGGTAGTTTTGGATAAAAAAATTGGCTTAAATTTGTGTTGATGGCCAATTCTTTAGGTACCGTTTGGTTTGATGCATGAGATAGGTAATGCAAAGATTAAAAATTATGAAATGATTGTAAAACTAATATGTGATAAGTAATTTGGTGTTTGGTTTGAGTCTAAGATGGTTGATAAATTTTATTATTTTGTATAATAACCTAAATACCCTTAACATTATAATAATAATAGTATAAGTATATAAAAATAATAATAAGATAATAATAATAATATAATAATAATGCTTATTATATAATATAATAATAATGCTTATTATTATTATAATATAATAATAATAATAATATTACTATATTATAAAATAGTAATAATAAAAATAAATACTAATATAAATAATAATAATAATATATATAACAATAATAATAATAATAATATGTAAAATATATAAATATATAATAAAATAAAATAAAAAAATATATATATATAGATACATATATATACAATAATAATAGTATATATATAAATAATAATAAGTATATTATAAAATAGTAACAATAATGTAATATATAAATATATTTTATCTATATGTCTATATAATAATAATAATAGTTTATATATAATATATAAATAATAACGTTAATGATAATAATAATATTAATAATATATAATAATAATAAAATAAAATAAAACAATACAAATACAATATAATAATAAAGTTGTAGAAAATAAATTGTAATTTTTGGCGGGAATTTAAATTTTGAAATAGTAAAAAAATAATGGGAAAAGGTATATATGTAATTTTGTTGTAAAGTGAGATTAGAATGAGATAAATATGATGAGATAACTTTTTTCTATACAACAAACCGAACATGGGATAAAAAATATATCCCAAAATTAATAAACTCATCATACAATCCAAACACACCCTAATAGTTAAAATCATTAATTACACCATTGGACTGGAATACTGGATCCAATCCCGTACTACAAATCATGGGCCGGATTCCCTGGGCCATCATTAACAAGGCTCGGTCTTCTCCCACATTGTATAATATAAAAACCAGTGTCATCTTTATATACTGTTTTCTCCACACTGCTGCTTGTCCCTTCGGGGACATCCGATAAAATTGGAACGATACAGAGAAGATTAGCATTAGACATGACCACGGTTCGTGAACCGCCGGTTGATGGTTCGGAACCGCCGGTTTGACGGTTCAAAAGAGCTCAACCTTTAACCTTCATAGACGGTTCCGGTTACGATTCGTGAACCGCCGGTTACGGTTACGGTTAACCACCGGTTACGGTTACGGTTCGACCCTTATATTTTTTTAATTTAAACAATTAAAATTAAAAAATTATTTAAAAAAATTAAAAATTACTCTAAAAGAATCATAAAAAATAACAAAGGAAATGTAAGGTGGAGGGGAGAGTTTGAACTTTTTAAGTTGTCATTAACTCTCTATATTCATATGAATCATTTATCAATTTATATGTTGAGTTCGAACGTGTGGGTATATCTAGTGGAAATTTTATAAGTCGCATGTCATTAATCTTACAAAACGTATTGTTTCGTCAAACTCAAACTCGATGTGATCACAAATAAGATAATGTCATTTTAATTGATTGAATCTGAGTATCTAACGATGCTAATTACATATGAAATTGATGTGAAACATATATAATTTTGATACTAATTACAAATGATATTGGCATGCAACATTTACAATTATGATACTAATTACATATGAAATTCGTATGAAACCTATACAAATTTGGTACTAATTATAAAAGAGTTTGGTATGAAACATTTACAATTATGATACTAATTACATATTTAATTGGTATGAAAATATACAACTTTGGTATAATTACAAATGATATTGGTATGAAATATTTACAATTATGGTACTAATTACATATGAAATTGGTATGAAACCAATTCAATTTTGATACTAATTGCAAAAGAGATTGATATGAAATATTTACAATTTTGTTACTAATTACATATGAAATTGGTATGAAACGTATACAACTTTGGTACTAATTACAAATGATATTGACATGAAACATTTACAATTATGATACTAATTACATATGAAATTGACGAATATAAATTTATTAAGTTAGAAGTTATTAATTTATATAATATGTCACTATCAATTTACAAAAAAAAAAAACAAATGTCAATAAAGTTATTTTTATGATGATGTTATTGATTAATCATAAATATATTAAGTTAGAAGTTATTAATTTATATAATATAAAGTTAGTGTATATGAAAGATTTACAATTATGGTACTAATTACATATGAAGTTGATATGAAACATATACAACTTTGGTCTAATTACAAATGAAATTGGTATTGAAATATTTACAATGATTGTACTAATTACATATGAAATTGGTATGAAACATATACAACTTTGGTACTTATTCCATATGAACTTGGTATGAAACCTTTACAATTTGGTACTAATTACACATGATATTAGTATGAAACATTTACAATTATGGTACTAATTACATATGAAATTGGTAAGAAATCTATACAACTTTGGTACTAATTACAAATTATATTAGTATGAAACATTTACAATTATGGTACTAATTACACGTGATATTAGTATGAAACATTTATGGTACTAATTACATATGAAATTAATATGAAATCTTTACCATTTTGGTACTAGTTACACATTATATTGGTATGAAATATTTACAATTATAGTAATAGTTACATATGAAATTGTTATGAAATCTATACAAAGTTGGTATTTGATGTGAGTCGTTATTTCTCACGTTCGGTAGAACTTGGTGTATGCGAAAAATAAACAAAGAACACTACAATTTTTAATATAAGAAAATGAATCGACGAATATAACATTGAATTATTTGTTATTCATATATAAGAAAAATAGATGTTATTAATTTATATAATATAAAGTTAGTGAATTATCAATTCAATTTGTTGTTCACAAATCATTATAAGCAAATTAGTAAAAGATTTTATTAATTAATCAAATATCACATTATCGAGTTTCTATAGTAAGTCATATCGTGAAAAATTAAGATATACTTATTTGATTATTGTATATAATGTAAATCAAATAAAGTGCTTGTACAATAATTAAAATGTATATATTATATATGGTTATAATAATTTACTTCATTATTATAATATTTTATTTTGCAACAACTATTTCTTTAGTTCTTATGAATTTATCCAACATTTTTTGTTATATTTACTTTGCTATATTTTATTTCTATTTTACGATATTTATTTAAGGGCATAACATATTTTTCTAGATAAATTTTATTTACATTTGTCAATATAAAATATTTATCATTAAATTACATATATAATATATATTGTCTGTTAGTATATATAATTATATTATCTAAATTAAAACAAACATGATGATAGCTTAGTGGTAAGAAGCTGTATATACGTATTGGAGGTCAAGAGTTCGAGTCTTCGGTAACACAAACTTTAATTTTAAAATAAAAAAAAAATTTAAAAATATATATAAAAACCGTGGAACCGCCGGTTCAAAACCGCCGGTTCGAACCGGCGGTTCCACGGTTTCCGCAATCGTGAACCGTAACCGGCTCGTACAGTAACGGGCCGGTTACGGTTCGGACCCGTGAACCGGGTCAACGGTTAACCGGCCCGTTGACCCGGTTACGGGTCCGGGCCGGGCCACGGTTTTTATTAAACCGTGGTCATGCCTAATTAGCATGGCCCCTGCGCAAGGATGACACGCCAATTTTTTTTTTCCCCAATTTCCCCCGAAGGAATTCGCCCTAATTTTTTTTTCCCAATTTCCCCCGAAGGAATTCGCCCTAATTTCTTTAAACGATTGTTTTCTTTGTTCAGCTGTGGTGTGAAATTCTCGGTTGCCTGTCAAATGTAAATTTTCTCTGATTTTTGCTTCAGTGCTTTAAAATTCGGTATTCAGGTTTTGGTGGAGCACTTCGATATGGAATCTTCATACGTAGGTACTATTGTTATTAAACAGCCTTAGGTGAAAAGATTTATCTGATTATATTATCGTTACAATGAATGATTATATGCTACATAATAGTATTGGGAGATCTTATTGCCTTTTGTGGACATTTTTGTTCCTCGTTACTTTATCCTGTATATCTTATTTTGTTTAATATGAATGAGAGGTCCACGAAATCTTTAGCTCTTGTGAATTTTCTGAATATTGTCTGTGACTTTGTAATATTATGTACTTGGAGAAACTATTTGGATATGCCGAAGATTGATGAAGTTTGATAAATGATTCAATTGGAGAACGTTAAAAAATTAATCTTTTAAATACACCGACTCCGTGTAATATTTCGATGGTGGTATCAAGTCCTATAGTTTGTCAATATATGGTTTTAATGGCCAAAGTGTATTGGATGATTAGGTTCTTTTTGTTAAGATGTATTTGGTAATGCTATTTTGAACTTTCTGTCTACTCTAATTTACTAATGTTGAAGTAAATGAGGCATTGTACTTGAAGCTCTCTTTTTATGTTCATGAAAGGTAACCAGCGACTTGTGTCAAGGTCCCTCTTCAATGTAATCAATTTGTATGATGTTTCTGAAAGTCTGGATTGTGCTTGTTAAACAGGAATTCAATAATGCATGTGATTTCTCAGTTTGTTTGACCAATGCAGGTATTTAATGGAATACTCGCAGTGAATCATATTTTGCATCAGCCTCTTCAATTCAGTGATGCAGCTTAATAATACTTGCCCAAACCAATTATGTCCCAGAAAGTTGAATATCTTGTCATATTTGTATCCTGGCCCTAGAGCACGGCTCGAAATGCTAAGACGGGCATATATCCTCGAACTTTTTATGTTCATGAAAGGTAACTAACGACTTGTGTCAAGGTCCCTCTTCAATGTAATCAATTTGTATGATGTTTCTAAAAGTCTGGATTGTGCTTGTTAAACAGGAATTCAATAATGCATGTGATTTCTCAGTTTGTTTGACCAATGCAGGTATTTAATGGAATACTCGCAGTGGAGCATATTTTGCATCAGCCTCTTCAATTCGGTGATGCAGCTTAATAATACTTGCAGAGATCCCAAACCAATTATGTCCCAGAAAGTTGAATATCTTGTCATATTTGTATTCTGGCCCTAGAGCACGGCTCGAAATGCTAAGACGGGCATATATCCTCGAAGTAAAATGAGAGAAGCGGATGGTTTGATTTTGAATGGAAGAGTTCCATAAGTGAGTGCATTGGTCCTTTCAGATTCCTTCTTGCTAATATTTATATTCCCCTCTATTCTTGCATATGTCTCTCGTTACACTTGAGTGCAGGATTTTATATTTGTGTTGTGGAAAAGCGTATTCTTTTTCATAGGAGCTGTGTAATACCTGTATCTTCTTAGTTGGTATAACATAAGAAGGCTTGTTTTGGTATGTGAGTCAATGTAAATATTGCTGTTACAATCCTCAAATCATCTTCTGCTGCAGAATTCTTATTTCAGAGAGTGTTTCATTTGCGTCTAATTATCATGCAATAATGCAACGGGTTTGTGAAAAACATGGAGGCTAGTTTAAGCAGAAGCATATCTGGCCTACCTGGAGAACTTGATTGAGTTCTTTATTCTGTCTTTTGGCGAGAAGTGATGGCTTCAATATGACATGCACATAATCTGTGAAATTTGCCTCCTGGATAAGTAAGGACGGTGGGCTATCACTGCAAAGTCAATTGTTACGCTAGTTTAGTCACTGATGACTTCATTATTATGTTCACTAACACCAGTTCCATATCTTTTGGCCATTTTGCTTGCCCATCTGGCTTACTACGAGTCATAATGTATGTTTTTCTTACTAAATGTCATTTAATGTGCTGCACCACTCGCCATTCAACTCATCTGAATTGTGGGTTTTTTGAAGCTCAAAGTGTCATGTAGTCTTCACCTAGGTTCCTGGCCTTCCCTTTTGAGCTGAAATTGAAGTCATTGAGGATGTGTCATACTACTCAAGTAGAGTTTTGTTGGTTACAGAACTTCTTATTAACGAGAAAGTTGGACTATTGACGCACGTCATAAAACTCGTTATTTCTTGTTAAAACTAGATGTTTCCGGCTAGCATTTTGAGGGGCGGATTCGGTTAATACTGCTACTCCTATCTGCACACATTCAAGTTATGTGATGGACTATATACCTTATAATAGCTAGGTACCTTTAGGCAGATCCCCGACCTAGCATCTCTCACTCAGGCATTAAGTCTTTGCAATAATTTTTCTTTATTATTTAAATTGGTTTTTTAATAAGATATTATATTTTATTGTAACAAAAATATCTGTCTTATAGACGTGTGCTGGTTCTATGACAAGTTACGGAATAATTTTATATAATACTATATTAATTGAAAAATACAATTTGTTATTCGGGTGGGTTTTGTTCACTATTTCCAATTTAATTTTCTTACCTCCCTGTTAGTTATTCAAATTATCGTGTATAATGTCCTAACTCGCAGTCTATTGTTATTTCATCTATTGCTCTTCAATTTTGCTTTGTTAACATCTCTCATCTCCCTGGTTTTTTCGGTTGTTCCCATGAAGTATAATTTATATTCAATATATTGAAAAACTTCGAAAGTTTTAGATTATTTAAAATTTTATATTAGAAATGTGAAAGAAAGATCGCATGTTTTTCATCACATCAGCTGCTAATTAACAAGATAGGGTTGTCATTAGGCTGTTATGTTCCGTAAACTGAACTGTCATGAAGAAGTGAGATTGAGAGAAAATTATTTCATTGAACATTGAATTATGAAGTTACAGAACTGATATTTAAGTTATAAGAGTTACAGTGCTTGAAACAACTGAACTAACTAATTTGCTAACTAACTAACTTGTCATCTGGGGTAATTAATAATTGTACTAATTAACATATGATATATTAATTAATATCTAATACTCCCTTCGAGGAGGACGGAAGATGTCCGGGACGGCCAACTTGGACAAGAGAGGAATCTGAGCAGTCGAAGGCAGAGTCTGGTTAAACATGTCAGCCAGTTGTTGTGGAGAACGAATTGGCATTAGTTTGAGAAGACCAGTAGTAATCTTGTCACGAACGAAGTGGTAACTGATCTCGATGTGCTTCGTTCGTTAATGAAAAATGGGATTGGAAGAGATTTGCAACGCAGTATTGCTATCCCAGAATAAAAGAGCTGTGAAGTTCCAGTAAGAGATGCTGTATCCAAACAAGGTCACAAGATGTTGCTGCCAAAGCCCGATGCTCAGCCTCAGCAGATGAACGAGATACGGTGGACTCTCTTAGACTTCCTGGAAATTAAAGAGTCACCCAATAAGATGCAAAAATCAGTGGTTGATCTTCGAGTATCCGTACATGCACCCCAATCTGCATCAAATCCCGAAAGTGCATAGGAGAAGTGGCAGAAAAGAAAATTTGTTGGCCAGGTGTTCCCTTGAGGTAGCGAAGGAGATGATGAACAGTATGTATATGCTATAGCTCCTTCTCATACATGATGGCTAAAGTGCATATGTGTATTCATGAATACATATTGTGTTGTTTTTTAAGTTTCCTGATGCAATTTTTCTTAGTAAAACCTGCTTGATAGAGGTAATTTGTTTCCTGTCTATGTAATTTGGTGCCAATTCATGCTTTTCCACACAAACGCTGTGAGTTGAACCAAGAATCGAAGCTTCTGCACCAGAACTCGGCTAATTGGTTTGCAATTGGTGCTAGCTCAAACTTCTTTCGATGAAGCTAGTTTGAATCAATTTTACTCATATTTTTCACTCCACATTTCAGAAGAAAAGATCAAGCAGAGAGTTTGAATTAGAATCTCAACTTTCCAAGCTTCAAGATGATCTAAAGAAGGCTACCAGTTGAGCTCATCCGATTCATGAAAGTCAAGGGCTCGACAGGAAGCAGAAGAAGCAAAGAGACAACTCGTTGCCGTCTTCTGAACTTGAGGAGATTCGAAAGCGACCGATCGAACTTTCTGAGTCCGAGGAAGCTCGATCCAAGAGCTACGCAAGATCCTCAGGATCGGGATGGAGCGTGGCAATCTGAACTAGAGGCTGTACAGAAGCAGCACTTGATGGACTCCGCTACTTTGGATTTTGCTATGAATGAGATACATAGGCTCAAGATTCAGCTGGACAGGGTTTCAGAGTCGGAAGCTTCTAATGAAAGGCATGTCGAGTCAGCTTATGCTGAGATTCAAAGCTTGAGATTCGAACTCACAGAAACTCTTGCTTTGGTTGAGAAGTTGAAAAACCAATTAAATGACAGCAGGGAACCAGAAGCTCTAGCACTGAAAGAAGTTATTCAGGCACAAATGCAACTTGATGTTATGAAATCTACCGAGGAAACGCTGCAATCAGAGCATGCTAATGCCATGGAATCGCATAAAACCTTGTTATTGAATTTGGAACAGTCGAAGGATAGAGAGAATTCTTTGGAGGGACTTGTGAGCAACCTCCAGGCTGATCTAAGCAACATATGCAAAATCTTAGATGATGCCAAAAGCTCTTTGGATAGCAGGGAAGATGATGAATCAGAACTGGTAAATACAGAAATTATCAATACGAAACATGAAGTCAGTCAATTAACAGAGCTGCCCTAGAGGCTGCTGACAGCAGGTACCGATATGAATATGTTTGAAGCACACTGCAGATAAGGAATGCGTATGAACTCGTGGAGTGTACAAAATCAGACTCGTGCAAAAGAGAAGCTGAATTGGAGGAAAAGCTAAATCATCCGTGGCTGAAGTTGAAGAATTGAGGGCAAAACCAATTCAAAATGAAAATGCATTGCCAGTGCTTCATGTGATAACAAGGGGCTGAATATAAAGATGGAAGAGACCGAACTCGAAATCGAGATCAAGAAATCAGAATCAGTTATAGAAAATTTGAACTCAAGCTTATTGGATAAAGAAACAAGGCTGCAGACCTCAGAAGAAAGAAATGCTGAAATCCAAAATCTTGAAGAGGGACAAGGAGAAAAGCAAAGCAAATGAGCTCTTCCTCTAGCCGAATCTGCAAGAGCTGCAGAACAAGAGGCCCTGACAAGACTTGGATATTTGACAGGAGAAGCAGAAAAAAATCGTAGAAAAGCAGCACATCTTACCGAGCAGCTCAAGCCGCTTCTCGGAGATGGAAGCTGAATTAAGAAGATTGAAGGTGCAGTCGGATCAACGGAGAAAGGCTGCTGAAGTAGCTGCTGCAATGCTATGGATAAAAAGACAGATATATCAAACGAACATGGTCTCGCGAGTACAATATGATTGATGGGAAGTGGGGGTTCTCCGTGCTCTGAAGATGCGGATGACGATTCGCCCAAGAAGAAAAATGGTAACATGCTGAAGAAGATTGGTGTGCTGTTGAAGAAAGTCCAGAAATAGATATTACATATTTCTGTTTTCATTTCCTTTGCATGAAATCCTAGCATTCATTTTTGTCACTGGCTGCTAGATTACCGTCATTGACAGGCATATTGATTGTTATAGATGTTGAAGAAAGTTCGGATAAATGAAACTTTTAATGCTACCCTCCAGAGTCAGTGTCTCAACATACATCCACCATCTATATGGGATATTCTATGCATAGATGATAAACGAGTGATGATACCTTTTAAAGATAACATCAACATAATCTCTGAATCTATGATATTTTTTAAAGAATGAGGTATTCAATGATATATTAGGATTTAGGTGTAACCTTTTTGGATTTTTTTTCTAAATAAACTTTATTTTATGATATTTTTGTTAGCTTTCAATTATATTTTAATAGAAAGTTTAATAATTTAATTTTTTAATTTTAAAATTAATTTAATGTATTTTAATCTCTTTATAATCTATCCTTTTCTTTTTAACAATTTCTTTGATTCTTGCATGTTAAACCATTTTAGCACTTTATCTATGTATGTACTTTGACTTAGGCAAGTAATTTTCTTGATCTATCTCTATAGATCTTAATACCTAACACATAGGTGACTTCACCCAAGTCTTTCATAGAAAATCAATTTCCTAGCCAAATCTTTACAGATTGCAAGGCAGGGATATCATTCCTAATGAGAATTATATCATCTACATACAACACTAGGAAGACAATTATGCTCCCACTGACCTTCTTGTAGACACAAAGTTTATCGACATTCTTGATTAAACCAAACTCTTTGATTACATCATCAAAACGAAGATTCCAAGTCCGAGAAGCTTGCTTCAATCCATAAATGGATCGCTGTAGCTTGTATATCTTTCCAGCATCCTTTGATCGACAAAACCATCGGGTTGTGTCATGTACACATCCTCAAGTAAGTTTCCATTAAGAAAGCTGTTTTAACATCCATCTGCCAGATTTCATAATCATGAAATGCAGCTATTGCAAGTAAGATCATAATGGATTTAACCATGGCAACTGGCGAAAAAGTTTCATCATAGTCAATACCATGAATTTGTTTGAAACCTTTAGCAACCAATCATCCTTTGTACGTTACCATCCATGTCAGTCTTCTTCTTGAAAATCCATTTGCACTCTATGGGTCTTACCCCTTCAGGTGGGTCAACCAAAGTCCATACTTGGTTTACATACATGGATTTCATCTCAGATTTCATGGCCTCTAGCCATTTCTCAGAACCAGGGCCCAATATAGCTTCTTAATAGGACGAAGGTTCATCCTTATCAATGTGTAGTAAGTCACCTTGTTGAGTCACAAGAAATCTATATCTCTATTAACCACTTTGTTCTCGGTGGGATAATATGAATAGTATCCTTTTGTTTCCTTAGGATAACCTATAAATAAACACTTATCAGATTTGGGTCCAAGTTTATTGGAGGCGTGGCGTCTCACGTAAGCCTCACAACCCCAAATCTTCATAAAAGACTTACTAGGACGTTTCCTAGTACATATCTCATATGGCGTCTTTTCAACTGATTTAGATGGAACACAGTTCAGTATAAATATTGTGTTTCTAAAGCATGTCCCCAAAAGAAAATCGGAAGATCTGCATGACTTATCATAGATCGAACCATGTCCAACAAGGTTCGATTCCTCCTTTCAGATACACCATTCCATTATGGAGTATACGGAGGTGTGAGTTACAGGACTATCCTACACTCCTTTAGATAGTTATGAAACTCTTGGCTTAAGTATCCACCTCCTCGATTTGATCGGAGGATTTTGATACTTTTGCCAAGCTGGTTTTGTACTTCATTCTTGAAATCCTTGAACTTTTCAAAGGTTTCATTTTTATGTTTCATTAGGTACACATACCCATATCTACTGAAGTCATCAGTAAATGTAACGAAGTATTGAAAATCACATCTAGCTTGTATGCTTATTGGGCCACATACATCACTATGTATGAGACTCAATAAATCATTTGTCCTTTCAACATGTCCCTTGAAAGTGGCGTTAGTCATCTTGCCCATTAAACAAGATTCACATGTTTCATATGATTCAAAATCAAATGAATCTAAAACTCAATCCTTACGAAGTTTTGAAATGTGATTCTCATTTATATGGCCCAAGCGACAATGCCAGAGATAAGTTGGATTAGAATTATTAGTCTTAATCCTCTTAGTATTTATGTTATAGACATGCATATCAAGATTTAACACATAGAGATCATTAATCAATTGTGCACTAGCATAAAACATCTCATTGAAATAAATGGAGCAACATTTGTCCTTTACAATAATGAAAAACCCATCTTGTCCAAACAAGAAATTGAAATAATGTTTCTAGTAATCGACGGCACAAAATATGTAGGGTCTTCCTACCTTAACATCATCATAATCACGTATTATGGACTAAACATGCATTAATAACATCTTAGGGTTCCGGTTGTAGCTTTGAGCTAATAGAATTACAGGACAAAAATAAAATTTCAAAACTTAATAATTACATTCCAAAAACGAATGCTAAAGCTATAGATTTACACTACTCCTAGAGTAGAGACTATCAAAATCATGTATCCTATATTCATTCATGCTCCTTTTAGCTCACTGTCTCAACCCGACCCTTAGCCCTTCAGTCCAAAAGCGTACCTACAGGAACAACCCATCATGAGCATGTACATCATTACTTAACATCATAGAGATAAAGGCATATAAATAAATGCATGAAAATAATCGTAACATATACTTCCTGGTTAATCGCATTAACCCACTTTGGTTGTCCATGTTTCATAGTCATGCATATAATCATTAGTTCTTGACATAAATGATTAAAATCATAATTCACATATATGCTCATAAACAACAATGTTATTTAGAAATGGGGATGTTTCTGGCCTTGTTATGTCAGCGGAACAATTGGCCCCCTCGCTTCGACATATAGCGGTACTGTGATTACCCCTCGCTACACCTTGATAGCGGATGTAATCTCCTCGCTAGCTATGTCAGCGGTAAGTACCTTCCTCGCTTTCCCATAACAACTACCAGAACACTCAACCATTCTCAATAACATAGTTAAACATGCATCATCATCATCATCATCATCATCATCATCATCATCATATCATAAACATCATCATCTTATAAACATCATCATCTTGTAAACATCATCATCTTATAAACATCATCATCTTATCATAAACGTCCTCATAAACATCATATCATCTTTACTCATCATAAACATCATCATTATAAACTTACTTATCATAATCATCATCATAAACATCGTAAATACTTATGCAATCATTGCGTAGTCATAGTATAGGAATGTGTTTTACCGTCCGATGCCCGTACGCTTCTTACGTACCTTAATTCCAAAAGTGGAGAAGTCGGAGAACTTTATCTCCTTGAAGCTGTGGGTACCTGAGATGGTTCTACACAACCATACAAATCGATATTAGAAGCTAATTATAGTCAAATATCCAAAAATCCCACAAAATAATCAAAAACACATAATTATGTGTCTCGCGATCGATCGCTAAGATGTCCCGATCGATCGCGAGATCACACTGCCCGTTGCTAAATTTTTGCGTCTTCGGCGGTCGATCGCCACTTTTGGCGCGATCGATCGCTAGCCTCACCGATCGATCGCCCAAAAGTGGCGATCGATCGCCAAATGGTTCTGGAGCCTACTGCTGGCTCGCGATCGATCGCCATAAACGGGCGATCGATCGCCGATCCCTGTACATCGAAAATCACCATTTTTGAGCATTTTTCAAGCTCTACCTCATACCCTTCAAACCCAAACATACCAACAACTCAAACATCATCATAACTCACTAAAACCCACATAAAACACTTCAAAAATCTTACCCCAACAACATACAACACATACTCAAAACAACCCACATAAAAACACCAAAAAGCTAACCCATTTCAAAACTAAACATCATAAAAACTTTAGGAAGGGTTCCATACCTCTTAAGGACTCCTAATCCTACAATAAATCTCACAAACAAAGGTTTTGTGAAGATTTCTCCTTCCACTTTAGCTCAAAATCGAAAATGAGATGTGGGTTAGAGTTTGAGAGTGAAATTGGGGATTTAAGAGAGTGATTGGTAAAGTGAAAATAAAGTGGGGTTAAAGGGTTATAGTAAAAATTGTACCCCATCAATTAACATGATGTATAAAATACCCCAACATGGTATTTTAAAAGCATTTTAGAAAATGCAACAATCTTCCACTAAATTCATATCTTCCTCATAATTAACAACCAATACAAATAAATCATGTTAACACCCCATTTTCTAACATGCATAGCATGCACGCTGAAATGCAACCTCGGGTCACACCTACCATGTGACTAAGCATTGCAACAAGATAATTAATTTCAACACATAAATCAATTATCTCCATAATTAATCATATAAACATCATTAATGCCCAAATTGCATATAATTAATTTCGGGGCATCACAAAATAACAGTCTTGTAAATCTAAAATTAAACCAGAAGACAAAGTCAATGAATAATCTCCTATAGCTAATGCATCAACTCTTGCTCCATTTCCCACTCGTATATCAACTTCGTCTTTCGTCAACACTCCACTCTTTTGAGTTTCTGCACATTAACACAAATGTGAGAACCACATACAATATCTAATATCGATGATGAAGAAGTAGATAGATTGACTTCTATAACAAAAATATCTGAAGTAGAAGTCGTACTTCCCTTCGTCTTCTTAAGATCTTCCAAGTATAACTTGCGGTTTCTCTTCCAATGCCCGGTCTCACCGCAATGGAAGCAATTTCCTTCCTTAGCCACTCCTCCCTTAGGCTTAAGTGCAGTAACATGATGCTTAGATTTGACAGAGACTTTCTTGTCTTTTCTAAAGCTCTTTGCTTTAGCCTTTCCCTTGCCCTTATTCACAATAAGAACATCTGTGGGCTTAGACTTCTTTGTGTTTGCCTCGTAAGTTTTCAACATACCAAGCAACTATGGTAGAGTCTTCTGAATTTCAATCATATTGTAATTTAGAACAAAATTAACTATAGCTATCAGGCAACGATTGCAAGATCACGTCAGTGGCCAACTCTTGGTCCAATGGAAAACCCAGTTTCTCAAGATTCTCTATGTATCCAATCATTTTGAGTACATGAGTTCCAACAAGGCTTCCTTCTACCATTCTGCACTGAAATAACGCTTTAGAGATGTCATACCTCTATTGTCTAGCTTGTTGTTGGTAAAGTTGATTCAGATTTTCAATCATATTGAATGCATCCATTTCCCAATGTTGCTTTTGAACCTCAGAGTTCATGGTTGCAAGCATTAGGCACCCAACATCAAGAGCTTCATTTTGATGCTTCTTGTAAGCATCCATATCAGCCTTTACGGCCGTAGCAGTAGGTTCCTCAGCAGGTAAGAGTTTCTCTAGGACATATTGTTTTTTCTCTTGTTTGAGGACAATCCTCAGATTACTATACCATTGTAGGAAATTTGTTACATTCAATTTGTCCTCCTCAAGGACCGATCGCAATGATAGTGTACTAGTAACGTTGTTTGATGCCATGGATATCTACAATATAAATATGCAAAATAAGTTTTATAATTTTAATCATTTAATAAGGTCTTATATTAAATGAATCTCCCACTATTTAGTTAAAATCATCAACCCTCAAAATTATTAGTGGGCCAAGATCCATATTTCACCTAATCTTGAGTTAGCTTTGGCTAATCACCAAAGACTCGATTATTTAGGTAGACAACACTTTGTCAATTACATCACATGTAACTCTTGGATGGTTGGGCGGACAACACTTTGTTCTAATTCATCTAATGAATTATTACCCAACCCCATGTCTCTAGATTCCAAATCCAATTGAGATAACACTAGTTAAGTCGAACCCAATTTAAAGTCACACGACTATCACTTTTAACCTATACCGCCTTACTAAGATTGTCACGGTACTTTCTTTGGCAAACCTACACATGTTCAATCGAAGTCTTGACGAGTACTTTTAATTGGAAGGCATATAACTTGACTTAATATTATTAGAGGGATTTAAAAATCTCATGATTTTATTAATATTGATAATGAAAATATTTCATGTACATATATATATATATATATATATATATATATCATCCATCAATATTAAAATCAAATGATAAACATGCATCACATACATCAACATAAAATAAACGTGACATGGTTATAGCCCGAACTACTATTTTCTCAAGCCAATGAGAAAATCTAAATGGTCAACCTAATGGTAACTTCTCCAATCACCTCTTTGGTCTATTTGTGAATGTCATCATCGTCTCGGCACCATGGTCCAACTCCATTGATTTCCATCAACAAAAGCTAAAACTATATAATATAACATTTACATGATATAGAAAAGACCTCGAGTTACATTCGAGGGGATCATAGGGGAGGGAATACATTCAGAAAAATAGAGAAGGCACGATACGCATGTCGTATTTAAAATTACAACCATTCACAAAATTACAATCTAACTATAATCATGCACCATGCTCAAACAACACATAAGACATGCTAGGACATAACAATTAATGAATTTAATTCTAATCACTTTAAAATTTTAATTCTAGGTTCATAAACTGTAAAAAAAAAAAAGGAAAAATATTGCACGCTCAGGTATCACGTGAGGTCAACCTAAGGGTAACTTCTCCAAGCACCTCTTCGGTCTATTTGTGAATGGCCTCCTCATCTCGGCACCATGGTCCAACTCCATTGGCCTCCATCAAACCAATATTACGATCGGATATATATACAACATCTTCCCATTGTCTAGAATTTTGCTCAGATAAGATAAAAACCAAAGCCAATTTATCTTAGTTCTCGGCGTCCACAACAATGAAAGCCAAAGGGAACAAACCTGCAAAATAAAACATCACTACGTTAAATGCAATAGATTTTCATTCACTAGAAATCTCAATTATACGGTTGACGAACATAAGCTCACTGGTGCATTAACTCAAATTATACTGATGCACGAAAATAATATACTGATGCACGAACGAGACTTGTGATGTATAACGGGTGCACGAAACTCATTAAAAGTTACTGATGCACGAAACTTATATAAAACTTAACTGATGCAAGAAACTTACATAAATTAACTGATGCACGAAAATAATATAATGATGCACGAAACTTATTAAAAGTAACTGATGCACGAAACTTATAAAAGTAGCTGATGCAAGAAACTTTTATAAAAGTAACTGATGCACGAAACTTACATAAATTAACTGATGCACGAAAATAATATAATGACGCACAAACCTTATATAAAAGTAACTGATGCAAGAAACTTATATAAAAGTAATCGGTGCATGAAACTTATATAAAAGTAACTGATGCACGAAACTTACATAAATTAACTGATGCACGAAATAATAATAACATAATGATGCACGAAACCTTTATAAAAGTAACTGATGCACGAAACTTACATAAATCAACGGATGCACGAAAATAATATAACGATGCACGAACCTTAAATAAAAGTAACTGATGCACGAAACTTATATAAAAGTAACTGATGCACGAAACTTACATAAATTAACTGATGCACGAAATAATAATAATATAATGATGCACAAAACTTATATAAAAGTAACTGATGCACGAAACTTACATAAATTAATTGATGCACGAAAATAATATACTGATGCACGAAAAAGACTGGTGATGCACGAAACTTACATAAATTAACTGATGAACGACTTTATAAATATCTGATGCAATCTTATTTTGTAATAAGATTCATGCACCAGTGAAGATTCATGTTCGTGCATCACTTATTGTTGTGTTTTATGTACCTTGATTCCCATCCTCTGATATCGCTGACAAAAGGGTGTCCTTGAATCGAGATTTCAAAAACGTTTCATCAAGGAGTAACATTTGACGACAATGTTTAAACCCGTCAATGCTGGCACAAAATGAAACGAACAAACGGCAAAATCGGTTGCTATCATCAACTTCAAGCTCAATAAAACTTCCAACATTTATCGTTCTCGCCGCATCAACGTACAAATTTAATTCCTGGAACGACTCATCATAATTTCCAAAAGAAATAGATCTAGCATTCTCCACACTTCTTCATGCCTTACAATAAGTGATATCATAATCTCTTTTTAGTAACTCCGATACATCAGTTGCAGAGAACTTAGGATTTGAAGACACACGATCAGCAATAATTTCAGATATTAAAACAGAACTCATCCTTTTAGAATAGCCTTTGATCATTCTGAGCACACAAGTGTGTATGTTGTTCAATTTTTTTATACAAAAAGACACATCCACTCTTGAGATACTTGCATTCACAAACCAACCACATTCTTCATCATGCTTTCTCCAACACTTGGCAACTACCCTAACCTTATTGTTTTTTACAGAGTTGAAATCAAAACCAACCTCCATCAAATATTTACTCAATTCACAACGAAACTCTTCTACACCACCACTAAACTTTTGACCAACCCTACTAATAACTGATGACCAACTGGAACATAACAACAACTTCTCTTTGCCTTCAACTTTACGTCTCCAATGGTCAGAATCAAATTCTGGAGATGAATGTCATGCTTGTTCAATTTCATCACGTGCACTATTTTCCCTACCATCTATAAGGGCAGTTGCCTCGCATGCACCACCAAAATGTAACGTTGCATTATCCCCAACGTCAACAGCCGATGTCTGCCAATTCCTACTTCCTGAAGAAAGTCCAGGATATGCAATTCTTTCATCATCAACTGTCAACAGCCAGACGTCTATAATCACAGAACAAACATATTTCTTATATCATCTTCATTACTCCAACAACATTTAGGTGTCCAGGTAAAGAATATTTAAAAGATATTCCATCAAAGTTGTAATCACTCCATTTACGAATTGCAGAAGATTTTAACTCCATGAAAGAAAAGTTGAAAATTACGTTAAAAACTTGAGTTTACTTTCTAAATTTCAACAAAATCATAATTCCAGAATCCATCGCTTCCATCCAATGACACAGACTCGCATAAATTTAGAGAGGAAAATATTACAGATCTACCAAAAAAACTTACATTCCATTCCCTGAATCGATCGATGCCGTCGATTTTATATGCTCCGAAGAAATGTATCTCGCTTCCTTTTCTTCAATTCAAAGAAATTTCAAATTACGAAAAATTTAGCTGCTTAGAATCAAAGATTTTTGGTGCAGAATGTTCGAACTTTTAGCATGCCTCGATTCAAAGGTGGTAGATTTTACGTGCAGATGAGGAAAATATATTACGTAAAGAGTTAATAAATTAGGTTTAGAGTTTTTTATAACTTAAGAGTATTTTGGGAAAAAAAGACTTGTAAACCAACTCTTTAAAATTGAACTTATGTGAATATAATTCTTCTATACGTATATTTTTTTTGTAATTTGTCAGATTTATTTGAAATATCTTTTGAAAACAGTGTCAATATCCAATTCCATATATAAGCCCACTAAGAATATTGTAGCTAAAAAGGAAGAAAGACCCAATACGCTGGCTCATAAATCAGAAGCAAACCCTATATTAAAGTTTGTTGGCTAGGGTTTAAGAGTTCTAATCGGCGGCTCCATTTACAAATTTCAACCGCGCAACCCTAGCTTCCTCATTGTTCTCTACACTTCGAAATCATGGGGTATGCTATTGTTTTCATTATATCTGGTTCTTCGTGTATTTTGTTGTGTGGGTCTTGGAAATTATTTACACTCTATTTTTGGTTAACTTTTTACCGATTTGTATCGTCGATGTTTCAAGTATCCTTGGTTGTTTTGGATCTTGTCTGCGGTACTCAGTGTGGTCGCTACTATTGAAATGATCGAAACGGGGATTCAATTGTAGTTGGCTGCTAATACATTTCAGTGAACGAAAATGAATGTAAGGTCTTTATTTAACTGGCATTTGTTGTTGAATTGTGTAAGGTGCGTCTTGTATATGCTTTCTGTAGACGATTGGGCTTTATTTTTTCATTCATTTTTGAAGCCTTGCACTTCATTCGGTAGCTGATTTTGGAACTTCTATCTCTTGTGAATTATTGTAATTATAAATGCTGATAATTCTATAAAATAGCGTGGTTTTTTGTTTCGCAATAAAGCGGACATTTTATTATGTAAATGAAATCAGAGTGAAGTCGCTAATTTTTAGAATTTGGGATGACCTCAAGGTATTGGTTAAATTCTTAGGTGGATGTTGGACAATACCTTGATTGAGAGGTTCAATGAAGAAAAATGTCAAACCTTGTGCAACCTTGTAGCAGGAAAGGAAATGACTACTTAATAGGATTGTTAGAGACTTGATTGGTGATATTTCCCTTTGCAGTACAGTATTCTTGAAGTAGGCTGAGTCTATCGATTATGCACTATATCTTGGGAAGGAAACAACATTGAAGCAATAATACCTGCCATTTTCTCACTTTTTAGCCTGTGATTTATGCAATTGCTAGGTGTGGGTAATGGTGGAGGGGTAATTTCATTTCTGACGATATAGTATTGAGATCTTGTTAATCACATCTGTAAGTGTCATTTGAGATTTGTGTGATAACGAATATTTGGCATGACTAGCATATCAATTTTCCTCCTTACGAAGCTGGCCCTGAACATTTATTAGAATGTTCTACATCTGAAAGTCGATTCAGATTCTCATTTATCAATTCGCAGGAAGACACGTGGTATGGGAGCTGGTCGCAAACTCAAGTCCCACCGCCGAAGGCAGAGATGGGCTGACAAGGCGTACAAGAAATCTCACCTTGGTAATGAATGGAAGAAACCTTTTGCTGGGTCTTCTCATGCCAAAGGCATAGTTCTTGAGAAAATGTGAGTCTGTCTTTTCTGTCAGTGTTTTCATTCACTGTCATGGTATTTTGGCAAACTAAATTTTTTGTGTTTGGACATGCAGAGGCATTGAAGCCAAACAGCCAAACTCTGCCATCCGTAAATGTGCTAGAGTCCAACTCATTAAGAATGGCAAGAAGATTGCAGCTTTTGTTCCCAACGATGGTTGCTTAAACTATATCGAGGAGAACGTAAGTATCCAATTCCGACTACTAGTTATTTGATCCTTTCTTAATGACGACAAATTCACAAATTTCATTATACAGGATGAAGTATTGATTGCTGGATTTGGACGTAAAGGCCACGCTGTGGGAGATATTCCTGGTGTTAGGTTTAAGGTTGTGAAGGTGTCTGGTGTCTCTCTCTTGGCCCTCTTCAAGGAGAAAAAAGAAAAGCCTAGGTCTTAGTCATCTGGCCCCGCTACGAGTATATACAAGTTTTTGATGATTATTCATCCGAGTGTTTTGAGTGAAATCCAGTTATGTTTCTGTCATCGTTACATTAATTTACCGTACAACAACTTGATCTACTTTAAACTTCACAATATTTATTCCCATTGGTATTGTGATAAACTCATTTGTTTAGTAAGTTGATGTTCACACCTCCCCGGCATCATTCATGATCATATCTCCTACTTTTCATCCTTTTTTTCATTTTTATTCCGGGCATTGTTAACTCTCTTCAAAGTATTATACTAAAAATACTTCTTTACTAGTCTAAACTTGATTTAAAACAATATTTTGAAACTAGTTATTGTGAAATAGTCTAGAAAATAATCGGGTTGATTCATCACTTCGAATTTAATTTTTCAATATCCAATTAATAATGTTTTGAGTTATTTAACTCATTACTCTTGTTTTAATATAACTAAATTAGTTTTGTTTATGTTAAATACTTTATAAAGGTCTTATTATTTATTATATACTTGCGATTTTTGGCACGCGTTGCGTGCACATATACTTTTATGTAAAAAATTTATAAAAATTTATATGGTATAAAATTACAATATAGATATGTAATTACAAATATTATGTGATATGATAATATTGTAATTGACGATATTATTAAGGGTATTACATACATTTTAATAGTATATTAGGATAAATTGAAATTATTAAAAGTCTCAGGGATATTTTAATCATTTTGCATGTTGGCATACTATTTGTGATTAATAAAAGATTTATGGGCAGTTTGGTAATTACATGATCATACAAAGAGGCCAAATAGTTACTCTGACATGCTTCCTCTTTATAATATGGTAATATATATAATAATTATGTTGCGAACAAACCATTTTGGGACATTAAAAAATTGAGAATTAAGTATTTTCGTTTTTCCTATTCTTCGAAGTAAGTAGAAAGAATTTTTGGTATGAAATATTTAATAAAACCTAATCGCTCACTTTAGCATCGCACTTGTGATTTTTCTATTCCCCAATATGTATGTATATATTCTTACCAAATCATGTCCTAAAAAATTAGAAATCAATATCGTATGTTTGCCCGTGTATTCTATACTCAACCTGAATTTTGTTTACCTTCGAGCTTAGAGTTGGATCGTAGATAGAAGCACCAATCTTGGAATCCCAGCATGCAAGCCAGATTCAGATTACAGAGTTCGACTAGAAGGTATGGAACCACGAAATTAACACAGGTTCTCAAAATCAATAATAAATAAAAATTACTAAGAAATGCAGTTTTTCTACATCAAAAATTTTGCTTCATTCAGCAGGCATTATTCCAAAAATCTATCAACTAAATGCTTCATCAATCAAGAAATGGGAAGAAGACTATCACCACACTTGTAGTTCTATCGAGCAGTTGGCTGCGTGACAGAGTCACCAATAGACAGGTAGTGTTCACCAACTCCAAAATCAGCTGAACCCGCCCTGTTAGCCGAAGAATGAACACAGAGCCTGGATACTTCACCAGAACTACCTTCTCTTGCTGCTTCCATAGATATTGCATCTCGAATCTCTTTAATAACTTCTGAGATCACGCTCCCATGGGGTTGAACGCACATCAACGCCTTTTCGGCTATCTTCCACATCGACTGAATGTCCTATTCGTGGAATGAAGGGTCAATTATACCTTGCATGTCACCATTCTCTATATGCAACTTCGCCTACAAGTGTAGAATCGAGATGGCCAATGACATGTGATGTTATTTTCTCTATATATCTAGATTTTTATGTACTGGCATCTTACCCATTGGACGATATTTCTGCAGTTAGCCCAAAGTTGTTCAATATCGCTTCTTGACCTGATATTAACTCCAAGAGTATCACCCCAAAACTATAGACGTCGCTTTTGTCTGTTAATTGCTGGGAGGTATAATATCTGCATAACATGATATCAATTGTTTATTTCTTGCCATAATTTTCAATTTTCAAGGAGCTTAACCCAACTCAGACCACTTTTATGCATTAAAGGCCCCATTAGAGCTAATACATCTCTACATTTTTTCACTTAAAAAATGAATACTTACCATATAAATGTTCCTTCAGAGTCCCATTATGCATGAACTCAGTATAAGATAATATTTTTCCCATCTTATTGGCAGCATCCGAGAAACTGTAATAGATTCCTATGGCGTATCCGTGAAAGAAGAGTCACCTGGTTTAATTGGACGATTTAGTGTCAACAAGAAGGCATAGTAACTAAATATTTTGAGTGAAACAGATCAGCAGTTCTAATAAATTCAAACCACGAAAGTAACCGCCTTGATTGGTGCAAACCTAGTTAGGATTGTTTAAGGATTTCACGATTGTTAAGTTACAATGTTTGAAGTAAATTAACTATTGATTACTAATCTGAAATGCAGGTCCATAGAGAAGCTCTGAATTTTATACCATCCTAATTTATCTGATAGGATACTAACTTTTCAGTAAAAATCTTCACTTCCTTATTGGAGAGATATTATTTTGTGCTCAACTGCTAAAAACTTCCGAATTCAAGTGGAAGTAATAATGCCAGTTCTGGTTTAAAAAATAAAATTTTCACCACTAACAGGAAATTATAGCCAATCCTGATTCCTGACTAGAATTGATGACAACTAGGAATTTCTTTGAGACTTTCTTGAATCTATACGTCTACTGAATCGATACGTTATTTGGGACCCGCCCCACCTCGCTTCAAAACCCAATTGAATTGGGTCCAGACCCACCCGACTGGGCGAGTTTAATACAAGTTTGGGTAAGACCCGGACCGTTGCCACCCCCTGTTGTGCTGAGTCTATTGACTATTGGGCCGTTGGTTACTGAATTGTGCATCTTGCGCAGTGTCCACAATTCAATAGTAACCGCTGTACTAGAGGGTTTTAAATTTATATATATAAATTTTTAAGTCATACATATAATCACATTATAATTATAGAATAAATTAAAATGATTCAAGGAACTAAACTATATAGGCCAAGAATCATTATTTCGTTTGATAGGATCTCTCATAAGTTACTGTTACCTCATTTTTTCGTTCGATTTTGGAACAATGAATTTGTATGCAAAAAATAAATAAACATCAAGATTTTTTACGTGGAAACCCCGAGGAGGAAAAACCATGAGACCTAGTCCAGTATGAAGCTTCACTATAATACCAAGAATTTACAATATTTGTTCTGCAACCATGTAGTAGGAAGCAAAATGGAAATCAAAAATGGGGAAAAAGGTTGCTGCCTCTTAGGCCATGAAGATGATGCCCTCTAACCTACTATGTCCTTCCCTTTTTATGCTCCATGGGCCTTTTTCTTTTAGGGCCTTTACAATAAATTAGAAATGGGCAATGGCCCAAAAGCGGGCCAAGATAATGGGCCATAGGAAATTGGCCAAGATAAGTGGGCCCTAGTATATTATGAGACCGGGTAGAGCCCATAGAGTTCGGGTCCAAACCGCACCAGATATCGGGTATCATGTTGTTACCTCATTTTCTGGTTCGATTTTGTAACAATGAATTTGTATGCAAGAAATAAATAAACATCTAGATTTTTTATGTGGAAACCCCGAGGGGGAAAAACCACGGGACCTAGTCCATTATGAAGCTTCACTATAATACCAAGAATTTACAATAATTGTTCTGCAACCATGGAGGATGAAGCAAAATGGAAATAAAAAAATGGGGAAGAAGGCTGCTGCCTCTTAGGCCATGAAGATGATGCTCTCTAACCTACTATGTCTTTCCCTTTTTATGCTCCATGGGCCTTTTCTTTTAGGGCCTTTACAATAAATTAGAAATGAGCAATGGGCCCATAAGCGGGCCAAGGTAATGGGCCATAGGAAATTGGCCAAGATAAATGGGCCCTAGTATATTATGAGACCGGGTAGAGCCCATAGAGTTCGGGTCCAAACCGCACCAGATATCGGGGTATCATGAGTATCCCCCTCTAGTCGAGCTAGAGTAGCGCTGTGTCGACTCCAATTGGTTAGGTTAGGACCCGGATCGATAGTCCTATAATGCCAAACCATGATGTGACCTTGCGCCGTGCCGAGTTCCCAAGTCATGCTGTCGGTAGAGCCATGACAATTCGAATGTCGATCCTTGATAAAATAGGTGGCTCGTATAGCCCATACGAGGAACCAGCGTAATCCTAGCACTGAGAGTTCATGTCAACAATAGCAGGTCGTACTGGGCAGTAGGAATCCGAACTGAAGCTACTATAATCGAGAATTCCGAGCTGACAAAGGTGATTAGGAGCCCTGAGCAAATAAAGCTCGACCGAGCTCCAGAGATCATAAAATAAGTGCAAGAATAATCGCTCAACATGATCTGAGATAATATGCATGAGCAAGTTACGCTCGCCCGACCCGATCTAAGCTCTGAAGATGAAATATAAATGAGCTAATAATATTGGGGTGAGATGAGCTAAACTCCACATGATAAATATAAGCAAATAATGCTCGGCCGACTTGATCTGAGCTCCGAAATAAGTAAGAGCAAATAATGCTAGCCTGTCTGAACTCAGAAAATACTAAAGTCATGCATTGAGTAAATAGATATAGCCGAGCTCCAGACAATCAACATTGAGCAAATAAGACTCCAGAGTGTCGAAACTGAGCTGGCATGTTGTGGGGATGACATGTTATCTCGACTGGGATGACCTGATATAACTAAAAATAATTCCAAGTATATGATTAAATCTTAAGCAGGGCTGACCTGTAATATTAACTAGAAATAATTCTAAGTATAGAATTATATATTAAACAGGGCTGACCTATTGTCTGTACAGGGCTGGTCTGCAATGAAAACTAGAAATAATTCTAAGTATATAATTAAATCTTAAACATTGCTGACCTGTTATCTGATCAGGACTGATCTGCAATAACAACTAGAAATAATTCTAATTACAGAATTAAATCTAAAATAGGGCTGACCTGTTATCTGTGCAGGGCTGACCTGCAATAACAACTAGAAATAATTCTAAGTACATAATTAAATCTAAAATAGGGCTGACCTGTTATATGTACAGGGCTGACCTGCAATAACAACTAGAAATAACTCTAAGTGCAGAATTAAATCTAAAATATGGCTGACTTGTTATCTGTGCAGGGCTGACCTGCAATAACAACTAGAAATAACTCTAAGTACATAATTAAATCTAAAATAGGGCTAACCTGTTATCTGTGCTGGGTGACCTGCAATAACAATTGTCTGAACTCCGAAGAAAAAAAACCGAGCATATAAGTCTCGCCCGACCTGAACTCCAAAGCTAATTAGTATGCGAAGGAGACATATCTCATATGAATTCGCGACGTGAAAGATGTCCTGAGCTCTTGAGCTGATAAAATGCTAAGCAAATAAAGCTCGTCTCATCTGATCCCAGAATAAATATAAACAGATAAGACCTGTCCGGTCTGTACTCCAGATAATAAATATGAGCGAATGATTCTCGTCTGTTCTGAACTCCGAGGCAGACTATGCAATAAAACCATGCCTGGGCGGACCATGGCAATAAGTCTGTCTGGGCAGACCATGACAATATATATGATCCAGTGCCTCATAAATCTGGGCTAAAGCAATCAGAGCGGATCTGTGCTAAATATTTGCCAGGGCCTCATACACATGTGCTTAAGCAATCAGGGCGGACCTGTGCTAATATTTTGCCAAGGCCTCATACACTTGAGCTTAAGCAATCAGGGCAGACATGTGCCAAATATTTGACAGAGCCTCATACACCTGGGCTTAAGCAATCAGGGAGGACCTCTGATAAATATTTGTCAGGGCCTCATACACCTGGGCTTAAGCAATCAGGGCGGACATGTGCTAATATTTTGCCAATGCCTCATACACTTGGGCTTAAGCAATCAGGGCGGACCTGTGCTAAATATTTGCCAGGGCCTCATACACTTGGGCTTAAGCAATCAGGGCGGACCTGTGCTAATATTTTGCCAAGGCCTCATACACTTGGGCTTAAGCAATCAGGGGGAGGGCCTCATACACCTGGGCTTAAGCAATCAGGGCGGACTTGTGCTAAATATTTGTCAGGGCCTCATACACCTGGACTTAAGCAATCAGGGCGGACCTGTGCTAATATTTTGCCAATGCCTCATACACTTGGGCTTAAGCAATCAGGGCGGACCTGTGCTAAATATTTGTCAGGGCCTCATACACCCGAGCTTAAGGCGGACCTGTTCTAATATTTTGCCAAGGCCTCATACACTTGGGCTTAAGCAATCAGTGCAGATCTGGACACCAAAACCAATAAAGATCCCGAGCTGGTGAATAGGGTCTCACTGCCGAGATTCCACTCCCGAGCTGTCATAATAGAGTCTTACTGCAAGATTGCATGCCCGAGCTGAACTCCTGAATATGGGGGCTTACTGCGAGATTGCATGCCATAGCTCAATATAAAGCACTGCAAAATACGAGGCAGATACAATCCAGTAACAATATATGGTAATTTAATTGCATAAATCACATGAGCAATTGATACTTTTATTTATTTTTGCCAAAGAAAAATAGCCAAAGATCTTAGCTCTCGGTGAGCTATTCAATGGACATGGTTGTTGGATAGTAATTTTCTTGATGGAATAAACTTCTCGGATGAGATGCCTTCTTATACTCAACTGAAGAAACTTTGAAGTAGTTGCGTAAAAAGGAATAACCGTAACGGCATGTAGACCGAGCGCCGAAGTTGATGTTGATTGCTTAGGTCTAGCTGATGACTACGGTCTAGCTAATGACTAAGGTCGACGTGGCCGAGGCCGAACTAATCGCCGAGGCCGAGGTGAGGCTGAGCTGGGGCCAAGGTGGCCGAGGTTGGCGAGGCCGAGCTGGTGATGGCTCCAAGCCAAGACCTCGAAACGGAGATGTGGAATGTAGTGTATCTTAGGTCATGAGTAGGACCCTGCCATAAACAACAAACGAGAAGAGATGGACAACACGAGATGCTTTAGATTCCTCGAGTCCCAATGATAAAGTCCCGAGTAAGTGAAGTTCGATATATTACCATATATAATAAGTGTCAAACATTTACTGTTGGGAGGAATAGTAGAACAGTCCCAAACAGTGTTTGCTTCGTCCTTCTTTTTCTTCTCTGATTTCTTTTTGCTTTCATTATTTACTGGACCCCGTTTTTTGAACCCTACCATTTCCTCATCGTTCTTCCCATTTCCTCATAGTACAACGGTCCCAAATGAAGCAGCCCTATCGTTTGCTTCTTCCCAAGTCATCGTGTTGTCTTTGAACCAGCATTCTATCGTGTTTTACACACTCAATGGGGGTTGTTTTTCAGCCATTTTAAGAAGTTAAGAAAGATGGTATTTTGGTCCCGATAACTCCTCTTCATTCACTTGCTCAGAGGTACTCTAAAGAGTGTGAGAATGCCCTTAATGAGCAGATCAGATGAGCTCTGTTCGCGCTTTGTATTCTGTTAGATTGGAAAGTTTTTGTTTACTTCTGTGTGAAATTTGCGGTCATTTTTCCGAATAATAGTTTCCGATCCAGTTAATTTATGAAGCAGCCCTATCGTTTGCTTCTTCCCAAGTCATCGTGTTGTCTTTGAACCATCATTCTATCGTTTTTTACACACTCAATGGGGGTTGTTTTTAAGCCATTTGAAGAAGTTAAGAAAGATGGTATTTTGGTCCCGATAACTCCTCTTCATTCACTTGCTCAGAGGTACTCTAAAGAGTGTGAGAATGCCCTTAATGAGCAGATCTAGCCCTATCGTTTGCTTCTTCCCAAGTCATCGTGTTGTCTTTGAACCAGCATTCTATCGTGTTTTACACACTCAATGGGGGTTGTTTTTCAACCATTTGAAGAATTTAAGAAAGATGTTATTTTGGTCCCGATAACTCCTCTTCATTCACTTGCTCAGAGGTACTCTAAAGAGTGTGAGAATGCCCTTAATGAGTTTGTATTCTGTTAGATTGGAAAGTTTTTGTTTACTTCTGTGTGAAATTTGTGGTCGTTTTTCCGAATAATAGCTTCCGATCCAGTTAATTTATGAAGCAGCCCTATCGTTTGCTTCTTCCCAAGTCATCGTGTTGTCTTTGAACCATCATTCTATCGTTTTTTACACACTCAATGGGGGTTGTTTTTCAGCCATTTGAAGAAGTTAAGAAAGATGGTATTTTGGTCCCGATAACTCCTCTTCATTCACTTGCTCAGAGGTACTCTAAAGAGCGTGAGAATGCCCTTAATGAGCAGATCAGATGAGCTCTGTTCGCGCTTTGTATTCTGTTAGATTGGAAAGTTTTTGTTTACTTTTCTGTGAAATTTGCGGTCGTTTTTCCGAATAATAGTTTCCGATCCAGTTAATTTTGTACGAGATAGTGATGGGTTTTGATTATCTGGTGATGGGTTTTGATTATCTGATGGAATTTTGATTTTTATTCTACAGGGTCTCAATAATGCTCGATTTTGCTTAAGGTATAAACGATAGTGGCAAAACCAAGCTCATTCAATGATGTTTCTTCATAGAGTTGCATCTAAACTGAAGCCTCTTCCGAGACGTACTAGGTTCTTTATCAGCATTCCGAGCCATGATCTTTATAGAGCTATCGCATAGCTATATCAGGTAGAGTATTTCTTCTGTTACCGTGTTTGCAAACCTAAACAATAATATTTTGCGGTACTGTATTTATACCCACGCTTCAAGTCTTTGCGATTGAAGTTGGAAGTCTGAACTACCTTGTAAAATTTAGAGATCACCCAGTAATGTGGGTGCTTTGCTCGGTGAATGTAAAATTCATGGAAATATGGAAATGCTAAAGCTTGCGGCAAAGAACTCCTTTGAGTTAGAACCAGAAAATGCTGGGATGTATGTAGTCTTGTGTAATGCTTATGCAAGATTTGGTTTGTGGGATAACATTGCCGACATTAGGAGCATGATGAATGGGTGTAGGATTTAAAAAAAAAAGGCTATAGAATGATCCATGTGTAAATGGAGGCCATAATATTCATAAACAAACCAAGCAAATTTATGGATTGATTGATGGCATGACTTGTATTTTGGAAGGATAATTGTGATAATCTCGACTTGAGCTTTGAATTTGAGTGAATACACTACCATGACTGAATACTGGTGAACATCTCAAATTTATTGCTTTTGTTTTACAGAAAAATTCCTCAAAGATATTACCCTTTCCTGGTTGCTGTTGGTCGGTTTAATGGTTGTAATTATCTCTTCTTTTGCGGTTGTACATCTGTTGATTATTAGATGTCATTTAGAAGTTATCCGTGTGGTTCTTTCTTCTTCTTTCTTTGTCTTATATGATGAATATACCTGAAGAAAAGTTTCTACGTTATTTATGGCATGCTGGCATCAGTTTCAGGTATTCGTATGCACTCCATGTTTACATATTTGGTTCTTTTGCTATTTTCCTATGGCTTTTGGTAATTTGAACTATCTCTATGTATGGTTTACGTTTTTCTTTTCCAGGCGAGGCGTATTGGCTACTAGATGGGTTTGGTTTTTGTTCTTATTGTTTCCTATAGTGTGCTGTGCATTTTCCAAATCTGACAATCTTTGCTGTGTTCAAGGGCTGTTCTTTTTGGGGTGGATCTGTTCTTTATTTTTTGGGGTTCATAGATAGGGCGCTTTGCAGATGGCTGATAAATTTAAGAACCCGTATCAGGTTCTTTGAACTGTGAGATTTATATGGCATACATTTGATGTAGGAAGATACCTCTCTTTTGCTATAATGGTATAAATTTAAGAATCTGTTTCGGAATTTGGATGTTTCTATGTTATTCATTTGTGTAGTAGCCACCTGATTGTTACCTTCGTCTTAGCATGCAATCTTGTGCTTCATTGTATACCTAGAGTTATTTCAAACCGAAGATGTCTTTTGCTGTGCTGGGTTCCTCCTGCCCGTGGTTTTACTAAGAACGTCTAATTGGGTAACTTTTTCCCTTTCTTTCTTCTCCATAGGTTTGTTTCCTTATATGTGCATAGTTTTACCCCAAGTACTGGTCCATAAGTATGCTACTCAATCTATAGTCTTTCCGGTGTTTGATTTGCCATCTCAAACAAGTAATATGAGTATTACATATGGCTTGCTACTCTTTTTTGTTTAACGAATACTCTTTTTACAGTTAAAGGTTACTTTCAGTTTATTCGATGCACCAAACGTCGTCAACAATCTATTCATCACTGGCACCGCGCCTTGCGCGGTGCATAACTTACTAGTAATAAACATAAGTACAGATGATCTAGACATGATGCCAACAACATGACTTCCAAACTGAGCTAAAATCCATCGTGTATAAAATCATCAAAATTTATCAAATCAGCATATAAAATTTCCAAATGCTTTACGATTGGAATTAACTTAGCAATAAGCATCGTTCGCATAATGTCAAGTAAATACCATAAAACGAAATAATGTGGCTCTGCCTTAATAAATGAAATGTCACAAATTCATTTCTCAGACAATATAACTAGTCACATAAATATGAGGTGTCAGAGATAACATATGTATGAATGATGAAATCAAATGTTCATCATGAAAGTAGGAATTGAGTCTGTGCAACTCGAATGATATGAGCAAATTGATGTGAGCACATAAGAATAATCCTTATGGTTTACGTATGAACCATACTCCATGTGTCTAAGTATTATGTATCGCAGAGCAGGTCATAAGAATAGAGAATAATGACCCATAATACAAGATACAAATATAAATTCCAAATAGTTAATATATTCCTGCGCTCAAGAAGTAAAGAAACCACACTCACATTAGCAACCAAAATTTTAATTATTCCAGGCTTGAGGAAATATACGAGAGACTTATATTTCCAAGTAAGTAAGATGCTATGTAATGATCCAGGAGTTGCACCCTTTGCTTCTGTATCAGAAGCACCCTCAATATCCTTTGACTCCGCTGCTACTCGATATACAACTTGTGCCCCGAATAAAGTAACGATGAAGGTCTCATTTGACCTTAATAGAAGGCATCGTAACAGGGATATGAAGGTCCCTTCCATCATTGACTGCTTCCATCATGGTGATGCCGTGTGAACTCTCGATATTTTGGGCAGGATCTTGGCCCGTGGCTATGTAGATAGCAGACAAAATATTGCTAGCATGAGCATTGAAGCCACCCATGAGCATTGAAGCCACCCAGAGCTCCAGCGATGGCAGAACCAGTGAGGTTCTTGAGCATATTGAGCTCCACCAAGGAAGCAACATCGGTCTTGAGAACCATCTTCACTACCTCTTCCTTGATAATACACTCAGAAACACTGACTTGGCCCGACCTTCAACCCAATTGACTGCAGCCGGTTTCTTGTCGGAACAATAGTTTTTTTTATGAAATAGCAGCCACAAATTGACTAGGAGCAAATTATATTATTATAGGGTGTATTTGATGATGGGTAGGAAACAAGCAATGAGGGAGAAAGAGAACGGGGCAACGCTGATAATGGCATTGTTGGAAATTTGAATCAAATTAAATGGTGTGTCCATTCATGTTGGGGTGCCTTTTTTTCATGATTAGTTGCTTCAAAAGTAAATGGTGTGTCCATTCATGTTGGGATGCAATTTTTCATGATGGATGCTTCCAAATTGTGTCTCTTGATGATAAATGGTGTGTCCATTCATGTTGGGGTGTATTTTTTCATGATTAGTTGCTTCAAAATTAAATGGTGTGTCCATTCATGTTGGGATGCAAATTTTCATGATGGATGCTTCCAAATTGTGTCTCTTGATGACACCACTTGGTATACTATATAAGAAACAACCCTTGAATGGATTAGACATGGAATTTTGGAAATTCACATCATATTTGAAGATCAAAATTTGAGTAATTTTGTGAGTCTTCATGATTGTTATGGTTGAGCATTTTTAGACCTTTGTGGTTTAAAGGATTTGTGATTTGGAGTGCTCCTATCACAAATCATAGTCGTTGTATCTTGGGAGACAAATTGCCAAAGTACAACGACTCCAGTTCATCATGGTGAAATGCCTGAAAAGTTCAATGGGAACGATTTCAAGCGATGGCAACAAAAGATGTTGTTTTATTTGACAACCTTGGGGTTGGCAAGATTCCTCAATGAGGATGCTCCTACTATTATGGAGAGTGAAACCGACAACCAAAAGAGAGTTGCGATTTATGCGTGGAATCAAAGCGATTTCCTGTGCAAGAATTATGTTCTAAATGGACTGGACAACACATTATACAATGTGTATTGTCTAGTGAAGACGGCCAATGAATTGTGGCAATCCTTGGAGAAAAAAGTATAGATCTGAGGATGCCGGCATGAAGAAATTCATCGTTGGGCAATTCCTGGATTTCAAAATGGTTGATACAAAGCCTTTGATAACACAAGTGCAAGATTTGCAAGTAATCATGCACGAAATTCATGCGGAGGGAATGATTCTAAGTGACTCATTCCAAGTGGCCGCCATGATTGAAAAGTTGCCTCCGTCATGGAAGGACTTCAAGAATTATCTCAAGCATAAGCGAAAATAGATGAATCTTGAAGACCTTGTGATTCGCTTGAGAATCGAAGAGGACAACAATATTTCCGAAAGGTTACTCACAATGATGTTTGTGATGGAAAGATTGTGCAAACTAGAGATGTGAGAAAAGTAATTTGTTACTTTATCAATATTTGCACATGATATTGTTGTGACTTTTTTGCTATGAAGCAAAAACAAGGCCAGTGAGGTGTTTAAACACTTCAAGAATGAGATTGCAATAAAATTTAGCAAATGAGTTTTGCTATGGGAAATTGTGAGTAGATTATACTTGTGTTGTCTAAGAATTTGACGCTTAAGCTTGAATCTGCAAGACTATAAAATCTTGAATTCGAGTTTCTAAGCTTTGTACGCTTAAAACACAAGTGATAAATCAAAGCCACAAATTTTGATTAGGCGTTGTAATATCTCAAATTGGTTCATTTTGAATTTCTAAGCTAGTACGCTTATAACATGAATTTGCAAGTTTTAAAAAACTTGAATTCAAGTTTTCTAAGTTAGTGCGCTTAAATTGCAAAATGTGAACCGAGTTTGAGAATATTATCCAAGTTTCAACTTTTGTAAGCAAGTGCGCTTAAATCCGAAATTTTCAAGAAATAAAAACTTGAATTTGGATTTGTAAGACTATAACGCTTAGAACTTGAAACACGGAAGTTTGAATGCCAGTGCACTTCGTTACTGCCCGAAGTTGTGGGGGTTGCAATTCAAGGATTCAATCACTTACCACATTCAGGCAAGGACGAAAACCTTGTGATTGAAGGAAAATAGAGTTTCCTACAATATTTGAAATGTGGGGGTACTTGGCTAAATTAGAAATGAAGGCCAAAGTAAAGTCATAATAAAAACCAAATAAAAGACATGAAGAGTTTGACAAATCATGTTGTCAAATATATTAATGAGTGTGACAAATGTGTACACACCTAAGCATAGGTATGCTTGTGTATTGATGATATGCTCATTGGAGAAGCAATTTAGAAATCATCAAGTAACAAAAGAAAAAATGTTGACAAAACATTTTGACATGTGTGCATAAAGAATAATGTTTGGAATGAAGTTTCCAAGACACTTGAAGAACGAAATCTCAAGGATTAATTCGAGTTTCAAATTTTAAGCTTTGTGTTTAAATTTCAAGTTTGCAAGAAATGTAATCTTGAACTTATAATTTTTATGTGCTTAAAAAGTTTGAATTGTGAATTAAAGTTGAGTATTTTGATCTGGTCTCGAATTTTGAAATAACGCGTTAACAACGCTTAAAATTCGATGATGGAAATATCCTAAAAGGATAAAATGATGCAAAAGAGGTAATGTGATTATCAAAACTGAAGATATATTATTGTGGAAAATTCTCTATGGAAAACATATAAAGCTTCTTCGGCCGAGTTGCTTTATAAGTTGTTAGAGAAAAATCTTGTGCATGCAACTAAAATGTGTTGCGATAATGTTATATGATAAAATGATCTCTAGTGGCATAATCATGAGTGATTATGTGAAACCGCGGATCCACATATAAATTGGTTAACCGAGAGATCATGTGGAAGTTTATCGAGGGGAATGGGGTTAAAACCCTATAATCAAAATCTCATAGTGGATACCCAACCTTGTTGACTGGAGATCCCAAGATCTAGGTTCAAAAGGAACAACTAAATTATGAGATTGTATAAACACCTTGGAGAATTAATCTCCGACCCATTCCTATGATAAGGGGTGTAGCCTGCAAAAAGGGTACGAGGATAGGCAGAATGCCTTTAATGATTCCTAAGACATATAAGAATATGTTGGAGTATAACGGTATACTCTTCTAGGAGATCACCTACGTAAGTGCGAAGTGTGGCCGCTTCAAAGATGAAAAGCACTTATGAAACCAAGCGTGGTCCATGGCCGAAACGGACACAACCGTAAGAAACCAATACGAAGGTTAGAATTATTATGGTGTGGGTTCAATTGTCTTGGTTTACACAAACGACTAAATAGTTCAAGACTATAAGTTCACTATTAAGTCAAGTAAATCCGATTGAATACAACTACGGAAGATTCAAAGTCACAAGCTATCTCTCCCGATGCCATAATAGTTCGTTAAAAGCGCTCAATTACATATATGCATTAATTTAATGGGAAAACTTCAGGCCGGTACCAAAAGGTAAAAGTGTGTTCATCCTAGTCTAGGTAAGAAACATGCAATCATTTAAGTACACTTTATTTTGAAAAGACAAAATTACCCTTTAAACCCTCATTTTCAATCGCGGCTTTTCCATCTTCTTTCCGAATCATTCAAGCTCATCGTTTCTTCTGTTATTTCGATTCTTCCAGACATCATTCGAACTCTTCCTTTCATCTGTAATTTCGTTCCAATCTTCTCGTAAACTCCATTCCATTTCTTCGTATTTTGGGGGAACATTCTGTGACTACTGTTTTACATGGCTCCAAAATCAATCAATAGTATTCGGGCAAAATCTCCAAGGAAGACGATAACACAAAGAAAAACCTTGAGGAAATCTGGTATGTAATGGTGGATTTCCGTTTCCTAATGAATGTTTTTTGATATTATTATGGTTTTAATGCTGTTTATTTTCCGATTATTGTTGTTTAAATTGTATTGTTGAAAATTTAGGGTTTGAATTTTTCTCTATTAAGATTACGGTATGAAAGGTTTTTTCTGATTAAAGTTCTTTTCATTTTTCCGATTACTGTTTCTGATGCACGAAAAATTCATGTAAAGGTATTTTTTGATGCACGAAAAATTATTTGTTTATTGGGATTTCATTTTAGATCGTTCTGTCAAGATATTCTGATGCACGAACATTTTTATATTGGTGCACTAACATTTGAACTTATATTGTTGTTGAAACTTATATCGATGCACTAACTTTTGAATTTATACTGATGCACGAACATTTTTGTACCGAGTCTGAACTTTTTTATTCTGGTGCACGAACATTTGAAGTTTCATCTTGCTGCATGTATAATAACACATTAATTTACTGCAAAAGTAAAATGATGCACGATCATTTTTATACTGGTGCACTAACATTTGAACTTATATTGTTTTTGAAACTTATATCGATGCACTAACTTTTGAAATTATATTGATGCACGGACATTTTTGTACTTGTGCGCTAACATTTGAACTTATATTGTTGTTGAAACTTATATCGATGCACTAACTTTTGAACTTATACTGATGCACGATCATTTTTCTACTGAGCCTGAACTTTTTTATTCTGGTGCACGAACATTTGAAGTTTTATCTTACTGCATGTCTAATAACACATTAATTTACTGCAAAAATAACATGATGCACGAACATTTTTGTACTTGTGCGCTAACATTTGAACTTATATTGTTGTTGAAACTTATATCGATGCACTAACTTTTGAACTTATACAGATGCACGATCATTTTTCTACTGAGCCTGAACTTTTTTATTCTGGTGCACGAACATTTGAAGTTTATCTTCCTGCATGTATAATAACACATTAATTTACTGCAAAAATAACATGATGCACGAACATTTTTATACTGGTGCACTAACATTTGAACTTATATTGTTGTTGAAACTTATATCGATGCACTAACTTTTGAACTTATACTGATGCACGAACATTTTGGTACCGAGTCTGAACTTTTTTATTCTGGTGCACGAACATTTGAAGTTTCATCTTGCTGCATGTATAATAACACATTAATTTACTGCAAAAGTAAAATGATGCACGATCATTTTTATACTGGTGCACTAACATTTGAACTTATATTGTTTTTGAAACTTATATCGATGCACTAACTTTTGAAATTATATTGATGCACGGACATTTTTGTACTTGTGCGCTAACATTTGAACTTATATTGTTGTTGAAACTTATATCGATGGACTAACTTTTGAACTTATACTGATGCACGATCATTTTTCTACTGAGCCTGAACTTTTTTATTCTGGTGCACGAACATTTGAAGTTTTATCTTACTGCATGTCTAATAACACATTAATTTACTGCAAAAATAACATGATGCACGAACATTTTTGTACTTGTGCGCTAACATTTGAACTTATATTGTTGTTGAAACTTATATCGATGCACTAACTTTTGAACTTATACTGATGCACGATCATTTTTCTACTGAGCCTGAACTTTTTTATTCTGGTGCACGAACATTTGAAGTTTTATCTTCCTGCATGTATAATAACACATTAATTTACTGCAAAAATAACATGATGCACGAACATTTTTATACTGATGCACTAACATTTGAACTTATATTGTTGTTGAAACTTATATCGATGCACTAACTTTTGAACTTATACTGATGCACGATCATTTTTCTACTGAGCATGAACTTTTTTATTCTGGTGCACGAACATTTGAAGTTTCATCTTGCTGCATGTATAATAACACATTAATTTACTGCAAAAGTAAAATGATGCACGATCATTTTTATACTGGTGCACTAACATTTGAACTTATATTGTTTTTGAAACTTATATCGATGCACTAACTTTTGAAATTATAGTGATGCACTAACATTTTTGTACTTGTGCGCTAACATTTGAACTTATATTGTTGTTGAAACTTATATCGATGCACTAACTTTTGAACCTAGACTGGTGCACAATCATTTTTCTACTGAGCCTGAATTTTTTTATTCTGGTGCACGAACATTTGAAGTTTTATCTTGCTGCATGTATAATAACACATTAATTTACTGCAAAAATAACATGATGCACGAACATTTTTGTACTTGTGCGCTAACATTTGAACTTATATTGTTGTTGAAACTTATATCGATGCACTAACTTTTGAACTTATACTGATGCACGATCATTTTTCTACTGAGCATGAACTTTTTTATTCTGGTGCACGAACATTTGAAGTTTCATCTTGCTGCATGTATAATAACACATTAATTTACTGCAAAAGTAACATGATGCATGAACATTTTTATACTGGTGCACTAACATTTGAACTTATATTGTTGTTGAAACTTATATCGATGCACTAACTTTTGAAATTATAATGATGAACGGACATTTTTGTACTGGTGCGCTAACATTTGAACTTATATTGTAGTTGAAACTTATATCGATGCACTAACTTTTGAAGTTATATGGATGCACGAACATTTTTGTACTGGTGCACGAACTTTTTTATTCTTGTGCACGAACATTTGAAGTTATCTTTGTGCATGTATAACAACACATTAATTTACTGCAAAAGTAAAATGATGTACGAACATTTTTATCTGGTGCACTAACATTTAAACTTATATTGTTGTTGAAACTTATATCGATGCACTAACTTTTGAACTTATACTGATGCAAAAACATTTTTGTGCTGAGTCTGAACTTTTTTATTTTGGTGCACGAACATTTGAAGTTTATCTTGGTGCATGTATAATAACACATTAATTTACTGCAAAAGTAAAATGATGCACGATCATTTTTATACTGGTGCACTAACATTTGAACTTATATTGTTGTTGAAACTTATATCGATGCACTAACTTTTGAAATTATAATGATGCACGAACATTTTTGTACTGGTGCGCTAACATTTGAACTTATATTGTAGTTGACACTGATATCGATGCACTAACTTTTGAAATTATATGGATGCACTAGAGGTGTCAGAACGGGCAGCCCGACCCAAACGGGCTGGCCCGCCCAACACGTGGCTCAAACGGGCCCAACCCGTTTGGGCCCGCCTCCAGGCGGGTTGGGAAAACCCCAACCCAACCCGACCCGAAGCGGGCCGCGGGTTGGGGCGGGTTGGCCAGCCGAAATATTTTTTTTTAATTAAATTTTTTTTTTTAAAAAAGAAAATTTTTTTAATTTTTTTTTTAAAAGAAAGTTCAAAAAAATATTTTCAACTAAACTTGCCGAACCTGGAAATGATGCTAGAAGAATACTGAAACTTGTTTTAGGTTTTATCTAGATATTGACACTGCTACTAAAAAAACTTGATTAGTGAATCAGTATTTATTCAATTTTGAAATACTTGTTGCAACTTTAAAGCAAGACCAAGTGAAATATATATAGTAGATCGAATGCTTCAATGTGATATTGAGTATTTATCTATGAATTGAGCCTAAAAAATAAATAACAATTTTTTTTTAAAAAAAGAAAATGGGGCCAACCCGCGGGTTGGCCCGCCAAAACCCGCAGCCCGTTTGGGCCAGCTCGTATAGGCCCGCCTGCTGGCGGGCCTTAAAAATACTGGTCCAACCCGCCTATTTGGCGGGTTGGGTTGGCCAGGCCCGGGCCTGGCCCATTTTGACAGTTCTAGGATGCACGAACATTTTTGTACTGGTGCACGAACTTTTTTATTCTTGTGCACGAACATTTGAAGTTATCTTTGTGCATGTATAATAACACATTAATTTACTGCAAAAGTAAAATGATGCACAAACATTTTTATCTGGTGCACTAACATTTGAACTTATATTGTTGTTGAAACTTATATCGATGCACTAACTTTTGAACTTATACTGATGCACGAACATTTTTGTACTGAGCCTGAACTTTTTTATTCTGGTGCACGAACATTTGAAGTTATCTTTGTGCACTTATACTAATGCACGAACATTTTTGTACTGGTGCACGAACATTTTTGTATTGGTGCTTGAACATTTTTGCACTGGTGCACTAACATTTGAACTTGTACTGGTGCACTAACATTTGAACTTGTACTGGTGCACGAACATTTTGTATTGGTGCTCGATCATTTTTACTCTGGTGCACTAACTTTTGAACGTACACTGATGCACGAACATAAGCTAACTGTTTCACCAAGATTACATTGGTGCACAAACTTGTGAAAGGAAAAGGCAACATAACTGGTGCACGAACTCAACATAAATGGTGCACGGACTAAGATTACATTGGTGCACGAACTAAGATTACATTGGTGCACAAACTTTTGAACGTACACTGATGCACGAACATAAGCTAACTGTTTCACCAATATTAAATTGGTGCACGAACTTGTGAAAGGAAAAGGCAACATAACTGGTGCACGAACTCAACATAAATGGTGCACGAACTAAGATTACATTGGTGCACGAACTAAGATTACATTGGTGCACGAATTAAATCTCCAGAACACCATAATATAAACTCATACTTCATAACATTATAGTGAAATAAATTTCTTCAAAAGCTTTCATAAATCATCCAATAGGTTCCTTACAAGTTTCTTATTGTGGCCATGTTTATTACAACGACTACAACACGACTGTCTAATGTTTTCACCTTTAGATCGAATTCTTCTCTTCTTTGGACGCCCAGGTTGCCTTTTTGTTTTGGGGGGTAATACATTTGTTTCCATTCCAACCAGAGGAACATCAACCTTCGCGTATCTTGGAATAGGAAAAATGACTCCTTCATAGCATAGCCTATACGTACTAACATGAAAAAATTTGTCATCTACTTCATTAATTGCCAATTTATTCCTCATAAATACAGCAATTGCATGTGGACATGGGAATCCATCCAACTGCCACTTGTAGCATGAACATGTTTTATTGTCAAGGCGCACAGTAACTGTAGGGTATGAAAACACTTCAAAGTAGCAATCAGAAGACATCTTAATATTCCATGCACGACCTTTATTTACATAAGATGCCCATTTTCTTTCCATCCGAGCACACAATACCCCACTCCATCGTTGTGCCATTAATCTCCTAGCCGAAAACAAGCACATCAACTTAACCCTAATAGAATCAACCATATGTGTAATAGGAAGACCCATTGCCTCTAATATCCAAGAATTGAATGACTCGGCTGCATTGGAATACATCTCTCCATATCTCATCCCAGTAGAGTATGCATTAGTCCACTTATCCAAAGAAAGTCCTTGTAAGAAATCTTCCAAAATTGACCCACCTTCTTGTTTGAAAACGACTAGCTTTTCATTAAAAATAGCCACTGTCGGTGAGTAAGCACATTCATCGAGCAAAAAACATAATCTCTCTCGAAACTTATTTGAAAAGTGTTTACCAGCATATCGATCACGGAGGTTGCACTTTAAATGATATAAACAAAAAAATTGTTTCAGAGAAACTCCAAACACAACAGGTAGCGCCTCCATCAAACCAATATTACGATCGGATATATATACAACATCTTCACCATTGTCTAAAATTCTGTTCAAATAAGATAAAAACCAAAGCCAATTATCGTAGTTCTCGGAGTCCACAACAACGAAAGCCAAAGGGAACAAACCTTGCAAAATAAAACATCACTATGTTAATTGCAATATATTTTCGTTCACCAGAAATCCCAAATTATAAGGGTGCACAAACATAATAACACTGGTGCACGAACACAAATTATAATGATGCACGAAAATAATATACTGATGCACGAAGGAAAATTGTGATGTATAACTGGTGCACGAAACTGGTGAACAAAACTTATTAAATGATGCACGAAATAATAGTAAATATAATGATGCAGGAAACTAATATAAACATTACTGATGCACGAAATTAACATAAATTAACTGATGCACGAAAATAATATACCAATGCACGGAAAAGACTTGTGATGCACGAAACTTATATAACTACAATGATGGCAAGGCTTTATAAATATCTGGTGCACGAATCTTATTTTGTAATAAGATTCGTGCACCAGTTTGGTTATGTTCGTGCACCATTGAGATTCATGTTCGTGCATCACTTATTGTTGTGTACCTTGATTCCCATCCTTCGCTGTTGCTGACAGAAGGGTGCCCTTGAATCGAGATTTCAAAAATGTTCCATCAAGGAATAACATTTGACGACAATGTTTAAACCCGTCAATGCTGGCACGAAATGAAACGAACAAACGGCAAAATCGGTTGCTATCATCAACTTCAAGCTCAATAAAAGTTCCAACATTTATCGTTCTCGCCGCATCAACGTACGAATTCAATTCCTGGAACGACTCATCATAATTTCCAAAAGCAATAGATCTAGCCTTTTCCACACTTCTCCATGCCTTACTATAAGTAATATCCAAGCCATAATCTCTTTTTATCAACTCCGATACATCAGTTGCAGAAAACTTAGGATTTGAAGACAATCGATCAGCAATAATTTCAGATATTAAAACAGAACTCATCCTTTTAGATTTGTCTTTCCTCATTCTGAGCCCACAAGTGTGTATGTTGTTCAATTTCTTTATATAAAAAGACCTATCCACTCTTGAGATACTTGCATTTACAAACCAACTACATCCTTCATCATGCTTTCTCCCACACTCGGCAACAACCCTAACCTTATTGTTTTTTACATAGTTGAAATCAAAACCAACCTCCACCGAATATTTACTCAATTCACAGCGAAACTCTTCTACACCACCACTAAACTTTTGACCAACCCTACTAATAATTGATGACCAACTGGAACATAACAACAACTTCTCTTTGCCTTTAACATTACGTCGGAGACGATCAGAATCAAATTCTGGAGATGAATTACATGCTTGTTCAATTTCATCACGTGCACCTGCAACATTATTTTCCCTACTATCTATAAGGTCAGTTGCCTCGCATGCACCATTATCCCCAACATCAACAAACGATGTCTGCCAATTCCTACTTCCTGAAGAAACTCCAGGGTATGCAATTCTTTCATCATCAACATCAACTGTCAACAACCTGACGTCTATAATCTTACAAAGAACAAACATATTCCTTATATCGTCTTCATTAGTCAAACAACATTTAGGGTGTCCAGATATAGAATACTTAAAGGATATTCCATCAAAGTTGTAATCACTCCATTTACGAATTGCAGAAGATTTTAACTCCATGAAAAAAAGATGGAAGTTAGGTTAAAAACTGTTTCCTCTCTAAATTTCAATAAAATCATAATTCCAAAATCCATTGCTTCCAATCAATGACACGGAAGAGCAAAAATTTAGAGAAGAATCTATTATCTCTACAAAAAAACTTACCTTCTTTTAACTCAAACGATCGATGCCATAAGTTTTATGCGCTCCAAACAAACGTATATCACTTCCTTCTCCTCGATTAAAAGAAATTTCAAATTACAAAAAAGTTAGCTGCTTCGATTTTTGGTGCAGAGTGATCAAAGGTGATAGATTTTACGTGAGAGAGGAGAAGAGATTTTACGTGAGAGAGGAGAAGAGGTTTAAAGTAAAGAGTTAATAAAAAAAGTAGGTTTATAGTTTTTTTTATAACATAAAGGGTATTTTAGGAACTAGAAAATACTTTTGCAAACTAACTCTTTAAAAAGTGGACTTATGTGAATATAATTATCTCTTAAGTGTATGTTTTTGTAAACATAATTTTTTCTAAGACTTATTTGAAATATATTTTTGAAATAGTACCAATATGCAATTTCCCCTAATTTAATTCATGTGGGGGATTGTTGGAAATTTGAATCAAATTAAATGGTGTGTCCATTCATGTTGGGGTGCCTTTTTTCATGATTAGTTGCTGCAAAATTAAATGGTGTGTCCATTCATGTTGGGATGCAATTTTTCATGATGGATGCTTCCAAATTGTGTCTCTTGATGATAAATGGTGTGTCCACTCATGTTGGGGTGTATTTTTTCATGATTAGTTGCTTCAAAATTAAATGGTGTGTCCATTCATGTTGGGATGCAAATTTTCATGATGGATGCTTCCAAATTGTATCTCTTTATGACACCACTTGGTATACTATATAAGAAACAACCCTTGAATGAATTAGACATGGAATTTTGGAAATTCACATCATATTTGAAGATCAAAATTTGAGTAATTTTGTGAGTCTTCATCATTGTTATGGTTGAGCGTTTTTAGACCTTTGTGGTTTAAAGGATTTGTGATTTGGAGTGCTCCTATCACAAATCATAGTCATTGTATCTTGGGAGACAAATTGCCAAAGTAAACCGTTAGCACCGTACCGGGGCAATATTGTCTTAAGGACAAAGATTCCAAATCTCGCCTCGACATTTCTAATACAAAGCCATTTATTATTTTTGCTTGCTACTTTCCTAAGATACACACCCAATAAATTTTATACAACAGGCATCACTATTAAGGAACTCAAAGAAAGGACACCAAAAGAGTGAAATGCAGCAGCATCGAGAAATGAATATTTAACTCGGACAAAACAGAGATGTGAACTCGGATTTAGGCAGTCACAGCAGATCACAAAACCATGCAAGAGGAGGAGAAATTGCGATAAAGCAGTAGCCCTGCACCAGGCCCAAAACTCACAACCCCACAGCCGTTGTACATCCCTGCTGCCGGCCAGCGATGGGCAACACAGCCAAAGGCTGAGCTGAAGAAGTCGGAAGAGGGCTTTTTCCCTTATTTTCTAAAAACTCAGCTCAGAGCTTGAAACCCCATTGCCTTTTTTCTTTTCTCCCCGACGATGAACTCCCTAACTATCAACGCTTAGCTCGATTTTCCCATAGACGGCGTCAATTGCTACCTCATTTTTTGGTTCGATTTTGTAACAATGAATTTGTATGCAAGAAATAAATAAACATCAAGATTTTTTACGTGGAAACCCTGAGGGGGAAAAACCACGGGACCTAGTCCAGTATGAAGCTTCACTTAATACCAAGAATTTACAATAATTGTTCTGCAACCATGGAGGAGGAAGCAAAATGGAAATCAAAAATGGGGAAGAAGGCTGCTGCCTCTTAGGCCATGAAGATGATGCCCTCCAACCTACTATGTCTTCCCTTTTTATACTCCATGGGCCTTTTTCTTTTAGGGCCTTTACAATAAATTAGAAATGGGCAATGGGCCCAAAAGCGGGCCAAAGTAATGGGCCATATGAAATTGGCCAAGATAAATGGACCCTAGTATATTATGAGACCGGGTAGAGCCCATAAAGTTTGGGTCCAAACCGCACCAGATATCGGGGTATCAGTTACCATCCGATACGTAGGACAAGAGACGTATATTTCGCTAATCACCCATGTTGTGTTTGATTCAATTCGATTAAAAAAACTCAACGTAGATGAAAGGATTATTCCCAATTCGATAAGTGTTTGATCGACTTGATGAGAGAAATTAGTTTCATGTTAGGAATTATCAATTTATTCAATCAGGAATAATAGTTGAAGAACTCGGGTCCAGCAACGGTTTTGTTTTCTGTGGTTCAGTTGCAATGCTGATTAGTTTTCTAATAAGTGAGTCAACCTGGTACTTGCTATAATGGGTGACTATTGTGGAGCTATAAATACCTGATTAGAGTGCAAGTAGAAGGAAGAGATCAGATTATGAAAAACCAGCAGTTGAGAACAAAAGAAAAGGGAGAGCCGAGAGAATCAAGGGAAGTGAATTCAATTCTGGATAGAATTTTGTGAAGTCTAATACATTGTAATACATAAGAGTGTTTAGATGTGAATTCTAGAGAATTGTATGGTGGATTCTTGATTGAAGATAATCAATATCATTGACTCCCGTGGAAGTAGGCGTGATTGGCCGAACCACGTAAATCGGTGTCGTTCTTTTCTTCTTGCTATATTTCGATAATTTTGATTCTGGTTTTTGCGCTAGTTTATGCATTGATATTCAATGCTGTGATTGTTCGATTATATGTATATGATTTGTACATTGCATTAATCTCCAAAACTGATGCCATAAACTCATCAATCACATGCACAAGTTCACTGTCTGTATCAAACGATTGTGAACAAGAGTGAATTGAGTTGCATCCGATTGATAGTTGGTCGTGCAGAGTCTGTGCATAAGATCAGAATCTTGAATGCAATTGTAGGAAGGATCTTGATAAAGAGTTAAGTCAAGAAAACACAACAATTGGCGCCGTCCGTGGGAAACACATTCAAGATTACGTTTCTTGTTTCCTTTCTTGACTGAATCTTGATCAAGAAACATGACTACTAAGATAGAAGTTGCACGGTTCGATGGCAAAGGAGATTTCGGACTATGGAGGCGTAGAATGTATGCTATCCTCGTTCAACAGAAAGTTGCAAAAGCCCTTGGTGGTTTGAAATCACTGCCAGAATCATTGAATGATGAGCAAAAGAGCGAGATGATGGAATTGGCTTTCAGCACGCTCACACTTCATTTGGATGACAAGGTGCTCCGGGAAGTTTCATCCGAAGACACGGCTGGGGGTTTGTGGGCCAAACTTGAATCTCTTTACATGACTAAGTCCCTACAAGACAGGGTGTATTTGAAAGGGAAACTGTTTGGATTTAAGATGGTTGAGTCTAGGTCTTTAAGCGATAATCTTGATGACTACAACAAAATTCTCCTTGACTTAGAAAATATTAGCATCAAGATTGAAGTTGAAGATAAGGCTATCATACTATTGAATTCACTCCCGAAATCGTACACTATTTTTGTAGACACGATGAAGTATGCGAAGGAGAGTTTATCTTTGGATCACATACAAAGAGCTATAAAATCAAAAGAAACCGAAGAGAAGATGGAAAATGAGTTCAAAGATACGGGGGCTGGTTTGTTTTCAAAGGAAAGGACTGGTCATTGTGAAACTTGTGGAAAAAACAAGGAAAAACCTAAGTCAAAAATTAGGAGAGTAAAGTGTTTTCAATGCCACAAGGAAGGACATTATAGAAGAAATTGTCCTGAACTCAAGAAAGAACCGGAGAACCCAAAGGAGCAAGGGGACGCTGCTGTTGTGCACGAAGATTATGATGGTGCAGAGGTACTGTGTATGACAGAAACCAAGGTGAAAACAGATTGTGATTGGGTTATGGATAGTGGGTGCACGTTTCACATGCAGCAAATAGAGGCTGGTTTGAATCGTTCAAATCAGTGGAAGGTGGGCGAGTGTACTTGGGAAACAACAAGACTTGTAAGGTGCATGGAATTGGAAATGTCAGATTGAAATTTAACAATGGATCAAATGTAGTTCTTGGTGGTGTTCGCTATATACCCGAGCTCAAAAGGAATATGATTTCTTTGAGTTCTCTAGATCGTCATGGGTGCTCTTTCAAAGCCAAGAATGGCACCATGACAGTACATAAGGAACTGGGAGTGATTATGGAAGGAAAAATAAGAAATGAACTATACATTCTACATAGAAACTCAAAGCAAGACTCTGTGTATTGTTCTAGAGATACAAGGGTAAAGGTGGAGCCACCAAGACCTAAAATGGAAGAATCTGATACTGATTGTGAGCAAAGGAAGCAAGGTTTTACTCCCAAAGGTGCACTATATCCTTTAATATACCAGCAAGCTAGTGAAGTGCACGAAGGAATCCAAAAATCACATGAAAATTTTGAGTCTGTGGCTTTCCATCAGCACAAAAATCTCATATTAATGAGGATGAGATTGATATCTTGGACAAGGTCATTAACATAGAAGAAAAAGGGAAAAGTGAACGAGCAACCATGGAAGATGTCTCTTTACTTGGAAGGAATTATACATGTCCTTCAATTTGCAAGAAGAGGAGTTCTGTTCAGCGGTTGTTTTGCAATACGTCAGCAAGGAATTCCCTTGAATGGTATACAATGAATATGAAGAATTCAAGGACCATTGGTGAAAGATTAAAGCCTAGTATTGATGTGAACTCTGGCGGAGTGAAGACTGGAAATAATCTTATGGACATGGTCATTGAGGTGGAGTCATTTGGAAAAGCTGAAACTGGTTTGAGAATGGTTAAAAGAACCAGTGTGGAGGTGCCTTAGAAATAAGGAAATTGGAGTCAATGGTATGAAGCATTGGATAAGTTGATAAGGTGGAGATTGTTAGGAATTATCAATTTATTCAATCAGGAATAATAGTTGAAGAACTCGGGTCCAGCAACGGTTTTGTTTTCTGTGGTTCAGTTGCAATGCTGATTAGTTTTCTAATAAGTGAGTCAACCTGGTACTTGCTATAATGGGTGACTATTGTGGAGCTATAAATACCTGATTAGAGTGCAAGTAGAAGGAAGAGATCAGATTATGAAAAACCAGCAGTTGAGAACAAAAGAAAAGGGAGAGCCGAGAGAATCAAGGGAAGAGAATTCAATTCTGGATAGAATTTTGTGAAGTCTAATACATTGTAATACATAAGAGTGTTTAGATGTGAATTCTGGAGAATTGTATGGTGGATTCTTGATTGAAGATAATCAATATCATTAACTCCCGTGGAAGTAGGCGTGATTGGCTGAACCACGTAAATCAGTGTCGTTCTTTTCTTCTTGCTATATTTCGATAATTTTGAGTCTGGTTTTTGCGCTAGTTTATGCATTGATATTCAATGCTGTGATTGTTCGATTATATGTATATGATTTGTACATTGCATTAATCTCCAAAACTGATGCCATAAACTCATCAATCACATGCACAAGTTCACTGTCTGTATCAAACGATTGTGAACAAGAGTGAATTGAGTTGCATCAGATTGATAGTTGGTCGTGCAGAGTCTGTGCATAAGATCAGAATCTTGAATGCAATTGTAGGAAGGATCTTGATAAAGAGTTAAGTCAAGAAAACACAACATTTCATATGAGCTATAGGAGATAGATCGATCATGCATGAACACAAGAACACAAACAAGAATATAATTGCACAAGAAATTTACGTGGTTTGATTCTTGATGAATCTACATCCACGGAAAGCAGCCCAAGAAATATATTCCTCTATGAAGAACTTGAGAGTTTACAAATTGAGCAAAATTAAATTATCCACACATCCTATACACTCCATCGGTATTTATAAATAAGGTCCATCTCATGAAGAAAACTAACTTCAACCCAAGTCCTATAGCTGCCACCGAAGCACCAGGTTAATAACCAACTCTTATGTACAACTTCTAGCTCATTCCTATCCTCCAAGTGTAGCTAATACCTCCAGAAGTAGGATCAACATTCTACATTTCTCCACCTTGATCCTAGTTCTATCTAGTATCGATCTGCTGCTCAAGAGCTGCTTCCACTGTACAAGGCTTAAGTCTCAACCACTTTGACCAAGTCCAAACTGTTGGGTATGTGGCCCAATTGGTTAAGCCCATTAAGGCTTTAACCTTAATTGACCTACCCTAATCTCCTTGTTAAATACCCTACTTATAACCTAAGTCTGATTAACAATTGTCGCCTCCTTCTCTCTGTCTCAAAATTCGTCCGCCTCCTTCTCACTGTCTCAAAATTCATCCGCCTCCTTCACTTTACTGAACCAGTGCATTGTGCGCCTCTTCCTTGAACTCTCAGATTCATCTTATTCGTTCCGGTCAGAGTGCTTTGTGCGCCTGGGTTCGACGAGATAATCGAAGGGGTTCATCGTCCGTTTAAGCTTTGTGCTCCGTTGGTTCCAAGTTGATGGTTGTGTGCGCTGGCCGTGAGCTTTGTGTTTTTTCTGGTGACTGGTGGTTTTGGCAGTGTGTGGTTGTGGTGTGAGGGTGCTGGTCGTGTGTGTTCTTGTCGTGTGCTTTGTGCTTTCGGGCAGAACGTGGGTGTTGGGTGTTGTCCAAACCTTCCGGCCTTTACCTTGGATTCTTTCCGTGACGTAGATTGGGGAACAGCAGATCTGAGCCAGAATCTATATCCTTTTGGATTTAGTATTATATTCATATACTGTGTGTATTTGTATTTGAATTTATAGGTACACATGGTGATGCCAAGGCGGATACCCTCCTAACAGTAGTATCAGAACGGCTATCCGCGCCTGGTGGGTGAACAGCGACGCTCGGGCAGCGGCTGTCTGGCGGTTTAGATTCTGGGCCAGTTCGGCTTTTCGTTGGAAAAACCCCAGAGCGTTGGCCTCTGGGTTGTAAGTGATTGGCTTGAACCCTAAAACTTTTACTGCTTTGTTGAGCGTCCAGGTCTTAGGTTCTGAGGCTTGCTTGCTTTAGAAAACTAGGAATTTGTGTGATTCTGTGTTTTCTGTGTTTTTCAGTGTGGCTCACTGAAATTTTAAAATTGTCTAAAAACTTTCAGTTTTTTCGTTATCTGTGCCTGTTTTGTGTGGTCCTGCTTCTGCTGCTTACTTTGTGTAATTTTGTAGCCTGTGATTTAGTGTGCCTTATTTTGCTTGTGTGCGATGGCTTCTATTTCTGGCTATAACATGGAACCCTTTAATGGAAAATCGGATTTTTCTATTTGGCAACAGAAAATGAAAGGAATTTTAATTCAACAGAAAGTGTTTAAGGCTATAGGTGGTAATTATGCTGATGATATTACCCCTGCTAAGAAAGCTGAAGATGATGAATTTGCTTACTTTTCCATAATCTTGAATCTATCTGACTCTGTGCTTAGACAGTGTGGTAAATTGATTCAGATTCAAGCTTGACTTGAACAAAGATGTTGATGAGAACCTTGATGTGTTTACTAAATTGATTCAAGATATTAAGTTAACTGGAGATAGGAATATTGATGATTATACTCCTATTGTACTTTTAAATGCTATTCCTGAGACCTATAGTGATTTCAAATCTGCTATTAAGTATGGTAGAGATTCTATTACGCTTGACACTGTAATTAATGGTCTTAAGAGTAAAGAACTAGATTTAAAAGTGAACAAAGGTAGTAAGCAAAACTCAGGTGAAGTTATGCATGTTAGAGGTAGGTCTCAACATAGGTATAACAACAATCATAAATCTGATAATAATCATGGTAAGAACAAAGGGAAAGCAAGACTAGGTCTAAGTCTAGGCCCAAGAACAGAAAGTGCTTTAACTGTGGTGATCCTAATCACTTTATTAAAGACTGTCCTAAAAAGAAAAACCAGAAATATCATGATAACAACCAATCTTATGAACAAGTGAATCATGCTTCTTCATCGGGTGAAAACTCGGGTGATGTTTTTATGGTGACTGATTTATGTGATTCTGTGAATTCTGTGCATTCATCTACTGTGTGTGAAAATGAATGGCTAATTGATTCTGGTTGCTCTTATCACATGTCACCTCTTAGAAATTTGTTTTCTAATTATAAAAAAGTTGAAAATGGTTCTGTTTCTATGGCTAATGAGAAACTTTGTAATGTTGCTGGCATTGGTGATGTTTACTTGAAATTTGATTCTGGTTATTCTGTGATTCTAAAAGATGTAAGACATGTTCATGCTTTGTGCAATAATTTGATGTCTTGTGCTGCTTTAGAATCTGGTGGTCTTGAGGGTAAATGGGAAAATGGAGCAATGAAAATCTTAAAGGGTTCTTTGGTAGTTTTCAAAGCTGAAAAGAAAAGAAACCTTTATGTTTGCAAAATTGAATCTGTGTATGATAATGTGAATTCTGTGACTGATGACTTGACTAATCTGTGGCATAGAAGATTAGGTCATATGAGCGCTAAAGGTCTAGATATTTTGCATAAAAAAGGTTGTTTTGGTAAAGACAAGTTGTCTTGCATGCCTTTCTGTGATTCTTGTGTTTATGGCAAACAACAAAGAGTTAAATTCCCGGTTTCCCCTTCCCCTAATGTGACTAAGAGTTCTGTGATTCTTGAGTACTTGCATGCTGATGTGTGGGGTCCCTCTAGTGTTCCTACACAAGGTGGTAATAGATACTTCCTATCTGTGATTGATGACTTTTCTAGAAAAGTATGGGTTTTTCTAATGAAAAATAAATCAGATGCTTTTGAAAAGTTTCAAAATTGGAAGATTTTAATTGAGAACCAAACTGGTAAAAAGATTAAGAAACTTAGGACTGATAATGGCTTGGAGTTCTGTAATTCTTTGTTTGACAATTTGTGCAATGAATCTGGGATTCAAAGGCACAAGATTGTTCCCTATACCCCTCAGCAAAATGGTGTTGCTGAGATGATGAATAGAACTCTCCTTGAGAAAGTTAGAAGTATGCTTGCATCTTCTGGCCTGTCAAAGAAGTTTTGGGGTGAAGCTGTTGTGACAGCTGCTTACTTGATCAATAGATCTCCTTCTGTGCCTTTAAATGGTTTGTGTCCTGAATCTGTTTTTGTTGGTAAAGAACTTGATTGTTCTAATTTTAAAGTGTTTGGTTGCTCTGCTTTTGTGCATAGGAAAGGTGATAAACTTGAACCTAGATCTACTAAGTGTGTCTTCCTAGGTTATCCCGAGGGAGTTAAGGGATAAAGACTATGGCTAAGAAGTGAACCTGGTTTTAAAAGCATTATAAGTAGGGATGTAATTTTCAATGAGTCTGAAATGCCTTGCTTGCTTCCTTCTGTGCCTGTTGATGAGTCTGAGTCTAGTGCTACTCCTAGCAAGGTGGAGCATTTGCCTGGTGTGCTTCCTGTTAATGATAACAATGTGTCTTTTGCTGAAAATCATGTGAACTTGCTTGTTAATGAACCTGAAATTCATGGAATGCCTGAAAATCATGACATTGTTATTGAACATGAACCTGTTGTGCATGATGAATTGGTTGCTAATGAACAAGAAGATTTGCATGATTATCAATTGACTAGAGATAGGGCTAGGAGAAATATAAGACAACCTGCTAAGTTAAGTGACTTTGACCTTGCTTCTTATGTGTTCAATGTGTTTGAATCAATTGATAACTGTGAACCTAAAACCTACAATGAAGCTTTGAAATCAGAAAATGCTAATGACTGGATGTGTTCTATGAAAGAAGAATGCATTCTTTGATTGTGAATCATACGTGGATTCTTGTTCCTAAACCTGTTAATTGCTCTGTTGTTGATTGCAAATGGTTGTTTAAGGTTAAGAATGAAAATGATTCTGTTAGGTTCAAAACTAGGCTTGTAACTAAAGGTTTTACTCAAAAATAAGGTGTAGACTTCACTGAAATTTTTGCTCATGTTGTTAAGTTCACTACTGTGAGAGTCATGCTTTCTCTTGTTGTTCAATTTGACTGGGAACTTATACAAATGGATGTAAAAACTACTTTTTTACATGGTGACCTTGATGAAAAGATTTATATGAAGCAACCTGAAGGTTTTATTGATTCTAAAAATCCTGATAATGTTTGTTTGCTCAAGAAATCTTTGTATGGTCTAAAGCAATCTATGAGTGCATGTTTTCCTTAAAATTTAAAAGAAGCTCCTATGACCATTGCTTGTATTTTAAGGATAAAGTATATGTGCCTATATTCCTGTTGATTTATGTGGACGATATCTTAATTGCTAGTCCCTGTTTGAAATTAACTGAGCATGTTAAGAAATGTTTAAGTGAAAAATTTGACATCAAATTCTTAGGGAGATGCTGGTAGAATATTAGGTATGGATATTGTGAGAGATAGGAAGATGTCGACTATCTACTTGAACCAAACTTCTTATGTTGAAAAGATTTTGAAGAAATTTTCTATGTTTGATGCTAAGCCTGTTAATGTGCCATTAGCTGCTCACTTTGTGCTGAGTAAAGATCAATGTCCTAAAACTGATTTTGACTTTGATTCTATGAAGAATGTGCCTTATTCAAATGCTATAGGATCTGTTATGTATTTGATGGTTAGTACTAGGCCTGATATAGCTTATGATGTTAGTTGCTTAAGTATGTATATGTCTAACCCTGGCATGGTGCATTGGCATGCTGTTAAATGGCTATTGAGATACTTGAAACACTCTGTACATTATGGCTTGAGTTTTTCTAAGTGTTCTGAAGGTGTTAAACTAAAAGGTTATGTGGATTCTAACTATGCTAATGATAGGGATAACATAAAACCTACTACATCTTATGTGTTCACTTTGTGTGGTGCTTGCATTAGTTGGAAATCCCAGTTACAACATATAGTTGCTTTATCTACAACTGAATCTGAGTATGTTGCTGTAACTGAAGCTTTAAAAGAAGCTATCTGGTTAAAAGGATTGATTTCTGAAATTGACTTGCTTGAAGGTGATGTAGTTGTGTTTTCTGATTCACAATCTGGAATACAATTGTGTAAGAATCCAGTTTTTCATGATAGAACTAAGCATATTGATGTTAGGTTTCATTACATTAGAGATGTTGTTGCCAAAGGTTTAGTTTATCTTGAGAAAATACCTTCTGAGTTTAATCCTGCTGACATGGGTACTAAGTGTTTGCCCCTTAGTAAATTTCAATCATGTTTAAAAAATTTAAAATTTGATACTGGTGATTGATGCATGTTTAGTCCCTTGGTTAGTGTTTTATAACCTGCTGTGTGCTCGTTATAAAAATGTTACCCTGGTTACTTTCCCACTTTAACTTGATGTGTGCTTGTTATTGTTTTTCCTTGTCTTTAGTTTGTGTTTTGACAGGAACTTGGTCCACACAATTACTTTGTGTATTGTGGGGACCATAAGGCGATGATGATGTCTGCTTGTATGTTTTCCCTACGTCTGAAGAGAAACCGGTATTGGGCCAAGGTGGAGATTTGTTGGGTATGTGGCCCAATTGGTTAAGCCCATTAAGGCTTTAACCTTAATTGACCTACCCTAATCTCCTTGTTAAATACCCTACTTATAACCTAAGTCTGATTAACAATTGCCGCCTCCTTCTCCCTGTCTCAAAATTCGTCCGCCTCCTCCACTTTACTGAACCAGTGCTTTGTGCGCCTCTTCCTTGAACTCTCAGATTCATCTTATTCATTCCGGTCAGAGTGCTTTGTGCGCCTGGGTTCGACGAGATATCAAAGGGGTTCATCGTCCGGTTAAGCTTTGTGCTCCGTTGGTTCCAAGTTGCTGGCTGTGTGCGCTGGCCGTGAGCTTTGTGTTTTTTCTGGTGACTGGTGGTTCTGGCAGTGTGTGGTTGTGGTGTGAGGGTGCTGGCCGTGTGTGTTCTTGTCGTGTGCTTTGTCTTTCGGGCAGAACGTGGGTGCTGGGTGTTGTCCAAACCTTCCGGACTTTACCTTGGATTCTTTCCGTGACGTAGATTGGGGAACAGCAGATCTGAGCCGGAATCTATATCCTTTTGGATTTAGTATTATATTCATATACTGTGTGTATTTGTATTTGAATTTGTAGGTACACATGGCGATGCCAAGGCGGATAGCCTCCTAACACAAACAATGCTTGAACTTGGACACTGTCACAACCTCTGTCAAAACGTCAGCTGTATTTCTCACCTTTTGTGATAATATATCGAATGAAGTGAAGCTTGAATCGATATGTTTTGACCTCTCATGAAAGATAAGATTAGTCATTAGATATATTGCACTTTGTTGTCGCAATATATTACCATATCTTCTTGGCTCATTTACAAAACCAGACAACCAACTGCCTTCCTTGACAGCCTATGTAGCTGCTATCTACTCTGCTTCAGTTGTAGATAAAGCAACCACATTTTGTAAGCTGGCTTCCCAGCTTACTGCTCCACCAGACACGACAGCGTAGTCAGGGTCTACAAAACCCTCGACTGGTCTGCTTGATTTGCAGGTGGATGCATACCGAATTCCAAGGCTCTTTGTCCCCTTCAAGTACCTTAGAGTCCACTTAAGTGCCTGCCAATGTTCCTTTCCCGGGTTGGACATGAATCGACTTGTCATGCTTATAGCGTAGGCTAGGTTCAACCTAGTGCACACCATACAGTACATAATACTCCAAATGGCTTTTGCATAGGGGATCTTATTCATTTGCTCAGTTTCCTCTTCACCTTCGGAGATTGTAGTGAAGAAAGCTTAAAGTGTTGTGCCAATGGTGTGCTCACTTGCTTGCATTGAGACATACCAAATCTTGATAGTAACTTGTCCATATAAGCTTCATGTGACAGAGTCATAATCCTTTGGCCCCTGTCACTCCTTATATCTGTACCCAGGATTTTACTAGCTGATCACATGTCCTTCATCTCAAACTCAGTGTTAAGCATGCCTTTAGTTGGTTTATTTTAGCTCTATCCTTGCTAGCCAATAGCATATAGTCTACATATAGCATCAAGTATATCCTGCTAGTTTTGTGAACTTTATGTGCATGAACCTATCGAACTTCGACTTCGTGCATCCAATCTTCTCCATGAAGTGATCAAACCTAAGATACCACTGCCTAGGTGATTGTTTTAGGCCATATAGAAACTCCTTTAGTAGACATTATTGATCTAGATTTCCGGATTCAAAACCATCGGGTTGCTTCATGAAAACCTTTTCCTCAAGTTCTCCATGTAAGAAAGTTGTCTTTAACATCCATTTGATCTAGTTCCATGTCTTGCTTAGTTACCATGGATAATATAGTACGTATGGATGTTTGCTTAAAAATATGTCATTATAATCCACCATCTCTGTCACGCCCCGAGACCGGGTTAATAACACCGACATTGATTTCCAATAACCACTTGACATCAATAAGCCTCGTAATAACCAGTATATATTCCATAAAAATAAATAATTGTCTTTACAATCAAAATTAAATTGCATAATCAATTCCTAAAAGTCTTAAAACGAAATAAAATAACAAAATCATACTTAAACAAAATTTTAAAGTCTTTACTTCATAGAAACGCAGCGGATCACCAACCCCAAAATTGGTGTTGTTCTTCGTCTTCAATATCTTTCTCGTCTTTATCTGGGAAGGTAGAGTAAAGAGTGAGTGTTTTGGAAAACACTCAGCAAGTGGAGGCCAATCGATATGATAATATAATAGTTTTCATAATTTTTCAAAACATATATCTTAATCAAACATAAACTGATATGAATGCATCTCAACATAATTGCTCCCATCGAGCCATGAATTATCATAATTGCTCACATCGAGCCATAATAGAACATATCATATCATTAATATTTTTTCATATACATTAAGCACAATAAATACTCTAATTTCCTCTTGGTACTGATATCAGTCTCTGGACTTAACCCTCCTAGAGATGAGGTCATGACATCGGCTCACCCACGAATAAAGGGTCTGGACTTCCCAGAAACAATGGTTAACCACCGTATCAGGTCGTGTAAACGGTTATAATCCCACTGCATCAGGGCCATAAAGAAATTCCCCCCAATCAGATTTCGAAATTTAAAGTGCTTAAAAATTAATAATTTTCATCGAAACATGATAGTTTTCAACATAATTCAAATACCGATTGAAGTTTCAAAACATACTGTGGTTTTTTCAAAAACGAAAGGAATATTTAACAAAAACCCACTTACAGAGATTGGAGACGATTATACACGTGCTTGGATGACTTTTAGTTGTGAATTACACGATGAATTTTTCCAGAAATATGCTACTAAATTTCGAAACTTGCTGCTGATTTGGAGGAACTTTAATGGCTAAACTCTTGGATTTTTTTATTGGTCGGAATAAGGTCAACTTTCGAAGACTCAAAGCTTATTGGAATGAATTTTAATGACTAAATTTTTGAAGAATAAAGGTTGCAGAAGATACAGTAATCTAATGATGAATTCTATTGGCTGTTAAGAATGGTAATTTGGACGTGAACTCCAACTATTTATTAAAGATTTTGATAACCCAAGCTTATCCCTTAATTATTTTGTAAAGTGCATCATTATCTATCAAATATTTAGAGTTTTAATCCTACTACAATTCTTAATTATCTATCTTGTTTAATTATAGTTTTAATCCTACTAGATTACTTAATTATCTAATAGGTGTTTGACTTGAACAATGTACCTTAAATTGTTGGTTGACATCAAATTCTCGGGTCTTTACATCCCTCCCTCCTTATTTGGAAGTTTCGTCATCGAAACTCGAGTCAACTTGGTCTTGGAAAAGGTAGGGGTATTTTTCTCGCATCAATTCTTCTACTTCACATGTAGCTTCTCTTTTTTGACCATTGGACTTTGACGTATGGAATGGTCCTTCGTCTGAAAACTTGGTTTTTGGAATCCACAATACATGGGGATTTCTTCATATTTCAAAGTTTCGTCCAAGCTCCCTTGAGCCACTAGAGGTTCTGCTTCAAGCACGTGATTTGGGTCAGCATTGTATTTCCTTAGTTGTGATACATGGAAAACGTTGTGAATTCTTGACAGACTTGGTGGTAGTGCTATTTTATAGGCTAGCGTTCCCACCTTTTCTAGAACTTCAAATGGTCCCACATATTTCGGACTCAACTTTCCCCATTTGTCAAATCGAATAACTCCTTTCATTGGTGAAATTTTTACATAGACTTTTTCACCAATCTCAATATCTACTGGTCTCCTCTTCATATCAGCCCAACTTTTCTGTCGATCCTTGGCTGCCTTAAGCCTGTCTCTGATGATAGATATCTTGTCAGTAGTAGCTTGCACTAACTCAGGTCCTGTGATAGCTCTTTCTCCTACCTCATCTCAGTATAACGGTGATCGACATTTGCGCCCATAGAGTGCTTCGTACGGCGCCATCCCAATACTACTATGGTAGCTGTTGTTATAAGCGAACTCGACTAGAGGCAAAAGTTCACTCCAATTTGCAGTGAAATCCAAGGTACACGCTCTTAGCATATCCTCGAGGGTTTGGATAGTTCTCTCTGTCTGGCCATCGGTCTGTGGGTGATAGGCCGTACTAAGAGTTACTTTACTTCCCAGAGCCTCCTGAAAACTTTTCCAGAAATGTGATACGAACCTAGGATCTCTGTAAGATAGGATGCTCACTAGGACTCCATGCAGTCTCACTATATTATCCATATATAGAGTTGCCAACTTGTCCAAGTTATAGTTCATACGGACAGGTAGAAAATGCGCTAATTTAGCCAGTCTATCCACGATTACCCATATTCCGTCATGGCTCTGTCTTGATTTTGGTAGACCCACGACGAAATCCATGGAGATGTGTTCCCATTTCCATTCAGGAATTTCCAGAGGTTGAAGAAGTCCTCCGGGTCTTTGGTGCTCAGCTTTACCTTATTGACATACTAAGCATCGGGCGACCAGTTCTGCTACATCTTTCTTCATTGCATTCCACCAGAAACTTTCCTTCAAATCCTTGTACATTTTCGTACTTCCAAGGTGGACTGAAAATTTTGATTTATGCGCTTCAGATATCACCTCTTGTCTTATGTTGTCCACAGGCACGCACAATCGTCCATTCATCCACAGAATTCCATCACTATCAATCTCGAAGTCAGTGATTTTCCCTCTTTGACTTGTTCTTTTAACTTTGTTAGACTAGGATCCCAATCTTGACTTAATTTTATGGTCTCTCAAGGTTGGGCTGAGACCGAAGCTAAGATTATTTTTCCTTTGCCTTTCCGGCTTAATGCGTCTGCTTTTTTTTTTTGCCTTGTCGGGATGGTAATTAATTATGAGATCGTAGTCCTTCAGGAGTTCAATCCATCGTCTCTGCCTCATGTTCAATTCCTTCTGAGTAAATAAATATTTAAGGCTTTGATGGTCCGTGAAAATTTCACACTTGGCGCCATAAAGGTAGTGCCTCCAAATTTTTAAGGCGAAAACCACAACGGCTAACACGAGGTCATGCGTAGGGTAGTTTTGCTCGTGAGGCTTGAGTTGCCTTGAGGCGTAAGCAATTACCATTCCTTCTTGCATAAGTACACATCTCAGTCCTTCTTTCGATGCATCACTATAAATAGTGAAACACATGCCTTCAGTTGGTAGTACCAATACCGGTGCAGATGAAAGATTTTTCTTCAAAGCTTCAAAACTTTTCTCACACTCTTCACTCCAGATGAATTTTGAGTTCTTTTGTGTGAGTCTTGTAAGAGGGACTGCTATTGAGAAATATCCTTCAACAAACTTCCGGTAATAACCAGCTAGTCCCAAGAAGCTTCAATTTCTGTCACGGTCATTGGCCTTTGCCACTCCAAAACTGCATCTACCTTCTTAGGATCGACGGACACACCTGCCTCTGATATTATGTGCCCTAAGAAAGATATGTTTTCTAGCTAGAATTCACATTTATTAAATTTGGCATAGAGCTATTTCTCTCTCAATGTCTGGAGCGTGAGCCGAAGATGTTGTTCGTGTTCCTCCTTGCTCGACGAATAAATGAGAATGTCGTCGATGAACACCACCAAAAAGTTATCTAGGAATGGCTTGAATACTCGGTTCATCAAATCCATGAATACCACTGGAGCATTTGTCAAGCCAAATGGCATCACCATGAATTCGTAATGCTCATACCTCATTCTAAAGGTGGTGTTCGGTACATCATCTGCTTTTATCTTGAGTTGATGATAGCCTGACCTTAGATCGAGCTTAGAAAAGACTTTAGCTCCTTTGAGTTGATCGAACAGGTCATCTATCCTGGGAAGAGGGTATTTATTCTTGATTGTGATCTTATTCAATTCTCGGTAGTCGATACACAATCTCATGCTCCCGTCTTTCTTCTTCACAAACAATACTGGAGCTCCCCACGGGAATACACTTGGTCTGATTTGCCTCTTGTCTAAGAGCTCCTGAAGTTGTTCCTTGAGTTCTTTCAATTCGGCTGGAGCCATTCGGTATGATGCCTTTGAAACTGGTGCAGCTCCTGGCACCAAGTTGATTTCAAACTCCAATTCATGATTTGGAACTGAACCTGGCAGCTCTTCAGGGAAGACATCCGGAAACTCTTGTACTACCTCAATGTCCTCTATCCTGGGTTCATATTCTTCTTTTACCTTGCTTATTGTTGCTAGGTACACTTCTTCACCGTTCTTCATGGCTGTCCAAGTTTGTGCTGCAGATAGTAGGAATTTTTGTTCCTTAGCTTTACCGTGATACACGATCTCTTCCTCGTCTGGAGTTCGTAGTTTGACATCCTTGTTACGACAGTCAACTACCGCATGGTGTTTAGCTAACCAATTCATTCCAAGTATAACATCAAATTCTACCATGTTTAGTTGAATTAACTCGGCATTAAACAACCTTTCATTAATACTGAGATTGCAATCTCGGTGTACACTGTGTGCTATTAATGTTTTATTAGCGGGTATTGCTAACTGTATGGTTTACTGAGTAATTCCGGTTTAAGAGCTAATTTCTTAGCAAACCTTTTGGATATAAATGAATGTGTGGCACCACAGTCAAACAAAAATTCGTTTAATAAAATGGTACCTGCCACGACGTCATTCGCATCCTCTGCCTCCTCTTGTGTTATGGCAAAGACACGAGCATTTGGTTTGTTTTCCCTTGGTTTGTTTGGAGGGCCGCCATTACTTGTAACTGTCCCCTTTACATCAGGTTCAGGGCATTCCGCAATCCTATGTCCAAATTTTCCACATCGGAAACATGCTCCCTTTTTTCTAAGCCATTCTCCAGGATGGTTGCAGCCACAATTTGCACATTTTGGAAATCTCTGTTACATTTTGGAAATCTCTGTTGGTTTGGGCCGGATATTGGTCCTTTTTGCTGATTATTGGACTGATTAGGCCGCTTGAAATTTTGGCCATTGGCGGTGTGTTGGTTAGGGGGAGGTCGCTAGCGCTTGAATTCTTCTTCACGACGTCTTATATCAGCTTCAGTCCTGATGGCTGCTCCCATTAAGTCCCAAAGTTCGTGGTTTCATAAATTGCAAGGGCAGATTGGATACGACTGTTTAACCCAATCCTGAAGTGATGTAGTTTCAGGGTCTCATCTGCCATAATAGTGGGTGCATAAGTTCCCAGAGAGTTGAACATTGAGGTATATTCCATCACCGACATGTCAGGAGTTTGTGTCAAGTGTTCAAATTCCCTCAGTTTTTGATTTGGCACTGCTGCTGGAAAATATTGCTTTAGGAACTTCAGAACTGTTGCAAAGTGATTTGTCATGTTTCTACCATCAACGTGACACGCTTTCCCACCATTTACCCGTCTGATCAATTAGAAAAGATGTTGTGACTTCAACCTTGATATTTCAGGCACTTCAAGCAGTCTGTAGTGATTTTCTACTTGCTTAAGCCAATTCTGGGCCATTTCGGGATCTGAGTTGCCATTAAATGTCAGAACCCTGTTCTTGCGAAGAGACTCATAATGGTACTTGACTCCTTGTGGAGGTGGCGCTGGCTGAGGATGTGGCTGGTTGTTAGCATAGCCAGGCCTTGTAGTGTCGTAGCCACAATGGTGGCTATTGCCGTAAAGTCTTCGTGACTCAGACCCACTCTCGGGGGTTATGGAGGTGGAGGATTCTGATTTCCATCCATTCTCTCCTCATTAGTGTTAGGAGGAACTGCGTAGTTGGAGTTTCGGTTGCTACGAAAAGGTCGACCAGCCATTTCCTACAAATTTATATATCTCTAAGCTTGTTGCGCAAGAGTACAAACGAGAGTATGATCGAATTAGACATAATGGAGACAACATTGAATGAAATAAAATAATTTTATTGATTGTCGAATAGGGTTTATAATGAAATCAACAAAATTAATAAAATACCGAAGATTCTTAATATTCTTACTAAATTGAAAAATATAACATTTTAATAATGTAATTCTTTCAAACTAATCTATTATTTCCCCATCTCCTAATTCATCATCATCATCCTCTTCTTCTGGGTCTTCCTCGGGGTCTTCCTCCTCTTGCATGTTGTTGATGGCCCCATGCAGCTCTTCGAGATCATTCAACAACCCATGATTTGTATCTGAGAGCTCGTCGATTCGCATCTCGAGGGCCATAATCCTAGTCTCGCTTAGCAATCGCTCTATCTCGTATTCTTGCTGGAGTTGCTCACTTTGGTTTGCCATGGTTTGGATTATATCAGCGTCAGCTCTACGGAGATCTGTGAGCCTCGTGATCTCCTCTTTAGCTTCGTTGGCCTATTCTTCGGCTTGGCTGTGATAATATGCAAACCGTTGTACATCTCCATGCATGTGGTGCCTAATCTCTAGAAGCTCTGCTATGGATTCCTTGAGTTGCTCAATCTCCTGCTCCATGCGACGGATCCTAGCGGCCTGGGCTCGGGTCGTCATCACCTAAACCCAATTAGGGAAATAGTTTAGCCCAATTAAATATTTAACAAAATCATTTATATATTTTTTTAAAAATATAGGGATTAATAGTATGAAGGCATAAAATTTGAATCCTGGATTTTTTTATTTATTTATTTATTTATTTTTTAAAAAATAAAATTCTAGGGTTCATATGGCTTGAAATAGGGTTTCGAAATTAGTCATTAATCGTCGACTGGAATACGAAATTACGAGATGGCTTTCGATTGAAATTGTATAAGGATCGAATTTTCAAAGTTAATTGAACAAAAAAGTTTACGAAATTTAAGAAATCAAGAAAGGAAATTTCATGGTTGCTAGGGTTCTTGGACCCAAATTCGATCTGGATTCTTGTCATCGTCCAACGGTTGAAAATTGAAATTGATAAAGGGCTTTTGATCGACATGTTCAGAGGATCGATATGTCAATTTGAATTGTAAAAAGATGCAGATATGGTCTGGAAATCGGAGAATGAATTTTCGGCTGTTAGGGTTCTGGAATTTCGAATGAGAAATTGATCGGGCAAACGTAGTCCGATCGACTTGAAATTTTGGCAGTGTGATCATCTTGGAGAGCCTATTCCGATGGTATACCGGCCGACGGTTATGGTGGCGGCAGGCGGCGACGGCGATGGCGCAGATTAGGGTTTCGAATTTTCAAAAATTCTTTTAATTTTTTTTTAATTAAATTTTTGGGAATAGAATAATCGTATTCACGTGATAATCAGATTGAACTTCTGATTATCACAATTATTGTGAATCGATCTTTTCCCCAACTGATTTTATTTCTCCAGTTGGTTTGTTTTACTGAGTTTTATAATCTAGTGTTATATCTCAACTAGAAGTCCTTTCCCAGCGGGATTATGGAACCTGGCTCGCTCTGATACCACTTAAATGCCACGCCCCGAGACCGGGGTCAATAACATCGGCATTGATTTCCAATAACCACTTGACAGCAATAAGCCTCGTAATATCGTATTTAACGAAAAACCAGTCTATATTCCATAAAAATAAATATTTGTCTTTACAATCAAAATTATATTGCATAACCAATTCCTAAAAGTCTTAAAACGAAATAAAATAACGAAATCATACTTAAACAAAAATTTAAAGTCTTTACTTCATAGAAATGCAGGGATCACCAACCCCAAAATTGGTGTTGTTCTTCGTCTTCAATATCTTCCTCGTCTTTATCTGGGAATGTAGAGTAAGGGGTGATTGTTTTGGAAAATACTCAGCAAAGTGGGGGCCAATCGATATGACAATATATTAGTTTTCATAATTTTTCAAAACATATATCTTAATCAAACATAAACTGATAGGAATGCATCTCAACATAATTGTTCCCATCGAGCCATGAATTATCATAATTACTCCTATCGAGCCATAATAGAACATATCATATCATCAATATTTTTTCATATACATTAAGCACAGTAAATACTCTAATTTCCTCTTGGTACCGATATCAGTCTCCGGACTTAACCCTCCTAGAGATGAGGTCATGACATCGGCTCACCCACGAATAAAGGGTCTGGACTTCCCAGAAACAACGGTTAACCACCGTATCAGGTCGTGTAAACGGTTATAATTCGACCGCATCAGGGCCATAAATGAATTCCCCCAATCAGATTTCAAAATTTAAAGTGTTTAAAATTTAATAATTTTCATTGAAACATGATAGTTTTCAACATAATTCAAATATCGATTGAAGTTTCAAAACATACTATGGTTTTTCAAAAACGAAAGGAATATTTAACAAAAACCTACTTACAGAGATTGGAGACGATTATACACGTATTTGGATGACTTTTAGTTGTGAATTACACGATGAATTTTTCCAGAAATATGCTACTGAATTTCGAAACTTGCTGCTGATTTGGAGGAACTTTAATGGCTAAACTCTTGGATTTTTTTATTGGTTGGAATAAGGTCAACTTTCGAAGACTCAAAGCTTATTGGAAGGAATTTTAATGACTAAATTTTTGAAGAATAAAGGTTGCAGAAGATACAGTAATTTGATGATGAATTCTACTGGCTGTTAAGAATTATAATTTGGACGTGAACTCCAACTATTTATTAAAGATTTTGATAACTCAAGCTTATCCCTTAATTATTTTGTAAAGTGCATCATTATCTATCTAATATTTAGAGCTCTAATCCTACTACAATTCTTAATTATCTGTCTTGTTTAATTATAGTTTTAATCATACTAGATTACTTAATTATCTAATAGGTGTTTGATTTGAACAAGGTACCTTAAGTTGTTGCTTGACATCAAATTCTCGGGTCTTTACAATATCTCTTTGGGTAAATCCTTTAGCAATTAGTCTTGCTTTGTATCGAGATCCTTATACTCCAAGGATTCTAGCCTTCCTCTTGAAGATCCACTTGGATCCTACTAATCTTTGGCTCATTGGTTTGTTCACTAGGATCCAAGTATTTTTTTCTTTAATGAAGCCATCTCATCTTCCACGGCTTTTATCCATATCTCACTTTCTTTACAAGTCAAGGCTTCCTCATAGTTTATTGGTTCGACTTCTTTAATTTCACTTGCCACAGTAAAAGCCTAGGCCATTAAGTCTACATAACCACACCTTTGGAGGCTTAATTGCACGCTTTAGTCGATCTCTAACAAGCTAGTATTTGCGTATATCTTGTTCCTGTCTATTTCCAGTATCCTCTTCATGTGGAAGCTCATTGTTTGATTCATTGTTAGAGGTTATATCCACCTGAGTATCATTTACTGAAGTCTGCTGAGTGATGCTTAGGTGCTTTAATGGGAATTCCAGATCATTAAAGATGACATCCCTACTGATTATGCATTTTTCATCTCCTTGTTCGATGCACCATAACTTGTAGCCTTTAACCCCTTGAAGATTTCCAAGAAATATACATTTCTTGGCTCTAGGCTGTAATTTATCTTGTCTTATATTTGCGTATGCTGAGCATCCAAATAGACGTAGGTTAGAATATTTTGCAGGGCGTCGGCACCATGTTTCTTGTGGTGTTTTGAAATTTATGGCTGTGGATGGACTTCTTTTTATAAGATAACATAAAGTCTGGACAACCTCAGCCCCAAAGCATCTTGGTAAACCAGCATAGGAGAGCATGCTTCTAACTCGTTCAAGGATGGTTCGATTCATCCTCTCTGCAAGTCCGTTCTCTTGTGGGGTACCAGCCACAGTGTAGTGCCTTGTTATGCCTTCATCTTTGCAATAACTGTTAAATTGTCTTGAACAATACTCTAGGCCGTTGTCCGTTCGTAGCTTCTTAACTCTCCTACCATTTTGGTTTTCAACCATGACTTTCCAGTCTTTGAAAGCCCAGAAGGCTTGATTCTTTATTCTTGGGGGTGTGGTCCAGACCTTCCTGGAGTGATCATCTATGATTGAAATAAAGTATCTTGCTCCACCTTTTGATTCAACCCTTGATGGCCCCCATAAGTCTGAGTGAATGTAATCCAGTATTCCTTTAGACTTTGTTGTCGAGTGATTGAACTTCACCTTGGTACTTTTGCCTAATACACAGGCCTCACAGAATTCCAGCCCTTCGATTTTATCACCGCAGAGGAGATTCTGCTTGTTGAGTTCATTGAGTCCACGTTCACTGATGTGGCCTAACCTCAAGTGCCACATTTGAGTCATATTATGATTACTAACATTCGAATCTTCAAATCCAACTATGGTCTTGCCTTCAAGTATGTATAATCCATTTTGCTTGATTCCTCTCATCACATTCAAAGAACCCTTGGTGATCCTCATCACTCCACCTTCAATTCTCACATTGAAGCCACTTGCATCGGACGTCCCAATCGATAGTAAATTCCTTTTCAATTCAGGATGTATCTCACAGATGTGATGAGTCTTTCACAACCATCGTTCATTTTTAGCCTGATTGACCCAATTCCAATAACTTTGCATGTTTTATTATTTCCGAGGAGTACACACCCTGTTTCTTCTTTATTCAGATCAGGAAACCACTCCCTTCTCGGACACATATGAAAGGAGCACCCAGAATCCAAAACCCAACCATCACTTGGTTCAGCGAACGCAGTCAGTAGCACGTCCGAGGAATCATAGCCATCACTGGCTATGGCCGCATCTCCATTGTCATTGGTCTTTTCTGGATGTTTCTTTTTCCTTTCTGGGCAATCCTTTTTGGAGTGTCCTTCCTTGTGACATATAAAACATTTGAGTTTGCCCTGAGACTTGGATCTTGATATATTTCTTGGGCTTCTTGAATCCCTTTTAAACGTTCTTCCTCTTGCAGTAAGCCCCTCTCCGTTTGATTCATTCGTGCTATCATGCTTTCTCTGTAACTCCTTCGAATTTCGTGCAGATTTAATCTCTGCCATTGTAAGTGTTTGTTTCCCATAAAGCATGGTATCGTCAAAATGTTCATATTTCTTGGCACAGAAACTCAGGAGCAGAATTGCTTGATCTTCTTCATCAATCTCGATGTTAATGTTCTTCAAATACACTATTATCTTGTTGAAATCATCCATAAGCCTTCTTAGATCCTTGTTATCTTCCATATGGATCGTATATAACGATTTCTCAAGTATAATCTATTTGCCAATGATTTCTTGAGATATAATCCTTCGAGCTTCTGCCACAGAGCCAATGCGCACTCTTCCTCTGCGACTTCTCTAAGGACTTCATCCCCAAGACTCAGTAGTATGGCACTGTGGGCTTTTGAATCAAGAATTGTGAATTTCTCTGGATCATCGCCTCCTTACCAATCGCTTCCGATAAACCGTTATGAACCAGAAGAGCTTTCATCTTGATTCTCCATAAACTGAAGCCGTCTGTCCCATTGAATTTGTCGATATCGAATTTCACAGGTGACGCCATTCTTGATCAACCTTGGCTCTTGATACCACTTGTGTGATTCAATTCGATTAAAATAAACTCAACGTAGATGAAAGAATTATTCCCAATCCGGTAAGTGTTTGATCGACTTGATGAGAGCAATTAGTTTAATATGAACTATAGGCGATAGATCGAAAGCATGAACACAATAACACAAACAAGAATACAATTGCATAAGAGATTTACGAAGTTCGATTCTTGACGAATCTACATCCACGGGAAGCAGCCCAATAAATATATTCCACTATGAAGAACTTGAGAGTTTACAAATTGAGCAAAATGAAATATCCACACATCCTGTGCACTCCAACGGTATTTATATATAGTGTTCATCTCATGAAGAAAACTAACTTCAACCCAACTCGTATAACTGCCGCAGATGCACCAGGTTAATAACTAACTTTTGTGTACATCTTCTTGCTCATCTCTCCTCCAAGTGTAGCTAATACCTCCAGAAGTAGGATCAAAGTTCAACAACCCCACATCCAGCGTTTGATTCGTTAAGGTTATGTTCGGTTCAGCTGGGGTTGTTAAACAGCCCTTATCATCTCATATTCAGTTGCCTTTTTACGGCCCGCATGATTTCTTTTAAGCCCGACACTATGCTGATTTTGAGTTGATAACTAAATTCAACTAGGAGGTGTGATAAATTATCTAAACGCTCGATTAGGTAGTAAAATTACAATAATACCCACTTTTTGGAGGTATTATAAATTATGTAAACACTCTATTAGGTGGTAAATTACAATAATACCCACTTCTTAGCCGCTCCCAGAACTCCATACTAGGGTGTAAACAAATCGAATATGTTCACGAATTTTTTGAGCCGGCTCGAAAAATATTTAATTCGTATTTGAAATTTTCGAAATCGAGCCGAACTCGAATATATTCGAACTTTTTTCTAGCCGAACTCGAGCCCAAATTACTTTGTTCGATAGTTCGCGAGCAGCTCGCAAACTTTAATATTTTATTAATATAATACAATTATATATTAAATAAATATATTTCGAACCTCTCGGATATTTATTTTCGAGCGATAGTTCGAATAGCTCGCGAACATGTTCTAATCTTTTCTTGCCGAACTTGAACTTTGATGCGACTGTAGCCAAAATTTTAAAACTATTCGAATTTCGAATCGAACTCGAGCTCGAATATAACTATTTCGAGCCAAACTCAAACCTTAAATTTTTATTTATATTCTGCTCGATTTGGTTCGTTTACACCCTTATTCCACACTCTTTCTGCACAAGTCACAAAAATGCCCCTTATGTCCATTGAAGAAAACCCTATTATGAATTCAGAATATGTTAAAGGGGGATTGCTTGTTAGAGGAGAATAAAGGAATAGAGGTACGCAGAGAGAAAAAGTGTGATATAGCTTGTGGGGAGTGCAATTAACGATAAGCATCTTCCGATTCCGTTTTGTTTTCATAATTTCGTAAGGATTTGCTTGCGTCCTTGTTGAAGGAAAATCCCACTCGTTGCTATTAATAAAATTGTCGCAGAGATATCTTTATTTTTTTCAACCGTCTTCCGTTGACACAAGCATGGTGAGAAGAAATCCCAAAAATTATACAGCACAATGCTCAACAAGGCATTCCCAATTAATTTGTGACAAAATGATTTGGTGGGTATTTGCGATTGTTTTTCAAATTGTTTATCTGTTTTCAGATCAAAAAACAGATTGAGTGTTTTATCTTATTGATTCTGGTATTGTTTATCAAAGCAGAAGCAGAGAAGCATGTATGAGATGTTTTTCACTGATTTTATTTGTGTGGTAGCAATTTTGTAATAATTTAAAGTTCATTAAACTGTTTTTTTATTACAATAGCAAACACTCAATGATTTTACGTAAAAGTAATTTTTTCTAATTTTAAGCAAAAGGAACATAAAAGTACTTTAAATAACCAATTACAAACACTCCCCACAAGCTATATCAAATTTAGATTGAAAACCACATGGGAAGATAAACTGTATTTTTCAAATCACGGAAGTATAAATTGTCTATTTAAAAAATGATAGAGGAGTTCATTGCAAAAACCCCGTTCAACAATGGAAAAGGCCAATATGGGCTATTTTAGGAATGATAATGACACCACATTTTCCCAAAAGGAATAAAAGGCATAGGACGAATTGTTCGTTCTCGAATTAAAGGGGTATGTTATTTAAATCACATAATGCCACCCTAGACAACATCCTCCAGTCAAAAAGAACACACTTGCATCAATGCACTATTTCATTCAAGTATCACATAGGCCATACCCATAAGACATTAATATTGTTTTTTTAGGTACCATCATGAAACTGCAACCACGAGTTGTCATGTGAACTGTGTGGCCCCTTGCATTTACATTTACAACCATGAAAACAAAAAAAAAGCCAATGGGCAATGACCTCTGGTTCATCTGACACCATTTACAATTATAAGCATCTGACACCATTTACCATTATAAGCGGTACACGTATATGTGTAACGATGTGAATATGCACGGGTCGTTAGTACTACGTATATTATATGTGATGAGGTGGATATGCCACGGATAGTCGACACGTATATGTGTGACGATGTGAATATGCCACGGGTCGTTAGTACTACGTATATTATATGTGATGAGGTGGATATGCCACGGATAGTCGACACGTATATGTGTGACGATGTGAATATGACATGGGTAGCTAGTATTACGTATGTTATATGTGATGAGGTGGATATGGGACGGATAGTCGACACGTATATGTGTGACGATGTGAATATGCCATGGGTAGCTAGTAATACATATATTATATGTGATGAGGTGGATATGCCACGGATAGTCGACACGTATATGTGTGACGATGTGAATATGCAACGGGTAGCTAGTACTACGTATATTATATGTGATGAGGTGGGTATACCATGGATAGTCGACACATGTGTGTGACTATGTGAATAAGCCATGAGTAGTTTATACTACGTTTATGTGTGACCATGTGGATGTATTACGAGTAGCTTATGCTACGAATATTTTTGATGAGGTGGATGTATCACAATAAAGTCATGATATGTGTTTATGTGAGTTGTGAAGATGCCACGAGTAGTTGGTACATGAATACATATATTCGATGAGTTGATTGCGGCTAAGCAACTTGTGTTTTGTATGTAATTGTTGAGGAAACTATGTACCTATATTATGATGTATATAATTGACGTGATTATATTATACACATGTAAAATTTTAGATCTAAATGATTTAGGAGTGAGATGGAAATAATTGAGGACATTAAGATGTACAGATGTGTTATTTTATTAGAGAAGTGTTAGATGATGATCTACTATCTCTAATTGGTGAGTATTTTAATGATTTACTCATGATGGAACTTACGAATCGTAAGAAAGTGGTATACGGACTAGTACGTTGGTTTATACCAGATAAGTTTGTGGTACGTGTGTTAGTGCTACATGTATATACCATGAGGTTTGAGATCAGCTATCGTTTGACTATTTGATGTCATGGTCATATAATGGGCTCGGTGTAGCTACCTATATTGATAATTGATGACGTTTATGGTAAATCGTATAATGGTACGATGTGGGATTATAATGAACTCGGTGTAGTCACTATAATGATTTTGATTGGTATATATATATATATATATATATATATATATATATATATATATATATAAAATGTGTTGAGGAAATGGAGGTTGAGTATTCCTTGTATTGTTAATTATACCAATGTGTGAGTGGGTCAATGCGAATGATCTCGATTGACATGTACCATGATCTGATTTTATTGTTGCAAGTGATAGTGGTTACGAATGTACTTGATAACGATAGTTATTGTTATTTGTTTGGTTGTAATTGCATTGAAGATGCAATGGTGAGCAGTAACCCGGAAGTGTAGAATATAGTTGGTATGGTGGCACCGCTATATTATTTGTATCTCTTAGGGAGATAATGATGTACGATGTCTTTTGTTTGTAGTGTTCCATGTCGTGGAGACAGTGTGGTATGGATGGCATATCGTTAGTTTGTTAATTGTTTGAGCATTAGTGGTGGTGGATCTAGTAATGGCTCCAAGTTAATTGTGAGGCCTATGAGAAAGCGTCTTAAGGGTGATGCTTTAGAGTAATTGAGTACTATTATTTTATATATAGAGCTTATACTGATTGTGTATGAGTACATGATTGTACTTGTGATTCTTATGATAATGGCACTATTGCACTATCACAAGTTAGTTATGCATATGTTGGTTCGAGGATACATTTTGGGAGGGATGCATTTTGATTGTTCGAATGATGGTTCGAGTTTTAGAGTTTATATATGCATAATGCTTTCCTTGAAGGAAAGAGGTATTTAGATACTGTTTGGAATCTTGGAGAGATTAGATGAGTCTGTACGAATGGTGTTGATGATGGATTAACGCCATTAGTTGACGATTGTCAGATATTATTCTCTAGTATGTGAGAATGATTAATGAGGCATGTGTGTATTGTCGAAAATACCATAGAACGAGTATGACATTAGATGTGCATGAAGAACATTTGATATTGAGGTATGTTTATCGATGTATGTATACAAGCATTGTATACTAGTTGACCAGCTGAAAAGTACGACTTAGTTGGTACATCTCTCATAAAAGATTCTATCATCTTAGAGATCAGTGATCTATATGGATCAATCTATTCATAATGATAGTACTTGAGTACCAGTTGACTCTTTTTTGAGAAGAGATTGTCGTACTATTGTTAGGACTCGTTTAGCAATCAGTTAATGAATTGACTTTGGTGGTGTGTGTTGTGAAAATGCATTTATGTCGATGTATATGTTCGGTGTGAATCATGTGATTATGTGAGGATGTTCAATAGTGCGTTGGGCCAAGATGGGATTTCTTGGAGTGAACATATGTTGATATCTGTTTCATTTTGGGTTGTATCAACCGGTTGTCGAGGGCCACCCAATTTGAGTTGCAAATTGTGCAACTTTCCCTCTCGGAATGTAGAATTCTATCATTCGTAGTAGAACTGGAGGAATGGAGACCGGGATGAGATAGAGTATACCTCTGTATATTGATGGTTTCTTTCGAAGCAATGTGTGTTTGACGTTGTAGACCTCAAGTTTATTGAGGAATTGAAGATACGATATCAAGAGTGGTTCCTGTGATTAAAGTCCAGTGGAAAGGGCGGGTGTTGAGGATGCCACGTGAGAGATAGAACGAATCATGACTCGACAGTACTCTAAACTATTTGCTGGATTGTGAATTTTTACTTTGGGGCACTTTGGTAAGTGTGTATTTAAATTTTGGGGTCGAAATTTTATTAATTGGGGAGAATTGTGATACCCAAATTATTTAATTCTTTTTAATAATTGATTAGTATGGTAAATATTTACGGAATTAATTCCTTGTGCATTATTTTTTGTACCGGAGTTGGAATAAATAATTTCGGGTTTAATTTATAGTGAAAACTAAAATCAAGAGGATTCTTAATAATACTATTATTATTATTATTATTATTTGAGATTGGAAGTTTAAATGAAATTGGATGCCATTTTTAAAACTAGTGTTGGGGTAGCGCTGCTTAAAGGGCCGGTCAATCCGGACCGGCCCAAAACCGGACCGATTAGCCCTGGATTGGTAAGATACCGGGCCGAATCGGTTCTACCGATCCGGATCCGGTATCTTACCGGTTTCGGACCAAACGGATCCGGTTCAGGGCTGAACCGGAACCGGATCCATTATTTTTTTTAAAAATATTTTTTTATTCTAATATATATTCAAAATTTTGAAAAAAAAAATTCAAAACAATATGTTCCGGGTTGGAACCGGTTCAACCCGGAACTGGTTGGACCGGAATCGAATCTGATCCGGTTCCTTAACTGATCGGACCGGTTTCGGGATTATCGGATCCGGAATCGGCCGGTTCCGGACCGGTTCGACCCGTTAACCACCCCTATGTTGTGGATTAGAAACACACACTTTCACATTTTACACACACTACAAAACGTGATTCTCCCCCTTTTCGCCTTCATTCACGCCGTCTCACCTCTTGGGCTCAACGATCGATTTTCTTCCATGATTCAGGCATGATTCGTTCAAGGTATCGTGTGCGTGAGTTAATTTTTCTTATCCCCTAAATTATTTTGTTGTTGATATCGATTATTGCTCGTGTGTTCTTGGTGTTTTGGGCGGGTTTGTGCGCAGCTTTGGGGTGTGAAATCCCTACCATTTAGCTCGATGTTATGCTGTTAATTTGGTTCAATAGATGCTGATAGATGTATGTGTATTAAGCACAGAATGCGAGTGTGTGATGTTGTGTGCGTGTGTGTGCTGGACGTGTGTGTGTGTATGTGTGCTGAATACATACATGTGGGTGTTTCAGTGAGTATTAGTGTGTGTTTTATATATATACATGTGTGTATTTCATCAAGTATTGGTGAGTTTAGGTGTTGTATACACCTATGTTTGCGTGCTCCAGCATGTATTATTGTGTGTATACGGTATACACATGCATGTGCGTATTACAGTTGTAGCGGTGAGTATATACGGTATAATTTATGGATGGATGGGTTATTGCTAGATTATGAAGGCTAGTTTGATTTGTGTGCTTGTGTCTTGGTTTTAATATTGAACTATTAAATTAACATAGGTACGCTATGAGCCTCCGGGCAAAGAGGGTAGCTTTGTTTACAATGTCTGGGAAGAGGTACGTGGTAACGTACGAGCTTATATTATTGCTTGTGTATTTGTATTGATGATTCAGCGTGATTGTGTATGATGTGCGTGTCACGAGTTGAAATGAGAACATTATGGATGCCATGGTTGACATGAGAATATTGTGGATGTCACGGGTTGACATGAGAATACCGTGTATGATGTGCGTGCCACGGGTTGAAATGAGAATATATTGTATGTTATGTTTGTCGTAGAGTAAGGAAACGACGTAGTATTATGATATTTGGGTCGTCGTTGAGACGAGTGATGTGTAGTTATGATATTTGGGTCGTCCTTGAAACGAGCGATGCGTAGTTATGGTATTTGGGTCGTCCTTGAAACGAGCGATGCGTAGTTATGTTATTTGAGTCGTCGTTGACACGAGTGATGTGTAGTTATGGTATTTGGGTCATCGTTGAGACGAGTGATGTGTAGTTATGATATTTGGGTCACCGTCGAGACGAGCGATGTGTAGTTATGGTAATTGGGTCGCCGATGAGAAAATAGATGTGTATTTATGGTATCTGGGGTTGCCGCTGGAGTGAGCGATGTATTAATACGATGTACAGGCCGCCATTAGAGAGAGCGATGTGTTATTATGATGAATAGCTCACCGTTGGAGCGATTAATGTATGATTATGATATATGTGTCGCTGATGGAGCGAACGATGCGTTATTATGACGAGTGGGTCGCCAAGGGGATGCGCGATGTGTTATTATGACATATTTGTCGTAAACAACATATTTTGAATGCGATATATCAATGTAGTGATGATATATCATTGTAATCATTATTGTGAACCTTATAATTGTAGAACTGTAGGAACATGAACAGTCGGGAGGCCTATCTTATGATATGTCATTTTGGAGTCTATGACGTGAATATGCGAAGGAGCACTCCATTAGCTCTCATATGATCCCAGAAACATACAAGAAGTATCTTTCATGATACGTGTTATTTATTTTGTGACATTTGAATTGTGCATTGATTATTCATTTGTGTTCATCCTGTTGGTGTGCTCACCCTGTGTGAGGGCTGTTCTGTAAAAACATGTGACTTATCTAGCTTTTGGGGAGCTTATGGAGATAAAGTTGATGCGTCTAGAAGGGTAACACAATCCATTTGTTATTTTGGGAATTATATTAATTTATTCAGGATTGTAAAGTTGTATATCATTTCAGGGCAGCAAATTAGCTAGACGCTTTTATTTTGGTGGATTATGATTGTTGGATTTTGTTGGGTATATTTTATGATGTGTATTTTTTTTCCCGGCAGTTCAGTTTACGGGGAGACTCTGTCAAATTTTTTGTAAATCCCACAATCTAAATAAGGATTACGTGTTTAATTATTGTTAATTATGATTTACCATAGTTGCCAGACTGTGTACCATTAAGGATCAAGGACAAAACATAAGACGCAGTACTAGGATGCTCCTAGCCTTTGCAGATAAAACTACAGTACTACTTCAGGTTAAAAATTATTGTCCTAGGATGTCCCCACGCTAAGTACAAGAAATGGTGATCATTTACTCAACATGTTGATCAAAGCTTCGTCGACATCGTACACAAGTATTAATCCCCAAATAGTTAGAATCGACTATAAAAAACATATCGCGATTCACAAATAAAACACAAGAAGCATAGATAAATAAGTCAAATAACAAGGAAGCAACAATGTATATTATCCAAATTAGTGAATAGTCAGACAAAATTGGTAGTTTTTAACCAATTTGCACCACTAAGGCAAAGATCAGACACATTGTTTGAGCAATCATAACAAAGTTCTTCAAATACAAATCGTGGGATTATTGTTTAACTATCTTCCAGGAATATGAAGGACTAGTTCAGATGGTGGTTGAAAATCGAAATCTACTGCTGCTAGTTTCAGGTGGTGAAGTAACAATGAGATGCATTATCAATGCATGTGACAGATGGAAGATCGAGAGTTTTGAGATTTTGTGGCAAAAGGTGATTGAAGGACAGCAATAAAGGAATTAGGGGAAGTTCGAGTTAGCGAATCCTGATGACGCTGCAGTAGACAAGATCGGTATGGCATGAACCTCATTGGATGGTCCTCCAGAACAAATTTGCTAGTGAATCAGCTTCTATACTCTTCTCTAGTGCTGATCCCTGCAGAAAGTAAAATGCAATCTCAAACTGCTTGAATATTACAACGATTATGTATGTTTGGACTCCACGATTGACTATTTTTAGCCATACGGTAATCACGCGGATTTCCTTAAATCCAAGGCGCTGGCTGTGCCCTTGTGCATGTCCATTTCAAATTATACATCACTGATGCGGCCAACCATGGCATAACAAATTCAATTCTTAGATTTAGGTTTCGAGTCGCACCATGACCAGGTGCTTGTTCAAGATATTACCAACTACCTACACTGAGTGCTCGACAAACAAAAAAATGAAGCAACTGAAGAAAAACAAGAAAGAAGCTACAATATTCACAGCTGAAAATGAGTACCTGATAAATTGGATCATAACTGGAACCCCTTCCACTTTGGTAAAAGTTTGTTCACGTGAATTTAGATGTCCATGTGGTAGCTGAGATCCCCTAGGGGCTAAAGACAAGTTCTGAATCTGTAGGAGAAATAGATAAGCAGCTTCCAAACAATTGAAGTGTTTGAGAAGACATAAATTACTCCAAACAAAATATATAAAAAAAACCCATCAAATTTTAGAGACCAAAGCAGTCAAACTTCACATCGGAAAGGTCATAGTACCCATTGTCTATTTTCAGGAGTGTTATATGAGCCACAGTGAAGCTGAGAGCCCCCCATGCCCATGCTCTGTGTGTTGCAATTGGCACCATGTGGAGTAGCTATCCCCAAGTTCAAATCTAGACTGTGATTTTGGCCTGCTAGAAATGTCAAAAGACAATTTAAATTGTGCATCAAGTAAAACACAAAGCAACATAGAAGATGGACTAAACTGTGTTGATCCTCAAATCACATTCTCATGTTTACCTCCAACATCGGCCTCAAAGTTAATTTCATCTTCATATGTGCTGGGGTCAAAATTGGTAACTGCTTCCCTTCCATTGCATTTTATAGCAGCTTTGTCGTATGCTCTGATAAACATCAACAAAGTCAATCAACAGAATGGGTTTTATAAACTTTGATTGAACCATTACAAGAAGAAACAAACAAAGAATGTCGAAAATTTAGACCTTGCAGCTTCTATCTCGCTGTCAAACAATCCAAGATAAATGTACCTGCGGGGAAAAATAGAATGTTTAATGGTATTAAACTACGGATGATAATTTGCTGCAGTTACGTATAATTAATTAATCACTTCCCAATTGTTCAAAAATAGTGATGTTTGGCATCCTACTTCTTGCCAAGTAACTGACCCATCCGAGCTTCCCATTTTCCACATTTGTGCAGTGTAACTCCCCTGTACTTCGAACTCCCCCGTGAGAACCCAGTACTCTGGCGACGTAGTACGTGCACAAATTCTTCCTTGGTTAGATCCTTCATCTGTGGAGCAAACTAAGTAAGAAAAATCGGAAGCGCTTCAGGAATGAAACAATTACAACAAACAAAAATATCATCAACAAGAACCTCCTTAAAATCTTCATAATCGCTGATGTTAAAATTTATGTCGGCATCCAGTCCACGAAATTTTATTGCAGCACGATCATATGCCCTAGAGTGAGCATTAGCATATACTCCCAGATTTTACGAATCGCGATTGCTTCAACCTCTAAAATCAATGCCGAATCACAACAATTAAAAGTTCTTACCTAGCCGCGGCATGTGCAGTTTCGAATCCCCCTATTAAGTTCAAGTTCCATTGATAAATAGAATTTCAGAAAAGCCAGAATCAATTGAACGAACAAAGCATAAATAAAATGAAGTCGTTCGGACTGTATGTACTTTACTTACCTAAGTAAACTTGTTTACCACAGTCCCTGCAGAAACAATTAATGAAACATATCATAGATAACCATGCATGAAATTATTAAAATTCGATTTCAACCAGTGCTAGTGGCGATCTAAACCATGAATTCTATTCTACGTAGATCGACACAGTCAATACAAATTGACAGATGAAAATACTACCAAAAAGCAGAAAATTACTGTATAGATATTTAATTATTTACTAATTACTATAGTTTTTGTTTTTAGATGCATAACAATGATCAGAACCTAATATAGGAACCGTAACAAACACCACTTACCAAATGTGAGATTCCCAACGGCCTGTGCGGCGATAAAACGTGACTCCACGATATTGAGAGCTGCGAGGCCTCGGCCCCCTTCGACTTTTCTTCACCTGCCGCTTTTGCTGCTGAGTAATTTTCCTGTGCTCCGACAACTCATGGTGATTTTCGAAGAGATCCAACAACTGACACTGCGGCTCCGCTTTCCCCGGAAAAAAATCCTTCAAAACATAACCACCGGTCCGATTCTCAGTCTCCTGGTCCTCACCGTTAGTCTTCCATATATCAAAACCGCAAAAATTGTTGGAGCTGAAGTCCTCATCGCCGACGGCACTGGAGGTCTCCACATTGACAACAGATGAATTCGAGCTACCCGAATATTCCAAATGATCGACGGACAGAATCAATTGCTTTTCCGACAACGTTTCAGCTCGGTAGACTATCGGATCATTTGTCAAATTGAGGTCCAGCATCTGAAAAAATTCCGGAAAACACAATTTCCAGAACAAAATACTTCACTCACACACACCTATGAATACACAAAAGAAGATAATGCATCTGTCAGCTAAAATTTCAGCCTATAAACCTGATTAAGAGAGAGAAATGAGATCAGAGAGGTGGTGAAGAAAGGAATTTATAGATGAGAAAAACTGTATGCATAGGTGTATCTATACGTGTAATCTATATGTAACAGAAAATTACGCATTGCTTCTCTCAACTGAGAATTCTACACAGTTTCTATATTGTAGTCTGCACAGAAAATTCAAAGAGGAGTTTTCGAGAAAACAAAGACATAAATAATTTATTTTTTATTTAAAAAGGCTACGTATTTAGGACTAAATTTTCAGAATATAGCAAAAAAAAAAAAAACAAAGTTATGAAAATACCGTAGGAAATATTTTTGTTTAATTTTATATGGTAATTCGTTTTTGAAGAAACGATTTCAATATATTTTTTTTAATTTTAATTTTTTTCTTTTTTATAATTTATTGAATTTGTTTATTATATATAATTATTATATTATATTATATAATATATAATATATATACATATATATATATAATATACATATATTTATATATTATATATATATTATAATAAAAATATTAATTATGTTCGGGTTTGCCGAGCAGTACAACTCATAACGAACATGTGTACCTTGATGACGTATCGTTACTATCTCGTCAGGCTATGATCATGGGCAGATTATACCTCGCAGATTAATTATTATTATTTATTATTATTATTATTATTGTTATAATAATAATAATAATTATTATTATTATTGTCAAATCGATCGAATCTATACACAGTAAGTATACATGTTTTATGTCTAGATCGATTTTGAAAACATTGGCTCGGGATACACATGTTCATAATGGATTGTCCTACTCGGAATGGGTAGTCCTGCTCGGCACTGTTAAAAACATTATTATTATTAAGAAGAATAATTTAATAATAATTATAAATAATAATAAAAATAATAATAAATCTGCAGGGAATGTTTTGCCTACGATCATAGCTCGACGAGCTGGTAACTATGTGTCAAAAGGGTGTCCTCGGCATGGGGATTATTATATATATATTATATTATTAGTACATATATAAATATATATAATCTATATAACATTTATATGTATAATCTATATAATATAATATATCTAATAATTATATATATATATATATATATATATATATCTTATAAAACATTTGGTATCTTTTTTTTTCACAAATAAAATAATTTAAAAATGAACAACAGATTCCGAGTAGGACAACCTATAATGAACATGTGTACCCCAAACCAATGTTTTTAAAAGCGGGCTAGACATAAAACACGTATCATTATTGAGTACAAATTCGATTGATTTGACAATAATAATAATAATAATTAATATTATTATAATTTTCTTATAATAACAATAATAAAAATTATAATTATAAAAATTATAATTATAATTATTATAATAATAATAACAATAACAATAATAATAATAGGGAAAATTTCAGGCCGGTATCATCACATAAAAGTTTTTTCGGCCCAATCCAGCAAATTATTTGCCTTTCATTTAAGTCCGAATGAGCGCAAAATTACTAAATTACCCTCGCCTTCTTTCTTTAGATTCATCGTTGAAAACTTTCTGTACATTTAAAATCATCGCGCCCCTTCTTCTTCTTCAACGCTAAAAAATTTCCAGTCATTCCTTCACCATTTTCATCGAAATTGTTCAAACATTCCTATAAGTTTTCAAAAATTTCATCGAAATCGTACAAGTATTTTACTGTAATTTTGTCAAAACTTCTGAGGCAAAAACCTAAAAATGGCACCAAAATCAAAGAAGATTCATCAAACCAAACCACCAACAAACAACAAGGGAAAGAAAAAAGGTGCTCCAAAATCTGGTAATCATTAATCTACGGTTTTCACATATTAAACTATTTCTTAATCATTAATCTAGGGTTTTCACGTATTAAACTATTTGTGTGATACTGTAAGTGCTTGTGTCTATAATGCATGAGTACTATTGAATACCTTATTAACACCGCATTTATAAATGTTTGTAGTTTTTTATTCTTAAGTAACATGAGTCTATCGGTGCATGTAATTAACATGCACCGATAGACTCTGATATTGCATTTATATTACATACACTAACTTTTTATCCAACATGAACTACTTGAATGTTTTTTTTATCAGAATGAACTACATGAATGTATCGGTGCATGTAAATACACATGCACCAATTCACATTTTTTTTCTATCGGTGCATGTGATTTCACATGCACCGGTATACCATTAGTGCATTTATCGACATATTATGCTTGAATAAATCTTTTTTATTGATTTTACTTGATATGTACTATCGATGTATGTAAATACACAATCATAAATTCACAGTTGGTTTCTATCGGTGCATGTGTATTATACATGCACCGATATAAAACATTGCATTTATATATAACATGTAAATATTTTGACATTTGTTTCTATCGGTGCATGTGATATACATGCACCGATATTTCTTTAATTGTATTTATCCAACATGCGAGGCTTGAATATATCTTTTATTATGATTTTATTTGATATGTACGTATCGGTGCATGTAAATATACATGCACCTATTCACATTTTTTATCGGTGCATGTGATTTCACATGCACCGGTATACCATTAGTTGCATTTATCGACATATGATGCTTGAATAAATCTTTTATAATGATTTTACTTGATATGCACTAACGATTCATGTATATACACAATCATTAATTCACATTTGGTTTCTATCGGTGCATGTGTATAAAACATTGCATTTATCCAACATGTAAATATTTGACATTTGTTTCTATCGGTGCATGTGAAATACATGCACCGATAGTTCTTTAACTGCATTTATACAACATGCGACGCTTGAATATATATTTTATTATGATTTTACTTGAGATGTACTAAAAAAACAAAATTTGAATTCATGCTTGTGTATTTACATGCCCCAATTGTACATACATGCACCGACAGGCTATCTGCATGCACCGATGAAGTCAATTTAATAAATTCATTGTTTTAGTTTTTTAACTAACATATAATTTTCTCTCAGTTACACCTCCATCATCACCAAGCTCAGAAGAAATTACAAAAAGATGGAATAAACAAACCACATATCGGGCCAACCTACAGGCAGTTATAACAGAGATAAAGGCACTTGAACTCAGTCAAGTTCACATCAGAGTGCTAATGAAGACACCGTTCTGGCCTTTACTGAACTCCATTTTTCCAACATAATTGACCTCGATCATTGCAAAAAGCGTGACATATTAGTAAAAGACATCATTGGCTGCTTCAACAGAAAATCTCAAGATTTCACATTTGGATCATATACAATGAAAATCAGGCAAATGATGTGCGTATACTCTTTGGAATAAGAGATGGTAAAGAAGAAATTGATATGCAGCTTCAGGATTACAAACGTACGGAATTCTTATATAGATGCTTTCCAGAAAAGAAAGGAGATAAAAAAGACATAAGGATGAGCAAGAGTTTAATCTACAAAAAATTGAAAATAAAGGCACAAAGCGGCATTGATACTGATGTCAATGACGTTACTCGTTTGGTGATCCTTTACATTCTTGCAGCCTTTTTCATATCAACAAAATCATCGAACATTCCATGGGCATACACATCGGTTGTTGAGGACCTGGACATGATTTGCAGCTACGACTGGTCCAAACACATATTGAATACATTGCTCAACAGTCTGATGCAGCCTGACTTTGAAAAACACTCCGACTGTGTTCTATTACTACCTGTAAGAAGTCTTTATAATCAATCTTTAAACAACAATTATTTCTTCATGTTTATAAAATAACATCGATTCTATATACTTTGCAGTATTGGTTATGTGAGAGGACAGAGGTCATAAATCCAGTCCAGCCCAACCTTATCCCAAGGTTCCTTAAGTGGAATCTTGAGGATTTTTACCAAAGGATTCAAAACATTGACATCAAAGAGCTTGCCCGTGATTATGTAAGTTTCTTGTACATTCAATTTAACTATGTTGGTGCATGCAATTTAACTTGTGCTGGTGCATGCAATTTTTCGATACTGGTGCATGCAATTATATAACATGCGATGCTTGAATAAATCTTTATAATGATAATGTTTTTACTTGAAATGTACTAACGATGCATGTAAATACACAAGCATAAAACAAAGTTGCATTTATCAAACATGAACAACTTGAATCAATCGGTGCATGTAAATACACATGCACCAATTCACATTTTTTTCTATCGGTGCATGTGATTTAACATGCACCGGTAGACCATTAGTTGCCTTTATCCAACATGTGAGGCTTGAATATATATATTTTATAATTATATTACTTGATATGTACTAACAATGTATGTAAATACACAAGCATTAATTATCATTTTGTTTCTATCGATGCATGTGATATACATGCACCGATAGTTCATTAGGTAGATGCAATTTAACTACACTGGTGCATGCAATGAAACTATGCTGGTGCATGCAATTTAACTAGACTTCCAACAATTCAATTGCAGATAGTAAAAAAACCTCTGCAAATTTCTGTTGAAGAAGATGAAATGCTGAATAAAGCCATTGCTTGTGCTACAGAAGCTCCAATAACATATCAACTTCCCGATTTGAATTCAAACATTAAAACAGCTGAATATTTGACAACAACGGACTCCACCATTGCCGGAGTCCTCATGGAACTGAAGCAACAAAGTACAGAGGAAAATATATACAATGATGAATACATTGAAATGGAGGGCAACATGGTGGATGTAGCTATTGATGAGGAACCAGCCCAGAACGAAGAAAATGTCGCCAATCTGTCTGAAGAAATGAATGAACTTGATGCCACACAATCCCAAGATATTCTTCAAGCTGCATTACTTGTAACAGAGATTGAAGAATTGAAGGCGACGCTCATGACAAAGGATAATGAAATAACAGAACTGAAGAACATTGTTGATTCCTTTGATCATGAGCGAGAAACAATTCCAACACTGCAATTTTTTGAATATGCGGAACTAACAACCCAGCTGGAAGAAACAAAAACAAATCTTTTTCTAAGAGACGAGCAAATCAAAGAAATTAAAGACAATTACGAAGAGATGAAAAAAAAGAAAGATGAGCTCGAAACTATCATAACACAGCTCTATGCGGACCTTGAAAGGGTAAATGATGAGAATAATTCACTGAAAAATGAGATTCTCAACGTCAAAGCTGCCTCTTTCATCATTAATGAAGAACAAGAACAGATCTTTAAAGAAAAGCAAGAACAAACATCCCTTGTCAAGAGGATCAAGAAAAGGGTGGACAGGCAGCAAAAAATGGAGTTGGACCACACATACCCTGATAAGAGGAAGTCAAAGAGGACAAAGAAAAACGACGAAGAGGGAAATAAAAAGTTTGCAGAAGTGGAATCAATACAAAGTCTGAAAGACAAAGTTACAACTAATGATCCCATAGATCTAGAGCTGAGAGATGATGATTTCGTCAGCGACAATAAACAAAAAGGGAAGGCGAAAAAAGATAATGGACCGATCAAGTTCAAAACCACAATGCCTGCCATGAAGCTCTTAACAAAGGATGAAAAGTCTTACATAATGAATATAAACAAGAACCATGGAAAATGGTACATCTAATTTAATTAAACAACACTTCCTTGACACTGACTCTTCAACTGTGTGCAGGGGACATATCTGGAAAGACAAATTCACCAACAGAAAATTATTTGTATCGGATATTGCTGAAATCCTTCACGATGTACCTCTTGCCAACGATGTAAGTCAATTGCATTATACTTTTCTAATGGTTTTGCTTGATAAAAAAACATTAATTCACATTTGGTTAATCGGTGCATGTAAATAACATGAAAAAATTCATTTTTTTCTATCGGTGCATGTGAATTCACATGCACCGATAGACCTTTAGTTGCATTTATATAACATGCAATGATTGAATAAATCTTTTATGATGATTTTACTTGATATGTATTAACGAGGCATGTAAATACACAAGCATTAATTAAAATTTTGTTTCTATGGGTGCATGTGATATACATGCATCGATAGTTCATTAATTGCATTTATCCAACATTTTATATCGGTGCATGTAAAATCACATGCACCGATAGACCTTTAGTTGCATTTATATAACATGCAATGCTTGAATAAATCTTTTATCATTATTTTACTTGATATATACTAACGATGCATGTAAATACACGCATTTATACAATATGAACAACTTGAATCAACCGGTGCATGTAAATAACTTGTAGCAATTCAAATTTGTGGTATCGTTGCATGTGATTTCACATGCACCGGTAGACCATTAGTTGCATTTATCAAACATGTAAACATGCACCGACATAACATTAGGTGTATGTCTCGCACATGACCTACTATATATATCTGTGAAATTGATTGATCATTACTTACAGATGATTGACCGTTGGGCGATTATTGTTAATAACAACATTGCCAAGGACGGAAAAAAGAAGATAGCCTATGTGTTCAACAACATGCGTTGGGTAATAAAATCCAACTATTAAATATTTTTTTCTCATTAAACAAAGTGCACTCATACCATTCAACTTTGGATATTCGTAATCATGCAATTATTTCATACAAATTCGCAGCAATACGCAGCACTGATCTCACTAGGAAGCTACTACAAAGACTCAACAGAAAACAACATTGATAAATTCCTACAAGAGGCAATGTCATATAGGTTTTTGGTTTTTCCAATAAACACACCAGGCAAAGAAGACCACTTAAAAACACCAGGATACCACTGGACACTACTTGTCTTTGATATTCAAGAGTCAGTTTGGACTCATTACAATTCAATAAGGCCACGAATTGAGGGGGAGACAGATTATTACTTTGAAAAGGCCAAATTACTGGTAAGGTTTACTTTAAATACACTTATTTTTTTAAATTCAATACTTTTTATAAAATTACCAGTTGATAACAATACTTCTTCCAAAATATAGAAAGTCTACGTTGAAGAGAAGATGAAGAAAATCATTCAGGAGTCTCCCATTTCAGCAGGCATCACCTACAGTCCAAGTGAAGATACATACGAAATCATAACATTCAAAGAAGCAATGCAACAAAAGGCTGGCTCGGCAGACTGTGCCGTGTTTGTTTGCATGAACATGGAAAGAATTATGAGAGGACAAGAAGTGCCCAAGCATTCAAATGTAGATATAAATAGTATGTATAGAGCAAAAATGGTGAAAGTCATTCTCCAAATGTATAAAACAACGATTAATACTTTGTTGTATATATATGTTGTATTGTAAATGTATAATTTTGTAAAGAAACAAACTTTTGTTCTTGAATAACTGTACAGACTCATATTGGTGTTTTAGTTGGTTAATGATAACTGGACAAAATTGAATCCTACAAGTGCTCTTTGTTTAATTTTTATTGTGTGTGTCCCTTCGCATGCACCGAATGAGACTATAGGTCCATGTGAAACACATGCACCTATAGACAGAAGCGGTGCATGTATTTGTTTACTTGTGTTAATTCAAATTTGGTTTCAATTGGTGCATGTAAATAACATGAAATATTCACATTTTTTTTCTATTCGTGCATGTGATATTGGTAGCGTTTATCGTGTACGCCCAAATTAACATTTCTTCAGTTAATGACAAAAATATGTAGTAGTGGAAGTAGGGATCGATCTCACAGGGAAGGTAAATTTATTTTGTGCCAAAAGCGAATAGTAACAAGGGGGTTTTAGGATGAATGCTTACTACTAAGCAAATTCTAAAATTAAACTAATTAACGAGATTACTAAGATGATTAAACTTATGAGAGTGAAGCGATTCTTGGTTTCCAGGTAACCGTACTTTTGGAAAATTATCTTTTAATCATCAAATCAAAACATTCGAATCCTTTCAATTATCTATCGATTGGAAATTCAATTCCTACTCATCTTATTCGTAGTCAAAGAGAAAACAACATTCAATTCAACCCTTACCAAATCTCTAATCACCACTACAGCCGTTAATGATTAAATCAATGATAGTTTCAAAACTAATGAGTTCGATAAATCTAATCAATGAAAACTACAGCCGTTAAAATTGATTACTCAACCGTTTCTCCTAAGAATTCAACAACACCTACAGCCGGTTAATTATTGATCTTAGTTGTTTATTAACAAACTATCGATTATGCAATTGAATATAGGTGATCGGTCTAATACACAAACACAACAATCATGGAATTCGAAATTTAAGAAACAAATTGAAATTGAAATCTAATTCAACAATCAAACCAAATTTTCATAAAATGTTCAATTCCAAAAGCAGGTATCCCTTCAACCAAGAATCGAAGAGTTTTAGCCTAGCATAATTGAATCTAAAATCAACAACATATTATTCGAAAACATTAAAATAACAAAGGAAAAGAAATTACTAAGAATAGTCACGATTCCGGCTTGTCGATTCCGTTCTCGTTCTTCAAGCGTTCTTCACAAAAATTCAAAGAAGAAATATCTAAAATCTAAAAAATATTCTAAGGTATGAAATTATGCTTAATATGAGGTAAAAATCGTGTATATGAAGTATGGAGGCTGATGGAGTAGGGTAAAATCCATGTGGAAAGGAAAGAAATCAAGAATTTTAACTTTCCAAAATCTATTTGGCGTAATTACGCCTAAAATGGCGTAACTACGCCTAAATTCCCGTAGCACTGGCGTAGGTACGCCTAGAAATGGCGTCTTTACGCCTGATTTTCCATTTTTCTGGCGAGTTGTGTATTTTGGCCACAACTTTCACATACGAACTCCGACTTCGACGAGTCAGCTGTCCACGCGAAGATAACTCAAAGTTCTACAACTTTTATATGGACCACATTTCCAAAACATGGCTGGAACATATAGAAATTTGAGGAGAAAGGAGCAACATGTGTCTTGGATTCCGGTTTTTTCCTCTTTTCTTCAACTTTATTGCTTCTTTCATCATTTTAGCTTGATTTCTTCACCTTTCCTACATTTACACAAATATATGATTAGGTAGTATATGTATCAATTTATCCATCAAAATATACCAAATCGTAGACAATTAAGCGTAATAGATGTGTCTATTTCTAGTCACATCAAACTCCCCCATACTTACTCTTTACTCGACCTCGAGTAAACAAGCAAAACTACAATATTTTTGGTTGGCTCATAGGTTCATAACAACACAACTTGTCCTCACTTTAATGCCTCAACAATTTTAACATGCATAATAATGAACGGCGGTGAAAAGTTAACAGTGGAACAAGTTCAATCCCTAAATATTTCGTACCTAACGAAGTAGTGAACGTGTGTGTGTGGTCATAAACAAGTGTTGTGTACAAATTATAGATCCAAAATATGCAAAGCCATAATAGTTCAAGTCATACACTAACACAAGTATAAGCTCACTTGCACACTCTTCTCCACTATCTTAGCTACTTTGCAAACATAAATCAAGTAGGTCTTTATTAGCTTATAGCTTGGCCTAGGTATTGGCTTATGAAAGAAAGGGTAAGGATATTCAAACAAGAGAGTATGATGAAATGCACACTAAAAGCTTCTCTTCTTGTATGAATTTTTCAACTTCGTTCTTTTTCACAAGGTTTATTTTAACACTTTTCTTCTTTTGTGCCTTGGCTCCCCTTGGAGTCATATTTTTATCTATTTTTTTTCAAGGCATCCCTTTTTCTTTCATGCATTCCATTCTTTTGACAATTAAGCTCACAAATATACTTCAATGATTTCCAAGTGCATTTGAATGAAATACATTAAAAGGTATGGATTAAAATCACATTTAGGCTTAAAGGGTATGATGATAAGCTAGTCAAGAAATGTTGAATGTGGGTCTTTAGTATGCTTAGCATACTACCATTCTTTTACATTTAAGGCTCAAAATAGGTACTAGAGAATGATTTTGTTTACATGGTAGGCTTGAAAGGCACAAACGCATCAAAGATCGCCTATATCACTTTCATGTTTGCAAGTAGTCTAGACATACGCCTCAAAGAGCATGTAGTTAAGTTCTAGCATGTATTAGAGACTTCTTAAGACTATTACAAAGTTCACACAATCTTCACTAAGCTATGCACACTTCACAAGCCATGACAATAATGTGCTCAAAATATTCAACTTACTAAGTTAAAGTACACTTTGCATTAGAGTTCAAAGTGTTCCAAGGTTAACAATTCACCTATGTTCAAAGCATGCATGCCATCAATTAGGTTTCATCATGGGCTAGTGATTCTAAGCATGTGTTCATTACTAACTATGAGTTCAAAATTTTAAATTTTTCGATTTTTTTGTATTTTTGAAATAGGAAAAACAATAACACACTACTAATCCCTCCCCCATACTTAAATCTTACATTGTCCCCAATGTAAGGCAAAAATATAAGAAAAGAGAAAAGTTTAAACTAAAAAGCAATAAAAATAAAAGGGTAAAAGGGAAACTAACTCCCCTTGGGTTGCCTCCCAAGCAGCGCCTCTGTTTAACGTCGGTGGCCCGACGCCAAGGTGGGTGATGCGATGTCGCTCTATCCTTCTTCTTCCACCTCAATATCTTCTTAAGTCTCTTGACCTTTGGTTTGTTTGCCTTTGAGTGGGCGTCCTCAGTCCTTGTTCCTCCTTCAACATATGTGGCTTGCTTTGGTCGATCCGGAGGGTGCTTCTTTCCAATGGTACAATCCTGCAATTAAGAAATAAGAGGATCAGCAGTATCATGAGTAGATAAAGCAGCAATAGTATGAACAGTATGCACAGGAGGAGGATCCATACCTCTCTTCTCATCAAGGCCATCAGTAGCCTTTCCCATTTCCCACAACTCATCATTATCAAAATCAGAATCATAATCATCTTGTACATCAATAGCGTAACTAGAATGCTCAAGAGGTTTAATGGGTTCATACATGTTGAATTTTTCAATTTCACCATTAGACTCCATGGTTATCAAACCGCTATTCATATTGATTACTGAATTTGATGATTTCAAGAATGGTCTTCCTAAAATAATTAGACTAGAAGGATCACCATTTCTCATGTCTAAGACATAGAAATCGGCTGTGAAGACCAAATTCTTTACATGCACAACTACGTCCTCTATTATCCCCTTAGGTATGACCATGGATTTATCAGCTAAGTGAATAACTGCTCTATTTCTTTTTAAAGGTCCCATCTTCAGTTGAGAGTACATTGAGTAAGGCAAGACATTTATGGACGACCCTAAATCGAGCATAGCCTTCTCAATCTTAATACCTCTAATCTCACATGGGATAAAGAACATACCTGGGTCCTTGCATTTAATGGGGATGCTTCTTTGGTTATCCGCCGAAACATTGTCATTGAGCTCGACCTTGGGCTGCCCCTTGTGTTCCTTGTTTCGATCCTCATTCACGGTTTCATGCAATGGGGCTTGCTCTTTGTAGCGTGGACTCATCTCGTAGAGGCCTTTGAGTCCGGCACCTTTCCTATTGTCCTTTAATGCTTGGGGGAAAGGGGGTGGTTCTTTATATTCAGAAAGTTTGTGGTACTTACCTCGTGGTTCCTCCCCTTGCATTGGCTCTTCAACATCCGTCTCTGTCTCCGTCATCTCTTCTTTTTGGGGTGGTGTCAGTACCACCTTTTCTTCAGCTGCATCTTCATTCACATTCACTGTGATAGCACTCACATTTTCCCGGGGGTTCATCTCTGGTTGTGACGGCAGTCCATTTGAAATCCTTGCTTCGATCTTGCTGATTGAAGTTGCAAATTGTCCCATCTGTGTTGTCAAGCTCTGGATGCTCGCCCTCGTCTCCTGTTGAAATTGTAAGCTATTTTCAGCAATAATTTTGATGCTATGTTCTAACCTGTCAGAAGGAGGGTGCACTGGCGGTGGTGGAGGTCGCTGATATGGCGGTCTGTAAGGTTGAGGTTGGTGCATCTGTGGGTTTCCATAGCCTTGGTTCGGATGGTCCCTCCACCCTTGATTGTAGTTGTTTGGTGGATGGTCATAATTCCTTTGTGGGGGACCTGGGAATCCTCCTGCAGCATTTACGTTCTCCGTGGTTGTCTCTTGTAGTGAGGGGCATGCGTCTGTGGAATGGTTCGCAGCCAGACAGATTCCACACGGTTTTGTCTTTCCTACATTTCCACCTGCCATACCACGCACAAGAAAAGTGAGGTCTATCAGTTGTTGTTCTAAGTTTGATACGTTTACCTCTTTTCTTTGCGGTTGCCCATGGCGCACAGATCCGAATTGTTGGGAGTTGGCCGCCATATTAGCTATCAACCTTCTAGCTTCCTCCGCTGTTTTATCTATGAATGCTCCTCCGCTTGCCGCATCCACTAAGTTCCTGTCAGAAGAAAGTAAACCTTCATAAAAGTATTGGATGAGAAGGTGTTCACTTATCTGGTGTTGTGGACAACTTGCGCACAACTTCTTGAATCTCTCCCAGTACTCGTGTAGTGATTCCTCGTAGAGCTGCTTCACACCATATATCTCTTTCCTCAAGTTCGTTGCCCGTGAAGCTGGGAAATACTTTTCTAGGAATACTCTTTGTAAGTCAGTCCACGTGGTGATCGATCCGGATGGTAAGTAGAAGAGCCAGTCTTTTGCAGCGTCCTTTAGAGAAAACGGGAACGCTCTTAGCTTTATTTGATCCTCAGTGATTCCGGTCGGCTTCATGGTAGTGCACACCACGTGGAACTCCATCAAATGCTTATGCGGGTTTTCACCTGCAAGACCATGTAAAGCTGGCAATAAGTGAATTAAACCAGATTTAAGTTCGAAGTTTACGTTATTGGCCAGAGCAGGGAAACTGATGCAGAGCGGTTGTTGATCCAAGTTAGGATTTGCCAGCTGCCTCAAGCTTTGATTTGCAGCCATGTTGTTCCTTTCCTCCTCTTCTTGTTCTAAAATTCTTCGTGCGTCTCGTCTCCTATGATGTAGCGTCCTCTCAATCTCAGGATCGTAGTGAAAGTTATCTTCGTGATTGAACGATCCACCTGTACTCATTAACAAACCAAAGTAGTAATGCGGGATAAAAATAAAAATAAAAAAACAAATCGACACAAAATAAATGTTGCCTTCCCCGGCAACGGCGCCAAAATTTGGTAGCGTTTATCGTGTACGCCCAAATTAACCCTTCTTCAGTTAATGACAAAAATATGTAGTAGTGGAAGTAGGGATCGATCTCACAGGGAAGGTAAATTTATTTTGTGCCAAAAGCGAATAGTAACAAGGGGGTTTTAGGATGAATGATTACTACTAAGCAAATTCTAAAATTAAACTAATTAACGAGATTACTAAGATGATTAAACTTATGAGAGTGAAGCGATTCTTGGTTTCCAGGTAACCGTACTTTTGGAAAATTATCTTTTAATCATCAAATCAAAACATTCGAATCCTTTCAATTATCTATCGATTGGAAATTCAATTCCTACTCATCTTATTCGTAGTCAAAGAGAAAACAGCATTCAATTCAACCCTTACCAAATCTCTAATCACCACTACAGCCGTTAATGATTAAATCAATGATAGTTTCAAAACTAATGAGTTCGATAAATCTAATCAATGAAAACTACAGCCGTTAAAATTGATTACTCAACCGTTTCTCCTAAGAATTCAACAACACCTACAGCCGGTTAATTATTGATCTTAGTTGTTTATTAACAAACTATCGATTATGCAATTGAATATTAGGTGATCGGTCTAATACACAAACACAACAATCATGGAATTCGAAATTTAAGAAACAAATTGAAATTGAAATCTAATTCAACAATCAAACCAAATTTTCATAAAAGGTTCAATTCCAAAAGCAGGTATCCCTTCAACCAAGAATCGAAGAGTTTTAGCCTAGCATAATTGAATCTAAAATCAACAACATATTATTCGAAAACATTAAAATAACAAAGGAAAAGAAATTACTAGGAATAGTCACGATTCCGGCTTGTCGATTCCGTTCTCGTTCTTCAAGCGTTCTTCACAAAAATTCAAAGAAGAAATATCTAAAATCTAAAAATATTCTAAGGTATGACATTATGCTTAATATGAGGTAAAAATCGTGTATATGAAGTATGGAGGCTGATGGAGTAGGGTAAAATCCATGTGGAAAGGAAAGAAATCAAGAATTTTAACTTTCCAAAATCATATTGGCGTAATTACGCCTAAAATGGCGTAACTACGCCTAAATTCCCGTAGCACTGGCGTAGGTACGCCTAGAAATGGCGTCTTTACGCCTGATTTTCCATTTTTCTGGCGAGTTGTGTATTTTGGCCAGAACTTTCACATACAAACTCCGAATTCGACGAGTCAGCTGTCCACGCGAAGATAACTCAAAGTTCTACAACCTTTATATGGACCACATTTCCAAAACATGGCTGGAACATATAGAAATTTGAGGAGAAAGGAGCAACATGTGTCTTGGATTCCGGTTTTTTCCTCTTTTCTTCAACTTTATTGCTTCTTTCATCATTTTAGCTTGATTTCTTCAACTTTCCCTACATTTACACAAATATATGATTAGGTAGTATATGTATCAATTTATCCATCAAAATATACCAAATCGTAGACAATTAAGCGTAATAGATGTGTCTATTTCTAGTCACAATAGATATCACATTCACCGATATACATTTATTTGCAATTATATAACATGCAATGCTTGAATGATGATTTTACTTGATATGTAATAATGATTCATGTAAATACACTAGCATAAAATAAAGTTGCATTTATCCAACATAAACAACTTGAATCAACCGGTGCATGTAAATAAAAATGACCTATTCAATTTTTTTGTATCGGTGCATGTAAATCACATTCATCGGTATACCATCAGTTGCATTTATCATACATGCTAGGATTGAATATATATTTTACAATGATTTTACTTGATATGTACTAACCATGCATGTAAATACACAAACATTAAGTAAAATTTTGTTTCTATAGGTGCATGTGATATACATGCACCGATAATTCATTAATTGCATTTATCCAACATTTTCTATCGGTGCATGTGAAATCACATGCACCGATAGACATTTAATTGCAGTTATATAACATGGAAAGCTTGAATAATCTGTCTACAGGTGCATGTAAACTAAAATGCATTGACATTTTGTTTCTATCGGTGCATGTATATCACATGCACCGATAGAATACACCTTTTCATTTATCCATGTTCAACTTGAATCTTTTGGCATGCACCGATAGAATACACCTTTTCATTTATCCATGTTCAACTTGAATCTTTTGGTGCATGTATATGACATGCACCTATATGTGAAACTTAAATCTATAGGTGCACGTAAATTACATGCAACTATAGAAAGAAATGGTATGTATTTGTATCATTATGTTAAATAACCAACAATAAATCAAACAAATAATTTCTACAATTAAATTTTGTTCAACATAAACTTACAAAAAACATCAAATAGGTTCCTTACAAGTCTTCCTATTATGTCCGTATTTTTTACACCGACTACAACGCAACTGTCGAATGTTTTCACCTTTGGATTTAATTCTCCTCTTCTTTGGACGACCCGGTTGCCTTTTTGTTTGTGGTGGTAAAATATTCATATCCGTGACAATCTGAGCAAAATCATCACTTGAACGTCCTGGAATCGGAATTATAACTCATTCATAGCAACTCTTATAAGTACGAACATGGAAATATACATCAACAACTTCATCTATGGCCATCTTGTTCCTCCTAAATACAGCAATCGCATGAGGACATGGGAATCCATCAAGCTGCCACTGATAGCAAGTACACGTACGAATATCAAGGCGCACAGTAACTGAAGGATATGAAAACACCTCGAAACAACAGTCAGTAGACATCTTCACATTCCATGCACGACCTTGATTTTCGTAAAAAGATAATTTCTTTTCCATCTTCGCGCACAGAACCCCACTCCATCGTGCAACCATTGATCTCCTATCATAAAACCAGCTCATCAGCTTAACCCTGATGCAATCCACCATGTGAGTAATAGGCAGACCCCTTGCCTCTAATATCCACGAATTGAAAGACTCTGCTGCATTTGAATACATCTCTCCATATCGCATGCCGCATGAGTAAGCATTTGTCCATTTCTCCAAAGATAGACCCTGTAAAAACCCTTCTACAATTGAACCACCTTCTCGTTTCAAAATAGCAAGCTTCTCTGTGAAAATAGCCACCGTCGGCGAATATGCACACTCATCCAACAAGTAACACATCCTTTCCCGAAACTGGTTCGAAAAATGTTTGCCAGCATATCTGTCCCGGAGGTTGCATTTCAAATGATAAAGACAAAAAAAGTGTTTTGGAGAAGGTCCAAACACAAACGGTAAAGCCTCCATCAAACCAACATTTCGATCAGATATATAAACAATATCTCCACCATTATCTACAATCTTGCTCAAGCAAAGATAGAAACCAACACCAATTATCAAAGTTCTCTGAGTCCACAACAGCAAAAGCCAGGGGGAACAACCCTACAATAAAATAATCAAAACATATAAAGCAAAAAATACAATTTATGTTATATGATGCACTTATATAACCTTTAGTGGTACATCTAGAGACGCCAAGTTCTATCGGTGCATGTAATATACATGCATCGATAAATTATCGGTGCATGTATATTACATGCACCGATTCTCAGTTACATGCATATGTAATACTAAATGTTAGAGACGCCAAGTTCTCTCGGTGCATGTAATATTACATGCACCGGTAGACTTGCGGTGCATGTAATATACATGCACCGATAGACTAGCGGTGCATGTATAATACATGCACCGCATTCGATCCGAATAGTTAATATATCATGTAGCATTTTTTACGCACAAGTCTATCGGTGCATGTAATATACATGCACCGACAGACTTCGATGCATGTAAAATCTCATTTACATTATAATCTTGTTGCATCTTACCTTGATTCTCATCCTTTGCAGTAGCTGACAGAAGTATGCCCTTGAAACGGGATTTCAAAAAAGTTCCATCAAGAAATAACATAGGGCGACAAAATTTAAAACCATCCATACAAGCACGAATTGACACAAACAAACGGATGAATCGGTTACAGTCGTCAACTTCAAGCTCTACAAAACTCCCAACATTAATCGTCTTCACCGCATCGATGTACCACTTCAACTCCTTGAAAGACTCATCATAATTTCCAAAAGCAGTAGACCTAGCCTTCTCCACACTTCTCCATGCCTTAATGTATGTTATATCCAACCCATAATCTTTTTTCATTAAATCCATTACAGACCTAGCAGAAAAGTTTGGATTGGAACTGACTCGTTCGCAAATAATTTCTGATATTAAATGTGAAACAATCCTTTTTGATTTGTCTTTCATGACTCGTAGACCACACATGTGAATGTTGTTCAATTTCTTTATGAAGAAAGAACCATTTACACGTGAAATGTTGGCACTCACAAACCAGCCACACCCATCAACATGCTTCCTAGAACATTCAACAACTACTCTATCTTTATTATTTTTCACATAGTTGTAATCAAAACCAACCTCCATGGAATATTTACTCAACTCACTTCGAAACTCTTCAACACCACCTCTAAATACTTGACTCACCCTACTAATAATTGATGACCATCCAGAACATAACAACAACTTCTCCTTGCCTTTAATATTGCATCTTCGATATTCTGAATCAAGTCCTAGACCTGATGGTGAACTGCAAATTTGTTTTGTCGATATATGTGCACCACCTGATTCTATTGATGCGTGTAAATCACGGGCAGAAATAGACTCTATAGGTGCATGTATATTGTGTATACCGCTTGACTCTGTCAAAAAGTTTATACCACAAGCAATTGTGTCTACCGGTGCATGTATGTCACATGCACCTCTAGACACAATCGGTAAACTACCACCACCTTCATCAACAGACCTCAACAATGAAGTATTACAATCAACAACATGCACTGTCAACAAACAAAGATTGATCATCTTACACAACAAAAACATATTTCTCATATCAATCGCATTACTCAAACAACAATTAGGGTGCCCATCGATTGAGTATTTGAAACAAAATTCATCGGCATTCATATCACACCACTTAGCAGATGCACAGCCTATTAAATCAATGAATTTGAAACCGGGATTAACATTCAAAACCAGTGTTTCCTCTCTAAATTTCAAAAGAATCATGATTTCATTATCCATCAGAATTAACGATAAAAATCTCAGGGAAATTTGATTTTTAACAGATCGAACAATCTAAAATCAGAAAGCGAATTAAAACACGATCGAAATCAGCTGCTCAATGAATTAGATGAAAAAATTTTGGGACAACGATAATCGTTATATGAGAAAAATTAAAATTACGTTGTTGTTTATGATAGTTTTTATTTCTTGCAACAGGGGTAATTTAGTAATAAAAATTGACCAGTTAGATTATGGTTTAATAAATTGGACTTATGTGAAATAAGTTTTTTAAAAGGTATATTTAGTTGAAAAATAAATATTTTGATAGATTTAGTTGAAACATATTTTAAAAAGTGGTACCTATGTGTAATTTCCTCATAATAATAATAATAAATTTGCGAGGTATGATCTGCCCACGATCATGGCCAGACGAGGTGGTAACGAGGCGTCATCAATGTATACATGTTCGGAATGGGTTGTACTACTCGGTAAAACCTGGACACAATTACTATATTTATATTAGTATTATAAATATATATTATATATAATCTATATAATATATATATATATAATAATCGTATATATTATATATACAGATACGTATATGTATATTATATATGTATGCATATGTATATTATATATAATACAATAATAATAATAATTATTATAATATATTTAATATTTAAAAAATGAAAAAGGTGAATTTTACCTTTTATTTAAAAAAAATAAAAAAAAGTTAAAATCGTTTCTGTAAGAAACGAATTACAAAACATTTCCTACGATAATTTTATAATTTGTTTTTGCTATATTTTGAAAATTTACTCGTGTATTTAGTGCGTCTAGTTATTATATATATATATATATATATATATATATATATATATATATATATATATATATATGAGAAAAAAAGAATACATATATATATACATATATATATTTTATTTTGAAATATAATAAATTAAAGTTTTTAAATAAAAAATATTATTTTTTATCTTTCTTATTTTTACTCTTAAAAAATGTTCAAATTTTCTACTATTTATTTTTAGCATGAAATTTTCTACTATCACAATTGATGAAAAAATATTTGACATATTTATTTGTGAGCCTCGATTTTTATCGTCAGTTATGATCTTTTCGATTAAGCTTTGAAACAAAAATTAACTTAAAGGATTGACCGGAGATAAAAATGAAACTTATCAATAGGAAGAACACTTGGTTATGCTACCGGAAATTGAAAGAAACACCATTTACAAGCTAAAAGTGTGCAAAAATAAAGTTGCATGATCTGGAAATCTAAATTAGAAAAACTTGAAATATACACAATGAAAATTACATAAATTAAGCTAGAACTAGAAGTCGAAATTTTGCATAAATTTTGTTGAGAGATATTAGTTGTTGAATGTGAGAGAGAGCTTTTCTGTCTTCAATTCCACACTGGTAGTTTGTCTCCGACGTTACTGCATGTTCAAGAAATTGGGGTGATGGACAATGATGTTGTTGGATGATTCTCGATCGAGCAGGTGGGTTCCGAACAACAGGTATCAAAGCGGTTGGTGCCCGAACAAGTAAACCGAGCAGATATGCCAGGAAACCAAAAAAGTTAGATGGGCGTTGAGGATGTCCCCGGCATTACCACCCGATGATCAAGTTAGTGGCTGAAAAAAACAAGTGATATAAGAATCATACAAGCAAGAGCATAAAAGTTCTTCAAAATATGTGTAAGAATAATATGAAGAACCTTGTGTAAATTTAACGTGTTCGGGGGCAATTGAGTTGTCTTGCATATGATGCTTGTATTTATAGTAGTGTCATTGACGTTCGACAAATCCGGAGCATGATCTGCCCACGACCACATCATGATCAGCTCACAATGTGTCCGAGAAATCCACACTCATTACTCAACATTAATGCACGATCAATTCTCCAGTCTCTGACCAATAATTACGCCAGGGTCTTCCGTAATTGTTTGACAACGTGGAGCCAAGAAGCTACCTGCTCGACACTAACTTATACGATTTGTTCCGTAAAACTCGGGATAACTTGAATTTTACCTGAGAATACATTATCATATGACATCAAACAACATGGTGATACACTCAATTCTAACTTTCTCAATTAACCGTAAAACTCTTACCACAAAATAAAAGTTATCACAATCTACAAATAATTGTTTTTTTTTTAAAAGAAATGTTTTATGATATACTTTTCACAGTGGACGATGCATGTAAACATTAGCTCTCATATATTGTACTGATCGAGCTAGAGATCTTACTTTTAGTTATATTTGTGCATGAAACTTATCCCATGAAATAGTGGACAAGACCACATTTCTCAAATTAACCTATAAATTGTAACGAGTTTCGCAATCCTTCCCTGGATTTATTTTATGCTACTCCATGTGGCACATCCAATCATTCATTGGGAATATTCTCACTTAATATCATTGGAAATATTCTCAATGAATGGTTGGATGTACCCCATAAGATACTACCTCATGGAGTAGCATAAAATATAGAACTTTGATTACAATCACATCAAATAATTAATTACTGTTTAATATAAAATTCATTGAACATTTCAACGTCGATGACAAAGCCACAGGTGAATGAATCCTAAGCAACAACGTAGGGAATATTTTGAGGGCTTCTTGATTTTCATATGATATCTGCAACACCTGTCCATAGTAATTTTAATACATTTATATATCCAACCTTTTTTTTTTCATTTTGATAGTGACTTGGCAATAGTACAATAGAAATGACAAATACTAAGATACTGGAAATGTACTAGTTCTACTAGGTGCACTCATCTCATATTTGAGTACAATCGTACATTAAATGGGGGAGATGTTAGGGAAGAAAGTGGATCGAGACCTCTCATTAGACCTGATCAAGGGTCATCATCGTTCCTAAACCGGTTTGTGGTCAACGGGCCAGTTAATCGTGCCCGTAACCACCCGCCTATAGAAGAGACGGATAATGGTCATAATTTTGCTAATCCATCGATTAATCGACGGTTCAAGCGTTTATTTTAATTTTCTTTACATTTTTAAATTTAAAATATATGTTATGGTGTAGGTTTGAACTCATGACTTCCAACTTGAATAATTAGCTTCAACCACTAAGCTATAAGAACATTGTTGATCTAAATATGATGTTATAATTTATATATATTAACCAAATAAATATATCTTACACATTTTAATTATCTGAGCTTGAATTTATTTTACGTTATTTTATGTTTAGTCCATGGATTAAAGCACATTCAAACACTTTTTACACTATATTTCAAATTGGAATAATATTTTTAATTTTTTTTAAAAAATAAAGGTCAAACAATAACCATAACAATTGGGTAACCGTAACCGGAACCGAAACTGTAAGTGGCGGTTCATGAACCGTAACTGAAACCGTCAAGGAAGATTAAGGTTAATGATCAATGTTTTTTGAATCGTTGAACCGACAATTTTAAACCGTGGTCAGATCTATTTCTCATCACTTAGTGCCATATGGTACCTTGGGGCTTGGCCGCTTGGGCCACCCATCTTATTTGGAGTTTCTTACTTACAAAAGAGATTTAAATCACACGGGCTAACACGAAAGGTTATTATAATTTTTATATCAATATGTTTTTTTTAAATAAAAATTTCGGCTCTTCTATTGTTGTCTTAATATATCCATCTCTTAACAACTTTGGGTAGAACTCTGAATTGTGTTCAAGAAAAGGACAATATATGAAAATGTGTAGGATAAATAGATTGAAACTCATTGAGATATCGATTCAAAAATAATGTTTAAAATATTATATAAATCTACAATTTTAGATACAATGATAAAACATTCAATCTCATATCAGATCATGTACAATAATAAATATTGACAAATTATATTTAATATCACCAAAAAATGTGATCTTTAATAAATGTCGTGCGATGATGCAACAATCGATTTATCTTCTATAATTGAACTGAACCGCTCCAAAATGTATCTGTATATCAAAGAAAAAGGATAAGACGACTCCGCCCGTAGGCGAAGTCACTCCGACGCTCAAGTCAGTATATGCTTTAATAGAAAAAGTATTGAAATTGTAGGCTTTGCATAATATGAAAGGCGTATTATGAGAGACGTATTATGAAAGACGTAAGCAATAACGTGTAAGTATTGCGTAAGTGAACATACCGGAATGAGGGTTAGGTGCCCTCTATTTATAGATGTGGAGATAGACTCTCAATCAACATAGAATAAGAGTTCTAGTCAATCTATAATTGTAGAGTTCTAGTCAATCTGAGAGAAGAGTTCTAGTTAATATGAAATAGTATTGTATATGGCAACTAGATCCATGTTTATCCCGAGAATATTGAGAGACGTCTTCCAAAACCCTACAACTCCTTGCTTAATCAGATTGGGTCGGTTAAAATCCATTAGGTAGATCAATCCCCCATTGAGGGGTATCACAAGTCCCCCCTCCTAGTCGGACTGACGTCGAAGACCAGAAGTTCGTTAAATGTTTAACCGACCTGTTCCTAGTGCCCCTGCTGTTTACTTCCATGGGAATATGAGATATAGTCGAGCTCCATGATGAATAAACATGCGGTACTAATAACATTGACTTTATGAATATTAAGCGTCCCAAGCTCCATAATTAATAGAAATCTCAAGCCCCAGTGATGAAAAATATACGATGCCAATGAAACTTGTTTGATTTCCAGCATCAGTAGAATCATGAGCTGAGCAGATAAGCTCGATCAGGCACCAGAGGTAAACGGAGCAAATAAAGCTCATCTGAGCTGATTTGAGCTATATCGGATAAATATATGCAAATGATGCTTGACTAAACTAAGCTCCAGAGGTAATAGGTATGCGGAGCAAACGACGTTCGCATGATCCAAACTGAGCTCCAGATATAATAAATGGGTGAGGTGTGCTCACCTGATATGAACTGAGCTCCAGAGATAACAAATAGGAGCGAAGAATGCTCGCCTGATTTGAGCTCCAGAGATAATAAAGAGGGGCGAAGTGTGCTCGCCTGATCTGAACTGAGCTCCAGAGATAACAAATAGGAGCGAAGAATGCTCGCCTGGACCGAGCTCCAAAGATAATAAATAGGGGCGAAGTCTGCTCGCTTGCTCTGAACTGAGCTCCAGAGATAATAAATATGAGCGAAGAATGCTCGCCTGAACCGTGCTCCAGAGATAATAAATAGGAGCGAAGAATGCTCGCCTGATCTGAAATGAGCACCAGAGATAACAAATAGGAGCGAGGAATGCTAGCTTGAACTGTGCTCCAGAGATAATAAATAGGAGCAAAAGTGTGCTCATCTGATCTGAACCGAGCTCCAGAGATAACAAATAGGAGCGAAGAATGCTCGCCTGAACCGAACTCCAAAGATAATAAATAGGGGCGATCATCTCCTGAGCGTAATCTTAGCTTTGAGTGAAAACCCCTGACGGCACTTGGCATAGCCAAGGCAAAGAGCTCGGCGTAACCGAGGTGAGGTGAGCAGTCGTAAACGTGCTCCTGATGTGCCAAGGGCTTAATGACAACGCCTTGGACTTCTGAATAGGGCCTTACTGCTAGGTTGTATACCGAGCTGACGTGATGGTGCCTTACTATAAGATTGCATGTTCGAGCTGATAAATATGGCCTTACTGCAAGATTGCATGCCCGAGCTCGATGTAATAGGGCCTTACTGCCAGATGGCACGCCCGAACACGATGTAATAGGGCCTTACTGCCAGATGGCACGCCCGAACTCGATGTAATATGGCCTTACTGCGAGATTACATGCCCGAACTCGATGTAATAGGGCCTTACTGCCAGATGCACGCCTGAACTGTCATAATATGGCCTTACTGCTAGATTGCATGCCCAAGCTCGATGTAATATGGCCTTACTGCAAGATTGCATGCCCGAGCTCGATGTAATAGGGCCTTACTGCCAGATGGCACGCTTGAACTGTCATAATATGGCCTTACTGCTAGATTGCACGATCGTACAATAACTTAGATCGGCCTAAAAGTAATGCAATAATACACAAAAGACGAGACAAAAATGATCCAGAATAATAATATCTTGCAAGGAATTTAAAACATTCAAATTCCAACGATTTTTAAGTCTTGAGCATGTAAAGCTTGTAGTAATATATATGATATATATATATTTTTTGAAAAGATCTCCCAATATTTGATGTATGCGCCTATGAGAGGTGCCATGTGATGGGCCTTAGGGGCGCGATGCCTGATGTGCTGCATAGTAGGCTTATAGGACATGCTGCATTGTGGGCCTTAGGGATGTGATGCCATAACAGTCACATTGTAGCGGGCATACAAGCCGCGTGGTGGGCTAATGATCAGAGGTGCCGCGTGATGGGCTGATGATCATAGATGCCGCGTAGTGGACTTTAGGACACACGATGCCCAAGAGGCCACACAATGAGCTTATCGAATGTGCCGCATAGCAAACTTCAGGAATGCGAAGCCCAAGGTAAAAAGTTTTATATGTTTCACCTCGATCACGTAGTTGAAAATGGTCGATTATAAACAAAAATTCTTTTTGATCAAAGAAAATTTTTGGGGTCAGTTGGAAAACCCAAATAAGTGATTTTAGAGGTTGGAAGTTCCGTAAACTAAAAAATCATTTTAAAAGAACCTAACATGTTTAACAAATTAAATTTAATTCATGCCGAAAGAAAGATAAGGAGACTTATCTTTGACTTTGGATTTACTGCACTCTGTTTAATTGTTGTTGAACCGGCGTTGTGGATGCAAAGTCTATTTTTCGGCCAAACACCACATATGAGATATAATAACCAGGTGATGAATCTTCTCTGGCCTAGACAATGTGAAGCATTCCCTGCATGTGTGAATTCTTGCTACCTCGTGACAAAATAATTTCTCTTCATTTGGAATAACTTGGGATTTGATGGGTTTCTTATGATAAATCTTCGCAACTCATCTAATAAATATTTGAAGTATTTTATTTGTCTTTCCCCTTGAATGTCCTCTACATGCAGCACACGTGCATAATGCACTACTTAATGCCCCTAGTTCCAAGCAATTTTCGACCGAAGCTTTACGTAAATGTCTCTGATTTTCAGATTCTCGCTTTTGGCTGCTTCATTTAATTACTTTTGATCCAGATAGCAATAAATTTTTTAAATAAAAATGGTCCTGCTTGCGCCGATAAACTTACGCCTAAACGTTGAAGATTCCTTTTCAGCATGGTAGATCGCTACTGATGTGATTGGTAGTGAAAAGCTTGAGGTTATCTAATAGCTTGTTCTCATAACATCCTTGGGATAATTAGAAATTTGTTTCTTTTCATTCAATGGTGGTTTGGAAGTATCCATCCAAGCATCAACAATAGTTGTATTTAAAGGAGAAGCTTTGGCTGCTGAAGAATCATCATCTCCCAACATCATGGACATGATGTAGGATGAGTAAAACTTATCCTCAGATTGATTGGAGCAACTCAAATATGAAGTGGAACTAATTGGAATGTTCGGGTGTAAGAGTGTCATGGTTTTTGTTCTTCCACATCACTAGTCAGTAAGCAATATAGGGCTGACGTTATCGAACATAAGACCAGCAACACAGATTGGAGTAAGTCTATACCAGGCAATACATCGAACAGATTTTGTGCTGTAAATATGCATGAACTGATATGCTAAGAGAGAGATGAACGATCCTAGCCAAAACACACAAAGTCAATCCAAAATACAGATAAACGCCAGCACAATAATCGTTGTCATCAGAACACCCAACGTTTCGCGATTTTCATACGTGCACCAATGATCACCAGCAGCTGATCCGAAAGGGTGGAACACGTACCAGAATAGCCCGGCGGCGAGGAGTGAGATGTACTTGATGCGAAAGCAATATAAGTTTTTGGGAATGTAAGATGCGGCATCGACGAGAGAGTCTGGGCGAGAGAAGGCTGGTCGATCTAGTATAGAACGGTGATGTGATCTATCTTTGTCCACCTTCTCCTCGGTTCTCAGTCAGTCCCCGAATCTTCGGATCTGACTCCTTTTACTTCATCGTCTCTACGTCAAAACTCATTTTTTCTACTTATTATTTTTTGTCCGGGATACGATTGAATTGTTTTGGGCCTTTCGAAAATTGAAGCTTTTTCGAAGATTTTTGGGGAAGAATTCTTTTGTATACCAAAATTTGTTCGATGATCTTGTCCATGAGTGAACAAATTGTCATTTTTTTCTTTCTAATTCAACCAGTAGATCTAATCATGGGATTCAATTTCGTTCCCACAGACGGCGCCAATTGATATCACCAAAACTGGCGATGACCTGTTGCTATCAATTGAGAGGGGGTTCTCCTCTCTTTCTTCTCCAATACTCGAAATAACGACGATGGTGGCAGTAAGTAGCCTCTGATATGACCTGAAAGCACGAATTAACCGTGAGAAGGGGGCCGAAAGTTTTTCCGGCGGGTCCCCTCCGACGCTCAAGTCAGGCGAGAGGATACAAGAAAATATATACTTGTAAAGTAATAGGATTGTGAATGAATGAGTTGATACCCCAAACCTGGTATTTATAGGCAGAGACCCGAGAATTACCATGCAACAAGGACTCTTTCCATGTTTATCCAAATCTTACCCAGATATGTTAAGATCTTGTGAATACAATCACATCCTGATATTGCTCCGCATATCTAGGACTTACCTAGTTTAGGGGATTCAGTTTCCTTGTCGTGTACACGTATCCAGCTGAGAACGAGAAGAGCTCGACGCCTCGGCCAATGAGCTCCGGTTCCAAAAGAGGTAGCCAGACTATTTGGCGAAGGACCAACAGGTGAGGCGAAACACGTCGGCCAAACAGGTCGGCCATAACAAAGAGCTCGGTTCAAGAGGCGAGGTCTTTTGAGGAAGGTCAAATAATTTAAGTCGGATCAGGTCGGCTCATCAGGTGGTGTCTTCATATTAAGGGGTATCAATTTTTTTTTTGAGGAATAACTATTGACAATTTTGTTTTAACAAGAGAACAGGAATTCTATTAAAACTACAAACATGTACAATAAATACATCTGTTTATCATGGGTAAATATAAAAGATTTCGATTACAAAGCTTACACAAAGGTCTAAAGGGAAGGTGATGCACATCAGAAGCGCTAATACTTGAACGGGAAAGTGCAAGGACCGCCAGAGCTAAATCAGGTCCCTCAAACCATGAGTCATATGATGAGGTCGAAAAAAGAAACTATCTTCAAATAACTGAAGGATGAGAGACGCAAACTGATAAAGACAAAGAAACGAGAAACTCTCGTATTCAAATCCAATCTGAAACCATCGACCAATTATTATCACCGGATGACGTACAGAACCGAAAAGCCTAGCAATCATGGCCAAGTGATGCCTAGCAGTGAGACGGAGCCAAAACAACCTCCACCAAATTGGCAAAATAGTGTCTTCATAAAAAGAAAACAGTCTAGGCAATCCCACCTAGGGACACAAAACACCAAAGCCAGTGAATCAAAAGGTGGTGAGTCCAAAATGAACGTAACACAAACCAACCAGCAATGGAGTGCCATCCTGGAATAAACTAGATTACAGAGGTAATACTCGGGAGAACTATCGTCAGAAAGAAGGAAGGAACATGGGCCATAAAGAAACCCCAAGTTACCCCAAAACACGAAGTTACATCATTTAAGTTGTGATGCTCGACAGAAACGCCACCTATGGCCAACACCCAAGCAACAAGATAGCATACAAGCTTTAAGACTATATAATATGGATAGATAGACTACCACCAAAAGCGGAGAGAAAGGACGTCTAGTCATCCGCAAACGGAGAAACGCTCGACATTAGCGTTCCAACAAAAGGCACTCATGGTGGTCGGCAGGGTTGACTCGCAACCACCACCGGAGAAGAGAGTGACTTGAGAGGGGAAACTATGAAGGACACCTGAGGCAGCACCAACAAAGAGACGTAGAAGTACAAGGTAACTGATGGGGATGACACAGTCAGCAGAAAGGGTAAGAGCTGTCGGCGCCGTGAGGAAACCCAAGAAAAAACCAGAGAACGAACATGGAAGCCAGAGGGGAAAGGAAGAAAGGTGAACTGAAGTGTGAGCAGAAGCTAGGAGAAACCATGAGAGAGACAGAGAAGCTCAAAGAATGATCCAACAGGGAAAACTTCACCCGTAAGACAATAAACAGTAGCAAGACCCTCGTGAGAGAGACTGTATGATAATTATTAATTATTGACAATTTTAAGTTGACAAAAAAGTTCTTAGGCAACATCATTCTACTTTGGATGACCAACACCAACACGTGGATGGCTGGTTATTTCTTAATTCTTAAAATGAATCTGTGAATTTGACTCAGGCAACCTGACATTTTTAAATTTTTATATATGCTGTATAAGTCTAAAAGAGATGATAACAATGTCGCAGAAATAAATGTATTGACAGTATTGTTTATACAGAACCTAGGCCGATGCAAAAGGCACATTATCACTGCAGGCGGGTAAGGGTTAATTTTGAGAGTGGACATGCTTGCCTTGGGGCCGGATATAAAACTTAAAGAAATATTCTAAAGTTTGGTACTCGACTTTCTTTAATACTAACTGAATCATGAGACCTTGTATAATGCACTAGCATTTAGGTTCCATGAGGGAAGATGGCACCCTTGGCTCCTGAAATAGGAACTCTACCCTCAAAAATTAAATGTGAAAATATTGAAAATTTCATGTAATCTTCTTTTGAAAATATAATTTGTCATCAAAATCCATTGAAATCAACCCTACCCCATATCATTCTCTTGCTAGTAATCCAAGGTCCGCTACCCAACACATCTATAACTTTAAAAACTTCTTACATCATGAGCCATGGGACAAACATGTGATTGGTACAGGCTTCAAAAAAATTGCTTGGTCGACTAGGAAAAACACCTGGAATATTGATCGACACACTATAGATTTGTGCAAATTATATGATTTCACTTGGTTAATAGTTTGAAACAAGTCATCAAAATAACAACTTACAATATTTCTACTCGCCGTCGCTAAGTCCTTCTCGAACTCTAACCAATGGTTAATTAATCATCACTATCAGAGCTGCCAATGTCGCTGCTATAGTCACTTCCATCATCTTCAATGTCAAGCTGCACATGTCGGACTTGTATAGGCTCAGGTGCTTTTGTGAGCCCAGGGAGAGGCATAGACCTCGGTTGCTGTTCCTCAACCCTCGGTCGTCCTGGAAGAGAGTCCAATGGTGGCAAAGTAATTGGGTCACCTGGCTTCCAACCAAGAGGAGCGAGAATTGGTAGATCAATGGGCAATTCCACAGGCATCCCAGGTTTCCATCCAGATGGAACAACAATATTTGGAGGTATCAGACCTGGAAGAGGGTTACTTTCCGATGGTAGTCCCGTAGGCGTTCCAATATATGGCTCGAGTACTTTATTTTTGCCATCATCCATTTTAGGTAAACCAACATCAAGATCGGCAAAATTATACAACTGAGATGCCCGCATCTGCTCTTCCTGTGGGGCAGGAGGAAGAGCACCTCGAAGAGGTGCCTGACAAGCACCAAATTCAGGAGGTGCAAATGTTGTGTAGCTTATCTTGTGTGCATATGACAAAATATCCGACACTTTTAGCTGAGTTTTAACAGTAGTTGTTGAAGAATCTTCCGTAGTTTTGTCTAACTTGGTTCTTTTGGGGCGGTGATAATTAGAATAATCATCCACAAGAATGTCAAGAACATGCTCAGCCTCTTTGAGTTTGTTGGCAAAAGCGAGAAAATCAGAATCTTTGGACCGGATTTCACGAGCAAGCTTCTCGTTAATGTCCTGAAGATCAAGAATTTCTTGGAGTTCTGCAACAGCTGCAAAGAGTTGAGTCTGAAGAGTTGTGAATTGGGTAAGGATATCTTTGGTCGAAGAAGGAGATGAATCTGATGGAGCAGGAATCAGTGACTGGGTTTGGGAAGATAAGAAGGAAGGAAGGGATCCTCGAAAAGCACTGAGCCAATGGGAGCAATTTGGCGAGACTTCAAATAATTTTGAGGCAAGTGCTGCCATTTGAAGTAGGAGAGATTGAGCTCTAGGGAGAGGTGGGAGAAGAGGAAGAAGAGCTAGAGAGACAGCAGGTGTAGTCAACTGATTAGGGGATTGATGAGGATGCTGCGACTGTTGAGTTTGAGAGGAAAATTTTGGAGGGGTAGGGTTTTGAAGAGATGGTGAATTGGGGTTTGGCAGGCCTAGCCTGGCTGGGGATTGCACAATTTGATGGGGAATATTTTGTAACATTTTGAGCTATTCTCTTCCTTGTCAGAAACCTGGAAAAGAAACAAAAGAAAAAAGACATGGAAAGCAACCGAGAGTCTGAGACTACTCAACTTTAAAATACAACATTAATGCTAAAGTAATCAAGAGTATTTTACCTCAATAATTCAACCTTAAATTAGAACAAGATTGTAATTGAAGAGAGCACAGTAGATATTCATTCCATGAATACAAACATGAGTGCAAGAAATACGATAATCAAGCAGAGTTACACAACATTCTAAAGAGAACATAGTAAATATTCATTCCATGAAAACAAACATATCGAAGGAAATATGATAATCAAGCAATTACACAACAATGTTCTTGCAGCAATATCATCCATGTTGAAGAAGCATCATGCTCATGCACATGCTCATGATCCATCAGTATAATTTCATCTTTAGCTCATCAGAGCAGTAATCTTTCTGTTTGCTGTGGTTATACTAGTGATTCTTCAGTAGCCCTAACTGAAATCTTCATCACAACACTGAAAAGGATTCAGCTAGAAAAATCGCAATGTGGACTAGTATATAAAACCGCACCAGCCATTTCAAATTATCAACCCTAACATCAACTTGCATATTACGAATCAAAGAATTCTCACAAGCTGAGAAATCCCCAAACCCCTAGAACGCTTAGACAATTTAGAATAGCCCCAACTGTTGACTAAAATTGTAATCAACATAAGAAATTTGTGAATTTGAACGATCACCCAAAAATCAATTAGCATAATCATCGAATCAACAAATTCACACAACCTGATAAAATCCCCTAACCCCTGTTGTCAGTTTTAACGGTTAGACAGCTAACAAAGTGAAACAGATTCGGCAATTCATCCGAAATCGGTAAGTAGTGACGTAAATGTTTTTGCTAGAGCTCGAGCTCAAATCAAATTCAAGCCGGCTCAAGCTCGATTCGAATTAGTGCAGTTGAAAAGCCTAGCGAGCTCCAGTATCATAAAAACCTGAAAAAATGAAGCCTAAGAAGGGAGATCAAACAGAAAAAACCTGAAATTGACGAGGCCAGTAAGAGATGAAGTGTGAATAATATGTGAGGTCGAAAAGTAGGAAAAAATGAAAATGAGACTCGGGTGGGGGTTAGATAGGAAAATGACAAGAAAAACTTTTTAAAGTCATAGACCTCTTCAAAATAATTTTTGGTCAACTAACCTTCAAAATAGAAAATAACCCCTTTATTCCAATTATATCGTTACAAATTTTAAAACTAAAGAAACTAACTTTTATGAATATGAACTCCCTCAGTTTCTGTCATCTTGAGATAAACCTAAGAGCATACTTTTGCAAGGGACTCACTCTTCATAAATCGATACAAAGAAAATAAAACCGGCCCATCATGCTTCCGAATTACAATAAAATTTTATTAAACAGAAAATACCATTTTGACCATAACGATACCGGGTGAGGTGGGTCGCAACGCCACCAGTCGGAAACTTATTGCCTCCAGACTGTTTTACGAATGGCTCATCACCATCCAACCTCAGCTCACGGGCGAGGTTAGTCTGCCAGTTATCCGACTCCTTCAGAAACCGCATAGCACAGCCTTAATTCGTTTCCTACCTTAAGGCGTAAGGTATAATCAAGATATAAAAAAGATTTAAAGAAATCTGGGAGGTAGATGGACAAAAGCCTTATTTTTATTCTGGAATACTTATAACATCTCTTACATTAAAACGTCTCCTTTTGGGAGGAGACGGACTTGTTTAGCCTCTCATATAGATGAGGCTTGACTTAAGAACACATAAACTTGTAACAAACAGAACAATTATTACAGACACTACAGAAATGAAAGAAAGAAAAGAAATATTACCAAGCTAAGAAAGCTGAAGATTACAAAGCTTGGAGATTACAATATTTAGTTTCAGAAAACTATGGAGAATTTTCGATGTCCTTAGCTTCCTGAATGAGTGCCCTTATATAGGCATGAATCCGGACTTCAAATGCGGATTCCAAATCTTGACAATTGTTGAGTGCGTCTGTGAGTGCGCCTTAACTTTCACCTGGTCTGGCATCTTTGTCCGGTTGTGCCAACTTTTCTCGTGAGTGGTCCATTATTTTTTGTCTGAGTGCGTTTGAACAGTATCCGCACTAACTTCAATGGTCCACCTCTTTTCCTTTGTCGGGGAATCTTTTACATTAGTGGTTTTTGTGGTCCCCGAGCTTTAGGAAAACGGGCTCTCTTGTCAGCAGGTCTTTTGTCTTTTCCTGCCTCTGATCTGTCGGGTTTGGATCGGAATCCTTTCCCGAACTCTGGTTCTTTCTGCTCCGGGCATGCTAGGCAGATATGATCAATCCATTGGCCAATGTGTGCCATGTTGCAGAATTTCCGGTAAGTCTCCTTTCCTGCCGGAATCTTGTTCTCCCAAAGAATTCTTCTCTTTGTTTCAAAGAGTTCTTCGACAAATCTCGTGGAGGTTCCTGTCATGGAATTCAGCAAGAAAGTACCATTGGCTGAATTCTGAAAGAACTTGAATGTGTATTTGACTTTGTCCATTTCAGTTAGACAAACCCAAAGACCCCATGCTCGTCTGGTTGAAACTTCATCATCAGTGATAGTTCCCGCTAAAATTGGAATTCCCTCTGGTAGCGCCATTTTTATATTTTTCAGGGCGTTTCCATCTGGTCTTCTCAGCTTGATAAAATGAAAAGCTTCAATGAAGCCTTTCTTTGCCGGTTCTGGAGCAGCACTGAAAAATACAACTCCAAGATATCACCTCTGGCCAAATGTGGATTATTGGCCCAAGTCTCGTATACAGCTTCTCTGATCCATTTTGCTAATTTCGAAATTTCAGAGAAGGCTGGTGCCACAGTATAAACCGAAGCTAGAGCTCCGAAATTATACCATTCCTGAACATCATTTGGATGGCTGCCTGGTTTCATCCAAACTCTCGGATATTTTCCGGAGATATCAACTATTGATTTTTCTGGGTTGATACCTCGCATGATAATTAGTTTCTCCCAAGTGCGCTGGTAATCCTGCATAGGTGAAGAAACTAAATCGTCATTAGTTTGAACCTTAGACTTGCCAGTCATTGGCCTAAGATTCAACTCTCCCTCTTTTACCCCAGAGGTGCTGGGTTGACTTGAAGGCTCAGATTGTGATGACACCTGTCCTTCAACATTCGCTTCAGCTTGTACATCCTCAAGGAATGCATCATCTGAAACACTCGTGACAGGGGTACTTGAATCCCTTGCCTCCGGGTTAGATGAGCCCCGTTCTCTAAACACTTCTTTTTGCACTGTTGAAGGTGCTGCCTGAAGTATAGGCCCTTTCAAGACTTCAAACAAACGTTCGTGGTCCCGAAAGCATGCTCGTATATGATCAGTAACAAGTTCCTGATCTGCTCGTTGAAGTCGTCCCGCGACCTCTGCATTGAGACAAAGAGTCCCAAAATCTCGTTCCAGGATCTCCAGGTTTTCCCTGAGATTCCTAACTCGCTTGAGGGTATCGCTAGCAATGTGTCCCTCCATCTCGTGTTAAGAAATCTGCAAGAATATTTTTATCAGATTTTACAATGACAATATCATAATCATAATATTGACACTCAGCTTGCCAACGTAAAAGTCTAGCCTTTTCTGGTTTGATTCAATTTTATTTTTCAAAAAAGACTTAACACTCGTATTATCTATTTTTAAGATAAATTTCTTTGCAAGTAAAAATAATGGCCATTTTTTAAAAGCCTTTCGGACTGCAAAGAACTCCTTCTCATTGATGTGCCATCTGATAACTTCGTTGTTATCAAATAATCCACTGCAATATATGCATGGCACTTCTCCTTCTTTTGTAACTTTCATGAGGACCGCAGCCCACCAATGATCACTGGCATCTGTGTATAATACCAGTTCATCCTCGTCGTTTGGTATTGCGAGTTTTGGTAGTTGCCTGCAAACCTCCTTTAGCTGTTTAACAGCTTGTCTGTGATCTTCATTCCACTCAAACTTAACATCCTTTTTGAGTAGTGAACTGAACACCTTCCTGTGGTTTGCTAGATTGTTGATAAACATTCCAGCAAAATTAACAACTCCTAAAAAACTCTGAAGTTGTTTTAAATCCTTAAGGTCATCCGGATATCCTTGTACTTTTTCAATAATATGATTTTGTAGGATGATTCCAGATTCGTCGATCTCGATTCCAAGGAACTCGATCTGTCTTGTAGCAATTACTGCTTTCTTTTCGGAAAGCACCAATCCTTCCTTGTAACAAACGTCTGAGAAGATCTCCAGATGTTTAAGATGTTCTTTCATGTTTTTTGACGCTATGAGGATGTCGTCAACGTATACGAACATGAAGCTGAAGTAATCCTTGAAAAGATTATCCATCTTCCTTTGATATATCTGGGGAGCATTTGCCAATCCCATTGGCATGACATTCTAGATATAATGTCCTTGTGGTGTGGAGAATGCTGTGAACTTTCTGCTTGCTTCCTCCATTTTAATCTGGTAGAAACCAGACTTGCAATCGAATATAGAGAATACTTTGGCATTCTTGATGCTATTCACCAAATGTTCTCTGCTTGGGATAAAATATCAATCGAACTCCAAGATTTCGTTGATCCCTTTATAGTTGATCACTAATCTCGGCTTTCATCGTTTAATTTCTCCATGATTTCTTACCAGAAAACCGGGGCTGCTATATGGAGAAATACCTGCTGAGATTAACTTAAGGTCAAGATGCTCCTTAAGTATGCTCTGCATATCCTTCCGATCTTCTTGGTTCATGGGGATCGGTCTGTACCTCACAAACTCATTTTCTTTTCCAGTTTTCACCTTCAAAGTAGCTCTGAGCTCATTTTTGTTCCACCATGCTAATGGATCCTCGTTGTAGTTCCTACGAATCTTCTTTTTTACATCTTCTAGAGTGATTCGCTCTTCGAGGGTAGATTCAGGTTGTGGAACTTCTTCTCGTAAAGCATTTTTCAGTAGCAACAGGGTTTCTGAAGTTACTCTTTCCTCATCATGTTCTCTGAAAGACATGATATTAACCCAGTCAAAAGTTTGTGACTTCCTTTCACTAGGACCTTGTTGTCGGAACTGAAGAATTGCCTCTCCAAATTTCCGCTGATCTTTCATCTTTGGGTGTCGAAGTTTTCCTTCATCACCATGCTTGTTGCGAAAACGAATAGGGTATTTTCTGTGAAACGCCTCCCGTAATCGTTGTACCATAATCTTATGATCACATAGAGTTGTGAAAATAAGTCTTCGCGTTTCATTCTCTTGAGTGAATGTCTTGAACGTCTGTAGGAAATTGTTTCCTAACAGCATATCTGCACCTGTATCATGGAAATATATAGGTGGAGTTTTGACTTTGTTCTTAATCTCCTGGATTTCTCTGTAGGGGATTAATTGCATCTCAATTTGGTTCCCCGTGAATTCCATCGGGATCGCAAATTCACATGTTGTCACCCTATGGATAATCTGATGCTTTCTGCTACGAAGACCAATCATATCCATGGCTTTTTCCATTGCTCCAATTGTAAATTCATCATACATTTGAAGCTTTGGTTCTTCTTTCATGATCCTCATAAGGGTTTTATGAGAAACAGTAGTATGCGAGAAAAACCCTGACGACTCTTCTCTAATCACGTGCTGAAGGAACTCTCCTTCACTCTGATTCTGAGCTAGATTCACCTCCATCCTCAGAATAGATCTCTTCTTCGTAGATGCTTTCATCTGAGGGAATATCCTCAAATTGATACACCTGTACCAAATCCTGAAAATAGACAGCATCCTCAAATTCCTTGGTATGCTCGAACTGTCTTATTCCTCGGCTTTGGTTTTCTGGACAATCTGTAGAGATATGTCCTCTTGCTCCACATGTCCAACAGTTACAATCTCTGAAACTTTCATTTGCGCGGGTAGGTGTGCGTCTGAAAGTTCTCTTTGTTGGTGCCCTGCTAGAACTTGCCTGATTAGAACCTGTCGATGAGATTCTACTCCTTGTTGGTCCTGACCGTTGTCCCGATCTATAGCTTCGGGCTTTCTGTTTTGACCAGAACTTTCTGGGTCTCCATGAAGACCTACTTCTTCTTGAACCACCTCCTCGGGCATACGGTTGACTTCTGTGCTTCTTCAACTTGCGCCTTTGTGGGTAGTTCCCAATGATTGTAGGGATATCATTTCCCGTACAACAAAGAGGAGCCATTTTGTTGATTCCTATGAGCTTCTTGAAATTTTTCTGGAGCTTTGCTTGGTAGCACCACTCCGCCAGCTTTACTTTGAGAAATGACATTCTCCTGGACACCGTCTCGATTGTATGCGGTGTATACTCCTGGATAAGCATTTCTCTCCATGGGCTCGGAATTTTGACAAAAAACAGCTCCGCTGCATCGTTTTCCGCTATCTTCGACTTCCATCGATACTCTGTAAAGAGTTTGATGTACTCCTCTACATAGCAGATGTCATGTAGTTCTAGGCTAATTAGAGCTTGTCTGTATTTCTTAGCCTTTTCTTCATCCATTCCCTCGAAGTAGCTTATTCCGATGAAACAGATTTTGAAGAATCTCGCCATCTTGTCCACGATCTCTTTCAGGGACTCTCCGGCTAGAACTTCTTCCTTGGTTCCTGGGTCTCCAAGATCCCAGGCAATCTTGACTGATCCTTTCAGACTCATTTTTAGAAGTAAAATGAATCCTTCTTTGCCTAAGTCAAGTGTTCCTGCTGCTATTCTCATTGCTGAAGCCCATTCATCAATAAGAAGTTCTCTGTTTTTGAAATCCAAATTATCCATGTTGAGCATAAGTCCATATGGATGGATTGGATCTAGCTGTGACTTCCCATATGTCGTCTGATGAATATCTGGCCTTCGGGAACGGTTCCTTGTTCCTACTGGGGGATCCAAAGTTGCTGAGGTGAAATCATCCCTGTGTGGCATACTTTGGTCTCCTTCGGGTGGATTGTGTGACCCGAAGCTCTCTTGTGGTGGAGGTCTTTGTACAAGCTCTCCTGTCTTGATTTCTACGAGATTTAATCCCGCAAATGAATTAGCAAGATCCCTTAGATCTTCAAGATCCCGTAGATCTTCCAGGTTGATTCTTTCCATTACTTTGTGGGAAGTATGGGTTCTCCTCGTAGGACTGCAATCATTTTTTCAGACTCAGTTAACGGCCTTCGGACCTCCTCTGCTTTCCCCTTTTGGTGTAAAAGGGGTTCTGTTCCGTAAGATGGTGGCAACCATCCTCCTTTTCTTCTTCCTGTAGGACTGGGCCTTGACTCCAATTCCTTTATTCGGGATTGAACATCTTGAAGGTTTTCAAGAATCTCCTTCTGATGTTTAATCATGGTCTCCGTCTGACTCTGGATCTGATGGATTTGTGTAGGGACATGGTATTGAAGATATCCATAGCGCTGCACTGTCTTTTGGATCTCTCTAAGATCTTGGGAAATCTTAGAAGAATCGGGCTCGATTTCTCGAAAGGTTGGCTCACCCATCTTATTCATCCGGTCCGGACCCTGTTGGATCATTGGGGTCTGGTACAACGTCCTCGTGTTCAGGATGATTGTCCTCCTGAAGTTCGGCTAACTGGAACTGAAGTTTGAGGTTCACTTGATGAAGCCTCTTCGCCATCCTTTCCAATTTCTTGTAATGATTTATGCTTGGAGTGCATAAACCTGTTCCTCGTAATTGTTTCCACTTATGGTTGAAGCGTTGAGCTTCTGCCATATGCTTTTGATTTAGTTTTTCCAATTTCTGGAAATACCACCTGTAAGAATGACACTTCGAACAAACGTTCGGGTCCATATTTTTCTTGAATCGTCTCCTCCGTATAGGTTACAAATTAATATTCAAGATATTATCATAGTATTTCCAGAATAAACCTAGGCTCTGATACCATTTTGAAAGGATATTTGTTAAGAATGTTAGTTTTACATTTTTATGGATATATGAAATTTAGACTCAAAAGACTCAAAGGATATTAAGGGTAAAATTGTCTTTTCAAGAGTGAGGGTTAGTTTTTTAAAATGAGCTTGCAGGAAGGTTATTTGCCAAAATATCTCATCGGGTGGAGTTGGTGGTGGTCGAGGTTATTTCAATATTTATTGAGGCACACGTCATTAAATTTCACAAACGATGGTTTAATTTTTCAAATATTTTAAAGATATGGTCTCAATTTGTTTTAATCCAAATCGCAAATTTTAGTACTAAACAAACTTATTCAGACATAAATTTTACAATCAATACTAATCCGAAACTTTTAACAATAATAAAATATAGTCACACATAAACTGTATTTTATCAAAAGTGATCTCATAATTGAACGAAGGGATAATTTTTTTAATCATTACTAGTCCCAAACTTTTAACAATAATCAAATATAATCTCACATAAATTGTATTTTATCAAAAAATGGTCTCATAATTGAGCATGAGGTTTTGGATCATTTTGATATATTACTGTTTCTGTGGGACTATTTCACTTTCAACGCCTACAGTTTTTATAATATAGAACCTCTTACTCCATATAGCACAGAATCACCTGAACTGCCAAAACTTCGGTATACTTATTTCGAACATGACAGAAAATACAAGAACTTGTCAACAAATTTGTCACACCACCGACTAGCAACCTACCGCACTATGTAACTATGGCAAACAAAATTGAAACTAAGGAAACAAAGACATAACATGCATCATGTTCATGTTGGAAACTCAGATTATTACATTGAAATGTTGGAAACTCGGATTATTACAGAGAAATCGACATCTTGTCCAACATTTGTGTTGCTGACATGATGGATATGTCAATAGCGGGCTCGCGATGTCAGACGAGCACATTTGAATTTATCACATACTTCGCCTTATTGAGACTACTGGCTCTGCCTCGATCACAACTATATCGAGCCACGTGGCTGTCAATTCACCAGTGACTTCCCTTTATGGGCTCCCGGTGAAGAAACTAACATCATCTACCCCTGCAGTTTCTTGTGAAACAGCTTATACTTACAAGCTTTATAGCAAATTCAATCAGAGCCAATGACAGCAGAAACGCCAACTGTTTTTGTAATGGTATCATAAGATGATAGAGCCCTTTTCTGCAGAAATATGTGGAAACGGCTTATACATGAAAATATAAGCGTGAAATAGGTACCAGATGCAGGAAAAATAGTCAAGTTCTATTTCAAATAAACAGGTTATGAACCTCTTCTTTCTTATTTCGTGACCTCCTACAGCCAACATGCAACCCGCACCCTTAACTACAAGATACACAATCACCAAAGAAAAGTAGAAATAATCGAAACATTCAAAGGGTACAAGGCTCAGATATTTTTTTTTAAGGCATTGTGACAAAAGGTTCTGAAATGAAAAACAAAATTAGTCATGTCAGAACTAACACTCACCATAAACCATTTTAACTACCTTCGTTTCTATCTATTTAAGAAAATAATATCAAAAAAGTGATACATCAGCATCATAGTGTTATCCTACGATCGTCGATTTACCATCCCCACCTAAACCCTGAAATCTTTATGATGAGGCATTTATAAGATCTAGAACCATTTGAGCCATTCTCATCCATACATCACCGTTGGAACCTTTTCATGCTTTAAGAGTGACTACAAGAAACCACATCACAAAAAAGTTGAAAAACTTAATTGCAGAAAAACGCTTACAATTGGCTCAAAATCAGGACTGGACAAGTTAATGGTAAGGTTTCTAGCCAACAACAAGACCTGCATTTGACAAGAATGATCACATATTAATTTGACAAGAATGATCACATATTAATTTGACAAGAATGATCACAAGCTTTCTCTTGATGCAAATTTCACATATACAGCAGTGCCAGCTAGTTTGGAGTGTTTTAAACATATTCTCGTCATAAAAAGTAAAGCAAAACTGCAATACAGAAAATTATATATCCCTTGCTTAGTTTTATTCCCTGGAGTAAATACATCCATCAACCACGAAAATTCTGATTGACAAGCCAAAAAATGAAAAAGAAAAGATCCACATGAACCTTAGGTGAACTCACTGTTTCAAAATTAATAGGATCCATCTCCTTGAGTTTCTGCACATGATCTTTACCAGCTGGATCAAAGATACTGCCAATGAAGCTATAGACTTCAACAAAATCTGGTATACCTAAAAAGTGAAGCGCCAATCATGACCCATCAAATAACAATATTTTTTTTGTAATTCACACTAACTTTAGCAAAAATCTTGCCTGCAATTCAAAGCCAGTGAAAGAAAAGTGGGCCTATGACACATGCAATCCCTCTAGAAATTATCAACACCAGTCAATATGTAGTCTAATATCTAGTTTTTGATCATGCTTCTACTCTTTATGTAAGGAATTATATCTAATGTTCCAGGGAGCTTATCACATAAGCTCCCACGAATGACCCCTTCAATTAGGTAGTAAAATTGCTTCAATAGTCTGTTCCTTCAGTTTGGATGTAGGAGTATCGACAGAACGGAATAACACTAGATGCATTTATAAGCAGATTCAGATACTTATGAAAAATGCAAGAAAAGATTAACAGTTCAACAACCATAAACATGGCCTAAGGATTTGAACAAACAGCAAGAGCATTTATTTCAATTCTTAATCATTCATTCTAAAATCTAAGGATTTCGGGCGGGGTTGTGTACAGGAAATTTCAGTATGGACATATAGAGCCTGAACATTACAGATGATCAAATGAACTTTGTTTCTGGTATATATTTTAATAGTGCAACTACAGATTATCTGATCCTCAATTCACCTTGGGTAGACTAATGGAACAGGTACATGTTCAAGATGGTTACCGTGAGGCATGAAACCTTGTGAGCTCTTCGTTGGATGTTCAGAACTTGACAGAACTCTGGGTGAACTTTCAATGCTGCTCACATTGAAGTAACTAACCCTTTCATGCCCCTTTGATCCTGAAAGTTATCAAAGACAATAATATTGGGGTGGTAAATCACCTTTTTCTGTTTATTGAATATTGATAAAACTCTAATAACTACAAGATATTGTTCTAGTATTTATAGAAAACTCTATACCTAAAAGATAAGATACCAATCTAATCTAATCTAATCTAATCAAATCTAATCTAATTTAAATAAAAAAGATATTGATAAATCATATCTTAAAGATATAAACTTATCAATACTCCCCCTCAAGCTGAAGTATATAGATTGTGCATTCCAAGCTTGCATACAAATTTCTCAAACGTAGGCTTAAACAAGCCTTTTGTTAAAATGTCAGCAGTTTGTTCTGAGGTCGGTATATGAACAATGTTGAACACTCCTTCATCAATCTTCTCTTTAATGAAATGTCTGTCAACCTCAACATGTTTCGTTCGATCATGATGCACCGGATTGTGAGTAATATCAATTGCAGCCTTGTTGTCACACAGTAATTCCATTGGTACTATGATATTCATCTTTAATTCTTCAAGTAGCATTTTTAACCATAATCCTTCACATACTCCATGAGCTACTGACCGTAATTCTGCCTCAGCACTGCTTCTTGCAACAACTGGTTGTTTCTTACTTCTCCATGTTACCAAATTTCCCCAGATAAAGGAGCAATAACCCGATGTAGACCTTCTATCATTTATTGATCCTGCCCAATCTGCATCAGTAAAGATTTCTATGTTTCTTGCTTCTGTCTTCCTAAAGAAGAGACCATTCCCCGGGGTCCCCTTTAGGTACCTTAAGATTCTGTAAACAGCCACCATATGTTCTTCCAGAGGAGTATGCATAAACTGACTTACACAGCTCACAGGAAAGGCAATATCCGGTCTTGTATGAGAAAGATAGATCAGTTTACCAACTAGGCGTTGATATCTTCCTTTATCTACAGGATTACTGCTCGTTGTACCTCCTAACTTTATATTAGGATCCATGGGAGTATCAGTTGGTTTACATCCCAACATTCCAGTTTCCTTTAAAAGATCCAACACATATTTCCGTTGAGACACAGAGATTCCTGTTCTGTTCCTTGCTACTTCCATACCAAGAAAATATCTTAGCTTCCCCAAATCTTTCATTTCAAATTCAGTTGCCAATTTCTCTTTCAGTCTCTTCATTTCTTCTTGATCATCGCCTGTGAGTACAATATCATCAACATAAACAATAAGAATAGTTTTTTTTCCATTCTTATGTTTATAGAACAGTGTGTGGTCTGTACTGGCTTGAAGGTAGTCAAGTCTCAGAATGGCTTTGGTAAATTTATCAAACCAGGCTCTTGGAGACTGCTTCAACCCATACAAAGATTTTTTCAACTTACAAACCTTTCCGTTTTCACTTTCTTTATTGAATCCAGGTGGCAACTCCATGTAAACCTCCTCCTCAAGATCTCCATTTAAGAAGGCATTTTTTACATCCAATTGGTAGAGTGGCCAATCTAAATTAGCGGCCAAGGAAAGCAACACTCTAATTGTGTTGATTTTTGCAACAGGTGAGAAAGTTTCTTGATAATCTACACCATATGTTTGTGTGTATCCTTTTGCAACCAATCTTGCCTTGTATCTCTCAATCGATCCATCAGCTCTGTATTTAATTGTGAAAACCCATTTACAGCCCACTGGTATTTTTTCTTTGGGTTTATACACAATTTCCCAAGTTCTATTCGTTTCAAGTGCCCGCATTTCATCTAGAACAGCCTTTTTCCAATTTGGATCATCCCAAGCCTCTTGTATAGTACTTGGAACTTTAGTAGTGGAGAGATTTGAGATTAATACCTTAGTAGACTGAGATAGATGTCCATGTGCCACAAATTTTACCAGTGGGTGTTGTGTGCATGTCCTGGTCCCTTTTCTCAAAGCAATTGGTTCATCAAGATCACAAGCAGAGTCATTTATGTCTCCCTGCGGTATATCCATGTCATCTTTGGACGCAGATTTCGAATTAGAGACGTGACTGTCCAGGAGTGTTGGTTCTATTACTTTCTTTGGCTGTTTTTTCCTTGAAAAGTGCAAAGGAAACGGCTGGATTAAATCTCCCCCTGCCGTTGGATGCGTCGAAGGTGGTGTTGGGACAACATTTGTTTGAGATATGGACATAGGGTCATGTGTGTAGGAAGGTTCTAGGTCCCAAATATTGGGAAGAACATGTTGTGAAATAGTTGACTCAGACATCTCCCCCTCACGCGAAGGCTTAGGCAATGATGTAGGAAAGAATGGTACTGACTCAAAGAACGTAACATCCCGAGACACAAAGTATTGCTTTTTTTCAATTGAAAAACACCGATACCCTTTTTGAGTGGATGAGTAACCCAAAAAAATGCATTTGTGAGAGCGGGGATCCAACTTACTGCGAGAATGTTCATGGACATGGACAAAAGCCATACAACCAAAAATTTTGGGCTGAAGGATAGAGAATATCCTATTCTCAGGATGAACTGACTGAAGGCAGTCAACCGGGGATTGGTAATTTAGGATTTTTGAAGGCATCCTATTTATTAAAAAACAAGCTGTTAAAATTGCATCCCCCCAAAAACGTTTTGGAACATTGGTCGTGAATAGGAGTGAGCGGGCAACTTCCAAAAGATGTCTGTTTTTTCTTTCTGAAATACCATTTTGTTGCGGTGTATTAACACAGGAACTCTGATGAATGATCCCATGTTCAAATAAAAAATCATGAAGGTTTGAGTTAAAATATTCGGTGCCATTATCAGTTCGTAGAATTTTGATCATGGCATTGAATTGTGTTTTTATCATGGAATAAAAATTCCGAAAAAATTTTTCCGCTTCAGATTTCTCTTTTAAAAGATACACCCAACAAACACGCGTATGATCATCAATAAATGTAATGAACCAACGATGATTTGATGTAGTACAGACACGAGAAGGTCCCCAAATATCGCTATGAATTAACGCAAAAGGTTTGGACGGTTGATAAGGTTGAGAAGGAAAGGAACACCGAGTATGTTTAGATAATTGACAAATTTTACATTGAAAAACATCATTGTTTCTAAACATAAATGGAAATAACCGTCTAAGATAACCAAAATTAGGATGACCTAATCTATAATGAAGAAACAAAACTTGTTGGTAACGAGATAATGACGGGTGACCAACAGGACTCTGAACAAGGTGACTGTGGAAAGAAGAACCTTGAAAGTAATAGAGTCCAGCTACTTCCTTAGCACTGCCAATCCTCCTCTTCGAAGTCTGGTCCTGAAACACACACGAAAATTGTGTAAAACATACAGAGCAAGCTAAATCCCGTGTGAGTTTGCTGATAGAGATCAAATTACAAGAGAGATTAGGGACATGTAACACATTCTTAAGAAGAATGTTGGATGTGATAGCGATATCGCCGATACCCACAATATCAGTATAAGAACCATCTGCTATTTTGACACGTTTAGGGTCTCTGCTAGGCATGTAGGTGATAAACAAATTCCGACTGGAAGACATATGATCCGAAGCCCCTGAATCAATAATCCAACACTCACTTGTCCGAGATATGTCACCTAGGGCTGTAAAAGGAGTACCTGTGGCTGCAATATGTGAAGATGAGACAGAGGTGCTGGATATAATATTCAGCAACTGGTCCATCTGTGCCTTTGAAAATAACGCCTCCGGTGGACTGGATTTGTCACCAGAAAAAACAGTAGTAGCAGGTTCAGCAGTCTGGGAACCCCTTTTTTCACGTGTTTGGCTCTTGGGGTCCAGTTTGCTGGTTTTCCATGTATTTTCCAGCATGTATCAATTGTGTGAAAGTGGCGGTTGCATCGCTCACACCACGGTTTTCCATCCTTCATCTTGGAATCTGACCTGGCAGTGGGAGTCCGAGCAACAAGAGCTGAATTTTCTGGAAGTGATGAATTATCAGGAAGCATCACCCTCAGGCGGCTTTCCTCCCTGCGAACATCCGCAAATACTTCATCGATGGAGGGCAGAGGCTTCATGCCTAGAATACGCCCTCGAACAGGGTCCAAATCACGATGTAGGCCAGCCAGAAAGTCATATACCCGATCTTTAGCCAGTAAGTTCCGATAGATAATAGCATCGGCAGCATCTTTCCATTCACAAAAAACGAAAAGATCCAATTCCTGCCAAAGTCTTTTTAAATTTGTGAAATATTGAGTGACGGTATACTCACCCTGCTTCAAGTTCCTAATCTGATTGCGCAACTCAAAGACTTGTGAAGAGTCCTCAAGATCGGAATAAGCCAATTTTACCGCATCCCATATCTCCTTCGCTGTGGAATGGAACAGATATGTTTCACCAATAGATTCCTCCATAGAATTGATGAGCCACGCCATCACAATCGAGTTCTGGACGTCCCACGATGAATAAGTTGGATCGGTGGAAGTGAGTGGTAAGATTGACCCATCGATATAACCAATTTTCCCTTTTCCACGAATTACCATTTGAACAGAGCGGGACCATTGAAGGAATTTTTTTCCGTTCAATTTGTGATTTGTGATTTGAAGGGAGAAAGGTTCAAACCCAACAGTGGGTGTGATGGATTTAACCGGTGGAGGATTATGTGCGGAGTCCGTAGAATCGTTTCCTCCACTAACACCAGAAAAAGCCATCGAAACACTGTATGTGTTGCTGCTGGAAATAAACGAACTGATCGACACCAGAAAAAAACTTCGTGAAAAACAGGATCACGAACGGAACGGGCGACCAGAAACGAAGATGCCTTGGTATCGCTACTGGACAGAGATTCCGGAAGCAACAACCAAAAAGTCGTGAAGGTGTTGTGGAGTGACAAAGCACGATCGGAAAAAAATCTGTACGTGATGTTCGGTTCTGGCCAGGAAAAAAGACACGATGCACGATCGGAAAGAAATCTGAGCAGAAGCGAATTTTGAATGTGATTGTCGGTTCTGGCCAGGGGAAAAAAATATGCACGTTAAAAATTCTGGACAGAAACGAAACTGTACGTGATTTACTGTTCTTGCCAGGAAAAAAAAAAAAAAAACGATCGGACGAGATACTCCAAATTCACGATGATGCGGGTTTAACTGAGTAACCTGAACTCTGATACCATGAAAGTTATCAAAGACAATAATATTGGGGTGGTAAATCACCTTTTTCTGTTTATTGAATATTGATAAAACTCTAATAACTACAAGATATTGTTCTAGTATTTATAGAAAACTCTATACCTAAAAGATAAGATACCAATCTAATCTAATCTAATCTAATCAAATCTAATCTGATTTAAATAAAAAAGATATTGATAAATCATATCTTAAAGATATAAACTTATCAATAGATCCAATATCAGCTGAATCAGAGTAACATCATGAGTCAAAATAAGTTTGGGAATTACCCCTTAATGATTCTGGGCCTTTTGTATAGCCGGATTTATTATAATATATTGGTTATTTATTTGATACACAATCTTAAAAAAAGACAAGCATGCCTTCAACTCCAAGAAGATTATAATCATTTTCAGATGGCATGCCTCCACTTGATGGATTGTTCACACGCATGGAAGCGTCATCCAGTATGTGATATCCAGATGAAAGAGTATTCACAGATGAAGAAACATAAGCCACGGATGCTTGAAGTGGCGCTAAAACTGCCAAAAGAACCACAGAAAGTAGCAAAATAAGATGCTAGAAAGGCAGTAACTACTTGTTTAAATGTTCCAATTAACGCAAAGGAGGCAGACCATTTTTGGGTGCCTTCTGTGGGTATGGATGAGAGGCTTTACGCTTGGGTCGTGGGGGAGGTACATGTGCCTCTGTTCCATTCTTTTGAACCTTCAAAAAGTACTTCTGTGCATGACTGCGAATCTGCCAACAAATCATCGATAATGGCCATCATATACTCCCACAAAACTGAAGAGGGAACCCAAGTTTATCGTTCACACTACAGACAGAAATTTGCAGAAAATGAAGGTGGATTGATATAAGTAAATTTAAAAACACCTTGGAAATAAAAATTAAACCTTGGCATTGGACTTATTTTTAATACTATAGAATTCTTCAAACAAAATGCGACAGTATGCTGAATTCCTTGAAGATTTTCGTCTAAGGATTCAAAAAGGCACCTGAATCACCGTCTTTGAACAAACGAAATCTTCAATTTTCTTCCAATCTCGGTCGAACCTAGCATAAATGTAATGCATATTTTCAGAACATTTGCCTCATGACAAGCAATAGTATCTAATCGCTAATTTCAAACAGCGCTAGTAGAAAAACTTTCAGGAGCTTATTTTACCCCATAATCAACAAATTCATCAAAACCATGAACAGATACACTGAAATCGCATTATTTAACAGTAGGCTCTCTTAAATCTGACTACAAGTAAACAACAAAACAATTGAAAAAAAAATCATGTTTATGGTGGATTATACAAAGCATTTCAGAAAAATGATTCGAGACAAACATTTTCCATCAAACTAATTTTAACAATTGCAAACGTCCCATCTTCAACATCAGCGATAATTTCTCAACTCTCGAGTAATACAAAGGACCTATAAAGTAAATTAGATGCATGAAATTGGAGGAGCTTAACAGTTGGAGAGCTTCAAGGAACTTGTCATGCTCTTCCTCAGTCCAACTTTCCCTTGACTTAGTTATGGTGTAAGGCTTCCGGACCTTCTTGCTTGACCCTTCGCCCGTTGTCGGCGGAGGAGGTGGAGGCGGAGGGATCGATGAGCTGCGATTCATTCGGTGAATTTGGCGCGAGGTTGAGTTGAGTGGTTGGGGTGGGTGGGTTTTTGTGGTGAATTGAGTCCCGATCAATTCAAGCCTGTCAATCAAAATCATATGCGTTGGCATGAGCCGATAAACTACGCTATGTGTTGGTTAAATTTAAGACAAACATTTATATCTGTTAGTCATAATGTTTTTAACGTGGTGTTTAGTCCATGGAGCCCTCCGCCCTTTTGCTTCGTACTTATCTATCTTTGGGAGTGTAATAACTACTAGGGCTCTCGGTTTCTTACGGTATCCAGTAGTGTGCCTTGGTCGATGGAGTTCATTGAGAGGTTTAGTTACGGGAGCCTGTCTTGCGATATTCAGTTACTGTCTCATGTTTACCACTCTTTGTCAGTTCCCTTGTTTAACCACGTGGTGGACTTTATGGTTGGGGAATCTGTGTTAGTTCTGGTGGTTCCTGCATTATTCAGATCAAGCTTTTGTGCTTTTGTGGTGTTTCGATCTACTCGATCTCTCATTGGACTTTGTAATTCGCATATTCATAGGTGTGTTTTGTTGTCTTAGTCGGGATGGACACTTGCATCTACTGATTTTGTCTATCCTTTATTGTTTTCATGCCTTCAGATGGATACTGATTGTACCTTTTTCTTGTTAATATATTTACTGGTTTATGCTAAAAAAATATAATGTTTTTAATAATTCATGTACAAATTTGAGATATAATTAAATTGTATCGTTAAATATATCTTTTAAAATTCATATATTTTTATTTTAGTATAGCATTTTTAATAAACTAACGTATAAGTAATTTGATTTGCAAATACACAAAAACTAAAACAGTACATTTTAAAATTAAATTATTCAAAAATCATTATTTTAATTGACACGTTTTCTTCTTGAATAATTAAATGAAACCCTTCTTCTCATAATTATGTAAAAATAAATAATAGTTAAAATTATTAGATATATATTGTAGAATACTGGTGACGATTTGATGTGACTGGTGACTGGTGACTGGTGACTGGTGACGGGTGACCGGTGACTGCAACCAACTCCACTAGTTTTTAGCAACATGGTCCCCATGTCTGAGCACCACTTGGATGTCACAAGTTGGCTCGCTAAACTTTCACGGGTTTTATTGTTGCTACCCTTACGGGCACTGCCCTCACGGGCATCATCCACCATCCAAATGAATTGTGATGATGCCCCTAAGAGCACTACCCTTAAGGGATGATGGATGATGCCCCTAAGAGCACTACCTTTAAGGGCATCATCAAACAAACCACTTTCACGTGCCTGTGCCTGTTATACGGTTGAGTAGGTAATAACCCTTCGATATAAATATTTTTATTCAACAGCATCAGACAAACCGTTGGAGGGAGAACAAAAGTGAGCCAATTTTTACCATGCACCTTTAGTCCTTTATAAACTTATTACCATTAATAATTTACTTAAGTTGATATGATAATTAGAGATATTCTTGTATTACAGGCTAACAGACTACTAAAAATAATGACTATGATAATTTTAGATACTAATCTGGAACATACAAACATGTTTGTACGTGGAGCAATGAATACTTCAGCATGGAAATTAGAATTTCGGCTCAAAAGGAATTTTCTAATAAGCGAAAGCCTAACTTTTTTAAATAACCAATTAAAATGAACCAATTAAACTTAATTCGATCATTAACGGAATTAATCAATATTTTTTTAATTCGATCATTAACGAAATTAATCAATATTTAAAAAATGGATTTAAAAATATGAAAATTATATAAAAGTTCAAAAGGTTAAATCGGTTAACCGATATTTTTGAAATGAAAATCGAAAACCCAATCGATTTAACCTAAACTTCCGAATTAACTAATTCTTCTACAGTTAAAGTGCGATTATTGAAGATGCGAAAAGCTTTACTATTGGATGAATATCCTAAGAAGATTCCATTATCTGACTTAGCTTCGAATGTTGTAAGATGATTCTTACCATTATTGTGAACGAAGCATTTGCAGCCAAATACATGAAAGTGATAGATAGACGGTCTGTTACCTGTCCATACTTCATATGGAGTAAGATTCAACTTCTTGTTAATCATAGATCGATTTTGAGTGTAGCATGCAGTATTTACAGCTTCTGCCCAGAACTTTTGGGAAATTCCAGAATCTGCAAGCATTGTCATTGCTGCCTCCTTAAGCGTTCTGTTCCTTCGTTCTGCAACTCCATTTTGTTGAGGAGTTCGAGCAGCTGAGAATTCATGCTTAATTCCTTGATCTTCTAGAAAGGATTCAAGATTCTGATTTGAGAATTCAGTGCCTTTGTCACTTCGAATCCTATCTATGCTTGAAGATTTCTCATTCTGAGTGCGTTTCAGCAGCTTGATCAACTTCGGACCGGTCTAATCTTTACTTCTAAAAAATATAGTCCATGTAAAACGTGAGTAATCATCAATAACAACAAGAGTATATCGCATTCCCCCTAAACTTGTTATAGGTATAGGACCAAACAAGTCCATATGTAATAGTTCTAAGCAACGTGAGGATGATTTGGCATTCTTGTTTTTGAAGGATGATCTGATCTGTTTGCCCATTTGACAAGCTTCGCAGATCTTATCCTTGGCAAAGTCGATCTTGGGCAGACCGACAACTAAATCATGTTTACACAGGCTAGAGATAGTCTTAAAGTTGAGATGATTCAAGCGTTTATGCCATAGCCAGTGTTTATTATCATTATTCGCGATGAAGCAAGTAGGATTATCAGGTTGAGCAAAATTCCAGTTAATCTTATATGTATTTCCATTTCTGATTCCTACAAGCATAGTCATACCGTCTGACGTTTTAACAGTGCAAGTGTGTTTGTGAAATTCTACAGCATAACCATTATCACATAGTTGACTTATACTAATCAGATTATAGCATAGATTTTCAACTAATAGCACATCACTGATAGTAATATTACCATGGACAATCTTACCCTTACCCACAGTCTTACCCTTTGAGTTATCCCCGAAGATGATTTTTGGTCCAGTACACTCTGTGACTTCAGACAGCAGCTCGACGTTTCCTGTCATGTGACGAGAACACCCACTGTCTAAATACCAGTCTGACGCTTGTTTCTCCAGTACCTGTCATCAAGCATAATTACTGTTGGTACCCAATCCTACTTGGGTCCAGAACGGATTAGCCATTTGGGAACCCATACCTGAATCAGCTTTAATGTCTTGTGTGTGTCTGGTGTGATGTGAGCTGATCTGTTTCGATATTGCATGTGATGATGTGTGCGATATTGAGGCCTTTGATTCTTATAAGGTAATCTATATCTTCGTTGAACTGGTTTTGAGTATAGTAGTTGGATGGTCTTCCTTGCCTTAGATCTTGCACCTTTAGGTTTGGTCTGATAGACACAAAGCTTGCTGGTGCCTTTTCTTTGGCTTGGTCAACGTACCCAATTTCTTTTCTCAAACCTTGATCCCCGAAGGAGACTCCCGTTTGAATTGTAGGCACTTCGGTTTCATATACCGTGCTGGATCTAACAAATGTCATTTGTTTGATTTTGTTCTTTACCAGAAACAATTCAGATTCATCTTGGTGCAGTCATTGATATCAAAGCCTATGCCGGTGATGTCATCGACATTTTTTTGTACCTCTTGCAATTCTTCCAGTGATGCTCTTGATTTTGTCCATGTTTTGAAAATATGAGAAAGTTTAGCATTTTGTGTGCTAACTCTCTTGTTTTCTTCATGGAGCAGTTCGTAAGAGATTTTCAGCTTATGCAGCTCGATCTTTAGATTATTGCATTCACCTAGCTCAGAGCAGCTTGGTTTGATATGCTCATCTATTTGATCATTGGCTTTAGCTTTAGTTTTCTCAAATGATTCAGCTAGTATTCTGTAATCATTAGCCATGTCTTGCAGTGCGGACATAAGCTCTTCACGTGTGAATTCATTTGAGTTAAGATCAAATACCTCGTCTGTTTGACTCATTTCTTCGTCTGCCATTAGACATTGAATATCCTCTTCGCTTTCGCTAGATGAATATTCGGAGCTTTCTGATTCTGAGTCAGTCTGAGTCCACTTGTTGTTGCATTCCTCTGCTACTAGGACCTTTTGGGACTTCCCATGATGATTTTTGTGATCTTTGTAGTGCTTATTCTTCTTGTCATCACGATGCTTTTCTTTTCGTTCATCTTTCTTCGGTCTGGTGCAATCTGCAATAAAGTGTCCGGTCTTACCACAATTGTAGCAAGCCTAATCATTAACAGCATCGTCTTTTCTCGATTTATAGTGATGAGAAGGTTTAAAATTCCTTTTATTCTTAGACATGAATTTACCAAATTTCTTGATAAATAATGACATAGCATCATTACTTATCTGTTCGATAGATCGATCTGTTGAGGAGGTGGTCTGTTCTGGAATGGCTGCCAGTGCTTTATTTGGTTGAGAGATGAATGGCTCTGCTTCACCTCTGGTGATCAGTTCGAACTCATACGCCTTAAGATCTGTGAACAGATCATGAAATTCAACTTTGTTCAGATCTTTAGACTCCCTCATTGCAATGGTCTTGACGTCCCATTCTTTTGGTAATGCTCTCATTACTTTCAGAGCAATCTCTCTGTTAGAGTATTCCTTGCCCAGACCATTTAGTTCCTTGCCCAGACCATTTAGTTCATTGAAAATGACAGTGACTCTTTCATCAAACTCGTTTAGAGTTTCTCCAGGCTTCATTTTTATGTTCTCAAATTTTTGTAGAGCAACAGTCAGCTTGTTTTCCTTAGTCTGGTCGTTCCCTTCACATAGCTGTGCTATCTTCTCCCAAATTTCTTTAGCAGTTGAGCACATTTTGATTTTACTGAACATATTCTTGTCCAACGTCTTGAACAAGATGTCTTTGGCTACGTTGTCTAGATTTGTTTTCTTTCTTTCTTCATTCGTCCAGAGGGATCTGTCATTCTCAACCATTTGGGGTTCACCACCAGTAATGGCGGCTGTTGTATTGACTTTCAGAATTTTCATTGGTCCATCAGTGATGACGAACCACATATCGTCATCATGTGCTGCCAGATGAGCTTGCATTCTGATTCTCCAATCATCATAGTCTTCTTTTGAGAACATGAGAATCTTGTTGAATGATGCCATCAGTCCAAGTATCTTTGATGATTAAGACGACCTTGCTCTGATACCACTTGTTAGGATCGGTCCGGAGTGTTTAGAGGGGGGGGGGGGGGGTGAATGAACACTCCTTTAAAATTAATCCTTTGCGATTTCTCTCGGGTTAGTTAGTGAAATCTATTTCTTAATCAACTTCTCAGCAGAACAGATCACTGAATATGATAGTGCGGAACGGTCTGTTCTAGACTGGTAAGAACGACTCGATGGCTTAAAGACCATAACGTAGAGCGGAAAGATAAACGACAGAATATGTTTCTGGAAGTTCGAAGGTGGTGTAATCCTTCTACGTCTCCCCTTCTTCCAATTAAGGAAGGATTCCACTAGAAGACTTTGATTTATACAATCCTGTTGTACAAACCCGATTCAGCAAACCCGATTCAGCTGGATTTACCTCACTACCAGACTGAAACTCCTAGTCTCTCGATCTGTTCAGACACGCACTGTCTGACAGTTACAATTGAATCTCACTTCTCTATCTTAGTAAAGAATACGAAAGATGGACTAATTTTGTCTATGCACACAATGATCCTGAGATGATCAAATATTACAATATGCTTGTGCTTATGAAGACTTTCGGCTCAAGAGTATCTGGACTTTTAAGCTTGTGCTGTTTTGTTTTCTTTTCGTTTCTTGATTGATCAGATCGTCAGCTTGAGCTCTTTAGTTGCATCCTTATATAGTTGATTGTACCAACGACATTATTTCCTTTTCTGTGCAACTCTTGACTCTGCTCAAACTCTGAATAAGCTACAGTCTTATTTTTAGGCACTTGCCATTCTGGTTCATGCTTTCGGCGACTGTCAGGTAAGCTCTTCTTTTTCTTCTTACCTTTTACGGTAATCTTCAGTCCTTGGTCTTTTTCAGCATTAATTGCAACATTAAATACTTCAATAAATAGCAGTTAATGATTCGGACTGAAGAGCAAAGCTTATTCAACCTTGTCTGCTCTGATCTGATTATTGTTGAGATCGATCTGAAGCTTCGATCTGGTCAGGCTGATATTCATCGATCCGTTCTGATTTTTGCGATAGACCATATCAGCTTGATCTGCTTTTGTCATGGTTGATCGGTCTGATCTGTTTTGTCATCTTTAAAATCCGGAACTAACAGAAATGATATAGGTAATTCTTTTAAACTAACTTGGGCCTTTATAATTTTCATTGATAAAATACCATAGTAGCTCTTTTGAGCCTAATTGTGAAAAATGAGATGTGATTTAATTGCATATGATTGTTTCTCATTCACTTTTGTTGGTGTACCCATCACATGTATCTGGGCTTTGATACATACATCGAGCATGACAGTCAAAGCGTAGGATTTATTTGTAAATTGAGAGTAGTCTAGAACTTGCTCCAACACCCCATGAGGTGAAATAAAGATGCATGTGGTTTGAGGATGATTAGGCAATTTTTGACCCGTTTGAGCCTTTCGAGCCACCAAACAACATCATTTCATCACTAGTCACCTTGTTGAGCCTATTGGAAAATGAATGGCATGTGCAAAAACATACGAATAACACCATTCGACATTGTTTCAAAATCCACATCAACTACCGTGTCATTAGTATATACACTAGTTTCTACCCTCAATTGAGTAAGCCTTTATTCACTTTAAAAAGTCTAGAAACTTACATGTTCACTTGTGAAAGATTTAAAGGGGGAGAAAAAAAAAGAAGAAGAAGAAAAATGCATGAATGCATAGAAAAATGTGGAAGTGGTGAATAATGAAATATGTGTGAAAAGAAATGAAAAGCAATAAAAGGATTTGAAATTTGAGAAGTGGGTGCACAATATTGTTAGATCTGACTTACGCTCTTGATTTGAATATCCTATCATTTTATTGTAGCCATGAGCCGAGGCCTGATGTTACAAGCTTATAGAAGACCTAATGACTGAACCACATTCGTACAATATAATAGTGGAGAGGGTGTGAAAGCTAAGCCCATGGACTCTGTAGGATCGAGCACTTACCGCTTTACCAATAACTATAGTTAAAGGTAATGACACAACATCGATATTTTCAACCATACACTGGCACAAACGCCACGTGTTCGGCCGATCACAAAGCAGAGGCAATTGTTGAACAATCCCTCCCCCAATAATTGCACTATCTGCAACTCATGGGAATCGGACACGTGACCTTGGCTCTGATACCAATTGTAGGATCGAGCGCTTACCGCTTTACCAATAATTATAGTTAAGGGTAATGGCGCAACATCAATCTTTTCAACCATACACTGGCACAAGCACCACGTGTTCGACCGATCACAAAGCAGAGGTAATTGTTGAACCCCAACAGACTCCCAAAAGACACAGTAATGAATATAACGCATTGATTATTGTATTTTATACACTCACATTCCTTCATATTTTACATGGTTTATTGCTGGTTTTCGATCAGAATCACGTTTTTGGTATTGTTTTGTCATGTCTTGTAGGAATCCAGTAACTACGTGGTTTGTGGACTAAAAAGGTGCAAAAGAGCGGATTAAAATGATGTATTGATGTCAAGGCTCCAAGTTTTCCATCCTACAGACAGGCGTAAATACACCTTCATTGGGCGTAATTACGCAAGAGCTAATATGTCGAAGCGAGGGGTATTAATGCCGCTGTCATGTAACGCGAGGGGTATTATGCCACTGATATAATAAGACTGGGATTGGCCATTGGTATACATGGAACGGATACATGTCATGACATATATATTATTGGTGTTATAATCAATTAATTGTGATTATGGTACAGGGACAACCAAGGGAGCTTTTATATGTGTTAAGTACAGGAAGTGATTTGCATTTTGGTTTATGCATTAAATTATGATCATATTATTGTGAATATGATTTATATACATGCTCATGGTTTGGGGTTGTTCCTGTAGGTACTTTTGGGCGGACGGGCTAAGGCGGGTTGATGCAGTGAGCCAGTGAGGAGTGCTTTTGGATAGCAGGCTAAATTTTTGTATAGTCTCTACTCTAGGAGTAGTGTAAAACTATAGGATTAGCATTCATTGGTTGAGAATGTAACTCATCCCTTTTGGAACATCATTTTGGCACTGTAATTTAATAGCTCAGGGCATCAACTTAACCTTTATACTCTGTTATGCATGGAAATTTTTATTTACGCCTTTAATCCGCACTTAAGGAACTAGGGTCCTTACATTAGTGGTGTAATAGCCCAATTTTTAAAAGGAATTATTGACCCGATATTTTTTTAGAAAAGTTTGTAAATAATAATAATAATAATATTTAATAATAATATCTAAAAATAATAATAATAATAATAATAATAATAATAATTAATGAGAATCGGTACAATTAAGAGAGAAGAAACCGAGTTCTTCCCCAAATTAATAATTTCAGTTTCGTTTTTCTTCGCTCAACGCTCTCTGTTCGTTTCTTCGCTTCATTTCGTCCGTTTCATCTTTCAAGCAACCGATCATCTCATCAACCCTTTCACCTCCTCACCATGTTAATCAATTAGTTATTTAGTTCTACCAACAAGAAACCATTTCTGCCTGTGTCGAGTTCCGAAAATAAATTCCAGATTTTTGTGAATTCGATTTTCTTTGTTCGGAAATCATTCCAAATCCGAGTATTAGCAAGCAATCGGAAAGAAATCGGAATTGGAGCTGAAATCGTAAAAGATTGGTATGAAAATTTAATTTTTAAGTTTCGAAAATATTTTCAGTTTCGATTTTATTTCTCTGTTTCGATTTTTGGTTCTGAAATTGGATAGGTTAGTGGATTGGGTTAGATTGAAGTATGTTGGTTAATAATTTGTCAAGAACATCATATTTTTTTCAGAATTAAAGTTCGAAAGATTTATATGGTTTGAGTTCGAAATTTTGTTCTGGATTTAGAAAACTGGATGTCTTTGCTCGAAGGTTAGGAATTTTTCAATTCGAAAATGTTGTGTGAATTGGAGGATGAATTCGAAGATTTTTCTGGATAATGGGAATTCGAAAATGGTTATTGGGAATTCAAAGAATTGAAATTATATGTTGTTAGAAAATGCTACTGGATATTTGAAGAACTGAGATTTGTAATTTAGAAATTGTATTCTGTATTTTTAAGATTTAGGCTGTAAATTGAGAAGATGATATGGTGATGTATATTGGTTCAAAAATATTCTGGAAATTTGTTTTCGAAGATGATATGTATTTTAGTCCAAAAATGGTGATGGATTTCAAAGAGTTAGGATTATGTAGGTTGTTTTAGAACCAAGTTAAATGAATATGGTTGTTGATAATGTTGAAATGAATAATAGGAAATACTTGATATCTTGGAGATTGTGGAAAGGTTTGTAGCTTGACGTTGTTAGGAAGCTTTGAGGTACGTAAATGAAGTTGCAATTTTTCCGCAAATTATTTTAAGTATTTCGTATTGTTTATTTTTGAAATGATTTTCGGATAGTAAGCATGCAATAATTATTTTGAAGGATGATTTTTTATAAGAAATGTATTTGATTGAAAAATAGAATTTTGAATAACATTTTATTGTGTGTGAAAAACTATTTTGAAAGGCCATGTTTGTCTTGATTCGGTGAATACGATTTGAAGTTTGTGAACTGTGGATATTTTCGTTTCGTTGTGGCTCGCATTGCGACGAGGATAAAAACGCGCATACTTTCGGCTCGTTGGCGACGAGAATAAAGAAACGCATTTCGTTTTGCCCGAAGACAGAGGGGGTATAATATCTGTCGATACCCTTCCAGCGGGTATAGTCTGGAATGATATCATTGTGTCACATCCGTAATTGAGTATGCATTTGTTTCATTACAGCATGGCTATGGTTTATGATTAATTCTATAATGTTAAGACATTATATGATATTGTTATTCGTTTCCGTTACGTTTAGTTGGTTATCTGTGCAGTTATTTCCGTTATGATTCCGTTTTCTGAAATTTAGTTCCGTTGACTGCTCGGATTAAACCATATATGTGTGAAAGTTATTTTGGATATGAAAGTATATTATTTTTCGTCACATTATGAAAAATGATGTTTTAATATTTTTATCAAATGTTTATTATGCTTACTATAAAATGCTGCAACTTACCTTTACCTGTAATGTGACATATTACAGATGGAGTTGAAGACTTAGACGATGCGGAGGATATTTAGATTTATTATGAAGTTTTGAGTATGTTGGCATGTTTAAGTTTTATTTTGAGGATATGAAACATTTATTTACGTTTTAGTTGGATATTGATATTTGAAGTTTATTTTGGTTTAGTTTTAGTTTTTATGATTTTGTTATTGTGGTGGTAGTGATATGGTAGATCACAGGGCACAATTTTTAAGAGGAGACTCTGCCCAAATTTTTCTAAGTTAAAAGTCTCGGGTAAAAATTACTAAGTCAAATGTTCGATAAGAATAAAAACGTTTCCGCTAAACATAAATTCAAAGTGATAATTAAGTTTCGATTCGAGTGAAGCCTTGTATTCAAGCAATTGAATACGGCGGGCGACCCATCTAGGCGGGCCGTCACAGTTGGTATCAGAGCCAGGTTTATAAGTTTGGATTAGAGCCTTAGTTTGTATGTTTGGGATTAGACCTTTGCCTTAAGAATAAACTTATTTAAGTTTGACTTATTGGGAAAAATTTTGGATTTAGAGTAATGGAGTTAAGTTTGAATCAGTACCTAAGATTTTACATGTGTATGTGTTTGAACTTATGTGCGTACTTGTTTTTACTTGCTTTAAACAATTTATTTGTTTTCTTTAAACTAGTATCATTTATTCCGATAAAACTCTATTTTTAAGATTTCAAATGGCTAGAGGAAGAACCAGTAGCAATCTGAGTGGTAGCCAAGAACAGGACTCGAATCGCAACTCAGGAGATGGTCAAGATAGGAATGTGGATCAAGGTCAAGATGGAGTCCCAAATATAAACGTGGGATCAATGAATGAGGTGGACATCACGAACATATGTCGCATCATAGCAGGAGTGTTACAACAAAATGTTGTTTCGGCACCACTACAGCCGGAACCACCGAGAAGGACTGAGTTTGAGAGATTCTGAGCACTCCGACCACCGTACTTTGGAAATGAGACTGATCCAATGAAAGCTGAGGAATGGCTGACTAAGATTGAAGAATTACTGAAGGCCATAAACATTGCCGATGGAGAAAAAGTTACAGTGGTGACTCCATTTCTGGAAGGAAATGCAAAGCATTGGTGGAGCTCAGTGGAAGTAAGTATGGAACGAAACTCCATTACCTGGACGATTTTTAGAGAGAAATTTCTGCAACAATACTTTCCTGACGCTGTCCGAATGGCTAAAGAAGATGAATTTTTGAGGCTGAGGCAAACTGAGAATATGACTGTGCTGGAATATTTGAGGAAGTTCCAAGAGCTGGGCAGATTCTGTCCTTTGTATTTGCAGTCTGAGAACAGCAAGATTACAAGGTTCAGACAAGGTCTTCGCACTGGCATCAGGCTCAAAGTAGCACCTCTCATGGATACCAAATTTGATATACTCATGGAGAGGGCATTGTTCGTGGAATCTGAACTGAGGAATCTTGAGACTCCTCAAAATCGTAAGAGAAAGCCTGAATTCAGAAACAGAGATCAGAGACCACCAGCTCGCAGACAGATGATAGTTGAAACTAAAAAGAATGAAGTTTGTCCTAAGTGTAATCGGAGTCATACTGGGGAATGTTACTGGAACTCTGGAGGTTGCTTTAAATGTGGATCTAAAGAACATCGGATTAGAGATTGTCCCAGTTTGAAGCAAACCTCAGGAACAAATCAACCACGTGGACAACAACAGCGCAATCCAACTAGATTGTATGCTGTCCGTGCTGAAGAGGATCATGAGTTGATCGGAGGTAAATTTAAATTCCTGACTCAAGATGTTAATGTGTTATTTGATTCTGGCGCTTCAAATTCCTTTATCTCTGAGTCTTGTGTGGAGAAACTTGATTTGCACTTCAGTCCACTGTTACATTTAATGCAAGTATTGAGTCCATTAGGAAAAACAGTCACAATTAAATATGTATGCAATGATGTAACACTGATTGTGGAAAGCGAAGAATTCAAAGCCAACCTGCTCATCATCAACATGAAAGAATTTGACATAATTCTTGGAATGGATTGGTTGAGTAGTGCAAAGGCTCGCATTGACTGTTACCGAAGGATCATAACTCTACAAACGAGTTCGGGTAAAGAGATCTGTTATGAAGGCGTAAGCTTGCATGAACGATTTTGTGGCAATGTCTCTGAAGTGGAAGCAAAAATAAATAAGATTTGCACGGTGAAAGAATTCTCAGATGTTTTCCCAGAGGATTTGCCAGGACTGCCACCAATTCGAAGCACGGAATTTTCTATTGATATTATTCCGGGATCGGAACCGATATCCAAAGCACCTTACAGGATGGCACCAGCAGAGCTAAAAGAATTGAAAAGTCAATTGAAGGAACTACAAGATAAAGGTTTCATACGACCTAGTGTGTCACCTTGGGGAGCACCGGTACTGTTTGTAAAGAAAAAGGATGGCAGCATGAGAATGTGCATTGACTACAGGGAGTTGAATCGAATCACTGTGAAGAATAAATATCCGCTACCAAGGATTGACGATTTATTCGATCAATTACAAGGTGCACAAATATTCTCGAAGATTGATTTGAGATCTGGGTATCATCAACTCAGAATCAAAGAGCAGGATATTCACAAAACTGCATTTCGAACCAGATACGGACATTATGAATTTCTGGTGATGCCTTTCGGACTTACGAATGCACCTGCAGCATTTATGGCATTAATGAATCACGTATTCCGAGAATGGCTCGACAAATTCATCATAGTATTCATCGATGATATATTGATTTATTCCAAATCAAAGGAAGAACATGAAGAACATTTGAAGATGGCATTGGAGAGACTACGACAACATCAATTATTTGCAAAGTTCGAGAAATGTGACTTCTGGTTGGATTCTGTATCATTTCTTGGACACATCATTGATACTCAAGGAATCCGAGTAGACTCAGCAAAGATTCAAGCCATTACCAATTGGAAAGTTCCGACATCAGTAACAGAAATTCGAAGTTTTCTGGGATTGGCTGGATATTACCGAAAATTTGTGGAAGGATTTTCTCGAGTTGCATTACCCCTTACAAAGTTAACTAGAAAGGGAGTAAAGTTTGAATGGGATTCTAAGTGTCAGGCAAGTTTTGAGAAGTTGAAAGATCTACTTGTGACGGCACCTATTCTTACATTGCCGGATGGACATGAAGGATTTTGTATCTACAGTGATGCATCAAAGGAGGGGTTAGGTTGTGTACTTATGCAAAATGGAAAGGTGATTGCATATGCTTCACGACAGTTGAAAGAACACGAGATAAGGTACCCCACTCATGATCTAGAACTGGCAGCAGTGGTTTTTGCGCTGAAGTTATGGCGACATTACTTGTACGGAACCACATGTGATATCTACACTGATCACAAGAGCTTAAAGTATATTTTTACTCAAAAGGAGTTGAATATGAGACAGAGAAGATGGTTAGAACTGATCAAGGACTATGATGTGAAATTGCACTATCATCCTGGAAAGAGTAATGCGGTAGCTGATGCATTAAGCAGGAAGAGTTACGGATCAATGCTATTGACTACGCAACAGAAACTCATTGACGAGATGTCAAAGTTAAATCTGAATGTTGAATCAAGAGACGACCAAAATGGGATGACGATGTTGTGTAATCTCATGGTGCAACCTGATCTTATTCTAAGGATTAAGGAAGCACAATCAAAGGATCCTATGTGTCAGACTTTCTTGCAAAGAGCTCAAACAAACCAAGAAAATTTTAGAATGCATGAAGATGGGACTTTGAGATTCAATGATAGACTATTCGTTCCAGCTGTATCAACACTCAGGGGCGAAGTCTTACAAGATTCACATCAGACAATATTGGCCATGCATCCAGGACAGAATAAAATGTATCAAGATGTGAAACAATTATTTTGGTGGCCAGGAATGAAGCAAGATGTCGTAAAGTTTGTGTCCAAGTGTTTAGTGTGTCAACAAGTGAAAGTTGGAAGACAAAAGCCAGCAGGGACACTGAGAAACTTGGATATACCAAACTGGAAATGGGAGCATATTACTATGGATTTTGTGACCGGATTGCCCAAAACTACGACACAAAAGGATTCAGTTTGGGTTATTGTTGATCGACTTACTAAGTGTGCTCACTTTATACCGATGAAGAAGACTACATCAATGAATGATTTAGCAAGGCTTTACATTGATCAAGTGGTGTGTTTGCACGGGATACCAGTCAGTATCATATCAGATCGAGATGCTCGATTCACATCACAATTCTGGAAGAGTATACAATCTGTGTTGGGAACGAATTTGAAATACAGCACAGCTTTCCATCCTCAGACGGACGGACAGTCTGAGAGAACGATTCAGATTCTCGAGGATTTACTTAGAACATGTATTTTGGATTTTCAAGGACAGTGGGATCGTCATCTGAAATTGGCAGAGTTTGTGTACAATAACAGTTATCAATCCAGTATTCAAATGGCACCATTCGAAGCTTTGTATGGAAGGAAATGTCGAACACCACAGTGTTGGTTTGATGTTGGAGAGAAAGTATTGGAAGGACCAGAGTTGATCAAACTCACGAATGAAAATGTTTCCGTCATCAAACAGAGGTTACTTACAGCTCAGAGTCGACAGAAAAGTTGGGCTGATGTTCGCAGACGAGATTTCGAATTTCAGCAAGGGGATAAGGTATACTTGAAAGTATCACCATTCAGAGGAGTAATGAGGTTTGGCAAGCATGGAAAGTTAAGTCCGAGATTCATAGGACCATATGAAATTCTGGAAAGAATAGGAACTTTGGCTTATCGACTTGCTCTACCTCCGGAATTAGCCGAGTACATAATGTCTTTCATGTGTCGATGCTCAGGAAGTATGTTTCAGATGAAAGTCATGTGCTTAAGGCAACAGAGATCGAGATATCCAAGGAGTGTACGTATTCCGAATATCCTATCAAGATACTCGACCGTCAAGAGAGAATTCTACGAACTAAGACAATTCCTTTTGTTAAGGTTCAGTGGAGTAATCATTCACCTGATGAAGCAACATGGGAAAAAGAAGAAGAATTATATGCTAAGTATCCAGATATAAAACGTGATACAAGTTTCGAGGACGAAACTTTTTAGAATGTATGGAGATTGTAATAGCCCAATTTTTAAAAGGAATTATTGACCCGATATTTTTTTAGAAAAGTTTGTAAATAATAATAATAATAATATTTAATAATAATATCTAAAAATAATAATAATAATAATAATAATAATAATAATAATTAATGAGAATCGGTACAATTAAGAGAGAAGAAACCGAGTTCTTCCCCAAATTAATAATTTCAGTTTCGTTTTTCTTCGCTCAACGCTCTCTGTTCGTTTCTTCGCTTCATTTCGTCCGTTTCATCTTTCAAGCAACCGATCATCTCATCAACCCTTTCACCTCCTCACCATGTTAATCAATTAGTTATTTAGTTCTACCAACAAGAAACCATTTCTGCCTGTGTCGAGTTCCGAAAATAAATTCCAGATTTTTGTGAATTCGATTTTCTTTGTTCGGAAATCATTCCAAATCCGAGTATTAGCAAGCAATCGGAAAGAAATCGGAATTGGAGCTGAAATCGTAAAAGATTGGTATGAAAATTTAATTTTTAAGTTTCGAAAATATTTTCAGTTTCGATTTTATTTCTCTGTTTCGATTTTTGGTTCTGAAATTGGATAGGTTAGTGGATTGGGTTAGATTGAATTGGTTAATAATTTGTCAAGAACATCATATTTTTTTCAGAATTAAAGTTCGAAAGATTTATATGGTTTGAGTTCGAAATTTTGTTCTGGATTTAGAAAACTGGATGTCTTTGATCGAAGGTTAGGAATTTTTCAATTCGAAAATGTTGTGTGAATTGGAGGATGAATTCGAAGATTTTTCTGGATAATGGGAATTCGAAAATGGTTATTGGGAATTCAAAGAATTGAAATTATATGTTGTTAGAAAATGCTACTGGATATTTGAAGAACTGAGATTTGTAATTTAGAAATTGTATTCTGTATTTTTAAGATTTAGGCTGTAAATTGAGAAGATGATATGGTGATGTATATTGGTTCAAAAATATTCTGGAAATTTGTTTTCGAAGATGATATGTATTTTAGTCCAAAAATGGTGATGGATTTCAAAGAGTTAGGATTATGTAGGTTGTTTTAGAACCAAGTTAAATGAATATGGTTGTTGATAATGTTGAAATGAATAATAGGAAATACTTGATATCTTGGAGATTGTGGAAAGGTTTGTAGCTTGACGTTGTTAGGAAGCTTTGAGGTACGTAAATGAAGTTGCAATTTTTCCGCAAATTATTTTAAGTATTTCGTATTGTTTATTTTTGAAATGATTTTCGGATAGTAAGCATGCAATAATTATTTTGAAGGATGATTTTTTATAAGAAATGTATTTGATTGAAAAATAGAATTTTGAATAACATTTTATTGTGTGTGAAAAACTATTTTGAAAGGCCATGTTTGTCTTGATTCGGTGAATACGATTTGAAGTTTGTGAACTGTGGATATTTTCGTTTCGTTGTGGCTCGCATTGCGACGAGGATAAAAACGCGCATACTTTCGGCTCGTTGGCGACGAGAATAAAGAAACGCATTTCGTTTTGCCCGAAGACAGAGGGGGTATAATATCTGTCGATACCCTTCCAGCGGGTATAGTCTGGAATGATATCATTGTGTCACATCCGTAATTGAGTATGCATTTGTTTCATTACAGCATGGCTATGGTTTATGATTAATTCTATAATGTTAAGACATTATATGATATTGTTATTCGTTTCCGTTACGTTTAGTTGGTTATCTGTGCAGTTATTTCCGTTATGATTCCGTTTTCTGAAATTTAGTTCCGTTGACTGCTCGGATTAAACCATATATGTGTGAAAGTTATTTTGGATATGAAAGTATATTATTTTTCGTCACATTATGAAAAATGATGTTTTAATATTTTTATCAAATGTTTATTATGCTTACTATAAAATGCTGCAACTTACCTTTACCTGTAATGTGACATATTACAGATGGAGTTGAAGACTTAGACGATGCGGAGGATATTTAGATTTATTATGAAGTTTTGAGTATGTTGGCATGTTTAAGTTTTATTTTGAGGATATGAAACATTTATTTACGTTTTAGTTGGATATTGATATTTGAAGTTTATTTTGGTTTAGTTTTAGTTTTTATGATTTTGTTATTGTGGTGGTAGTGATCTGGTAGATCACAGGGCACAATTTTTAAGAGGAGACTCTGCCCAAATTTTTCTAAGTTAAAAGTCTCGGGTAAAAATTACTAAGTCAAATGTTCGATAAGAATAAAAACGCTAAACATAAATTCAAAGTGATAATTAAGTTTCGATTCGAGTGAAGCCTTGTATTCAAGCAATTGAATACGGCGGGCGACCCATCTGGGCGGGCCGTCACAAGTGGTATCAGAGCAGTGGTTAGAGAACCCGGGAACGAGTGAAGGGTAGCCTTAGTATGGTTGGCTAGGTGTTTACACTTGGGGCATGTTTATGCATGTGGTGCATATTTATGTATACAATTGGCATACTAACATGCTTGTCATTCATATTGTCTAACGGTTTAGCATATATATTGTTTGGAATTGTTGTTAACATTTGTGTTAAGCATGGCGGCTATAAATGCGGGAAACCTCAACGAGGAGGTGGTGATATTGGGAGCGTGAATGCTAGCATCGGGCAGGCAAATCCGTTACCCCCACCTACTGTGGGCATGGAACCGGTTGCTCAATTTCTGTTACCAGGGGAGCTAAGCCTGACACAATTTCTGACCTTCCACCCACCTATGTTTGAAGGAACAGAGACAGGAGAAGAGGCCGAAGAGTGGCTGGAGAGACTAGAACAGATTTTTGTATCTGCGCCGTGTGCTAGGACGGCTTGGTTAAGACTGGCAGAATTCCAACTGGCAAAGAAGTCTTCCATGTGGTGGAAGACGACTGTAATGGAATTGAGGGCACAGGGCATGGTAATCGACTGGACTTTATTTCGGACTCGGTTTCTAAACCGATATTTCTCTGCCGCGGCTAGGCAAACTAAGGAGGATGAATTTACGAATCTGAAGCAAGGGAACCTGACGGTTTCGGACTACGCCATGCACTACTCATCCTTATTGAGGTATGTTCCACACATTGCTACAAATGGGCATGCCAAGATGAGGCACTTCTTGAAGGGGCTGCGGCCAGAGTTATTTGATCGAGTCATTTCTAACAACCCGACATCCTTTGATGAGGCACTGGTTAGAGCGGAGTTAGCGGAGATAGGGGTGAGTGCTTATCCTGAGGCCATACCCTCACCAGCTCCATCACAAAGATCAACATCTGAAAATCTGAGGCCCCGAGGAGGATCTTTTAAGTCACGGGGGACTTCTCCTTCTACTCGGTTTGGCGGAAGGAGGCCGGAGGGCCGGAAGCAAGGGGATCGGAGGAGTGGTACATCTACTTATGGGGGACCGACTCAAGCTAGTAGAGCTGGAGATGTCAAGTGCCACTTTTGTGGAGGGCCACATTTGATGCGAGATTGTTCTGCGTGCTACATTTGTGGCAAGTCGGGCCACATTGCTCAGCGTTGCCCCAACCGGGAAGGACAGACGGATCTCAGGGAAGGTCGAGGGAGGTTTACTAGTGGTACAGTGCAGCAGAGGCCACCGATGGTGCCTCGTCAGATGGGAGGACAGGCGATGGGGCCACCTCAGGGACATGTCTATGCATTGACCAGGGAGCAGGCCGATGCAGCTCCAGAGGAGGTTATAGCTGGTACGTGCCTACTATTTACATTTTCCGCCTTTATTTTGATAGACACAGGTGCTTCGCACTCCTTCGTGTCTGTGGACTTTGTGGCGAGACATCATATGTGCACGTCTCCGTTACCCACGTCTCTATTGGTCTCGACACCCACCGGGAAGAGAGTTGTTGCTGATCGGTTTCTGATGGACTGCCTCATTTATTTTGAGGGTAAGATCGGTACATACCAGATCGATGCAGATCAGATCAGAGCTTATTTCAGAAAGATCACTTCAGACTAAGTTAGCAAACTTTGTTCATCGGTTCGAATAATCAACGGCTATTTATTGAAGCATTTAATGTAGCATTTAATGCTGAAATAGACCAAAGACTAAAGTTACCTTAAATGGTAAATGGACAAAGCATATCTTATCTGACAAGCGCCGAAAGAACAGACCAGAAGGGAAAGAGTCTAAAATAGAAGACTGCAGTTTGTTCAGAAGTTGACTAAAGTAAAGAGTTGCACGCAAAAGGAAATATTGTTGTTGGCAGAAATGCCTATATAAAGGTGCAACTTAAATGCTCGAGACACGATGCTCACGACACGAGAGATACAACATGCATACGAGATCAACAATCAATCATTTATTGAGCATTCATTCTAGCAGAACACTATCATCGAAAGACTTCATCTTGTCGATCTGCTCAAAGTTGATAGCACGTCTTATTGTTTTATTTGATCGTTTAAGGATCATTTGTGCTCAGAATAATTCACTCTATCAATTATATTTGTTCTAAGATAGAAGAGTGAGTTCATTGTAACTGTCAGACGGATTGTGTCTGAACAGAATGAGAGACTAGGAGTTTCAGTCTGGTGGTGAGGTAAATCCAGCTGAATCGGGGTTGTACATCGGGATTGTATTACTCAAAGCTTTTAGTGAATCCTTCCTTATTTGGAAGAAGGGGAGACGTAGAAGGAATTGCCTTCGAACTTCCAGAAACACATCATGTCCATTTACTTTTCGCACTACTTCATGTTACCGATTCTGTACTTACACTATCAATGGTCTGTTCAGATTAATATTGATTAAGAAATATGTTTCATTTGCTAACCCAAGTGAAATCAATCAAGGAAAATCGAAAAGATAAATTTTAGTAGAGGGTTTATTCACCCCCTCTAAACACTCATATTCGATCCTAACAGTGTAACTACGCCATTTTTAGGCGTAGCTACGCCAGTGGAGGCGTAATTATGCCAGATCCGTGGTGTAAATATGTCAGTCACGCGGAAAGCCAAATTTTTAACACATCATCAGCGTAGATACTCCATTATCCTCGGCATAAATACGCCACATAATTTTGGAAACTTTTCCTACCTTTCTTATTAGATACACTCAAATTCTAGGGGCTAAAATGGGCGTTTTTTGGAGGATATTGAGGATTCAGACTCAGAAAAAGAACTATGTTTTGAGGAGGAGAAAAAGAGAAGACGATGGCTCGGAGCAAAAAGTAGAGATTTCATCACAAGACGAAGGTGTTCATATGGGAAAGAAGAATAACTTCTAAATCGTTTTGTATTTCTAACTTTTATTTGGTTTTATGGTTTGTTTAAATATGTCTATGTGTTTAATTCATTCTATCATGAACTAACTCTATTTTTCTTGAAGAACGATGTAGCTTGTTTTGAAACTACGCTTATTATGAATTGATTGATTTATTTGGATTTTCATATGGTTTATTTGTGTTTCCCTGTTCTTAATGCTTTTGATCTACTTGCCATAGATCGAATGATGATATATTTGTAATCTATCACTCGAGAGTGGGGGTTGTGAATAGGAAAGAAGGGATTCATATCGTGGAAGTTTATAGTGTTCGAGAGGCATATAACTCCATAGAAGTCGTTAAATGAATTATTGTGCAATTTCAGTTGTTTGATATTTGATATTAGATAGAGATATCAAGATTGATGTTAGATGATTACTTCTGCTTAACACTCGAGAGAGTGAGTAGAAAATAAATAAGAATTCTTAGCTAGTAAACTAGGAAAATCCATAATATTGAAATCAAGGAATGATAAGTGTAGTGGATGAACAAGTGAAATCTAACAAAGCATATACCCTTATGTGAAGTCTCCTCTTTGAAGTATGCTTGTTCAACAGGCTCCATTTCAGACTCGATGGGGGTCATATATTGTGCTGGATCTCACATAGTTCATTAGATTTGAACTTGCTTTTTCTCCAAACATGGCTTAGTACTTGTGCTATCATTTTTACAGTCATAGTCATTATAGCCGATACCCGCAAAGTCACCGGCAGACCTTAATAACTCTTGTATATTGTGATATCACTGAAATAATTATGTGCATTATTAATTATTATTATGATGTTATATGGTGTTACTGTATTGGTATGGTTGAGAAATGTATAGTTATGCAGTGGGCATGAACTGGTAATACATTTCAGGGTGCATGTGATGCATGTTGGGGGATTTATGATTTGGCATGATTTATTTGAGTTGGTTCCCATTAATTTGGAAAGCGTGTTAATTGTTGATATGATGCATTTTAATTGAGTAAAATGCCTTAAAATATCATGTAGAGATATTTTCATATATCATGTTAAATTAAACCCCCCACACCCTTAATACCCAACTTCCCCTCACTCCTCTGATTTCCCACCCCTCACTCCTAAAATCACAACACCCAACCCTCCTCCCCCAAAACCCATTTGATCGATCAAAAAAGAGGAAGGGAGAAGAGATTTCTCAAAGCTTGTAAGCTTGGATATCTTGCTAGGATTTGAGTTCAAGTGGTAAGGAAGCTTTCTTGTTAAGATTTGAGTTTGTTTTAATGGGTTTTGTATTGTTGATTTTGGGGGGGAAAGGGATTGGTTTTGAAAAAATGTTGATTATCTTGTTGGTTATGAGATTTTGTTCATTATTGGTGTTTTTGTGTTGATTATGAAGTATTTGAGGTGTTGAGTTGAAAGGGGTATAATATTTGTTGTGTTTTGTGGGTTGGAGGAGATGAAGGGCACGAAAATGGCAAAAATCGAGTACACAGACCTCGGCGATCGATCGGTGGATTTTACCGATCGATCACGAGCTTCATTACATGCGGACAGTGTGTTTCCGTGATCGATCGCGAGTTTACGCGATCGATCGGCAAAGTCCGCGATCGATCGGCAAGTATTCAGCGATCGATCGCGGAGTGACAATTTTTGGGCATTGAGGCAGGGGAGTTTCGCGATCGATCGGCGCCTTTGAGCGATCGATCGCGAGACACGAAAAATAGGATTTTTGGTTATTTTGTTGGGCTTTTGGTAATGGATTATGATTTGGCTTCTAATATTGAGTTATGCAATTATGTAGAGCCTTCTCATGTGGCAGCATAACGAAGGGGATAAAGTCCAACATACATCCCATATTTTGGAAAGGTACGTAGAGAGATAGACGTACAGACACCAAACGGTAACATGTATTTTATATAATATTGAATTATGCATTGTGGTTGCATATACATATTGGATTATGCATTGTGGTTGCATATATATATATATATATATATATATATATGTGTTGGATGCTTGGTGCATATCCTATGAGTCGTTGTTATATTCGAGTGATGATTTTATATGCTTTGCCGCTGTCATTTGAAGCGATTATAGAATACTTGCCGCTGTCATATCGTAGTGAGGAAATAATATTTGCCCATAATATGTTGAAGCGATGGTACATGCCGCTGTCACATTAAAGCGATGTTATTCGATGCCGCTGATATGTCGAAGCGAGGGGTATTAGTGACGCGGTCATGACAAGCGAGATGCATTAAAATACACTATTATAACAAGACTAGGGATTGGTTATTGGTATTGATGGAAACCGGTTATATGTCATGACATTTATTAACTATATTATAATCTGATGATTATGAAAATGAGTTGTGGTACATGAACAACCAAGGGAGCGTTTTAAATGCATTGAATACATGAAGTGCTTTATATTTACAGTTTATGCATTTATACATTATAATCATATTGTGGTGAATATGGATTATTATATGCTCATGGTTTGTGGTTGTTCCTGTAGGTGCATTTTGGCATGGAGGGCTAAGGCCAGGGTTGATGCAGTGAGCAGTGTGACGAGTGCTATCGATATAGATGAACATAAATTCTTTTGTATAGTTTCTACTCAGGGTAGAGTAAATCTATAACTTTACATTCATTTTGTCGGAATGTAATTAATTCTTTTTTTGAAATTTTATTTTGGCACTGTAATCCTTAAGCTCAAGGCATCAACATGAACCCTTATACTCTGATGAATGCATGTTTAGCTCTCTTAATGCACTAAATCCAACAATCCCAGGACCTGCTCCGCTACACAAAAAACCCAGATCCGCCCCCGGCCTAGACCCGTGAACCCGTCGGGTTTATCCTCCTCGCCCCGAGTCCAGTTTTTTTTAAAAAAAATATTTAGCTACAAACCAATTTTGAAACACAAAAATTGAGTTTTGTGATTGAATTTCATGTTTTTCTCTAGTAAATATTTATAATAAGGTCTGTAAAACTATCTTTAACCTATCATATTTATTAATTTGCTCTTATTTCTTTTAAAATGTCCAACTTCTTTAATATGAACACACGAGTTTTGATATAAAATTAAATAATGACACTTTATTGTGCAATCAAATAAGTGAAATGTATATTCAATATTAAATTTAAAAAAAGTAAAATTGTATAGTGGGGTGGGTTCAGCCAATCCCAGGACCCGCCTCACCCCGCTTCCAAACTCGGCTGAAGCAGGTTCAGACTCGCCCCGGTGGGGCGGGTTTAATCCTGGTCTGGACCCGCCTTATTGCCATCCCTAATTATTTGTCATATATAAATATATATATATATATATATATTGTGAAGTGTCAACTATATTATATTAATATAATATCCAATATAATAATATTATAATATGAGATACTACCAGTTGTAATGGAACAAGGGATGCGCATGATTAGTTTAGTAATTAGTAATTGTTTTAGGTTAGTAAATAATATATATCTAAATTCCATTTAATTATCGGATCTATTTGGAATCTGAATCTCGTAAATGATCCGCTGAATTAGCCGTTGATTAACGGAAAGTCTAGAAACTTTCAGTCGTCCCTGTGATCCCCAATTCCAAATAACATACTCACCCAAGCTCACCGCAATCCAAGCCGCCGCCGTACAATACTTCTTTCCCACACCACCAATGGCGGTCATCGCCCGCCTTTTCAGATCATCCTCCTCCGCCACCTCCTTTTCTCTCGTCCAGAGGTCTCTATCCACGGTGGCCGCCGCACCATCACCTGGGCCACTCCAATCAAATCCTTCCAGCATAATTCCAGTCGGAAGGAATGTTCAATGGGTTTTTTTGGGATGCCCTGGTGTCGGAAAAGGAACCTATGCGAGTCGACTCTCCGCTTTTCTCGGGGTGCCGCACATCGCCACCGGCGATCTGGTTCGAGAAGAGCTCTCATCGTCTAGTCCTCTATCCAAAGAAGTACCCTTATTTTATCCTGACAATTTCATATCTTTATCTATATTTTTGTTTATAGATACTCCAAGAATCGGTAGGTTACATCACTGGGATACGTTTTTGTGATTTAAAATTCGTTCGACTAGAGTATCACGGAATTTTGATTCCGGTACTGTGATTCTGAAGGAATCTTGAGTGGTAGATGTGGCGTTTGATGCCGAATGAATTAAAAATCTTCATCAATCTCCGTTCATCATTATTGAACAATGGTTGGAAATTTGAATTGAATTAAAAGAACGAAAAAAATAGCATTGTCTCGATCGATCGAGCACGGCAGTAAAATTTTGTTTGTTGGAATAAGCGGCTCGATCGACCGAGCGACAGGCGCGTTCGATCGAGCCATGTGTTTGTCGCATGGAATGGTGTGTCCATTCATGTTCGGGTGTGATTTTTCGCGATGTGGTGCCTCTAAATGGTGTCATGTTGGACATACTTCTTGACATACTATAAATATAACATCGCTCACTTGAATTGAGTATGAAATTTTTGAAATTCACATCATATTGAATATCAAAATTTGAGTAATTTTGTGGATCTTTATCATTGTTTAATATTGAGTGCTTTTAAACCTTTGTGGTTTGAAGGATTTGTGATTTAGAGTGCTCATATTACAAATCATGGTCGTTATATCTTGGGAGACAAATTGCCAATTGAACCGTAGCACCGTAGTTGGGCAATATTGTCTTAAGGACGGAGATTCCAAATCTCGCATCAACATTTCTACTACAAAGTCATTTGTTGTTTTTGCTTGCTACTTTCCTAAGATACACACCTATAAATTTTGTACTACAATCTTAAGACAATATTAGCAACAAATGGCTTCTTCGAGTGCAACAAATGGCTTCGTCGAGTGCAACAACGACTCCAGTTCATCATGGTGAAAGATCTGAAAAGTTCAATGGAAACGATTTCAAGCGATGGCAACAAAAGATGTTGTTTATGCTCCTACTATTATGGTAAGTGAAACCGACAACCAAAAGAGGGTTGCGGTTGATGCATGGAATCAAAGCGATTTCCTGTGCAAGAATTATATTCTCAACGGACTAGACAACACATTATACAATGCATATTGTCTAGTGAAGACGGCCAAGGAATTGTGGCAATCCTTGGAGAAAAAGTATAGATCCAAGGATGCCGGCATAAAGAAATTCATCGTTGGGCGATTCCTGGATTTCAAAATGGTTGACACAAAGTCGGTGATAGTGCAAGTGTAAGATTTGCAAGTAATCATGCACGAAATTCATGCGGAGAGAATGGTTCTAAGTGATTCATTCCAAGTGGCCGCAATGATTGAGAAGTTGTCTCCGTCATGGAAGGACTTCAAGAATTATCTCAAGCACAAACGAAAAGAGATAAATCTTGAAGACCTTGTGGTTCGCTTGAGAATCGAAAAGGACAACAAAATTTCTGAAAGGAAGGAAAATTGGCACAAACATGAAGCACGAGTGAACTTAGTGGAAAAACACGCTGGAACAAAGCGCAAGTTTGACGGCGTGGCCTCCAAATCTGGAAAGACGAAGAAGTTCAAAGGCAAGTGCTACAAATGTGGAAATCCAATCATATGGCAAAGGATTGTTGCAATAAAGACGATCGCGCGAAGGCTATGGATCAAGTAATGTGACCGAAGAAGATCGTCTATCAAATGATTTGGATGATCTAGCGCTTACCGCTTAATTAAATTATGTATCTTTGAAAGTTGTAAACTCCAAGAATGGAGTGATTCTAAATAAATGTAATGACGATATTTGTTGAAATCAATAAAAATTATGTTATTACTTCTTGTATTGAATATTATGGTTTGTAACCATAGTTCACAGCACATATTGTAATGTTAAATTTATTGTTTGTGTGGACACTAAGTTAACAAAATCGTCATTCATTTATTAGAAGAATCGTAACGTCTCTAGAGTTAACTCACAATGATGTTTGTGATGGAAAGATTGTGCAAACTAGAGATGTGAGAAAAATAATTTGTTACTTTATCAATATCTGCAAATGATATTATTGTGACTTCTTTGTTATGAAGAAAAAACGAGGCCAATGATGTGTTTAAACACTTCAAGTATGAGATTGCAATCAAATTTAGCAAATGAGGTTTGCTATGGGAGAGTAGATTATACTTGTGTTGTCTAAGAATTTGACGCTGAAGCTTGAATCTGCAAGACTATAAAATCTTGAATTCGAGTTTTTAAGCATTGTACGCTTAATACACAAGTGATAAATCCAAGCCACAAATTTTGACTAGGCATTGTAATATCTCAAATTGGTTCGTTTTGAATTTCTAAACTAGTACGCTTATAACATGAATTTATAAGATTTAAAATCTTGAATTCAAGTTTTCTAAGTTAGTGCGTTTAAATTGCAAATTGTGATCCGATTTTGAGAATATTATCCAAGTTTTCAATTTTGTAAGCAAGTAAGCTTAAATCCGAAATTTTCAAGAAATAAAAACTTGAATTTGGATTTGTAAGACGATAACGCTTAGAACTTGAAACACGAAAGTTTGAACGCTAGTGCACTTCGTTACTACCCGAAGATGTGGGGGGTTGCAATTCTATGATTCAATCACATACTAAGTACCACATTTAGGCAAGGACGAAAAACCTTGTGATTGAAGGAATTTGAAATGTGGGGGTGCTTGGCTAGACTAGAAATATGAAGGCTAAAGTGAAGTCATAACAAACATCAAATAAGTGACATGAAGAATTTTGACAAATAATGTTGTCAAATAGATTAACGAGTGTGGCCAATGTGTATACACCTAAGCATATGTATGATTGTGTATTGATGATATGCTCATTGGGGAAGCAACTTAGAAATCATCAAGTAACAAAGAAAAATGTTAACGAGACATTTTTGACATGTGTGCATCAAGAAGAATACTTGGAATTAAAATTTCCAAGACATTTGAAGAATAAAAACTCAAGGGTTAATTCGAGTTTCAAATTTTAAGCTTTGCGCTTAAATTTCAAGTTTGCAAGAAATAGATTCTTGAACTTGTAATTTTTAAGAATCTATGCGCTTATAAATTTAAATTGTGAATTATAGTTGAGTATTTCCTATGGCCTCGAATTTTGTAAGAAATAATGCGTTAACGACGCTTAAAATTCGATGATGAAAATATCCTAAAATGATAAAATGATGCAAAAGAGGTATATGATTACAAAAACTGAAGATATACTGTTGTGGAAAATTCTCTATGTAAAACATATAAAGCTTCTTCAGCCAAGTGGCTTTATAAGTTGTTAGAGAAAAATCATGTGCATGCAACTAAAATATGTTGCGCTAGTGCCATATGACAAAATTATCTCTAGTGGCATAATCATGAGTGATTATGTGAAACCGTGGATCCGCATATGAAATTGTTAATCGAAAGATTATGTGGAAGTTTAAGGGGAATGCGGTTAAAACCCTATAATCAAAATATCATAGTGGATACCCAACATTATTGACTGGAGATCCCAAGATCTAGGTTCAAAAGGGACAACTAAATTATGAGATTGTATAAACACCTCGGAGATCAATCTCCAACCCATTCCTATGATAAGGTGTGTAGCCTGCAAAATGGGTACGAGGATAGACAAAATGCCTTTAATGATTCCTAAGACATATAAGAAAATGTTAGAGGATAGCGGGATACTCTTCTAGAAGATCACCTACGTGAGTGCGAAGTGTGGCCGCTTCAAAGATGGAAAGCACTTATGAAACCAAACGTGGTCCAAGGCCAGAATGGACACAATCGTAAGAAACCAATACGAATGTTAGAATTGTTATGGTGTTGGTTCAATTGTCTAGGTTTACAACAACGATTAAATAGTTCAAGACTATAAGTTCACTATTAAGTCAAGTAAATCCGATTGAATACTACTACGGAAGATCCGCAAGCTATCTCTCCACATGCCATAATAGTTCGTTAAAAGCGTTCAATTGCGTACATGCATTAATTTAATTCATTTGGGGGATTGTTGGAAATTTGAATTGAATTAAAAGAAGAAGAAAAAAATAGTACTCGATCGATCGAGACCTTGGTCTCGATCGATCGAGCACGGCAGTAAAATTCCGTTTGTTGGAATAAGGGCTCGATCGACCGAGCACCAGGCGCCGATCGATCGAGCCTTGTGTATGTTGCACGGGATGATGTATCCATTCATGTTCGGGTGTGGTTTTTCGCGATGTGGTACCTCCAAATGGTGTCCTTTTCTATATACTTCTTGACATACTATAAAAATAACATCCCTCACTTGAATTGAGTATGAAATTTTTGAAATTCACATCATATTGAAGATCAAAATTTGAGTAATTTTGTGGATCTTTATCCTTGTTTAATATTGAGTGTTTTTAAACCTTTGTGGTTTAAATGATTTGTGATTTGGAGTGCTCCTATCACAAATCATAGTCGTTGTATTTTATGTGACAAATTGCCAATTGAACAATTAGCACTGTAGCAGAGCAATATTGTCTTAAGGACAGAGATTTCAAATCTCGCATCTACTGTAAAACCATTTGTTGTTTTTGCTTGCTACTTTCCTATGATGCAGACCCATAAATTTTGTACTACGATAATACGTAGTTGCTTATGTATTTTGATATACTTAAATAAAAAGATTAGTTTAGTTAATTACATAACTTTCCATGACATCGCTAAGCTCATAAAATCCATGAACAGTATGTTGTGAGGTATACTAAAGTCCCATCTGCTTCGGCAAGAATAAATGTATTATTCTTGGCAAATTTAAGAATGTACGAGTGTCTAGCAGTCTAGTATAATAGGTGCAACTCTAGGGAGCCTATAGACCATACCGAGTGTCCACGTTAGTGAGTTTTGAATTCTTTTACTTCTAGAAATGGCATAACAACTTGCAAAGCTGCAAACAGGTTGAAATATTACGAATTGTTTGCCGATTTGGGTGTGTGGAGGGTAATTGGGGTGCATCCTAGCATCTGAAGTTTCAAGCAACGATTGCGTTTTTCTGTCACGTTTTGTTTTTTAGTTTTGATTAAATGTTTTCTCTGTTCTCATTTGCAGCTTGGAGAAATCGTCAATCAGGGTAAATTGGTATCTGATGAGATAATTATAAACTTATTGTCAAAGAGGCTTGAGATGGGAGAGGCCAAAGGAGAATTGGGTTTCATACTTGACGGGTTTCCTCGCACAGTGCGACAAGCAGTAAGTGGTTCATTGTTATAGTTGTTACCGTCTTACCGAACTTAATTTGATTTCTGCTTCACAAGGGTCCTGATAAGCATCCTCCAATTGTGATCCACTTGCTTTCTTGCACCTGTCTTAGCATCCTACTTTGTAATGTGAAGTTTATGATTGGTAGGGGCTGAGCAATTGAGGAGTGGTTGCAGGTCCTGAAATGGTTGCGATAGTGCTGTTGCATTGTATTACTTTAGATACTATTATGCTGGTGTAAATGGTTTATATTAGATATTTTGTTTTTAGTTGCCTGAACGAGTGAGAGAAGTGTTCTGAACTCAGATGATTGCTTGTTGGACTTGGAGCCAATAGTCAACTTAGATCCCTTATATAATGGTACACTTTGCAACGAAAGGCAATACCTGTAATCTATGTCGAAAATTAAAATCTAGTTGTAAAACCTTTATTTTTTATCTTGTATCTCATCTACTTGGATTATATTATTATTATTTTATGTAAATTTTCTTCAACATTATAGCTAGCCAGGAGTCATCATACTGTTTGTTTTGAACTGGAACATTGAGAATTCTACTTTGGAACATTCTGCATTCTGGTCTATTATGTTTTTCAGCTTTAAGGTCCTGTGGGCTGTCAGTGAGAGGTCTAATTGCCCGATTCCTTCCTGAGAAGGGTTCGAGCATTCAGTTGGAATGGACTTTTGTGTGGAAGCAGGCTCTTTTTTATCTAAAACTCCATATAAAAAAAACAAAAAAAACAAAAAAAAAACTTGAATGGTATTACTGGATCAGCTTTTCTGTGAATGACCAAACAAGAAAGTCCAGAGGATCAATAAACTGAATTAGAGGATTTTGCTGTCTTCCGGTGAACACCTTCCCCCTTTCCCCATTATTTCTTCACTCTTTCTAGAAATGCCAATTGTGTGGGGGAAGAACTTACCCATTTATTGGGAAGATGTCTAAATTGCATTTCTGAAAAGTTGCTATTTTTCTCATATGCAGGAAATACTGGATGAAGTGACTGACATTGACCTTGTGGTGAATTTGAAGCTTCCAGAAAGTGTACTAGTAGAAAAATGCCTTGGAAGAAGGATTTGCAGCCAGTGTGGGAAGAATTTCAATGTTGCTGCTATAAATGTCAAGGGTGAAAATGGTAATCCCGATATAAGTATGGACCCACTTCCTCCTCCTCCTCAGTGTGCTTCGAAGCTCATAACTCGTTCCGATGATACTGAAGCTATCGTAAAAGAAAGGCTCCGCGTATACAATGAAAAGGTACTGCTACTACTCACTCCCCATCCCTCTTTTTACCTCGCTTGGAGATGGAACTGAGAGAGAATTTTTTATTGAATAATGGAGTATCTTTGTAGAGATTGATAACAAAGAAGATGACAGCTAAGCAGCAGCGGAGAATGACTAGATATAAGCTCTTTGTTTTTTCTCTCAACCTAACACGACAAGGGTGATAAGGTTATTTGTTGTCATGTTAGCTATCATGATCTCAGGCAATCAATCCCCAGAATACAAAGATTGCGTCTTGTTTGCGAGTTGCAAATTTGAGGAAATTGGCAGAGATGAAACCCAATTTCTCAATATTTACATGGTTTTATTTCTTTTGAACTATGCAGAGTCAGCCAGTCGAGGGCTTCTATAGGGACCAAGGAAAGCTTCTGGAATTCAATATACCTGGAGGTATCCCCGAGTCATGGCCAAAGTTGCTGGAAGCACTAAACCTTGACGATAACGATGTTAAACAGTATGCCGCAGCATGACCAGTCGCCATGCTTACCTTTTTTGCAGAAAACAAATATTTTTTTCGAATTATCTTTCATCCCTATTCAGTAGGTTGGGAAATAACAAAACAATGGAGTTTCTTGGACGTTAATCATGGTGGCTGTTGTCTTTTGTGCTTCTTAGTGTTGGTCGGAGAATTCTGTTGTAACATTATAGCAGTGAAGGGCTGCAGTGTTGCGGCCTGTGATTTATTCTTTATAATAATACTTCACTGACAGGTGCCCAATGTGGTGATATCATAATATTCTTTATTTTCCTCCATCACTATATCCTGGGTAAATCACCAACTACTCTATGTGTGTGATTAGTCCCTTTGCTATATAGGTCGTTCCTTACATTTTTAGATTTTTCATCCACTTTCTTACGACGCGGACTGACACATGTTGCAAAATGTCGCCCCGTTAACAAAAAAAAAGAAAAAAACGCCTCTTATGCCAACAAAATATGGATAACAGGAGCGTTGAGGGTAAATAGTCTGCCTTCTCCTAAAATTGACCTCCGTAGGAACTTTACCAGATAGATGATGTACAGAGTTGCCAAAACAACCTAAGGAAAGAAAACGAGTTGTTTAGCTGCCACTTCTCAATAGTAAGTAAATTTATGTTTATTAAGTTGGTTTTCAAATAACAGATGCAACACAGCCTGCATCTTCCAAATTCACCCCCTCCACTACAAATTTGGTGAACATTTTTGTATTCAATAAAAGAACTGGCAATGCATTAATTTTTAAATTTATGATGTAATATAAATAATTCGCAGTCATGCAGAGGGAGACCGATTCTCATTTTTGAGTAGCGCAATTCTAACAAACCAAGAAAAACATTAGGCACTTTATTTTTACTAACATACCCCTTACATTTTTTAAAAAAAAATTAATGGATTGAGAGGAAAAACTCTGGAATACATGAACCAGTCGGAATCTGCCCTAGTGATGAAGCGACCACCTGCCCTTGCGATTAAGTTTAAAAACGAAAAAGAGTGAGAATTACGGGGATGTCGAGGGATTGGAGGACCGCTTTGAATGGAGATTCCATTTTCGATTGTTTGATTAGTTGGTTACCTATGATTCAATGGCTGCCTCTTAAGATAGTGCATTATCCTGCAAATACCAAGAAGACAACGTTGTGGAGATGTCGAGTTGCTTCGATGAAGATTAAAAGATTAAAGGAGGATTAAGCAATATTGGAAATCTTTTACTTCCAAAATTCTATACGGGGTGTTGGTTCTGTTTCTTAGAAAAACAAATAGACAAAGCATAAGAAGATCACAAATACTCTGCTATAATAAAATACTCGAAACAGTAAAAACTTACAACAAACAGTTTAAATAAACTGGGCAGAAACTTTGTTGTTAGACGAGGCCACAGTAAACCGTGTGCCCGTAAACTCTAAATTGCCCGCCTACAACTTCTGGCCTCCTGGACAAGAGAGTTCCAAGGTACAACGTCCCAAACACCTCTGTATGGGTTGAAGCAGAAACCCAGACAGACTCACTCGAACACTAAGAAGTGTGTAGTACTCTCAAGAAGATGATATGATATGCAAATGCAAATTCGGGATGAGATAAAGAATGAGGCTGGAGCAGCTTATATAGCTGCAACAGCAGGCCTACCAAAGGCCACAACTTAAATGACAATGCATAGTGGGTTAGATGAAAAGTCTCAACACTTAACATCATATTCATTTCGGATTTAAGTCTCACACTTAAATCTGACATCAATTCTGCAGGTAGGTAAAAAGTCTCAAACTTAATACTCAGCAGAATATGAAAAGTCAGGCATATGAAAAGTCATTTCAGAAATCCGTGTAGTAAAAAGATAGGACTGCCTTCGCGGCAGCGACACGCGCGACGCGACGCGACGCGGCGCGGCGCGGCGCGGCGAGTCGAGACGTGCCGTGCCGAGCCGAGCCGAGCGGACGGACGGACGGCGCGCGAGGGGCACCCATCTTTACTACTTAACTACACTCTAATGATTTGTATCTCAATATAAACAAACCATAAGTGCCTCAATTACTCAATGTGGGATTTCTTTAGCCTAATTGCCTTTCATAATTAACTTACCATAATTTTGTTCTCATTAACAAAATTAATAATATTGGGCTTTTAATGTTTAAAACCCATTAATTCTAACAATCCCCCACATGAATGCAATATGGCGAAAAAATTACACAATGCACCTAGATGAAGATTTGAGAGTACTTTGAGAATCCACTGCATCAGGATAGGTGGTGATTAACCTTGAACCTTCCTTAGTAAAGTATCATCGGATATACTTGTCAACCAGTGGACGCGATGCCTTGAACTGTTCGACGTTTTATGTATAACAAGACAACAATACTCACACAGCTTCATCTCCACACTATTATTGGTTCTTTCGTTGTTGTCCATTTTGGCCCTGGACTGCCTTGGATGTTTCATCGAATGCTCTAGAGATTTAGCCCTCAGGTCATCTCATAGAAGCGGCCCCTTCACATTCGACATAGGTGATTTCTCCTAAGAGTATCCTGTAATACCCCACTTTATCATCTCGAGATAGAAGAATCATTAAGAGCATGAGCTCAGCCTTCCCAAAGTACAGGTCTATCACTCTTTCATCACAGGAATAGGTAAGGAACTCAATTTCCCGAGTGCTTTGTTCGATCCCCCCCACAATTCGGTTTTCCCATTGAACCTGCAAATCGGATTTTACAATTCAGGTTGGGTTGCCATCATGGTTGGAAATCAATTTCATGGGCTTCAACCCCATTCCCCTCGATGAAACCTCTACTCGGTCTCTCGTCAGACCTTTCGTAAATGGGTCTGCAATGTTTTCTTTAGACTTCACATAATCTAAAGAAATGACACCGGTTTTCAGTAAATTTCTCACAGATTTATGTCTCCGACGAATGTGTCTTGATTTCCCATTATACACATTGTTATGTGCTCTTCCCATAGCTGACTGACTATCACAGTGCAAACTAATGGGTGGCATTGGTTTTGACCACATTGGAATATCCTCCAAGAAACTCCGAAGCCAATCAGCTTCTTCTGCCGCAAGATCTAAAGCTATGAACTCAGATTCCATAGTTGATCTAGCAATGCATGTCTGTTTGCATGATTTCCATGAAATAGCAGCACCGCCAATTATAAATATATATCCACTCGTAGATTTTATATTTTTGGAATCCGATATCCAATTCGCATCTGAATACCCTTCAATTACTGCTGGGTATCTCGTATAATGTAGTCCGTAGTTAGAAGTATATCTTAGATATCTAAGAACTCGAACTACTGCCTTCCAGTGCTCATAACTGGGATTACTCGTATATCTGCTCAATGTATTGACAGAATTAGCTATATCAGGTCTAGTGCAATCCATGAGGTACATGAGACTGCCTATGACTCTAGAGTACTCAAGTTGTTGCACACCTTCTCCGCGATTCTTGCAAAGATTTGACACCACTTCCATAGGTGTTCTAGCGATGGTATTATTTCCCTTGTCAAACTTGTCAAGTATCTTCTCGACATAATGACCCTGGGAGAGAAAATATCCATCTGCATGTTTGGTGATCTTCATTCCAAGAATCACATCTGCAAGACCTAGGTCTTTCATCTCAAAATTTCGTGACAACATTTTCTTGGTAATTTTGATGTTATCGTTATTACCAACAATTATCATGTCATCTACGTATAGACATACTATTACATAGTTTGTATTGTCTCCTTTCACGTAGACACACTTATCGCATTGGTTTGTTTTAAACCCATTTGAAAGCATGACGCTATCAAATTTTTCGTGCCATTGTTTAGGTGCTTGTTTTAATCCATACAAGGATTTCACAAGTTTACACACCTTCGTTTCTTTACCTGGAACTACAAACCCTTCAGGTTGTTCCATGTAAACCTCCTCTTCTAACTCTCCATTTAGAAAAGTCGTTTTAACATCCATTTGATGGATCTCTAGGTTATATAATGCAGCAAATGCAATTATCAACCTTATAGATGTTTTCCGGGATACAGGAGCGTATGTGTCGAAATAATCAACACCTTCAGTTTGTCTGTAGCCTTTTACTACAAGTCTAGCCTTGTAGTTATCTACAGTACCATCAGCTTTCATCTTCCTCTTGAAGATCCACTTGTGGCCTAGTGGTTTACAACCTGCAGGAAGATCCACTAGTTCCCAAGTATGATTATGTAAGATAGATTCTATCTCACTGTTCACCGCTTCTTTCCAAATATCAGAGTCTTGTGAAGACATTGCTTCTTTGAAAGTAGTCGGATCTTTTTCCAACAGATATGTTAGAAAATCCGAGCCAAAAGATTTCTCTTTTCTCGCTCTTTTGCTTCGTCTAGGCGATTCTACATTCTCTTGAGATTCTCTATCCCCCACATTTCTCTCAACATTGGTTTCAGGCATTGTCGGAGTTTTGTGGGGAAAGATTTCCTCAAAGAACGAAGCATCCCTAGCCTCAATGATAGTATTTACATGCATTTCTGCATTATCTGATTTATGCACTAGAAAACGATAGGCACTACTATCTTGTGCATATCCGATAAATACACAATCTACTGTCTTAGGTCCTATCCTAGTCCGTTTAGGAGTAGGAATTGGTACCTTTGCTAGACAGCCCCAAACCCTTAAAAACTTGTAGCTAGGTGAGCGACCTTTCCACAATTCATAAGGCGTTTTATCCAACTTCTTATGTGGTACTCTGTTTAGCACATAGTTGGCGGAAAGCAGAGCTTCTCCCCATAAATTCCTAGGTAAGTCGGAACTTATAAGCATTGCATTCATCATTTCCTTAAGCGTTCTATTCTTCCTTTCAGCAATACCATTTTGCTCGGGAGAATAAGGCGCAGTGGTTTGATGAATAATGCCACTCTCAGCACATATTTGTGCAAATGGTGACTCATATTCACCGCCTCGATCACTTCGAAGAATTTTAATCTTTTTATCAAGTTGATTCTCAACTTCATTCTTATAGTGAATGAACATATCAATTTCTTCGTCTTTACTTCTCATTAAGTAGACATGACAATATCTTGTACAATCATCGATAAATGTTATGAAATAATTTTTACCACCTCTAGATTGTACATACTTTAGATCGCATACATCCGTATGAATCAAGTTTAACGGTTCGGTGCTTCGCTCAATTGAGTGGAATGATGACTTGGCTAATTTGGCCTCTACACAAGTCTCACACTTGTGTTTATGATTGATGTTAAATTTAGGCAATAGATTAAGAGACATTAGCCTTTGTAAGGACTTATAATTCACATGTCCTAATCTACCATGCCACAAATGTAAAGACTCGCAAGAATAATCATACTTTAAAGTTTTATTAGCCACATTGGCAACAGTCATTACATTATTTTTGCTTGTGCTAGCCTCATTTGCTGCATTAACATCAACCTCAACATCTACACTAGACTTATCCTTAGGAGCTAAAGTCATTACATTCATCTTGAAGAGGTTATTGGCCAAGTAGCCTTTGCCCACAAACATACCACCCTTGGACAGAATGACTTTGTCGGACTCAAACACAAGCCGAAAGCCTTTCTTGTTCAGCACTGCTCCGGAGATGAGATTCTTTCGGATCTCTGGCACGTGGAGCACCTCGGTAAGAGTCAACTCTTTTCCGGAAGTCATTTTTAGCACAACCGTCCCTTTGCCTTCAACTTTTGAGACTGCTGAATTTCCCATGTAGCAGTTCTCATCATTCACCGGTTGATAGGTCTTAAACATCCATTTGTTGGCGCAAATGTGGCGAGTAGCCCCAGTGTCGACCCACCATTCCTTGGAGTTCCCTCCAACAAGATTCACCTCCGATACCACAGCACTCAGATGCATGTCATCCATGTCAGAGCTCAGATTGTCCTCAACAATGTGGGCATGTGCAGGCCTCTTGCCTTTGCCTTTGTAAGGGACTATCTTTCTCTTACCGTCATTGTTTTGACGTCGAGTGCAGTTGTTTTGACGTTGAGTGCAGTCCTTGGCCTTATGGTTAGGCTTACCACACACATAGCAGTCACCGGTGAACCTCCTTGTCTGAGTATCTCCCTTGGGTTCAAAAGTACGTTTGCGCTTATTCCCATGGGAGTTGTCCTTGGAAATCATTCCAAATGATTTCTTGTCAACTTTTCGGTTGTCTTGCTCGATGCGCAGCCTCCTGATAAGATCCTCTAGACTCATCATCTTTCGCTTGTGCTTTAGGTAGCTCTTGAAGTCCTTCCAAGATGGCGGTAATTTTTCAATCATCATCGCCACTTGGAGAGCATCATTTAGCCCCATACCTTCGGCAGCAAGCTCATGATATATCAGCTGCAGCTCTTCGCATTGCTCAACAACGCTCTTGCCATCTACCATTCGATAGTCATGGAATCGCCCGGCTACAAATTTCTTTGCGCCTGCGTCGTCAACTTTGTACTTTATCTCTAACGATTCCCAAAGATTCTTAGCAGTCTCCTTGGGGGAATACACATTAAAAAGTGCATCGTCAAGAGAATTCAGTATGTAGTTACGACAAAGGTAGTCGGCACTTATCCAGGACTCAACTATCACAGCAGATTGAGGATCCTCTTTGTCCTCCACCGGTTTCTCCTCCTTCAGAAACCTGGTCAAATTCAAGGTGGTAAGGAAGAACATCATCTTCTGTTGCCAACGTTTAAAGTTGGAACCCTTGAACTTTTCCGGTTTCTCAAATTGAGAAAACGGCATTGGACTTCTCAGAATTGGCATTGCGGCCTCAGTACCGCTAGCTTTGATCACCGGAATCTCATTATTCACAGCAGGTGGTTGGGTAAACTGGTCAGCCATTAGCTAAAACAGAACACAAATAGGAGAGCACAAATAATATCAAAGCAGTTTTTTAAACAGTAAGTTTAAACCTTTGAAAAATTCATGAACAATATCTTAAGTAAATGTGAAAGCTGGGTTTTGATAAAACAGAACAAAACAAAATAAGAAACAGGTTTAGAGTTTACGATTGTTGGTTCTGTTTCTTAGAAAAACAAATAGACAAAGCATAAGAAGATCACAAATACTCTGCTATAATAAAATACTCGAAACAGTAAAAACTTACAACAAACAGTTTAAATAAACTGGGCAGAAACTTTGTTGTTGGACGAGGCCACAGTAAACCGTGTGCCCGTAAACTCTAAATTGCCCGCCTACAACTTCTGGCCTCCTGGACAAGAGAGTTCCAAGGTACAACGTCCCAAACACCTCTGTTTGGGTTGAAGCAGAAACCCAGACAGACTCACTCGAACACTAAGAAGTGTGTAGTACTCTCAAGAAGATGATATGATATGCAAATGCAAATTCGGGATGAGATAAAGAATGAGGCTGGAGCAGCTTATATAGCTGCAACAGCAGGCCTACCAAAGGCCACAACTTAAATGACAATGCATTGTGGGTTAGATGAAAAGTCTCAACACTTAACATCATATTCATTTCGGATTTAAGTCTCACACTTAAATCTGACATCAATTCTGCAGGTAGGTAAAAAGTCTCAAACTTAATACTCAGCAGAATATGAAAAGTCAGGCATATGAAAAGTCATTTCAGGCATATGAAAAGTCATTTCAGAAATCCGTGTAGTAAAAAGATAGGACTGCCTTCGCGGCAGCGACACGCGCGACGCGGCGCGGCGAGGCGAGGCGAGGCGAGTCGAGTCGAGTCGAGTCGAGACGTGACGTGACGTGCCGTGCCGAGCCGAGCCGAGCGGACGGACGGACGGCGCGCGAGGGGCACCCATCTTTACTACTTAACTACACTCTAATGATTTGTATCTCAATATAAACAAACCATAAGTGCCTCAATTACTCAATGTGGGATTTCTTTAGCCTAATTGCCTTTCATAATTAACTTACCATAATTTTGTTCTCATTAACAAAATTAATAATATTGGGCTTTTAATGTTTAAAACCCATTAATTCTAACAGAAAGATGATCGGCAGAATTTAGTTACAGTACTTAAATGCCTACCAAGCATAATTCTTTGCTGATCTAGCTTCAAACGTGCACTGGTTATGCACGTCAAATTCTATCTGCACAGGTTATCGGTGCACGAAGAGATGAGCACCGGGTAGAATTGAATATGGGAATCGCAAATTCTATCCTTTGCTGATCTAGCTTCAGACGTGCATCAGGTGCACGTCTCACTCAATGTGTACCGGTTATCGGTGCATGAGGATAACCGGTGCATGAGGAGATGATGAAGCACCGGGATCACAGCTCACCAAGCACATTCCTTTCCTGATCTAGCTTCAAACGTGCACCGATTAATGGTGTGCGTCAAAACCTAACCGGTGTATCGTTGATGTGTGGAGACTGCAGCACCCTACTAAAGTCAGTGGAGGAAGCACAGGAGCATGCCGAGCACGAAGCACACTAATTTCTCTGAATCAACTGAGGTCGTGCTTAATCTGGTCTGTTATGCCTGTGACAAGCCTTGACGTTCAAAAAGGGTCAGTGATTTGCACAGGACAGGGCATGCTGGGAATTTGATCCTCCAAATTCACCCCCAGGATCTACACATTTTTATGGGAAAAGCAAGCAAAAGGAGAAATAATAACAAAACAAGGATTTAATGTGGAAAACCCCAAATCAGTAGAAAAACCACTAGGATCATAGAAGAAAATGCACTATATGAAAAATTATTACAGCCACGCAATTTTTCTTCTCACATCCACAAAGCTTTCACACTAGTCACTCTTTACTCACACCCCCTTACAAAGACACATAATAAAATCTTTTCTGATGTGGAAGCCCAGTCACAGCTGCAAAAACAGAGCATAATAAGAATTTTACTAGATTCTAAAATAAGAGAGGAATTTATCTAAAGCCAAAAGTTGCTAGATAAACTATTGACTGGTGCACTTAAATCAAAGGTCTCAAGCCTTCTTGTATAGCTAAAGCTTTGCCCCTTTTCCTTTTCTTTCTCGATGTGGGATAAAGTCCAACCCAACAATCTCTACCTTGTGGCTTTGTCGTCCCACAACACTCCTTGATGAAGATCTCTATAGCTTCTGCTACTCATAATGCAACAGTCACAAATTCTCAATGTAGAGAATTATCATGCTCCACCATAAAATCATACCCCACTCAGAATAAGTCATTCCAAGCATTTCAATTCGGCTCATGTCGAAAAATAACCTTGCAGAAAAATTATGGTGCAACTCCCACGTTTTGGCTGTCCTATAAGTTAATCAGCCATCGACATGAATTTTCACCACACACCATGCATCAATTCCAAACCAATGCCCGTATGTAAAACTATGGACCCGCAAACATTTTACATCATTTTTCATGGCAACTTGGGGACAGCGGCATGCCATAAGGATGTACATGTAGGACATCAAAAGATGAGACAATATTAACTTCATTATCAACATCTTCACTTGTTGATGCGGAGCAATTTGCCGAACCCGCTCCAGCTCTTGGACAATTTTTCTTGATGTGGCCAGGTTCTCCACATCCCGAACATAATTTATTCACAGAGTTATTCTTCTTCCAATTATGAGCCACCATTGCAAAACTTTCATGTGAACCGTTACTCCCGCCAAATCTCATCTCTTTAGAAAGAAGCTTATTAGTAACCTATGAGAAAATGATTTTCTCCTTTCCATGAATCAGTATTGGCTTCATGTGCTCATACGAACGTGGAAGAGACCAGATGAGTCTCAATGCCTGATCTTCATCATCAATTTTAACTCCAATAGATTCCAGCACTGAAACAATGACAGTGAGAACACTTAAATGATCTGAAAATAGTAGTACCCTCAATAATTCTCAATGTATGAAACTGCTCTTTCAGATACACTCGATTTGAGACGCCCTTTGTCTGATACAACTCTTCAAGTTTTCCCAGAGTTCCTTAGCCATAGACATTCCATGCACATTTGTAATAACATTTTTGGCCAGGCACAGATGGATTGCACTTGCTGCTCTCAAATCCAGATCCTCCCAATCTTCATTGCTCATTCCAGCTTTTCCCGTTGCACTAGTCGCTCCACCAGTCGAACTAGTATCACCGCTACTTTTGAGGAATACTCTGCCCTTCAACGCCTTGTGTAAACCAGACTAAATCAACACATCCCTGACTTGTACTTGCCACAAACCAAAGTTGATTTTCCCATCAACTTTGTCCACCTCAAATCTGACTGCATTTGAAACTCTGTTTTTCGACATTGTCTTGTGATACTTTGATTTATTTTACCGTAGACCTGACTAGTACACTAAGTAAGCTCTCAGGAAAGAGAGAATCTCGATCTTTCCTAGACAGAATTTCAAGATTCCCAGGAAAATTGATGGGGGTTACAATGGTCCCACTTAAATACCAAATTTTCTAGACAGAACATCCTTAGTCAATACGTATTCGCCTAATACACCAAAGCTCCACACAACAAAAACACCCAAGCTCTGATGCCACTTGTTGGGAATTTTTGACCCTCCAAATTCACCCCCAGGATCTGCACCTTTTTATGGGAAAATCAAGCAAAATAAGAAATAATAACAACACAATGATTTAACGTGAAAAACTCCCAAATCAGAAGAAAAATCACAAGGACCACAGAAGAAAATACACTATATGGAAAAGTATTACAACCACACAATTTTTCTTCTCACCCCAAACACACCCACAAAGCTTTCGCACTAGCCACATTTTATAACAAACACACACTCACCTTACAATAAAGATACCTAATAAAATCTTTTCTGATGTGAAATCCCAATCACAGCTGCAACCACAGAGAATACTAATACTCTTACTAGATTCTAAAACAAGATAGGAATTTATCTAAAGCCAAAAGTTGCTAGACAAGTTATTGGCTGGTGCACTTAAACCAAAAACCTCAAGCATTCTTTTATAGCTAAAGCTTTGCCCCTTTTCCTTTTCTTTCTGGACGTGGGATTAAGCCCAACCCAACAGGGCACGCAAAATTTGTGGATAGGACTTTGGAGACAACAAAGCCGATTAGTTTGGAGGCTCCAAAGCCGAAGAATGATGTGGAGATGGAGTGGTACCCATGAGGAAGAAATCTTGTTCAGGAAGTGAATCAGGCAATGGAGGAATGAAGAGTGATGTCTATTTTGCTCAGTTTAATTTAAAATGGGCTTAAATTATTTGAATTTTTTTTGGTGGACTGATTCAAAAAATATCACGTAGTACCGACTTGAACTTTTTCCATAAAAAATTATAATACCAGAAATATCAACATCTTTAAACCCTGACATCTTATTTCTTTCAAACATCTCCATCATATTATTTTTTAAAATAAGAACTTATAGTTAATAAACTCCTAAATAAATTATAAGATATAAAAAATTATAAACTATTTAAAACAACCTGAACCAAATATAGGGGTGTAAACGAAACTAATTGAGCCGGATATGAAGAAAATTTTAAGTTTGAATTTGGCTCGAAATAAAAATATTCATGTTCGAGTTAGATTCGAATTTCGAATAGTTTAAAATTTTTGGCTCAAGTTCGGTTCGAATCAAAGTTCGAGTTCGGTTCAAAAAGATTCGAGTATGTTTGTGGGTTATTCGAACTATTACTCGAAAATAAATACCCGAAATGTTTGAAATTATTTTTATTTAACATATAATTATATTATATTAATAAAATATTAAAGTTCGCGAGTGACTCACGAACTATCGAACAAGTAATTCGGCTCGAGTTCGACTTGAAAAATGTTCGAACATGTTCGAGTTCTGCTCGAATTCGAGTATTTCGAATACGAATTAAATATTTTTTGAGCCGACTCAAAAAATTCGTGAACCTCCTCATTTTTCCTCTCCAATTTTTCATCTCCAACTCTCTTACTCTTACAATCCTAATCTTGTATTCAATTATCTCGTTTTTTCATATTTCCACTAATACGATGGCATCTTCTTCTACTGGTCATGGTGGTCGTGGTGGTTCCTCAAATCCACCTTTATTCCAAGAAAATTATGATATTTTTGCCGAGTTTGATAATGCTTATGATGTTGAAGAAGCGGAACACGTTGCAGAACCGGCGGCCCCCCAAAATCCGGCCCCCGGCGGGTCATCCGCGACTACTGCCGCTTCGAGTCGCACGAGTAACCGTCCCAAACGAAGCAAGGTATGAGATCATTTTGACGTCGAGACAAAACCAGGTATGAACGAATCTGTTGTTATTTGTAAAATATGTAAAACCACATATAATTATAAAACAGGTGGTTCCGCTGGCGGTACCGGAACTTTTAAGAAACATCTAGTTCAAAAACATAATTTTGATGATGTTACTTTACAACCATTAGGTAAAGAACCAACCCAACTTCAAATTAATCGTCAGTCTGTCACTAATTTTATCTTAAAATGAACAAAAGATTATTCGTTCGCTTTATTGTAAGATGCGAACTTCCCTTTTTGTTTTCTGAAAAAAGATGGCTTTATTGAATTTTCTTCTGGTATACAACCATGTTTTAGACATATTTCTAGGCATACTTTGAAAAGAAATATTGTGGATGTGTTTCTTGATTACCGTAAGACTTTAGTTGATCATCTTTCTTCTATTAACTGCAGATTAAGTTTAACTACTGATATATGGACGAATACCACACTACTTTCTTTTCTTGTTATTACTGGTCATTGGATTGATGATAACTGGTGTTTGCAGAAAAGAATTTTGTCACTGGATGAATTAAAATCTGCACATACTGGTTCCCAAATTGCTAAATATATTGTTAATGTTTGTAGATTTTATGGAATTGCAGATAAAATTTGTTCGATTACACTTGACAACGCTTCAAATAATAACGCGGCAATGCGTGAACTTAAAATATATTTATGACCAATGCTTAATGGTGTTTTTTTCCATGTTAGATGTGCATGCCATATAATTAATTTAGCAGTAAAAGATGGTTATGAAGATGCTGAATGTAGTAGCATAGACAAACTTAAAAATTGTTGTCAATGGATACGACAGTCACGCATTAAGCGTGATTGGAAACATACGTGTGCAAGTCAGAACCTTCGGTTTACTCTTTTTCCACCGCCCATTGTAAGTCGATGGAATTCTTTGCACAAAATGTTAGAATCGATGTTACCTTATCAAGATGCTTTAACTTCTTTTTATAACTCTTATCAAATGCCTGAAAGTGATGAAAGTTATTTATTGTCTGATAAGGATTGGTTTTTTGTTAATAATTTAACTGCTTTGTTATCAACCTTTAAAGATGCAACAGATCGTTTCTTCGATGTTTGTAATCCTACTTCTCATTATTTTCTTCCACTTGTATTTAACATGTTTTGTAAATTTATTGAATTTAGAGATGATATTGAGTTGACGTCGTTCGTTTATCGTATGGAGGAGAAGTTTAAAAAATATTGGGAACAAATTCTACACGTGCACTGTATATCTACATTGTTAGACCCAAGTCAGGGTGTAGAATCTTTCGATACTTTCTTTGAATATTACAGTACGTTTTTGGATAAGGATGTTGACGATCAAAAGACGTCAATCATGCATTCTCTCCAAAATATGTTTGATTGTACCATAGTGAACAGGGACAGAGTTCATCGGCGCGTGTAGTAGGAGGAGAAGAAGAAGAAGCTAGTCAGTCACGAAGCGGAGGGATTAATCTGTTGCGGAGCCTTGGAAGAAAGAAGCAGAGAGGAAGCGGAGTGTCATCTACCGCTTCAAACGAGTTGCAGTTCTTCCTGGGTCAAATGTTCATTACAGATAAAAATTTTGACGTACTAGAGTGGTGGAAAGCAAATGCAAGACAATATCCAGTCTTAGCCAAAATGGCTAGAGATGTATTTGCAGTCCAAACATCCAGTGTCGCATCAGAGTCGGCATTTTCAACTTGTGCTCGGCTCATTGGAGACTTTAGAGTTTCTCTACAAGCAGAATCATTGTGCATGCTTACGCTGCTAAGAGATTGGTTCGATGCTGAGAGAAGAAATAAGAGAGAATGAGGAATCGACGAGTTCCGCAATGAAAGTTCCGAAGAAGAATAAGAATTGGCCAAGACTATACTTATAAATTATGATGAGTAATGTATTTTTATTATAAATTTCAAATGATGTATCTTTTATGTTGTTTTCCATATTCAATAAATAATGTATTTTTCCTTTACGATTTGGGTTGAAAAAAAAAATTAAAAAAATTCGGCTTGGCGATCGATCGCCAAGACCCCGTGAGTTAAAAAAAACAGAAACAATTGGAGATCGATCGCCGAACATGGCGATCGATCGTCGAACCGATTTTGGTTGGAACCGGTTTACCCTGACCAATCCGATAATTCAGATCCGGGGTTTCGAACCGGATCGGTTCCATGGCATTTGCCATGGAACCGGAACCGGATTGGTCCGGTTCCACACAAAACAAGTCCAGGACCGGTCGGATCCGGTCCAAATCCGATCCGATCCGATCCGGATGCTTGGGTGCAAACCAGTTGATACTCCGATGGATTCTAATGTAAAGCTAGGAGAAACTATGAGCAGCAATCCCATTGATAAAGGAAGATATCAACGTCTAGTGGGGAAACTAATCTATCTTTCTCACACTAGACCAGATATAGCTTTCCCAATGAGTTTTGTAAGCCAGTTCATGCATGCCCCATTGGAGGAACACATGATTGCAGTTTATCGGATTTTAAAGTACTTAAAAGGGTCTCCGGGCAAAGGCATATTCTTTCGAAAAGCAGATACAAGAGATGTTGAAATGTTCACGGATGCTGATTGGGCAGGCTCAATAAGTGATAGAAGGTCAACATCATGGTATTGTTCGTTTGTGTGGGGAAACCTAGTAACTTGGAAAAGCAAGAAACAACAGGTGGTAGCAAGAAGTAGTGCCGAAGCTGAATTAAGATCAGTGTGTTGCTTGAAGAACTGAAATTGAGTATAACACTACCTCTAAAACGACTATGTGACAACAAGGCTGCCATTGACATCTCACACAATCCAGTACATCATGATCGAACCAAACACGTGGAGGTAGATCGACATTTCATCAAAGAAAAGATTGATGAATGAACAATCAGCATTGTCTACATTCCCACATCAGAACAGACTGCAGACATACTTAATAAATGCCTGTTTCGACCCATGTTGGAAAAATTCATTGACAAGCTTGGAATGCATAATTTATTCACTCTAGCTTGAGGGGGAGTATTGATAAGGATACTAAGAGTTTTGTAGATCTTAGATTATAGATTTACTTATCTTATATTTAAATTGTAGATTAAGATTATCTTTTATAGTATTCTAAGATAGTAGAACTATTTTCTCCTCTATATATAGAGGACATTTCTTTGTATTCAATTAAGTTGATAAATTAATAAAAAAGAAGAAGAAGATAGCACAGACTCTCTCGATTTATTCCTTCTATTTTGCTTTCAATCTATCATCCTTAAATTCCAGAAACTGATTGTTTAGAAATACTATCAGAAATCAGAAATTTAACAAAAAATAACAACACACACACACATTCTCACTTCTCTTTTCGTCGAAATCGAACAGTCGTCTCCTGCTGATTTAAAACGAGTTACTCCTCACCATTACCTGCAAAAGAGTACAGAATTGTGCGATGAGATTGCGCGTCAACAAGTAATGTGCAAAAGCAAACAATTAAAAAAGCTGGAAATCTCCACTTTCACGTGCCTTAGCGAGAACGCCTATTTCGCGGTGAGAATGAGAACTGGTTTTGGCGCATGCATGCTGCAGATTTACATGACGGAGAAATTCGGGAGAGAGGAGGTGTTGGAGAAAGAAACACGAGAGATTTATCGTCACGTGTCGAATTGGAGAATATTTAACAAATTAATTTAAGCACATGTTAAATATGATGCTATTGTGTTGGAGATGATTTAAAACTAATCTTACACATGTATTTAAAGGCATGAACATTATCAGGGGAGGGACTCTTAAATTTTTATAAATTTATAAAATTTAATGTATCATGTGTATACTATTAGGCACTGTTTGGTACATTTATAAGGATATGACGAGCCGTGGTTTTTAACTATTCATCACTCACTTATCACATCACATTCATTGTACCAAACGATGCCTTAGATGTGACATGGATACAAATTTTCAAGCAAATTATAGTATATCAAAAAATATTATCTACAAGTGTTATTCATTTACTTGACGTACTAGAGGACATGAGGGATATTTATGAATCAACTCAATATGATTGGTCTAAGATGATTGATATGTTAGTTTATGCATTTTTGCTTTAAAATATGTTGTATTTTAATATTGAGTTTGTGTATAAGTATGGCTCAAACCTGTGCATTCAAAAGGGATGTTTTAGTATGTAAATGTTTGATTCTTATTTCAAAAAAAATAAAACTGGCATTTCTTTTTCCATAAAATATGAAATCGTGTATTGCAAAATTAAATGGAATTGAAGTTTTAGCTGGTAAATGTATTACGTCTACCAATTTTTCAACTTTTTCCATTTTTTTGTTAAAAATGTCAGAATTGTCTAATTGTTTTTATTTTTAATTTTAAAAAAATTTGAGATAATAAATGCGACCATTCTACGAAATGTCAGTGGAGCTGGAAAAGTAGTAATTCGCCACCCTATGCGACCATATCGGTGAACCATGATCCATAGTGTCAAAGTATTGAATCCAATACTGAAAATGAAATTGTAAATCTATATTAACTGTAAATTAACCAATCTGTAAGTTGTTGAACCGTTGGTGGTTATCAGCTCGGTTGGCGATCATCTGCTGTGATTGGGTGTTGTTGACCATCTTGATCATGATACAGACGCAGTTCAAAGGATTCGTACATGCATGAAAGTGAACAAATACAAACTAATAATGCTCGATTTCCTGAAAAACTGGTAGTTTCAGAGCAGAAAATGGAGGAAAAAGTTTTAGTTAGTACTTCTGAACCTGTCAAAATATTTAAGAGACACCGTTTTCCTCAAGTTTAAGTATTGCTAGAACTACGAATTATCGTGTTCACATGATCTTATCAATGCAAAATGCAGAAACAGACAATCATTATTCAAGAATTTGGAAGAAACAACAGCTTAGTGTAAATGAAGCAAACTGGTGAAAATATTTTGTGCCGGAGTAATTTAATTTATTCTAGGCTAATCTGATCAAGCTAAGAACTACTACAGAACATCTTTTGCTGTGATCAGTGTCGATCCGCTGGCATAATACATGTCTAAAGTACAAAACCGTGATGTATTTTCGCTCTTTTCTTCGTGTATTCCTGACCTTGTAGCATCGAACTCAATATATATGGAGCGGGTGAAAATCAAGAATCAGATAGCATAGATTGGGTTCACTTCAGAATCTGTCTCCGAGCGTCTCCAAGAATTCGTTCCACTCCTCCAGTGCTTCTCTTTCTTCCTCACCCTGCGTATCCTTCTTGATTTCACAACATAATATGTCATAGCACTTAAAACGCCAGCCATTATGACTCCCCCAATTACGGTAACAAGAATAGCAGCCCATTTATAATGCCGCCCCGTGACTATATAAGCCGAGGCGATGAAAGTCACCGTGGTGCAAACTGAGGCTAACCACATTAACTTATTTATCACCTCCACAACCCGTCTCTCGGATTTTATCTCACCCCGAACGACTGTGATTTGCACAACAACAACAGCCAACGAAGTGAAAAGTGCCACTGCGTTTGATATGAAAAAGACTTTAAAAGATGGGCTGCTCACTTTTACCGCGACCCCATTATCATCGTCGCCCCCAGGGACTGTGAAAATGGCAGCAAAAGCTACTGTGGCGAATAGAACAGCCACCACAGTTACCGAGTTAGTAGCATTATTGATTCCTTCTCTGTGGAGTTTTCTGAGCTCCTTCGCGATGCCATTTACGTTTTTGTTCGTTTTACGAGCTTGTTCGAGCTGAGTATGGACGTCTCTCTTGATTTGAGAGACAGTTCTGCGAAGTTCGTCCCGAGGCTGGTTCAGTTCGTTGGCCCTGACAGCACCATAGCGAGTCAAGCACTCTTTAATTTCCACCGTGTCTTCTGATAGAGGGAGCCCTTCTGCTATATCTAGAGCTGTTTTGTGGTCTCTCGTTAACGCGTTTACATTCGTGTCCCGAAGCAGTAAGAGCTCATTCACAATCTGCAAATATTGAAATCTCAAATTATTTTTCGAGTTCAAAGAAAACCATGAACCGGAGGGGAAATACCCGAATGGATAACGAAAAAGTGAGTGCAAGCTTCTGAACATGACGAACCTCAGCACGTTTTTTCCTGGTGGCTATATGTAATGCAGTGTTACCGAATTTATCCGGAAGCATCACGATTGCTGCGTCTGCCTGCAGAAGTACCCTCACAACGGCACAACAAACGCCTTTAACAGCCATGTGCAGCGCAGTCTGCCCTTTCTTATCAGTTCTTCTAGCCAGTTGATGGTCTTTCTCGAGCAACGCATGAACGATATCTACGTGGCCCTGGCGCGCGGCTAAGTGTAACGCGTTTTTACCATTGGATCTTGATATTTCTAATAAGCTAGAATCCTTTGCAAGCAATTCTTTGACTACCGAAAGATGCCCTTTCGTTGCTGCAGATATGAGAGGAGTCGCATTTGATAGAGCCACTGTTTTACTGAGCTCCGGATCGTGATGTAGTAGAATCTTGACGATATCTTCAATCATATAAAACTTATAGTTAATTCAAAGAAACCAATATTCTTGGCAGAAAACCAATATCAAATCTGTACAACCGAGTGCCCATGCTACAACACAAACAGCAAGCAAATGCTTGGTTATATAACTGGTATTAGAGCTACTGTCAGGGGCTCGATTATCATGAAAGAAGTGTGAGTACAAGTATTAGAAAATACACACAATGCTATAGAATGACATTCATAAAAAATCAAGATACATGACATTCGAATGAGCCTGATTACCATGATGGCCTTGACTTGCTGCAATGTGCAACGGATCAAAACCCGACCGGTTTTTGAGCCTGATCCCCTCACTTGCCGTGTAAGGCAACAACTCCTTAACCACAGAAACAAAACCCTTTTCCGCAGCTGTAAAAAGCGCGGTTTCTCCTAATTCATTAACCTCATTCACAACTGCAGACCTTATTTCTGCTACCTCAGCATCAAACTCTGCTCCACTCAAAGTTTTAAGCATCTGCTCATTGATCTCGTCTAGTACCTGCCTCACGGCTACCACATCACCCTTCTGTGCAGCCAAGTGGAGCTCGGTGTCATTATGCCGTCCTGTTACTTGCTTTACATACTTCTTTTTGCCCGACTGGTCCATTCTTTTTCCAGAATTGGAAACAACCAATGCTTTCCCGGAATTGGAAACAATCAATGCTTTTCCAGAGTTTGAAACCACCAGCGCCTTACCCGAGTTCGACACTGTGAAAGACTTGCTGGAATTCGATACAACTAAGGCCGGTGCACGAGGCGAAGGTGAAGGGGATGGAGATTGATACTCCATATTTAAGCCCATTTCTAGATCCTTCTTACCTGTTAACGTCATCAAAATGCTATCAAATCCGCCCAGATACACAAAAGATCCTGGGCTTCTATATAACTGCCCAGTTTTATGATTGACTGAACCTTTTTAGAATTAAAGATGCATGGAAACATATCATTATTAAATCAAAATACAGATCAACACGATATCTTACGCATTACCCATTCATTAAAATAGAATAATTAAGACAAACAAGTTCTTGATCATGAATCAAATGAACAGCAAAACAAAATGTGCAAAAGAATTGCGATCGGTACCTATTTCTTAGATGGTAGCAGCAATTATCTTAATGGGAAACGTTTTTTCTTGTTATCTTATTTTTTTCCCTGTGATGAAGCTTTGTTTCTTCTCTTTTTTTCTCCTTTATTATTGTTTTGAGGCCGAGATCATGGTGATTGTACGTAAAATCCGAGGACAGCGATTCAGGGGAATGGCGGAGGAGATAGGGAGACGGAGGTGGTGGCGGAAGTAAAATTTTTAATGATCGGTACGTGGGTAGTGGGGCCAACCGTCTTAGTCGTTGTCCTTTTCTCAACGACTTTTTGAAAAGAGTAATATTTTACATATATATATATAGGAATTAAAATTAAATACGAACTAATGGGTCTAATCCAACTAATAAAAACTTACCTCTACATTAGAAAGACTCGAGTTTGAGTCCCGTAATATACGAAAAAATATTTAGCCCATCCACTCTTAAAAAAATTAAAAATCGAAATATTTAGTCACTCCCCTCTTAAAAAAATTAATTACATAATTGTTTAAACATTGTCTTTTTTTTTAATTATTGTACGGTTAATGCAACGTGAATGCGATATCTCATCACAATCCAAACATATATTGAGAAAATATCATCTAATGGGAAAGATGGTAGATGAGACATCCTTATCGAGAGAGTTGCTTCACAAGAAAAATGTAGCCGATCCAATGACAAGGCTTTTCACTTGGTTGTTGCTGGAATTATATTTCGGCCATTGTCTATTAAAGAAGTTTAATTTACAATGGTGCATTCAGGGTAAGCCCAAAGAAGTTGTTTGACTTCTAAAATCACAAAGGTTGTGATCCTACTGTTATGATGCACTTTAGCCTCGCTAGGTCACAATCAACCGGCAAACGATCTTTCGATGAGAATTGAGACTTAAATGCTAAGTGCTCAAATTAAGTGTTTTGTAGGAGATGAATTTAATTTTTGAAAGCTCCTCACTTTAGTGGAGTTTCTATATCTGAAAATATTTCATCTACAGAAAGTTCTAAAATTAAAACATTTGATATATTTATGTCTCATAATTATATACATTAGTAGTACATCAAGTTGTTCAATTGGATTGACTCACTTAGATTATGAGTTCGGAGTTTTGTGTTGGCTTTTGGGCAAGTGAGAGATTGTTAGCATAAGATACGCTACAAGCCAATGTACCAATAGTTGACCCGTTGGGCCCTAAGAACCGTAGCCCAAATAAGTGACTCAAACTCTCTATAAATATATGATTCATCTATAGGGTTAAGGATACTATTCAATTCACTCTCATAGGAACGAAAACAACAAACTAGCACTGGTGCTGAGTTTATAAATCTTGTCATGTTGATTGGACTTGAATGATCACATCTATTAGATTTCTACATCGGTGAAAGGTAATATATTTTTTGTGCATTTATATTTGATTATTTGCATGTTAATATATGAATCAAGCGCGGTCGTCCGTCCCCGGGTCTAGATCTGTCCACTGTTTATTTTCCACTGCATTTTGATCTGACGTCGGGAGATGAAAACCCAACAAAAACATCACTTAAATCTCCATATTTCAATGTGATAGCCATGATCCATAACTTATCCTCACATCTTAACAGCTTCGATACCCATTTCCCAAGCAAGGCTAAGTTGAACTCTTCGATCCTTCATATTCCCAAGCTGCCTTCATCTTTTGGTCTACAAAATTTCCCAGCCACCCAATGTTATTTTCCTATCCGTTCCAGCCCCACCTCCCCATAAAAAATTTCTTTGCATGCTAATGATTTCTCTCATGATTTTAACTGGAGGCCTGTAAAAAGATAGATGGTGAGCTGGTAAATATGATAAAACTGAATTAATGAGCACTATTCTTCCTTCCATGGACACACATTTCTTCTCCCATTTCCCAAGTCTTGATTTCAACCTTTTAATTATCGGTTGATAGGTTGAAGCCAAACGGGATTTGGCTCCAATAGGGATACCAAGATGAGAGAACATATTCTCGAAAACCGCCTCCTTAACATGTAAGGGTGAGCAAAACTTCGGTTTAACCGAAATAACCGACTGAACCGAATAAATTTGGAAATTCGGTTCGGTCAATTCGGAAGTTCGGTTTTATTTTTTTAAATATCGGTTCGTTTCTCGGTTTTGATTTTAAAAATATCGATTAACCGATTTAACATATTTTTATTTTTTTACATTTTTAAAATCAGTTTTTAATTTATTTTTTATAATTTTTTTTACATTTTTTCAAAAATATCGGTTAATTCGGTTACCGGCCGAATTAATCGATATTTTATCGGTTCGGTTTGTTCGGTTTTGTAAAAAAAAATCGGTTTTTTCGGTTTCGGTTAATTCGGTTCGGTTGTTAACCGAATTAACCGAATGCTCACCCCTATTAACATGGATTCCGATCAATTTTTAAATGATTTAAAAATTCAGTGAAAATTTTAAATTATACGTTACATGACGAGATTTTTTAAGGAAAAAATTAAGGGTCGGCCATGGGGTGGGTGACGGCTGCCCGAAAGTTTTTTAAAAAATATTACATTTTGCCTCACAAAATCGTGTTTTGCGCCATAAAATTAAATTTTGACCCACCTAAAAACTTTTTCCCCTCCATTTTTTATGTTATTATTTATGCCCCTCCTAAACAAAATTTATAAATTCGACCCTACCTATACATCTTTTGGCCCGTCCTTTATTCCTATTTCCTGATAAAGTCAAGTTTAATTGCAAGTTTTTAAAAATAACTAGTTAAACAATCTTGTGGGACTTGAACTCGAGACGCATATTTTGATAGTTTTACTTATGCTTTGGCTGATCAAATTCAACTGTGGGGAGTTTTTGTAAGAAAAAGCAAGCGTATGGAGAAATAAATAGCATGTGTGATCGAAAGGAAATTGAAGTCATTCTCCGTAGAAATTGAGCAACTGAAATCTTGAAAACTTGTGGTTAAATAAACTTCTTGCTGCGGATTTAAGTTGCCGTTATCGGCCCAGAAGGACAAACGATTCGCTGACTTACACGCACCAGAATCCTAATGGTTGAGCAAGTCCTAATGGTAGAGCAAGTCAATGATGAGAAATTAATACCTTCGATTTTCCGAAGCCGACTTTGTGATTTAATTTTTATACGCCGACTTTGTGATAATTGTAGAGAAATTTTTGTATATGTGTGTTCGTGTATGGTAGGATCCGGTCCATACAAGAATTTATAATGATTGTGTGCCACAGGGCTGGAAAATACTTGTATTGATCATGCTTGTACTCTATTTATGGATCAACTTAAAAAATGATTTTTATTTAAAAGATATTTTATTTTGAGCTTGTGTATAACTGGGGTATCAATCGAGTGCCACGTGTAGTTCAACTGGCGACATATCATTAATATATTTTTTTATAGATATAAAAAGATTTTCATATGATTGGCTCTTACAACCACATTCTCACCATCCCCTGCATCATCAATCTACGTGTTTGACTTTATATAATGTCATATGTGTGGGGACGTGATGAGAAGTTGTTGTCCCGTATTGGAAACTAAAAAGCTATATTTGCTCCTTATAAATGATTTTGGGCTACTCATCGCATAACCAATTGGTTATGAGTAGGAACCACGTGAATTATGTTATTGTTTACCTAAAAAAAGGTAAAAGAAGAAATGAAACGGACTGCTTTAACTTATGTGATGCTAATTTAATAATAAATTGAAGTTCATTAATATGTTTCTTTATTTTAATAGTAAACACTCAATTTGCTTAAAAGTAAAAAAATTTCCAAGTTCAAGCAAATGTAACATAGAAGTTATTTGAATAAGCAATCCAAAACACATTTTATATCCTTTAAGATTCTCTAAATTTATTTCAGTAACACAAACATAGATTGGCATCATTGGCCAAGAGCTTAAGTATATTTTCTGGGGAGTTAAAAAAATTTGAGTTCAAGCGGTCACCTCATACGGGCCTTCCTACATCCACCTTCTAATTCTCTTCACTTCTCTCCTTTTATTTTCATTTTGAGTCTGTGGTTTTGAAAATATATAGTTTATCATCTTACATGGTTGAAAGTATGTAGTTTATCCCCCATATGTTTTAAAATAGATGTAAAACAACCCTTTAAATATATGATTTGTGTTACACGCATCATATCCCTTATCTGATTTTTGAAATTACATGTTAGAAGATCAATTGTTCCCTTGAGACAAAAAATTACACCTAAATAATAACATAATAGGGCAATCCGTCTATCTTGGATAACAATATGGTAATATGCACCTAAAGAATAATATAAGTGGGTAAATTGCACTTAAAATTAGAAACAAATTGAAAAAATTTGAAATTTTTTTCTTTAAACTGGCATGCTAATTATTATTTCAAAAATTAAATCGACATAAACCTAATAATTTTTTAAATTATCCACTATAATATAAAAAACCATGAATCTAAAACATGATATAATCTATAAATATTTTCCATAATAATGTTAGCCATAAACTCGGTGTGCAAAATAGGGTTTTTTGGCATACAACCTCATGCGACTTACAAAATAAGCAGTTTGTAATTTGAAATTTTGAAATTTACCCATGTGATTTTTGAATATGTGTAAAATATCATCTATATATATGATTTGCGTGATACATGCGCCTTGTTATGTATCCTTCTTATGTATCTAATATTTGAAATTAAATGTTATAATATCAATTGTACTCTGGATGAGTAAAATACATCCAAGTAATAATAAAGGATGTAATTTGCACCTAAATAACGATATAAGGTGTAATTTGCACCTAATATTAGAAAAAAATTGCCAAAGTTTAATAATCTGACGATTTACCCCACGTGGTTTCGATTATGTGCAACTTACATACCTATGGTTCGAATATTCAACACACCCCTTGTTGTTTGTGAGTAGGTACAGAACATTCATCCTAAACAATGATATTTTCGTCATTACAAGGCAAACAATTCTGACAATTATGGAGAATGCAGTAACTATATTTTGCAAATCACAAGAGAATAACGTGCATATACACAAATCACTTAAATAAAGTGTGTATTAACTATATTACATGATTTAGGGTAAAAAGCAAAAAACCCCAATGTGTTATAGTAGATATGCACGAAACCCCCATGTGTTAACAAAATAGGCAAGAAACCCCTTGTGTTTTCTTAAACTCGGCGTTAAACCCCGTTGTGTTATAGTAAATATGCACAAAACTCCATGTGTTAACAAAATAAGCAAAAAAACATTTATGTTTTCTTAAACTCGGCATGAAACACACATGTGTTATAAAAAAACATTCTTTTTCTGAAACATTGAGCGAAATATGCATAAAAACCCCATATTTCGTAAATCATGCACAAAACCCTCACGGTTGTCTAATATCCTCTCCAAGTTTTCAGCATCTACATTATTTTCTTCTTTTATGTAATGATTAATCTTTTAGTTTTATAACGAACAATATTCAGATTTTTTTATAAATATTTAGTTTTAAAACTAACAATATTCTAAATTTATATAAACATCCGGAATATTATTCATAATCTATTTTAAAATTACACCACAAAAAGTACTCACTTTGAAACTGAATATTGTTCGTTTAAAATTAAAAGAGCAAATCATTACAGTAAATAAGAAATAATGTATATGCGAAAAAATTGGAGTGCACATTAGACAATCGAGAGGGTTTTGTGCAGGATTTACTAAAATAGAGGGGGTTTTTTCTTATTTTGTTTAACACATGAGGTTTCGTTCAAGGTTTCAAAAAAAAAGGTGTTTTTTTACTTTGTTTTATAACACAGGGGGTTCATATTGAGTTTAAGAAAACACAAGGTTTTTTTTCTCTATTTTGTTAACACAGGAGTTTCGTGCATATTTACTATAACAGAGGGGGTTTATGTCGAATTTAAAAAAATACAGAGTTTTTTTTATTTATTTTGTTAATATAATAGAGTTTCATGCATATTTACTGCGACATAGATTTTGTTTTTTGCTTTTTACTCATGATGTACCGCTAACTCTTAAAATTTTGATGGAAATGTATAAACCTGCGGCGCATCTAGTGAATGGAACTAAAGTACTCACGCAAATATAAATAATATGTTTAAAATTTAGTTAACTCATTTAAGATCTATAAAATCATTACAAGTCAGATTTATTTTAAACACTTTTAAATAATCATATACAGATGTAAAATCACTTAAAAATAATTAACAATAAATAAATATTGTTCGTCTACTTTTCAACGAGTTGCAGACTTCCTCATCGGGGACGAGTGAAATGACAAAGAACTCCCTGGTTCATCAACATGACCAAAGAAGAGATCCGACAATCGATGCCCCACATCATCGGGGGTAAATCTGACCACGACCGCCAAATTCCTATCTCCATCCATTGTACGCCGGTGAGTATCATAAAACTCGCGATATGACGAAAATATCTTTCTCGCAATGGACTGCTTGATATCATCTCGGAGCTTGTTATCTGCTACGACGCAAAGAGACTGCTTGGTGCACACCTCGTCGAAAATCAAGTTAAATTTCTTGAAAGCTTCCTTGACTTGTGCTGTGGTAGTTAGAGTGGAAGGATCCGACGGTAGGGACTCGATGACGTGGCTCCATCCCACACGTTCGTAGCTTGATGCTAATTGCTTGACGTTGGATTCGTGCTGCGAGAGCCATTTGTCGCCGAGGATGTATCTCAGATTCGATGTACGGACCTTGACGACGACGTATTGAAGGTTGTTGGCCAGGAATAGGTAAGATAGGGAAACGTCTTTGAAGTACTTCGACTTGGTGTCCAGTTTGCAGAGGAGGGACAAAATGAGCCACGCCATTTTGAAGGATATCGCCGGCGGCGGTGAATCGTCTGAATCAATGAGACTTAAGTGTGATTCCGGTAGTAAGTTCTTCTCAGGTGGTGGTGAATTGAGGAAGATGTCGGTCAGAATACTGCTGTAGTCGGCGAGGAGTGATAGATAATTCATCACGTCGATTGTTAGGTCGTGAACACCGGCGCCGGCTGCCGGTGTTTTGGATGAATCCTTCTGGATTGCAGACTCGAAGTCATTCAACGCTGTGTTTATATACTCGCGGAGGCTGACGAGTGACGTCAGTGCCTTTGCTTTGATGTTTGCCGTTGAGTCGAATGAAAAAATGGACTCGATCTCCGGCAAGTGGTTGGTTATTCCGGTGTACATGTAGAGTGCTCGGAAAACTTTTTCCGGCGATTTCCTGCTGTTTTTTGCCACGTTTTCTGGAAATCCAAACAAAGCCATGGCTCCTTCTCTTGTGACTTCAGTGAAGCACGACTCTCTGATGGAGTCCGAGCTCGCAAACACGTGATCGCAGAGAGCTCTCTCCCCATCGAAGAGAGTCTTCATTGCAGTTTCAAGAGCATTGAGCCAATTCTTAATCCTGATATCCAAGACTACCCACTTCATCTTTTGAATGTGGGAAGAGTTTAATTTTTCCACTCCAAGTCTGTATATGCTTTCATCAACGATCGATTTCCGAATAATTTTGTATACTTTCACACATTCCTTTGTGTAACCAGAAGAAATCATGCATTCTGCAATTAATCTCAAATCCGCCATTGCAACTCTGGAGGCATCTTCGACTTCAGAAATCGATTGGTTCGCGATTCTGATATCATCGTCATCGTCATCATAACCAGACGTGCTCGACCTAGTCGAAGCCCGTGACGATTGAGTCGTCACCGATTCCGGATCCAGATAAGCTCGATTCATGGACAGAATCTGATAAAACTCCTTCTGCAGCCTTTTCATGGCGATTTGCATCAGATTTTGCGCGCGCGCCACTTTTTCAGGGCTGGTATTCTCCGTAACAACAAGTCGCATTCCCTTCTGCAAATTGTTCACCCATTGGATTAATTCCTTCGCTTCCCGGCGATTCTCGTAAAACATAGAAGTAACCGCCGCGACGGTGGTGGTCTCAGGATCCCATTTCATGATAATCGGCTCGGCGATGGCGAGAGTCCGGCTCATCACTGAATCTGCGAAAGACAAGCGAGAAGGGGAGAATCCAACTGGTGAGAGAGTGGGGAACTGATAATTTGGAGTAGAGGATGATGATGAAGGGGAGTCCTCCGATGAACAGCACAATTTTCTCATTTTTCTTCTCTGCATTTACGGATGCCGAAGAATTTGAGGTTTTACTTTGTGAGAATTGATAGTGAATATATATATATATATATATATATAGTGGTTTAGGCTATAGACAAATAGAATTGTATTTGATGAGTCAAGTATTGGTTTAATATCTTATTCCATTTTTTAGTAAAAAAATTCCATTCAGTTTTTTTTATTTTAAAATTAAGAAACTATCATAAACGTGTTTATTGTACACGTAAGATAACCACCACTTCATTGTAAAGATGTCAAATAGTGGACAAAATAATAATAATAATTATATTTTTAATATTTTATAAGGCCAAGATAAAGAAAACAATTAAGTAAATAGTTAAAAGAAACTAACATCTAATTTTATGTAAATTCAAAAAAAAATTAAAAAATGATATTATTTGGAAAGAAATAAAAAAAAAACATCTTCACCGAAGGAGCCACTAAAATCTTGTTGGGTGTTCCAAGATGATGAAAAGATGAGAGTGGATGGAGAAGGAAACGAGAAAGGAAACTATGATTTACAAACGAAATCGATGGCGGGAGTTTATTCTTGTCTTTAAACATTATTTTTGCTTTGTTGTGCTTTATTATGATTAATTAAATTTACTTATCAAGATTATGAGATCCATTCTTTTGAACATATGAAAGTGGGTGGGTGATGGAAGATGGTATGTGAATGATGGTGGAAGCAAGTGATGTATGTGATGATATATATAAGAGGTGGAAGATAATTCCCTTCTAAAACTCTTAAAAAAAGTTATCGTAAAATTATAATTCCTTATTGGACTCAAAGTTTTAAAAATGAATTATTTTTTTCTAAAAATTGCTCCGACCAATCGTTCGATTTCTTTCTCGCGATCGATCATGAAAACTGAATTTTCGTTGTTTGAAACTACTGTTGGAACAAAATGAATAAAATGAAAAAAAAAAAGAGAGGAAATTTTTTTTTTGAGTGCTCAATCGATCGAGCACTTTTGCTCGATCGATCGAGCTCGGCAGAATGTTTCTTCTTGCGTGAAATGGTGTGTCCATTCATGTTGGGGTGTGTTTTTTCCTTGATAGGGTGCATCCAAATGGTGTCTTTTGGACTCATATTTTTCATTCACTATATATAGGGCATTCCCCACTTGTTAAGGATGTAATTTTGGAAATTCACATCATATTTGAAGATCAAAATTTGAGTAATTTTGTGAGTCTTCATCATTGTTATGGTTGAGCGTTTTTAGACCTTTGTGGTTTAAAGGATTTGTGATTTGGAGTGCTCCTATCACAAATCATAGTCGTTGTATCTTGGGAGATAAATTGCCAAAGTAAACTGTTAGCACCGTAGCGGTGCAATATTGTATTAAGGACAGAGATTCCAAATCTCGCCTCGACATAAAAAAAAATTATTTTGAAGCCATTGTTATTTTTTCCTGAGATACACTTTGAGAGAAATTTTGTACCACAATCTTAAGATAATATTAGCAACAAATGGCTTCGTCGAGTGCAACAACGACTCTATTTCATCATGGTGAAAGGCCTGAAAAGTTCCATGGGAACGATTTCAAGCGATGGTAACAAAAGATGTTGTTTTATTTGACAACCTTGGGGTTGGCAAGGTTTCTCAATGAGGATGTTCCTACTATAATGGAGAGTGAAAACGACAACCAAAAGAGGGTTGCGGTTGATGCGTGAAATCAAAGCGATTTCCTGTGCAATAATTATATTCTAAATGGACTGGACAACACATTATACAATATGTATTATCTAGTGAAGACGACCAAGGAATTGTGGCAATCCTTGGAGAAAAAGTATAGATCCGAGGATGCCGGCATGAAGAAATTCATCATTGGGCGATTCCTGGATTTCAAATACAAAGCCTGTGATAGCACAAGTGCAAGATTTGCAAGTAATCATGCACGAAATTCATGCGGAGGGAATGGTTCTAAGTGACTCATTCCAAGTGGCCGCCATGATTGAAAAGTTGCCTCCATCATGGAAGGACTTCAAGAATTATCTCAAGCATAAACGAAAAGAGATGAATCTTGAAGACCTTGTGGTTCGCTTGAGAATCGAAGAGGACAACAAAATTTCTGAAAGGAAGGAAAATTGGCACCAACATGAAGCACGAGTGAACTTAGTGGAAAAACACGCCGGAACAAAGCGGAAGTTTGACGGCATGGCCTCCAAATCTGGAAAGGCGAAAAAGTCCAAAGACAAGTGCTATAAATGTGGAAAACCGAATCACATGACGAAGGATTGTCGCAATAAAGACGATCGATGGAAGGCTATGGATCAAGTAAATGTGACCGAAGAAGATCATCTCTCAATTGATTTGAATGATCTGGCGCTTACCGCTTAAATTAGATTGTGTATCTTTGAAAGTTGTAAACTCCAAGAATGGAGTGATTCTAAATAAATGTAATGACGATATTTGTTGAAAGCAATAAAATTTATGTTATTACTTTTTGTAGTGAATCTTATGGTTTGTGGCATGATTGTTAAGATCATTTAAACCATAGTTCGCGGCACAAATTGTAATGTTAAATTTATTGCATATATGGGCACTAAGTTAACAAAATCGTCATTCATTTGTTAGAAGGATCGTAAAGTCTCTAGAGTTTACTCACAATGATGTTTGTGATGAAAAGATTGTGCAAACTAGAGATGTGAGAAAAGTAATTTGTTACTTTATCGAGATTTGCACATGATATTGTTGTGACTTTTTTGCTATGAAGCAAAAACGAGGCCAATTATGTGTTCAAACACTTCAAGAATAAGATTGCGATAAAACTTAGCAAATGAGTTTTGCTATGGGAAATTGTGAGTAGATTATACTTGTGTTGTATAAGAATTTGACGCTTAAGCTTGAATCTGCAAGACTATAAAATCTTGAATTCGAGTTTCTAAGCTTTCTACGCTTAAAACACAAGTGATAAATTGAAGCCACAAATTTTGATTAGGCGTTGTAATATCTGAAATTGGTTCATTTTGAATTTCTAAGCTAGTACGCTTATAACATGAATTTGCAAGATTTAAAATCTTGAATTCAAGTTTTCTAAGTTAGTGCGCTTAAATTGCAAAGTGTGAACCGAGTTTGAGAATATTATCCAAGTTTCAACTTTTGTAAGCAAGTACGCTTAAATCCGAAATTTTCAAGAAATAAAAACTTGAATTTGGATTTGTAAGACTATAACACTTAGAACTTGAAACACTAAAGTTTGAAAGCCAATGCACTTCGTTACAACCCGAGGTTGTGGGGGTTGCAATTCTATGATTCAATCACTTACCACATTTAGGCAATGACGAAAACCTTGTGATTGAAGGAAAAAAGAGTTTCCTACAATATTTGAAATGTTTGGGTACTTGGCTAAACTAGAAATGAAGGCCAAAGTAAAGTCATAACAAAAACCAAATAAAAGACATAAAGAGTTTGACAAATCATGTTGTCAAATAGATTAACGAGTGTGACAAATGTGTACACACTTAAAGCATATGTATGCTTGTGTATTGATGATATGCTCATTGGAGAAGCAATTTAGAAATCATCAAGTAAAAAAGGAAAAATGTTGACGAAACATTTTGACATGTGTGCATCAAGAATAATGTTTGGAATGAAGTTTCCAAGACACTTGTAGAATGAAATCTCAAGGATTAATTCGAGTTTAAAATTTTAAGCTTTGCTCTTAAAATTCAAGTTTATAAGAAATAGAATCTTGAACTTTGTAATTTTTAAGAATCTATGCGCTTAAATATGAATTGTGAATTAAAATTGAGTATTTCTTTGGTCTCGAATAACGCGTTAAGAACGCTTAAAATTCGATGATGGAAATATCATAAAAGGATAAAATGATGCAAAAGAGGTAACGTGATTACCAAAACTGAAGATATATTATTGTGGAAAATTCTCTATGGAAAACATATAAAGCTTCTTCGGCCGAGTTGCTTTATAAGTTGTTAGAGAAAAATCCTGTGCATGCAACTAAAATGTGTTGCGATAATGATATATGATAGAATGATCTCTAGTGGCATAATCATGAGTGATTATGTGAAACCGCGGATCCGCATATAAATTGGTTAACCGGGAGATCACGTGGAAGTTTATCAATGGGGAATGGGGTTACCCTATAATCCAAATCTCATAGTGGATACCCAACCTTGTTGACTGGAGATCCCAAGATCTAGGTTCAAAAGGGACAACTAAATTATGAGATTGTATAAACACCTTGGAGAATTAATCTCCGACCCATTCCTATGATAAGGGGTGTAGCCTGCAAAAAGGGTACGAGGATAGGCAAAAGGCCTTTAATGATTCCTAAGACATATAAGAATATGTTGGAGTATAGCGGGATACTTTTCTAGGAGATCACCTACGTGAGTGCGAAGTGTGGCCGCTTCAAAGAATGAAAAGCACTTATGAAACCAAGAGTGGTCCATGGCCGAAACGGACACAACCTTAAGAAACCAATACGGAGTTTAGAATTGTTATGATGTGGGTTCAATTGTCTTTGTTTACACCAACGACAAAATAGTTCAAGACTATAAGTTCACTATTAAGTCAAGTAAATCCGATTGAATACTACTACGGAAGATTCAAAGCCGCAAGCTATCTCTCCAGATGCTATAATAGTTCGTTAAAAGCGCTCAGTTGCATACATGCATTAATTTAATTCATGTGGGGGGATTGTTGGAAAAAATGAATAAAATGAAAAAAAAAGAGAGGAAATTTTTTTTTTGAGAGCTCGATCGATTGAGCACTTTTGCTCGATCGATCGAGCTCGGCAGAATGTTTCTTCTTGCCTGAAATGGTGTGTCCATTCATGTTGGGTGCGTTTTATCCTTGATATGGTGCATCCAAATGGTGTCTTTTGGACTCCTATTTTTCATTCACTATATATAGGACATTCCCCACTTGTTAAGGATGGAATTTTGGAAATTCACATCATATTGAAGATCAGAATTTGATTAATTTTGTGAGTCTTCATCATTGTTATGGTTGAGCGTTTTTAGACCTTTGTGGTTTAAAGGATTTGTGATTTGGAGTGCTCCAATCACAAATCATAGTCGTTGTATCTTGGGAGACAAATTGCCAAAGTAAATCGATAGCATGGTAGCGGGGCAATATTGTCTTAAGGACAGAGATTCCAAATCTCGCCTCGACATAAAAAAATTGTTTTGAAGCCATTGTTATTTTTTCCTGAGATACACTTTGAGAGAAATTTTGTACCACAACTACCACATGGCGCGATCGATCGGGCATCCTCAGGATTGATTGGCCACTGAATTTCTTCAAACTCATGATTTCAGTTCTTCTTGCAACATGTCCGCTCGGTTTGGTCCTTTTCATCGTTAAGTAGCTCAAATCCTTCACTTTTATGTATTTACACCTAGATTTCTTAAATCAACAAATACATACCAAAAAGCGTAAAATCGTTCATGAATCAATACAAAAACTACTAGAAAATCACAGCAAAATAAGTGTAAAAACTACACTTATCGACTTTCACAAACTTAGATTTGATCGTGTTCGAGCAACATTGAGATAAATAATATAGATTATAGTTTATTACTTTGCTTATTTTGTTATTTTCAAATACTATTAATTTCTCTTCCAATTTAAGTCTTATTTTATTGGAAATAAATGGTTATCACTTATCGATGGTAATATTTCTAGTATTTGTAACAATTATTTTCTAAGAATTTCCATTTGTTCCTGAAAGCAATGGCGGAATTAGAATCCGATATGATTGTAAAAAATATTAACTTAAAAAATTGAAATGAATTTTTAGGGAGTAAATATGTAATTTTAGAAGAGTGCGATTTTAGTAGATGTCTAGGCCATTTGTTTGAGTTATTAATTTAATTTTTTTAAAACTAACTGAATAAGTTTGAAATTTTATAAAATATATTGTAATAAAATTATGTTTTGAAATAGCAATTAAATGAAAATAATAATTATATAGAAGTGAGTGAAAGTTGAATGTAATATGAATTAAATATTATTCTAATATATATATTTTTATCTGAGAATTTAAAAATAAATCAATAATAATAATTGTAAATTATATCTAATTTTTTTCCAACTGTCTTTTTTCTTGAAAAGTCTTTCGATGTCCTCATTTCCATTACGTGAAGCGTAAGGGACTTGTAAAGCGGGAAGATCTTGCCACGTGGTAATATATATAATATTCTAAAATAATGAAAATTTGGATGATAAAATAAGAATTATTTTCAAAGGCTGATGCTTAGTAATAAAACATTATTATACTAGTGTTTGTTGCACACGTTGCGTATATATACGGTATTTATTTTGTAAAGTGAGGTGATAATTATAAATTTTTAATTTTTATTTTTTGCTTTTAGGATGTAATAAACTTTTTTTAAATTGATCTTGTAGTTTAATACACTCCCAAATATTTTTTTGATGTTTTTGTTGTTATCCAAATTAGCATGGGTCTTACGTTCATTTACCACATAATAGTAGGGGTATTTTCGGATTTACAAAATGATCATACTACTAAGGTGCTTAGCCATTATAAGATAATAATAATAAGATGTATAATATAATTTAAATAAATTCCCAAGAACCAATAATCATTGGAAAGTTCGTTTGAAGAAATAAAATTATATGGTCCATAGTTACTACTCTACCGTGAACATTTTTTTCATTTCACTTTCGTATTTAATAAAGATGTACCCGCGTATTATTACGCGTTTTCCACTAAATACTCACATTGTGCCCAATTCTATGGCATCATATAGCAGTCCCTTAGACGAAACACAAACAAAATATAGTTTCATAAAAATTGATTTTAATAAAAATAGTCACTAAAGTTTTTCATTTTTAATCGATACTAGTCCAAATTTTTTGTTTTTTTTATCAGAACTGGTATAGAGCCTCCTATTCAATTATAAGATTATTTTTGTTAAAAAACAATTTGGTGTGAATAAATTTGTTAAAAACATTTATGTGTGACTATTTTTTTTATTACAAATGTTGGGGTACAACAATTACCCTTGTTATGTGATCAATCGAAACGTTATACTTGTGTTGGTGTACGGCTTAAAAGATTTGAGTTGCACCGTTACCATCAGCTATAGCTTTTGGGTAAAGCGACAAGTGCTTGATTCTACAATTGGCATCAGAGTCAAGATCGCGTGTTCGGTTCCCATGAGTTGCAATGAATGCAATTACTGGGAATTGTTGGGGTACAACAATTGTCCTTTATGTGTGATCGATCAAAACATGGTGCTTGTACTGCTGTACAGTTTAAAAGATTTGAGTTGCATCATTACCATAAGTTATAATTTTTGATAAAATGGCAAGCGTTTGATCCTACAACAAACGATTTTGACTATAATTCACTAGTTCTAAAAAAAATTAAGATTAATATTGAAAAATTTAATTGAATTCTTTCTATGATTGATGAACTTTGGAGGGCAGCAAAAGGTGAGAGAAATTTATATAACATAACGAGGATGTCATTTAAATTTTATATAGTTTTTAATTGACTCAAATTCAAACTCGAGTTAAAACTTTATAATACAAACTTGAATCACACAAAATTTTCGGGTTTTTTATTTAAATAACCTTAAATTAAAAAATATTTAACAAAATAACCTCAAATTAAAAAAAATTTATAAAGTAACCTAAAACGCCAACCCAGTTGGCGTGTCTTGGACACGCCAACTTCATGTGTTTTATTTTTTTATTTTTGTTTTTTTTGTTTTTTTTAAATAAAAAACAAATTTAATATAAAATAAAATAAAATAAAAATATATACAAGTCCAATATTTGTAAGGATTTGGTTTGCACACAACTCATAAATCAACTTAATATGATTTGTCTAAATTGACTGATGTATTATTTTATGTTTTTTTTCTTTAAAATAAGTTTATTTTGAGTTGATATATAAGTTGAACGCAAATCAGGTATATAAAAGCATTTTCGACTGCAATGATGACGTCTGTTTGAAAACACTGACCCAGTTAAAATAATGCTGCTGGTTGGAGATTTCCTAATTCTTAATTTGAATAATATAAATCATCATAAAAGCATTTCCCGGCATGGCCGTCGCGGCGCCAACTTCAATGTTTTAAATTTTTTTTTTGTTTTTGTTAAAATAAAAAAACATATTTAAAATAAAATAAAAATATATACAAGTCCAATATTTGTATGAACTTGGTTTGCGCACAACTCATAATCAACTCAATATGATTAGTTTAAATTGACTGATGTATTATTTTATGTTTTTTCTTTAAAATAAGTTTATTTTGAGTTGATGTATAACTTGAACGCAAATCAGGTATATAAAAGCATTTTCGACTGCAGTGATGACATATATTTGAAGACACTGACCCAGTTAAAATAATGCTGCTGGTTGGAGATTTCCTATTGATTCGAATAAAAATATAAATCATCATAAAAGCATTTTCCCGGCATGGCCGTCGCGGCGCCAACTTCAATGTTTTAAATTTTTTTTGTTTTTTTAAAATAAAAAATAAAAACATATACAAATCCAACTGCAGTCGAAAATGCTTTTATATACCTGATTTGCGTTCAACGTATACCCCAACTCAAAATAAACTTATTTTAAAGAAAAAAAAAACATAAAATAATACATCAGTCAATTTAGACAAATCATACTAAGTTGATTTATGAGTTGTGTGTAAACCAAATCCGTACAAATATTGGACTTGTATATATTTTTATTTTATTTTATATTAAATTTGTTTTTTATTTAAAAAAAAAACAAAAAAAACAAAAAAAAAAAAATAAAACACATGAAGTTGGCGTGTCTTGGACACGCCAATTCAGTTGGCGTGTCCAAGACACGCCAACTGGGTTGGCGTTTTAGGTTACTTTATAAATTTTTTTTAATTTGAGGTTATTTTGTTAAATATTTTTTAATTTAAGGTTATTTAAATAAAAAACCCCAAAATTTTCTCTCTATTCGGCATTAATTAAAGGAAATATTTTTTTTAAAAGAAAAAAATATGAAATTGTAGTTCTGTAAATCTGAATCAAAATAGAATATAATAAGGGTAAACTACCCATAAATCCCTAAACTTAAACTTTTCTTTAACCTAACTCCTCTTATCCATTATTCTATATTCTAACTCCCCAACCATACTTTCATCTCCATCCTAACTCCCTACTACACAACACTTTACCAAGTTACCCTTGCAAGTGGAAAGGGATTAATTGCAGTTTACCCCCTGGAGTTTTTAATCTAGTTTCAAATTAACCCAAAAGTTACCATTTTCTCATAAACTTTTCCTTTTCCATCCGTCTTTCCAAAATTGGTATCAGAGCCTAGGTTTATTTTGAAAATACTATGATAATATCTTGAATATTAATTTGTAACCTATACGGAGGAGACGATTCAAGAAAAATATGGACCCGAACGAATGTTCGAACTGTCATGCTTACAGGTGGTATTTTCAGAAATTGAAAAAACTAAATCAGAAGCATATGGCCGAAGCTCAACGTTTCAGCCATAAGTGGAAACTTTTACGAGGAACATGTTTATTAGACACACCCGGTATAAACCATTACAAGAAACTCGAAAGGATGGCTAAGAGGTTCCATCAAGTGAACCTCAAACTACAGTTCGAGTTAGCTGAACTTCAGGAGGACGATCATCCTGAACATGAAGATGTGGTTCCAGCCACCAATGATCCAACAGGGTCTGGACCGGATGATTAGGATGGGAGAACCAACCTTTCGAGAAATCGAGCCAGATTCTTCTAAGATATCCCAAGATCTTAGAGAAATTCAGAAGACAGTACAGCGCTATGGATACCTTCAATACCATGTCCCTGCACAAATCCATCAGATCCAGAGTTAGATGGAGACCATGGTTAAACATCAGAAGGAGATTCTTGAAAACCTTCAAGATGTTCAATCCCGAGTGAAGGAATTGGAGTCAAGGCCAAGCCCGTCAGGAAGAAGGAACAGAGGATGGTTGCCACCATCTTACGGAACAGAACCCCTTTTTACACCAAAAAGGGAAAGCAGAGGAGGTCCAGAGGCCTTTGACGGAGACTGAGAAAATGATTGCAGTCCTACGAGGAGAGCCCATACTTCCCACAAAGTAATGGAAAGAGTCAACCTGGAAGATCTACATGATCTTGCTGATTCATTTGCGGGATTAAATCTCATAGAAATCAAGATAGGAGAACTTGTACAAAGATCTCCACCATAAGAGAGTTTCGGGTCACACAACCCACCCGAAGGTGATCAAAGAATGCCACACAGGGAAGACTTCACTTCAGCATCTTTAGATCCCCCAGTTGGAACAAGGAACCGTTCCCGAAGGCCCGATATACATCAGACGCCCTACGAAAAATCCCAGTTAGATCCAATCCATCCATATGGACTCATGCTCAATAAGGATATCTTGGATTTCAAAAACAGAGAAGTTCTTATTGATGAATGGGCTTCAGCAATGAGAATAGCAGCAGGAACACTTGACTTAAGCAAAGAAGGATTCATTTTACTTCTTAAAATGAGTCTGGAAGGATCAGTCAAGATTGCCTGGGATATGGGAGATCCAGGTACCAAGGAAGAAGTTTTGGCCGGAGAGTCCCTAAAAGAAATCGTGGACAAGATGGCAAAATTCTTCAAAATCTGTTTCATTTGAGTAAGCTACTTCTAAGGAATGGAGGAAGAGAAGGCTAAGAAATATCGACAAGCTCTAATTAGCCTGGAACTACATGACATTTGCTATGTAGACGAATACATCAAACTCTTTACAGAGTATCGATGGAAGTCAAAGATAGCAGAAAAAGATGCAGCTGAGCTGTTCTTTGCCAAAATACCGAGCCCATGGAGAGAAATGCTTATCCAGGAGTATACACCTAATGCAATCGAGTCGGTGTCCAGGAGAATGTCATTTCTCAAAGTAAAGCTTGCGGAGTGATGCTACCAAGCAAAGCTCCAAAAGAATTTCAAGAAGCTCAGAGGAATCAACAAAATGCCTCCTCTTTGTTGTACGGGAAATGATGTCCCTACAATCATTGGAAACTATCCACAAAGGCGTAAGATGAAGAATCACAGAAGTCATCCATATGCCTGAGGAGGTAGTTCAAGAAGAAGTAGGTCTTCATGGAGACCTAGAAAGTTATGGTCAAAACAGAAAGCCCGAAGCTACAGATCGGGGCAAAGATCAGGACCAACAAGGAGTAGAATCTCGTCGACAGGTTCTAATCAAGCTAGTTCTAGCAGAGCACCAACGAAGAGGACTTTCAGACGCACACCTACCCGTGCAAATGAGAGTTTCAGAGATTGTAACTGCTGGACATGCGGAGCAAAATGACATACCTCTACAGATTGTCCAGAAAACCAAAGTCATGGAGTAAGACAGTTCGAGCATACCAAGGATCCCAGAACAGCTTATTCTAGGGATTGAATTTCTCGAGGAACATAAACCTTGGGAAAGATTGCAAGATGGAATGGAATTCACGGTCGACGAAAAGAGATACTGAATTTGATGACCACCAGTCCATTCTCCATATACATCTCCGTTGGGATGTTATATGAGAAATACCGGGCAGAATATTTTGCAGCCTATATTGACTCAGGAGCTGGAATATGCACTGTCAGGCGAGAAATCTTCCCCAAAGACGTTGGTGAGAAATTACCTGCCATTGCCGGAAGATACTTTTCCAAACGGATCCTTATCCTTAATGAAGGAGTCCGAGGAGCGGAAATAATTATCGGCGGAGCAGGCGGTACCCCATGGTACAAAGTTAAAACTCCACCTATTTATTTCCATGACACAGACGCCGATATACTGTTAGGAAACAATTTCCTACAGACATTCAAGCGGTTCACACAAGAGAACGAGACCAGGAGACTTATTTTCACAACCCTTTGTGATCATAAGATTATGGTGCAGAGACTACGGGAGGCGTTTCACAGAAAATTCCCTATTCGTTTTCGCAACAAGCGTGGTGATGAAGGAAAACTTCGACGCCCAAAGATGAAAGATCAGCGGAAATTTGGAGAGGCAATTCATCAGTTCCGACAACAAGGTCCTAGTGAAAAGGATTCTCAAACTTTTGACGGGGTTAATATCATGTCTTTCAGAGAGCAGGATGAGGAAAGAGTAACTCCAGAAACCCTGTTGCTACTAAAAAATGCGTTACGAGAAGAAGTTCCACAACCTGAAACTACCCTCGAAGAGCGAATCACTCTAGAGGATGTAAAAAGGAAGATTCGTAGGAACTACAACGAGGATCCACTATCATGGTGGAACAAAAATGAGCTCAGAGCTACTTTAAAGGTAAAAACTGGAAAAGAGAATGAGTTTGTTCGGTACAGACCGATTCCCATGAACCAGGAAGATCGGAAGGATATGCAGATCATACTTAAGGAACATCTTGACCTTAAGTTAATCTCAGCAGGTATTTCTCCATACAGTAGCCCATGATTTCTTGTTCGAAATTATGGAGAAATTAAACGAGGAAAGCCGAGATTGGTGATCAACTATAAAGGGATCAACGAAATCTTGGATTTCGATGGATATTTTATCCCAAGCAGAGAACATTTGGTAAATAGCATCAAGAGTGCCAAAGTGTTTTCTAAGTTCGATTGTAAGTATGGGTTCTACCAGATTAAAATGGAGGACGCAAGCAGAAAATTCACAGCATTCTCCACACCACAAGGACATTATATCTGGAATGTCATGCCAATGAGATTAGCAAATGTGCCTCAGATATATCAAAGAAAGATGTATAATCTGTTCAAGGATTACTTCAGCTTCATGTTCGTTTATATTGACGACATCCTCATAGCGTCAAAAAACATGAACGGACATCTTAAACATCTGGAAATCTTTTCAGACGTTTGCTACAAGGAAGGATTATTGCTTTCTGAAAAGAAAGCAGTGATTGCTACAAGACAGATCGAGTTCCTTGGAATCGAGATCGACGAATCTGGAATCATCCTGCAGAATCATATTGTTGAAAAAGTACAAGGATATCCGGACTACCTTAAGGATTTAAAACAACTTCAGAGTTTTTTAGGAGTTGTTAATTTTGCTGGGATGTTTATCAACAATCTAGCAAATCACAGGAAGGTGTTCAGTCCACTACTCAAAAAAGATGTTAAGTTTGAGTGGAATGAAGATCACAGACAAGCTGTCAAACAGCTGAAGGAGGTTTGCAGGCAAATACCAAAACTTGCAATACCAAACGACGAGGATGAACTGGTATTATACACAGATGCCAGTGATCATTGGTGGGCTCCTGTCCTCATGAAAGTTACACTAGAAGGAGAAGTGTCATGCAGATATTGCAGTGGACTATTTGATAACAACGAAGTTATCAGATGGCACATCACGAGAAAGAGTTCTTTGCAGTTCGAAAGGCTTTTAAAAAATGGTCATTATTTTTACTTGCAAAGAAATTTATCTTAAAAATAGATAATACAACTGTTAAGTCTTTTCTGAAAAATAAAATTGAATCAAAACCAGAAATGCTAGACTTTACGATGGCAGGCTGAGTGTCAATATTATGATTATGATATTGTCATTGTGAAATCTGATAAAAATATTCTTGCAGATTTCTTAACACGAGATGGAGGGACACATTGCTAGCGATACCCTCAAGCGAGTTAGGAATCTCAGGGAAAACCTGGAGATCCTGGAACGAGATTTTGGGACTCTTTGTCTCAATGCAGAGGTCGCGGGACGACTTCAACGAGCAGATCAGGAACTGGTTACTGATCATATACGAGCATGCTTTCGGGACCACGAAGGTTTGTTTGAAGTCTTGAAAGGGCTTATCCTTCAGGCAGCACCTTCAACGGTGCAAAAAGAAGTGTTTAGAGAACGGGGATCATCTAACCCGGAGGCAAGGGATTCAAGTACCCCTGTCACGAGTGCTTCAGATGATGCATTCCTTGAGGATGTACAAGCTGAAGAGAATGTTGAGGGTCAGGTGTCTTCACAATCTGAACCTTCAAGTCAACCCAGCACCTCTGGGGTAAAAGAGGGAGAGTTGAATCTTAGGCCAATGACTGGCAAGTCTAAGGTTCAAACTAATGATGATTTAGTTTCTTCACCTATGCAGGATTACCAACGCACTTGGGAGAAACTAATTACCAGGCGAGGTATCAACCCAGACAAATCTATAGTTGATATCTCAGGAAAATATCCAAGAGTTTGGATGAAACCAAGCATCCATCCAAACGATGTTCAGGAATGGTATAATTTCAGAGCTCTGGCTTCGGTTTATACTGTGGCACCATCTTTCTCTGAAATATCAAAATTAGCGAAATGGATCAGAGAAGCTGTTTACGAGACTTGGGCCAATAATCCACATTTGGCAAGAGGCGACATTTTGGAGTTGTATTTTTTCAGTGCTGCTCCAGAACCGGCGAAGAAAGGCGTTATCGAAGCTTTTCATGATGGAAACGCCCTGAAAAATATACAAATGGCGTTACCAGAAGGAATTCCAATTTTGGCTGGAACTATCACAGAGGATGAAGTTTCAACCAGACGAGCATGGGGTCTTTGGGTTTGTCTCACAGAAATGGACAAAGTCAAATACTCATTCAAGTTCTTTCAGAATTCAGCCAACGGAACTTTATTGCTGAATTCCATGACAGGAACCTCTACGAGATTTGTCGAAGAACTCTTTGAAACAAAAAGAAGAATTCTTTGGGAAAACAATATCCCGGCAGGAAAGGAGACTTACCGGAAATTCTGCAACATGGCACACATTGGCCGATGGTTAGACCATATTTGTCAAGCATGCCCGGAGCAGAAAGAACCAGAGTTCGGGAAAGGATTCCGCTCCAAACCCGACAGATCAGAGGCAGGAAGAGACAAAAGACCTGCTGACAAGAGTGCCCGTTTTCCTAAAGCCCGGGGACCACAAAAACCACTAATGTAAAGATTCCCCGACAAAGGAAAAGAGGTGGACCATTAAAAGTTAGTGCGGATACTGTTCAACGCACTCGGACAAAAAATAATGGACCACTCACGAGAAAAGTTGGCACATTCAGACAAAGATGCCAGACCACGTGAAAGTTAAGGCGCACTCAACAATTATCAAGATTTGGAATCTGCATTTGAAGTCCGGATTCATGCCTATATAAGGGCACTCATTTAGGAAGCTAAGGACATCGAAAATTCTCCATAGTTTTCTGAGAATAAAAATTAGAGTCTCCAAGCTTTGTAATATTTCAACTTTCGTAGCTTGGTAATCTTCTTTCTTTTCTTTCTTTGTAATCGTTTGTAATATTGTTCTGTTTATTTAAGTTTGTTTAGTTTATGTGTTCTTGAGTCCAGCCTCATCTATATGAGAGGTTAAACAAGTCCGTCTTCTCCCAAAAGGAGACGTTTTAATGTAAGAGATGTTATAAGTATTCCAGAATAAAAATAAGGTTTTTGCCCATCTATCTCCCAGATTTCTTTAAATCTTTCTTATATCTTGATTATACCTTACGCCCTAAGGTAGGAAACGAATTAGGGCTGTGCTGTGCGGTTTCTGAAGGAGTCGGATAACTGACAGACTAACCGCGCCCGTGAGCTGAGGTTGAATGTTGAGGAGCCATTCGTAAAACAGTCTGGAGGCAGTAAGTTTTCGACTGGTGACGTTTCGAACCACCTCACCCGGTGCCGTTATGGTCAAAATGGTATATTTCAGTTTGTTAAAATTTTATTGTAATTCGGAAGCATGATGGGCATGTTATTTAATTTTACTTCATAAGGGATTTTAGGGCTTTGATTTATCATGAGCCGTGAGTCCTTTGTATGCTCTTGGGTCTTCTCAAGATGACAGAAACTGAAGGATCTCATGTTCATATAAGTCTCTTATGGCCTATGCATTTTCGTATCCCTTTTAGGAGTTGTTTATTGGAAAAAATGAGTTTTGGGTGTGTTTGGAAACATCTTAAAAACATTAGGGAGTTTATTACAATTAAATTTAAGGCTTGTATGTCTTTTTAGGTGGGTAGGGAGTTGGAATAAAGAAAAGAAGTATGGTAGGGAGTTAGATTAAAGAATCTTTGATATATGGAGGAATGTTAAAGTTATGTTTAGAGGTAGGGATTTTAAGTGAGTTTACCCATATAATAATAACATTATGTCCTGCCTATGTCAAATATAAGCTCTGGACTATAAAGGAGTAGAGACACGTTGGGCAATCGCCCAATACAAATTAGTGAATTACCATTCAAAAATTATGTTTTATATTCCTAAAATTATATTTTGACCCTGTAAATTTTTTTTAATCCCAACATTCTTATGTTAAAAATATTTTTACCCCATAAACAACAATTCTACGTCCGTCATTGGACCTATAACAAATGCAATCTTTCACATATTCAATTGATATTGAACTTCATAGCAAATATATACTTTAAAATAAAAATTACGTGTAGTCCAAACGTTAAATCATATTAAATATTGTGATGTACCGATTATAGAAGTATATTGTATTTTTTGTTAGGGGCCTTTTTTTTTTTTCCTTTTTCAACTGGAAGTCGTTTTTATATCATAAATTACAATTATGGTCGAATTTGCTATCATCTTAACTTGGTGCACTTTTCTATTCACATCATTTAGCTCTCTTTCAGACAGTATGAAAGCTACAAACGTTTCGTATCAACGTACAATTAAGAAACTTTTTATCAGGAATGATGTTAAGAATATTACAAGGGACTAGGGGTGTTTATCGGGCCGGGTCAATTCAGATCCGGCTCGAAATCGGACCGGTTAGTTCGGTCCGAAACCGAAAAAACCGATAACAAACTGGTCCGGGGAGGTTCCCGGGAACCAAACAGGTAGCACCGCCGGTTTGGATCTCGTTCCGGAACCGGAACCGGTTGATTTTAAAAAAATAAAAATAATAAGTGTGGTTTGTCAGCATGCCGAACGTTGGCAACGGTCATCCGGTTCCTTAACGGCCGGATCGGTTCCGTGCTTAATGGATCCGGAATCGGCCGGTTCCGGACTGGACCGACCCGGTCCGATCCGTTAAACACCCCTACAAGGGAGAGATATTATATATATATAGGGAAAATTGCAGAAGGATACCACTTATAAAATTAAACCCGACCAAAAAACATTTCTTAACAATCCATGTTTCAGAAAAATTAGTTCACATAGGTCTAATTTATTGACTTGTTTTTCTTTTTTGTTTTACCAAAATATCCATGAATTCAAACGCCTAAAACCTAACCCATTATTATTCTACTGTTCATCTTCCTCGAGCCAAGCTGTTCGTCCTGCAACATCATTTTCTATTTTGCAGATTTTTTCCATTTCTTCATAACCACAATTTCTTCATACATTGAAGAAAAGCAATGAAAATCTTCATTTATTCATATTCCAAAATCTTCATTTTCGTCTATAGTTCAAATTCAAAGTCACAAAACACTACACAGTAACCAGTGCATGTTCTACAGTAACCCGATGCACGTAGCAAGTGCACTACATTCACCCAGTGCACGTGCTACAGTAAGCCGCCATGGCTATGATTATCCTTTCATCAGGAAATAGACCTAAGTGTATTGATGTTTTTAGTGGATTGTGTCAAATTAATGTTTTGCATTTGGACATGTCTAGTAAGAATTTTGAATGCGAGGGATTGTGCGTTTGTGGACTTTTTATCAGTTTCTGCTCATCGTTTATCCCCATATGTACCTTCACTTGTTTTTTAAGGCAGTTCGCTTGCTTGCCCGTTCTCTGGACTTCATGGTTTGAGAAGATCGAGATTGGCGGCAGGGGACAAAGTCTTATGCTCTTAAAGTGCTCCACCGTTCATTTCCATCGGATATCCTCGTCTTTCCTACGCGGAATAGTTTGACGTTTTTTGGATTCCTAGTATCTTACTTTAGTTATCTTGTGATTCTCTTAGGTGATGGCTTTCCGCATTTACATGTAATGGCCTGCATGGCTTCAGTTTAGTTAATATAGTAATGTTAAAAAAAAAAGATTGAGTAGATTATATAAATCATAGAAAGAAATAATTTGGGTCGTGCACATACGACTGCTTCTCCAATAGCTTTTTCGGGTCAGAATATAACATTAATCCATTTGGGTTTCATATCTTTGTATATGACGTCGAACAATATCTTATTCAGTCGTCATCTTGCTCTCTTGAAAGAACCAAAATCCATGATCATCACGCGACGTACATGTGCATCAGTGAGCCTATATCGTACTTGATTAAACCAACCAAAGCGACTTTCTTTCATATTCTATTCTATACAAGTCACAAATAGTTCAGTTCGAAAGTCTTGGTTCTTTATTTTATCCCTTTTGATCTTATCATACATCCAATGAAGCGTATGTATATCTATCGAATTATATAATTCTACAATCAAGGCACATGAGTGTAACATATTTATACAGATAAATTAATAGTAAGAATTGATGAAGTTATAAATCAAGAATGAAGCAAGGAAGTGTCTTCCTCTCACATCAATTTGAAATACAAAAATAAAAAATAATAATAAAAAATGAGATCAGGGAGTTCAACATATCGTGTGTGTGTATATATAAATATATATATATATATATATAGATATATTATTGTCTCACTAGATTTTAATCTTATTTGAATTTTAAATATGAATTATGCACTGCACCACTATATCCCTACTTCCACACAAACCGACCTCATTCTACTCGGGAAAAATCACTAGGAAAACCTCGCATCTTTCATTTGTTTCCACGTTTTGTAGAAATTTTGAAAAAATAATATATGTTATTTGATGTCATAGGATGAATCAATCTTCTCGGGTTAAATTCATCACAAGGTGTCGAGCACAAAGTACCTAAGCACAAGAAATGCCTCTTCTCGGGTTAAATTCATCACAAGGTGTCGAGCACAAAGTACCTAAGCACAAGAAATGCCTCCTCGTTTGGTCAAACAAAAACGGAAGATCCGGACATAACTGTCAGTCAACAGAGACGAATGAATGTGCGTTGATAGTTCGCGGATTTTCGGACACGTCTGAAGCCAGTCACACCCGAACATGCTCCAGATTTGAAGTACATTAACTGCCGAAGTTGGCACTATAAATACTAGCCTAAAGTCACATTGAGAGGAGTTGAAATCTCTGGCACAAAAGTTACAGACAAGAGCATAATATTACCACAATTTTTTAATAATTATTTTTAACCAGCTCTGAAAATACAAAATTAAAAGTAATAGTTATGTTAGGACGTAAAATGAGAAAGATATTTGAAGAAGCAACATAATATTTACTTTTATTTTGAAAAAAAATATATAAAAAAGGGTAGAAAATTACGCAGCCATGGCCCATACTCGTGGCGATTGAATAGTTTCCTATTTAAAATCAGACTACAGAAGCACGCAAGACCATTTATTTAGTGTAATTAATTAAATATTAATGGTTGATAAATATTACCTCAATTTTTAATTTAATTCAGTATTGGGTTTATTTTATATTATACTGGGTAGAAATTCTCGGCTTAATAAATAACAATGAATGCTCAAACACGTGCATACATAAGGAAGTTTTCTCGTCCGTATGGTCCAACTGATACCAGCTTCATTAGGAAGCTTGAGATCTCGAGGTTGAGACTCATCCCCACTCCATTCATAATAGTTGCTAAAAAATATAAGGAAGTTTTCTCCAATCATAAAATAAATTAAAATTTTCATTATTTTATAAAGGGAAGGATAACGTGCATTCCTTTTTTTTTTTCCCAAATGTATTTAGCTACCGCCGTTAGACCTGGAATGTTGTATGTGACAGAATGTTGGGCACTCAAGAGGAATCACATCCAAAAGATGAGTGTGACAGAGATGCATATGCTTCGTTGGATGTGCGGTAAAACCAGAAAAGATAAAATAAGGAATGAAGATATTCGAACTGAAGTATGTGTAGCTTGTATAGAAAAGAAGATGCAAGAAAGCCGCTTACGCTGGTTTGGTCATGTTCGACGTAGGCCCAGCAGTGCACCTGTGCGTCGAGTGGAGTCCATGGATTTCAGCCAGTTCACGAGAGCTAGAGGACGACCGAAGAAAGCATGACTCGAAGTTATACGTAAATATTTGGAGTGCAAGGGGATTACATAAGATATGTTGACTGATAGAATCGTTGGAGAAGACTGACGCATGTGTCCGACCCGACTTGATTCTCTCTATTGTTCATGTAGCCTACCCCAATTCATTGGGATTAAAGGCTTAGTTGTTGTTGTTGTGGTGGTGCGATTTCAAAATGGGGGATTATTTTCTTGTTTGTTGTATGAATAAAGTACCCTCCTACAATCATTTAATTTGATTGATTAAATTTTCAAAATTTTCAAAAAAAAATTAGTTTTAATATTTTTTTACCAACTCTCTAAATATGATAGCTCTACCTAACCCGGCTAGCCCCCAAATTATTTTGGAATCGTGCTCCACCTCTGTATATCTATAATACATCGCATCTTCTATATTTATGAATTAATTAATCGTACAATTGAAGTCAAAATAACTAATTAATGAGGTTTATAATTATCATTACTATGTTTGAATTAGCATTTACAATTTCAAGGGCATATTTGTGATTTGACACTGCGAAAAAAAAACCTAATAACTTATATAACTTGACCATCCACGCATACATATTATGTGAGCATAGTATTTCTATCCATAGAATAATATATTTTTATTGAAAAATTTAAAGCATAGATAATCAATTTAATCTGAATGACAGTAATATAAATTAATATAAAAATGTTTGAAATTATATTAAGTATTAAATTATTTGTATCATTTAGTTGTTCCATGCATAATTTTTGAAGTAGTGGTTTTCATGTATATAAGATTTTTACACAGTTTGAGTTAGTTTAATCAAGGGGTATTTTAGTAATCATCATACCAAGATACCAAATCGGTTATATTTTTCTTATACCTAGCGAACGATGCACGTATGTGGCGTGTGTAAAATCATGATCACAATACGGAAATATGAAGGCCCCATACACCGAGTACGTCGTGCAATGGAAAGCTCCACTTGAGGTAGAATCCAGCTGGGAGCATGGAGATCAATTGGGGCAATCGACACACAAGATTAAGGAGTTTGCGACGTCCTTGAACTTAGGTGAGGGAGAATGTCACGGCCGACGATCTTGTCGGCAAGTATTGTAGATGTTTCAACTCATTCATTTGAAACTTGGGACAAGATTGGAATTTTATATAGTTTTGTGGCTTGGGACATTCCGGAAGATTGAAGAACACTTTGGAGCAACCGAAAGACTCTTGAATTCACTTGTACATTTTTTGTATTCTAGAATCTTGTAGAGATGTAGATAGAATATTGTAGAAGCTCGTAGAAGTGTAGAATGTCCTAGAATGTCTTTTCCAACCATTAGATCGAATTAACCACCACCGTCTATTGAAATGGTGGACATGTATATATAGGGGATAAAAGTTCATTTGTAATCATCCAAGTTTCAAGCATTCAAGCAATATAAAGCATTTTCAAAGCTCTCTTTGTGTTCTTTTTCTTTCTAGTATTTTAGCAACCAACTTGAGAGAAAGACTGACTTGTTAGCAATACGGGGTTACTAATCAAGTCGCACGGGTTCAAGAAGTCTAAGGTCGGTTATAGAAACCTCATTTTTTATAATATAGTAATCGTAATAGATATTAATCTTTAGTATAATAATAAAGAAAACACGCACGGTTCGTGTACATAATATATTATTATAATTTTTCAAATAATATACCTTTGTTATAAAATTATTTAATCATCAATTATAAATTAATTTACAATTTACGACGACTTATATTTTTTTAAATAATATTTTGTAAATATTATTATTTAACAGCTTGTTATAATTATCTTATACTATAATATTAACTATGAGCACCATATAGAAAAAAAAAAGATTATGAGCACCATATAATAACTACTTTGTGTTATGATGTAAATTTGATATATCGATAACATCCCCAAATTGTAATTTCTTTATCAATTCTACTAAAAACTATCCTTTTATATGGTCCAATTAAAAATTATCTCAACTTTTTCTTCATATTGTCTCATTTGATCTCTCATTATTTCAACAATTTTCCATATTTTGTGTCTTCAAAGAATCATCTTGTATTATCCATTGATTCTTATGTATTATAATACAAGATGATATATAATTTATAGTAAGATTAATTTAAACAAGCACAAAGTACATTAGTATATTAATTATATTATTTATTGATTCTTTAATATAGTACCCATGAATAAATTTAATAGAGCATTAAGAAACAAATTTAAAATTATTTAATATGATAACTATTTCTAAACATATGACAATGATATTGTGGAATAGTTCACAAAAGTTAGTTGAGTTGTAAACGTAACATCAGGGCAGTTATCTATTGGTTAGTCACTCAGATCCTCCTGTAATAACTCGAGTTTGAGTATCTCCCGTCCATAGTTAGGATTGTTAAAAAAATATAACACCGAAATTGAGATATAATAGTCACTTGAAGATAGAACAAATTGGGAAATTCATCATTGACTGTAACAATAAGAAGTAAGCATTTAATATCAGTGGATCATCATTGACTGCTGATACAACATAACAACCATTAAGGTGGTTGAGGACCTAATTCTTCTTATTGGTCTGTATGGCTACAGACGTGAAGAATTAATGGGAATCCCCAAAACAATACATTATTGTTTTATACTGAGAGCCAAAGAAAGAGAAAAGGTCACTTACGTATTCTCTGAAAGTGTATGTTCTTCTGGAGATCTCGTCGAATGATTGTTTGTGAGGGAAAACTTCTTGTAAACAAATTTCTGGTTCATAGTGGACTGATATCTTGGTGGGTCGAGTGTGTTAGAATTATCATCTCATCTAAAAGCCATAGCTTATAAGATTGAATAATTTATTATTTATTCTGTATCACTCAATCTCAAGCCGATTTGTTACTTTTTTTTTAGGTTCATCAAGTTTGTCGCGCCTTATTGTCGAGTTTGGTAGAAGTTATCAACCAAATTGTGCATAAATGTTTTGTATAATTCGGGTTGGGCAGTGCATCACAAAAATAAGATGAACCTAAACGATGATATTGATGATTGTTTGGCAGACTCGTAGCCATATCACCCCCAACCAAACTATTTTATGTCGTGCCACTTCCTAATGGGTAGGTTATAAAATATTTCTCACAAATTTGTCGCGCCATATGATTTTCATTGTCCATACTAAAGTAATATAACAACAACAAATACAAATGTAATCCCAATAAATTGGAGTAAGCTACATGAATAATAAAGATAATCAAGTCGGGTCACGCACGTCAGTCTTCTCCAAACACTTATCGGTCAGAATATCATAATTAATCCACTTGAATTCCAAGCCTTTGTGTATAACTCGATCCATGTCTTCTTTGGTCGTCCTCTCGCTCTCGTGTAATGGCTAAATTCATGGAATCCACTCGACGCGCATGTGCATTGCTGGGCCTACGTTGTACGTAACCAAACCAACGTAAACGACTTTCTTGCATCTTTTCTTCAATACAAGCTACACCAACTTTAGCTCGAATATCTTCGTTCCTTATTTTATCTCTTCCGAGCTTACCGCACACCCAACGAAGCATAGACATATCATGATCATCTATTGCCGTTCAATTAACTTCTTCGACTATCCTCTATATAAAAGCTCTAGGGTTACCTTCTTTTAACCGTCACCACTTAATTCTAGGTTCTAACCTATGTTTAGTTCTAGCAGCCCTATTATTAATCCTAACATCTAAAACTAAAAGTCGGTGCTGGGTAACTACACTATCTCCTGGAATTACCTTACAACCCACAGACATTTAACTCTATCTATCTTCCTAGTAAAAAAAAGTCTATATGAGTTGTACAAAACCCACTTCTAAAGGTAACTAGATGAGATGACTTCTTCTTGAACCAGGTATTCGCTATGATTCAGCCATATGACATGGCAAAATCCAAAAATGAATTGCATGCACGTTCCTCTCACCAATGCCATAACCTCCATGGATACTCTCATACCCAACCCGATCACTACCTACATGCCCATTGAAATCCCAACCGTTGAAAATTTTCTCACTAAGTTGTATTGGTGCGCTCTTATCGTGTACGCCCAAATTAACCCCACTCAATCCTCAAGATTGATAACAAAAATGTAGTAGTGTGAGTAGGGATCGATCCCACGAGGAGGTGTGAATCTTTGTGTTAATGAAAATCAAAACAAAAGAATAATAAATGATGGGGTTGCGAGGTTGTATTATACTAACTAAAATTAAAAACAAAGATTAACTAATGAAAGCGACTCTTGGTATCGGTCGACTCTACCTTGGATTTTATCATCTATTTCATCGATTCACAAAAAAAACTCAATTTTACTTGAATATTCATCAATTGGAAATCTAATTCCTCCCTTACCTTAATTGTAGTCAAATAGAAAACAGCATTCAATTCAACTCTTATCAAATCTTTAACCAAAACTATAGCCGTTAAGATTAAATAAATGATAGTTTCAAAACTAGTAAGTTTGATGAATCTAATCAATAAAAACTACAGCCGTTAGAATTAATCATCCAATCGTTTTTCCTAAGAATTTAATAACACCAACAACAGACAATTATCAATCTTAGTTGCTTCGTAAATTAGAGGGATCAAACGATTCCGTATTTGATATCTAATTTAGCGCTAGATTTCATGCAAGTTACTAGGTTGTCAATCCAATAAACAAACACAACAATCATATAAATAAAATCAGAAAAAACTCTTGATATTCAATAAAATCGGTAAACAAAAGCGTAGGAATCTCCCCAAGATAAATAAATCCATGGATTTGTCTTCCTCAACCAAGAATTAAACTAGCTAGACATAATCTAAGATAAAGCAATAAATAAAAACAAAGGAAAGAAAACTAATCCGATCTCCGCTCGTCGAGGTGTCAATCTCGTCTTCGTTTCGATCTTCGTAGCGTTCTTCAACAAAATTGAAAGAAAAAATATAAAACTAGTCTAAACTATTATACCCTAACTATCTAGATGTTCTTTAGTCTGATTTTCGTCCCTATATGTATAGGGAGGCTGATGGAGTAGGTTAGAATCCATGTGGGAAGGAAAGAAATCAAGTTTTTACACTTTCCAAAACTTTTCTGGCGTAAATACGCGTATAATGGCGTAGCTACGCCTACACATGCCGTAGCATTGGCGTAATTACGCCTAATAATGGCGTAATTACGTCTGTCATCAATTTTTCTGGCGAGTTTCATATTTTGGCCATAACTTTCTTGTCCGAACTCCGAATTCGATGAATCAGTTGTTCACGCAAAGATAACTCAAAGTTCTACAACTTTTTTATGGTCCACATTTCCAAAACATGGCTCGAACATATAGAAATTTGAGGAGAAAGGAGCAACATGTGTCTTGGATTCTGGTTTTTTTCCTTTTTTCAACTTTAGTCATTCTTTCATTATTTTAGCTTGATTTCTTCACATTTCCCTACATTTACACAAATATACGATTAGATAACATATGTATCAATTTATCCATCAAAATATACCAAATCGTAGATAATAAGCGCAATAGATGTGTCTATTTATAGTCACATTAAACACCCTCATACTTACTCTTTACTCGACCTCGAGTAAATCAGACAAAACTACATTATTTTTTTGCTTGGCTCATAGCATCATAACAAACTAACTTGTCCTCACTTTTATGCCTCAACAATTATAAACATGCATAGTAATGAAAGAAGGTGAAAAATTAATAATGGAACAAGTTCAATCCCTAAATAATTCGTACCCAACAAAGTAGTGAACGTGTGTGTGGTCATAAACAAGTGTCATGTACAAATTATAGATCCAAAAGAAGCAAATCCACAATAGTTCAAGTCATACACTAACACAAGTATAAGCTCACTTGCACACTCTTCTTCACTATCTTAGCCACTTTGAAAACATAAATCAAGTAGGTCTTTATTAGCTTGTAGTGTGGCCTAGGTATTGGCTTATGAAAGAAATGTAAGGATATATCAAGTAAGAGAGTATGATGATATGCACACTAAAAGCTTCTCTTCTTGCTTGAATTTTTCAACTTTTGTTTCAACATTTTTCTTCTTTTGTGCCTTGGCTCCTCTTTGAGTCATATTTTTATCTATTTTCTCAAGGCATTCCTTTTCTTTCATGCATTTCATTCTTTTCCTTATGAAGCTCACAAACATTTTAATCATTGAATACTTAAGTGCATGTGAATGAAACACATCATACTCCCTTCAGATGTATGGATAGAAATCATATTTAGGCTCATTAGGGAATGATGATAAGCTAGTCAAAGAATGTCGAATGGTGGTTGTTTGTATGCTTAGCATACAACCATTCTTTTGCATTAAAGCTCAAACAGGGTACTAGTGATTGATTTTCTTTACATGGTAGGCTTGAAAGGCTCAAACGCATCAAAGATTGCCTATATCACTTTCATGTTTGCAAGCAGTTTAGACATACGCCTCAAAGAGCATGTAGTTAAGTTCTAGCATGTATTAGAGACTTCTTAAGACTATCACAAAGTTCACACAATCTTCACTAAGCTATGCACACTTCACAGGTCATGACAATAACGTGCTCAAAATATTCAACTATTAAGTTAAAGTAAAATTTTCATTAGAGTTCAAAGTGTTCCAAAGTTAACAATTCACCTATGTTCAAAAGCATGCATGATATCAATTAGGTTTCATCATGGGCTAGTGACTCTAAGCATGTGTTCATTACTAACTGTGAGCTCAAAATTTTCAAAATTTTTGCTTTTTTTGTATTTTTGTAATAGAAAAGCAATAACACACCACTAATCCCTCCCCCATACTTAAATCTTACATTGTCCCCAATGTAAGACAAAAATACAAGAAAAGAGAAAAGTCTAACTACTAAAGCAATAAAAATGAAAATAAAAGGGAGAAAGGAAACTAACTCCTCTTGGGTTGCCTCCCAAGCAGCTCCTCTGTTTAACGTCGGTGGCCCGACGCCAGTTCTCTCGCTTAAGGTGATGCCTATTCGCCTTGCACCTCTTGGAGGGTTTTTGTCTTTTCACTATGTCGCCTTCCTCCAAAGAAGTCAGTTGAGGTCGATCAAGATCTACCTCATGGCATCCTTTAACTTGTTGTCCCCTATGCTCGCCTTTGGGAATCTCATTCTGGTGAGATTCCTTGTTATCCACCTCGATCTCTGTTTGTTGTTCAAGTATTGATGGCCTCAGTACCATCGTTGCTGGAGTTTCTACCTCTTTGCCACTGTCCAAGGTGATGTTGTCTTCGAAAAAATAGTCACAATGATCCATTTCATCACAGTATTCTTTCGCCGACTCCTCTTCCACAGCACATGATTCATCTAAGTAATCAACATAGTTCTCAGTTGGAAACATACCATTCGGAGTTGTAGGATGTACAAGCTCCTTTTCTTCTATTGGCACATGTGTCTCATCTTCTAGCTCGGGTGGCATCAGCACCACCTTCTCCATAGTCTCCTCTTCTTCATCACTCCATGATTCGAATGCAATCATGGTCTCCTTTTGTGTTGCTATCCGATCGGCCGATCTTATTAGTTGCTCCATTTGGTTACCCAAATTCTGAGTGCTAGCCCTGAATTCCTGTTGAAATTGCAAAGTACTATGATTAAGTGTTGAAACAAGATCCTCTAAAGACTCACCAGGGGTATGGTATTGAGGTTGTTGTGGCCATGTCGAGTATTGCGGTATGTATGGCGGTAGGGTGGACTTCATGTAAGGTGGAGGTGAGCTCATCCATTGATTGTCATAGTTGAGATTGTGATGATCACTCCAACTTGAATTGTATGTTCTTTGTCCACTCCCTACGCCAAGTTGGTGCACAAGATACTCCAATTCGTCTAGTCGCCTATAGTCCTCCATGAAAAGATCCGATTTCTAAGAAATCAACCTGTAAGCAAGAACAAACAAGAGTAGAGGTGGGGGAAAAAGAAAGAGAAAGAAACAAAAAATATTAACACAAAAATATACAATGCCTCCCCGGCAACGGCGCCAAAATTTGGTGCGCTCTTATCGTGTACGCCCAAATTAACCCCACTCAATCCTCATGATTGATAACAAAAATGTAGTAGTGTGAGTAGTGATCGATCCCACGAGGAGTGTGAATCTTTGTGTTAATGAAAATCAAAACAAAAGAATAATAAATGATGAGGTTGCGAGGTTGTATTATACTAACTAAAATTAAAAACAAAGATTAACTAATGAAAGCGATTCTTGGTATCGGTCGACTCTACCTTGGATTTTATCATCTATTTCATCGATTCACAAAAAAAACTCAATTTTACTTGAATATTCATCAATTGGAAATCTAATTCCTCCCTTACCTTAATTGTAGTCAAATAGAAAACAACATTCAATTCAACTCGTATCAAATCTTTAACCAAAACTACAGCCGTTAAGATTAAATAAATGATAGCTTCAAAACTAGTAAGTTTGATGAATCTAATCAATAAAAACTACAGCCGTTAGAATTAATCATCCAATCGTTTTTCCTAAGAATTTAATAACACCAACAGCAGGCAATTATCAATCTTAGTTGCTTCGTAAATTAGAGGGATCAAACGATTCCATATTTGATATCTAATTTAGCATTAGATTTCATGCAAGTTACTAGGTTGTCAATCCAATAAACAAACACAACAATCATATCAATAAAATCAGAAAAAACTCTTGATATTCAATAAAATCGGTAAACAAAAGCGTAGGAATCTCCCCAAGATAAATAAATCCAAGGATTTGTCTTCCTCAATCAAGAATTAAAACTAGCTAGACATAATCTAAGATAAAGCAATAAATAAAAACAAAGGAAGAAAACTAATCCGATCTCCGCTCGTCGAGGTGTCAATCCCGTCTTCGTTTCGATCTTCGTAGCGTTCTTCAACAAAATTGAAAGAAAAAATATAAAACTAGTCTAAACTATTATACCCTAACTATCTAGATGTTCTTTAGTCTGATTTTCGTCCCTATATGTATAGGGAGGCTGATGGAGTAGGTTAGAATCCATGTGGGAAGGAAAGAAATCACGTTTTTACACTTTCCAAAACTCTTCTGGCGTAAATACGCGTATAATGGCGTAGCTACGCCTACACATGCCGTAGCATTGGCGTAATTACGCCTAATAATGGCGTAATTACGCCTGTCATCAATGTTTCTGGCGAGTTTTGTATTTTGGCCGTAACTTTCTTGTCCGAACTCCGAATTCAATGAATCAGCTGTCCACGCGAAGATAACTCAAAGTTCTACAATGTTTCTATGGTCTACATTTCCAAAACATGGCTTGAACATATAGAAATTTGAGGAGAAAGGAGCAACATGTGTCTTGGATTCTGGTTTTTTCCTTTTTCTTCAACTTTAGTCATTCTTTCATAATTTTAGTTTGATTTCTTCACATTTCCCTACATTTACACAAATATACGATTAGGTAGCATATGTATCAATTTATCCATCAAAATATACCAAATCGTAGATAATAAGCGCAATAGATGTGTCTATTTCTAGTCACATCAGGTATTCATTACACCACGTCGTCTAAATCTTCCCAAATATCCGTCTAGTAGCCTCATCTAGACCAATTTGTGGTGCATAGACTCTAATGATATTACAAATATCACTGCCTAAAACTAGCTTAACTAATATTATCATATTCTCCTTCCTCCTAACTTCAACTACATACTCGAGTGTTTTATTTTCTACTATTACACCTACCCCATTATGGTTCTTATCCTCACCCATGTACGAAATTTTAGAGCCCCAACGAGCTATAGTTCTGGCTTTCTCACATACTCATTTGGTCTCCTGCATACACATAATACTAATTTTTCTTCTACTCATAGTGTCTACTAACTATGTTAATCTACCGGTAAGAAAACCTACATTCCAAGAGGCTAAACAAATCATATGGTCCGGGTTTCGAGCTAAATTCATTACCCCCACTTGCTCAATGTGAGGGAACCCTTGCTCATTTGACACCACACTCAGGCGTCGATGTTGCACGTCGCTTCTGGGTGACGACCAGGCCCACTTACCACTACACTGGGGATGCGGTGCATCGCGTCGCTGTGTAAGAAACGCCCCAACAAAATTTATATTATAGTTCATTTCCTGAGATGTGACTATTTTATTTGGCTGGTCGTCACATGCCTACCGCCATTCTCATCATTACCCTGGCTTGGGACATGCAGCGATACATATCACTATCGAAGTTCCATACTAAATTATTATATCGAATAAAAATAATTTTGTTTTGCACATATATATAATATAATCTAAAATTTTGATCAATTTATATTTTTATTTACAATTATGTAATGGTTTAAATATAATTTAACACACAAAGCGGTATCAAAGACCGCATAGCGCAGTGGATTAGCGCGTCTGACTTCGGATCAGAAGGTCGTGGGTTCGACTCCCACTGTGGTCGATTTTTTCTCAAACAGTTGTTGGGCTGGATCAATTAAACACGTTTTTAGATGGGCCTCCTCTTTTTCTTAAATTTCCTCGAACCTCGCAGTTTGTTTATAATATTTATCTTTCCTTTTATAAGTGATCAATGCCATGCAATATATATATATATATATATATATATATATATATATATATATATATAATATTTTATAGTTTATAAATATAAGTATATTTGATATATTTTTTAATATAAATACCATGGTTTTATATATTTTTATATATACTTCTTTTATAAAAAAAAATAAACACAAATTTGGTATTTCTCGGTCTCTCATTACCATGGTTTTTTATATTTTTATATATACTTCTTTTATAAAAAAAATATTAAACACAAATTTGGTATTTCTCGGTCTCTCATTGGTTATTTTTAATATATCTTGTTGAGCCTTAAACACATGGTTGTGTTTAATGCGTTATTTTATTTCAGATCTATCTTTGAGTTTTGATGATCTACAAAACTTGTGTTTGTTATACTAATACATCTACTTAGTGTGCAGATTAAGTGATGAAAAGTGGATTGGAATGAAGAAAATCATGTGTACATGTTCTGGCACAGATCGCCCCAGGCGATGGTGACCATCGCCCCGGCGATGGCAGCCAGGAGCATCATCGCCAGGCACTTCGACTGAAGCGACGCCGAGGCATGCGCGGGCATGCGCGCAGGGGGAGATCGTTTGAGGCGATGGGCTGATCGCCCGAGGGGATGTGATGAACGCCTGAGGTGATGTGGAGTTCGTTTGAGGCGATGACAGATTTGGACATGCTGAGGCTACGACCTTGATTTTTGCCTTTGATCGCCTGAGGTGATCCGTGTAAAATGCTGACCGTTGGGGCGCGGCGATGCTGGAGTGATTTCAGCCTTATGTGTAGCAACGGCTAGTAGGAGCCTAGGGGGCCTCCTACACTATAAATATTGATGCTTTGGAGCATTTTGAAGCTAAGAAACAAGTCTACAAACTTCTACAAAGTCTTGATCATTATAATTTCAAATTGCATTGCAATCTCCATACATTGTTGTTGTATTGGAGTTTGTAATTCTCTTTTTGTTAGAGTCTTGTTGTCTTCGTGTGAGTACACCGTGAAGGTGTTTTTGGTTTGATTTATTGTAAAGGTCCTCCAACACCAAAGCAAGTTGGTAAATTGTAAAGTCGCCAACAAGTGAAGTTGGTGCATGTGTTGTGGCTATCCTTGGAGCCCTTAAGGCCAAGAAGACTCGTGAAGAGTGTTGGTAGCTCGGGAAGAGCTTTGTGTACTCGGGAAGAGTGTTGTGTACTCGGGAAGAGCTTTGTGTACTCGGGAAGAGTATTGTGTTGTGTGGCTAACTTGGAGCCCTCAATGCCAAGACCAATTGTTCTAGTGGAACCTCGGTTGGAGGTTATCTAACCGGGAAGAGGAGACGTATGCTATTCATCGCCGAACTTCTATAACAAATCTCTTGTCTTTTATTGCTTTAATTTCCTTTACGCATTTATTTATTTTGTTCTTTTTATTTATCGATTGACTCAAGGCTTCCGCAAGCGCAAAACTCTTTTATTTTTCAAACTCATTTTAAAACGCTAAAGTAGCCAAGGAATCTCATTCACCCCCCCCTCTTCGATTCCAACAAGTGGTATCAGAGCCATTTGATTTTTGTTTTTAAATCAAATCTTTTATATGGCTAATCTTGCAAATGAGTTTGCTCATGGTCAATCGACAAATAGACCTCCGCTCTTCACGGGTGATAATTACGGTTATTGGAAAAATAAAATATCTCTATACATCCAATCCGTGGATTATGACCTTTGGAAGATCATAGTGAAAGGTCCACATATTCCTTTAAAGGAAGTTGGGGGAATTAGTGTTCCCAAAGATATGGACGATTTCACTAGAGCGGATATGATTTTAATTTCGTAAAATGCTAAAGCTATTAATATTTTACATTGTGCTTTAGATATGAAGGAGTACAACCGGATCTCGATGTGCTCAACCGCTAAGGAGATATGGGACAAATTGCAAATTTGTCATGAAGGAACCAACCAAGTGAAAGAGACAAAGATAGATCTTCTACAACTCAAATATGAGACATTTGAGATGGAGTCTGGAGAAGAGGTGGATTCTATGTTTAGGAGGCTCACCCTAATTATCAACGAGCTTGCTCAACTTGGAGATAAGTACCCTCCAAAGCAAATATGGAGGAGAGCCCTAAGAGCATTGCCTAAGGAATGGAACGCAAAGAGAACCGCAATCATTGAGTCAAACAAAGGAGAAAATGCTTCATATGACCTTGATGAGCTCCATGGTACATTGGTGACTCATGAACTTGAAGTTGCAACAAGAAGAGAAATTAAGGAGGATGATAGATCCAAAAGAAATGGGATAGCATTGGTTGGGAGAAAAGATCACTCCGAGAATGAAGAAAATGATGATGATGAAGAGATGATTTTGTTCACTAGGAAGTTCAAGAAGCTCTTCAACAAACATAACAAGTCAAAGACCTCTAATGCTACCAAACATGAATCCAAAAATGAGGTAACTTGTTATAATTGTCAAGAAAAAGGTTATTATGCTAACAAATGTCATAGGAAAAAGAATGAGGACAAAGGGAAGAAGAAGGTGTTTATAGCCACATGGAGTGATAGCGACTCCGATGAAGAAGAAGCCACAAATATTTGTTTAATGGCGCTTGGAGATGAAGGAGATGAAAGCGACGATGATGTACCTTCATTTAATGAGTTATTAGATTCATATCATGAACTTATTGATGCTCTTGGCAAAACCAAGATGAGTAACAAATTACTCAAACTTGAGATTGCTAAGAAAGATGAAGAAAATAATTCATTGAAAAATGAATTAAATTCTTTAAAGATAACTTTTTGCAAATATAGTGAAAGTAGTCAAAAGATGAGTGAATTGCTTGGCTTACAACGTTGTAGCTTTGACAAAGCCGGGTTAGGCTACTCAAGCAAATCAAAAACTTTTTCTAGCTTGTTGGCCAAAGCAAAGCATGATCCTCCTACTTGTAACTATTGTTGTAAAATTGGCCACACTAAGAATAAGTGTGGGTTTGCTAGAATCCAATACCAACCTAATAAGAGGTGGAAATGGATTCCAAAAGTGCCATTGAAAGTTAACCCTCAAGGACCCAAAAATCAAATGGGTACCAAAGATCCTCTTATTGTAAATTTGTTTTGTAGGGATAACAATGAGATGGAGGATGAAGGGCCAAGCAACTCAAAGGAAGAATTTATTCTATTCACCACTATAGAAGAGGCGCGAGACGTTGGACCAATGACAAGAACGAACTCTTGTCATCGGAGGTAAAATTTATTTTATACATTTTAAAAGAGCAATTCAAAGTTTGATTGACACAAATTAATTGTGACTAATAAATTATGAAGCTCAATATTCATTGGAGTAAAATGCATAACCCCTTAGCATATGCACATATAAATTGTTTTATTGCATGATGTATGCCTATCCTTTTATAGTAAGTGCATTTGATTCAAAGTTGAATATGCTATGCAATTATGTGATTAATAAGCTTATCTAATGATGCTTTGATGTTTTTAATGTTAATTGGACTTAGGTGCATGAACTCTTGGTAGAACATATGCACACATTGCAACATTTAGAATTTATTGTTGATTGCCTTAAACACATGTTTGTGGTTCATCTCTATGATTTTTATCTTAGGCTTGTTATGCTTATTAAATGCTTGATGATGAACATGTGTAAATTGTTATATTATGCTATGTTTATTTAAATTTTATGCTTTTTGATTATCACAAAAAGGGGGAGAATTTTGTGATAAATTTGAAGGTTAATACATGCATAGTTTGAGGGGGAGAGCTTGTATATGCATGGTTTGAGGGGGAGAGTTGTTTTCCTTATGATTTACTTGGTATCTTGTATGTACTATGCAATTGTTAAGGGAGAGTTATGTTTACTCACATTTCATGCATAATTACATATTCAAGTTTATCAAGTTTTGTGATCATCAAAAAGGGGGAGATTGTTGAGCCTTAAACACATGGTTGTGTTTAATGCGTTATTTTATCTCCGGTCTATCTTTGAGTTTTGATGATCAACAAAACTTGTGTTTGTTATACTAATACATCTACTTAGTGTGCAGATTAAGTGATGAAAAGTGGATTGGAATGAAGAAAATCATGTGTGCATGTTCTGGCACATATCGCCCCAGGCGATGGCAGCCAGGAGGATCATCGCCAGGCACTTCGACTGAAGCGACGCCGAGGCATGCGCGGGCATGCGCGCAGGGGGAGACCGTTTGAGGCGATGGGCTGGTCGCCCGAGGCGATGCGATGAACACCTGAGGCGATGTGGAGTTCGTTTGAGGCGATGACAGATTTGGACATGCTGAGGCTACGGCCTTGATTTTTGCCTTTGATCGCCTGAGGCGATCCGTGTAAAATGCTGACCGTTGGGGCGCGGCGATGGAGATCGCCTGAGGCGATGGCGGAGGCGATGCTGGAGTGATTTCAGCCTTATGTGTAGCAACGGCTAGTAGGAGCCTAGGGGGCCTCCTACACTATAAATATTGATGCTTTGGAGCATTTTGAAGCTAAGAAACAAGTCTACAAACTTCTACAAAGTCTTGATCATTATAATTTCAAATTGCATTGCAATCTCCATACATTGTTGTTGTATTGGAGTTTGTAATTCTCTTTTTGTTAGAGTCTTGTTGTCTTCGTGTGAGTACACCGTGAATGTGTTTTTGGTTTGATTTATTGTAAAGGTCATCCAACACCAAAGAAAGATGGTAAATTGTAAAGTCGCCAACAAGTGAAGTTGGTGCATGTGTTGTGGCTATCCTTGAAGCCCTTAAGGCCAAGAAGACTCGTGAAGAGTGTTGGTAGCTCGGGAAGAGCTTGTGTACTCGGCAAGAGTATTGTGCTCGGGAAGAGCGTTGTGTACTCAGGAAGAGTATTATGCTCGGGAAGAGCTTTGTGTACTCGGGAAGAGTATTGTGTTGTGTGGCATACTTGGAGCCCTCAAGGCCAAGACCAATTGTTCTAGTGGAACCTCGGTTGTAGGTTATCTAACCGGGAAGAGGAGACGTAGGCGATTCATCGCCGAACTTCTATAACAAATCTCTTGTCTTTTATTGCTTTAATTTCCTTTACGCATTTATTTATTTTGTTCTTTTTATTTATCGATTGACTCAAGGCTTCCGCAAGCGCAAAACTCTTTTATTTTTCAAACTCATTTTAAAACGCTAAAGTAGCCAAGGAATCTCATTCACCCCCCCTCTTCGATTCCAAATCTCTATTTAACAGAAAATTAGTAAAGACTCACAGAATGAGGCGAGGGAGGGCTAACATAAAGAAGGAGGCGAGGGGGGACTAACATAAAGAAGGAGGCGAGGGAGAGCTAACATATGAATGAGGTGAGGGAGGGTAACATACAGAATGAGGTGAGGGAGGGCTAACATCCAAAATGAGGCGAGGGATGGCTAACATAATGAATGAGGCGAGGGAGGGCTAACATACAGAATGAGGCGAGGGATGGCTGTTGGAACCGAAGAGGGGGGGGGGGGGGGTGAATGAGGTTCATTGGCTACTTTAGCTTTTCAAAATGAGTTTGGAAAAAATAAGAGTTTGTGATGCGGAAGACTTCAAGTCAATCGATAAATAAATAAAAAGAAGAAATAAATAAATGCGTAATAAAATAAAGCGATAAAAGACAAGAGAATTTGTTATAGAAGTTCGGCAATGAATCGCCTACATCTCCTTTTCCCGGCTAGATAACTTCCAACCGAGGTTCCACTAGAACGAAAATGGTGTTGGCCTTAAGGGCTCCAAGTTAGCCACAATACAACTCTTCCCGAGTAACAACGGCTCTTCACGAGCACCACACTCTTCACGAGTCTTCTTGGCCTTAAGGGCTCCAAGGATAGCCACAAAACTCTTCCCGAGTTACCAACACTCTTCACGAGTCTTCTTGGCCTTAAGGGCTCCAAGGATAGCCACAACACATGCACCAACTTTACTTGTTGATGACTTTACAATTTTTAACTTGCGTCGGTGTTGGAGGACCTTACAATAAGTCAACAAACACCTTCACGGTGTAACAACACGAAGAACACAAGACTCTCACAAAAGAAATGAATCACAAACTCCAATACAACACAAATGTATGGAGATTGCAATGCTAGATGAAATTTGAATAAGCAAAGCCTTCTTGAAGTTTATAGACTTGTTTTTTGTCTTCAAAATGCTCCAAAACATCCATATTTATAGTGTAGGAGGCCCTCAAGGCTCCTACAAGCCGTTGCTACACTCAAGGCTTGAATCACTCCTCGATGGCCTAGCGGACATCGCCTCGGGCGATCACCATCGCCGCGCCCCAATTGTCACCATAATGCACGCATCGCCTCAGGCGATGTATGGATCGCCTCAGGCGATCACCACCAACAATTAATGTCGTAGCCTCGGTTGGTCCAAAATCTTTATCGCCTCAGGCGAAGCACCCATCGCCTCAGGCGTTCAGGCCATCGCCTCGGGCGAACACCCCTACATGCGGGCCTCGGCATCGCCTCTGTCGATGTGCGTGGAGATGCCCCTCCTGGCTGCCATCGCCTGGGGCGATCTGCCCTAAGCCTGCACAATTGATTTTCTCCAATCAATCCACTTTTCAACCAATAAATCTGCACACTAAGTAGACACATTAGTATAACAAAACAAGTTTTGTTGATCATCAAAACTCAAAAATAATCCGGGGATAAATTAAGCATTAACCTCAACCATGTGTTTAAGGCTCAACAATCTCCCCCTTTTTGATGATCACAAAACTTGATAAACTTGAATATGTAATATGCATGAAATGTGAGTAAACATGACTCCCCCTTAACAATTACATAGCACATATAAGATTACCAAGTAAAGCATAAAAGACTCTCCCCCTCAAATCATGCATAACTCTCCCCCTCAAACTATGCATGTATTAAACTCAAGTTTATCACAAAATTCTCCCCCTTTTTGCGATAATCAAAAAGCACAAAATTTAAATAATCATATCACAAGTATAAGTTGAACCATAGCCATATTTTAACAATTTACACATGTTCCTCATCAAGCATGTAATAGCTATAACAAGCATAAGATTAAATCATTTAGAGGAATACAAACACGCATTTAAGGCAATCAACAATGAATTCTAAATGTGCAAAATGTACATATGTTTTACCAAGATTTCATGCACTCATGCCCAATAGACATTAAAATTCTAAATGCATCATTAGATAAGTTAATAAGATTATTAAGGACATGATAGCATTATTTCAAAGATTGAGCATTCAAACACTTATAGCATGCTTAATCACATAATTTCACATTTTCATATTGCAAATTCAAATTTGAACTCAAGGCATATCAAGATACTTACTATAAAGAGATAAGCATAAATCATGCATCAAAACAATTTATATGTGCACATGCTAAGGGGAAATTCATTTTACTATCAATGAATTTTGAGCTTCAATATTATTGGTCACAATTATTTTGTGCCAATAAAATTTTGAATTTGCTCTTTTAAAATGCACAAAATAAATTTACCTTCGATGACAAGAGTACGTTCTTGTCATTTGTCCTATGCCTCGCGCTTCTTCTATTGTGGTGCATGAGATGGTTTCCTCCCTTGAGGTGCAAGTCCCTTCATCATCCATCTCTTTGTTGTCCCTACAAAACAAATTAACAATAGGAGGATCTTTGGTACCCATTTGATTTTTGGGTCCTTGTGGGTTAGCTTCATCAATGCCTTTGTAATCCATTTCCACCTTTTGTTAGGTTGATATTGGATTTTAGCAAACCTACATTTATTCTTAGTATGACCATCTTTACAACAATAAGAATAAGTAGGAGAATTATGCTTAGCTTTAGCCAACAAGCTTGAAAAAGATTTAGTTTTGCTTGAGAAGCCTAGTCCGACTTTATCGAAGCTACAACGTTGCAAGCCAAGCAATTCATTCATCTTTAAACTACTATCACTAAACTTGGTAAAAGATGTCTTTAAATCATGTACTTGATTTTTCAAAGTAATATTCTATTCTTCCTTCTTAGCCAAGTCTAGCTTAAGCAATTTATTGTTCTTCTTGGTTCTACCAAGACAATCAATGAGTTCATTAAAAGCATCTAGTTATTCATCATAAGATGGTACCTCATTATCATCCTCTTCATCTTCATCTCCAAGAGCCATTAGACAAAGATTTGTTGCTTCTTCTTCATCGGAGTCACTATCACTCCATGCGGCTATAAGGGCTTTCTTCTTCCCTTTGTCCTCATTCTTCTTCCTAGGACATTTATTAGCATAATGACATTTTTCTTGACAATTATAACAAGTTACCTCTTGTTTGGAATCATGTTTGGTAGCACCAGAGGTCTTTGGCTTGTTGTGTTTGTTGAAGAACTTCTTGAACTTTTTAGTAAACAAGATCATCTCTTCATCATCATCATCATCTTAATCATCGGATTGATCTTTCTTCCCAACCAAGGCTATTCCCTTTCTTATGGATCTCTCATCCTCCTTTATTCCTTTCCTTGTTGACACTTCAAGCTCATGGGTCACCAATGTGCCATGAAGTTCATCAAGGTCATAAAATGCACTTCTCCTTTGTTGGATTCGATGATGGCCGTCCTCTTTGCATCCCATTCCTTTGGCAAGGCTCTTAAAGCTCTTCTCCATATTTGCTTTGGAGGATACTTCTCTCTAAGTTGGGCAAGCTCGTTTATGATTTGGGTGAGCCTTCTAAACATCGAGTCAACATCTTCTCCGTACTCCATCTCAAATGTCTCATACTTGAGTTGTAATAGATCTATCTTTGTCTCCTTCACTTGATTTGTGCCCTCATGACAAATTTGTAATTTGTCACATATCTCCTTTGCGGAAGAGCACATCGAGATCCGGTTGTACTCCTTCATATCTAAAGCACAATGTAAAATGTTAATAGCTTTAGCATTTTGCGAAATTAAAATCATATCCGCTCTTGTGAAATCGTCCATTTCTTTGGGAATACTTATTCCCCCAACTTCCTTTAAAGGAATGTGTGGACCTTTCACAATGATCTTCCATAGGTCATAATCTACGGATTTGATGTATAGAGAATTTCTATTTTTCCAATAACTGTAGTTATCTCCCGTGAAGAGCGAAGGGCGATTTGTCGATTGACCTTGAACAAACTCATTTGCTAGATTAGCCATAGAAAATTTTTGATTTAAAACAAAAATCAAATGGCTCTGATACCACTTGTTGGAACCGAAGAGGGGGGTGAATGAGGTTCCTTGGCTACTTTAGCTTTTTAAAATGAGTTTGAAAAAAATAAGAGTTTGCTCTGCGGAAGACTTCAAGTCAATCGATAAATAAATAAAAAGAAGAAATAAATAAATGCGTAATAAAATAAAGCGATAAAAGACAAGAGAATTTGTTATAGAAGTTCGGCGATGAATCACCTACGTCTCCTCTTCCCGGCTAGATAACTTCCAACCGAGGTTCCACTAGAAATTGTTAAGGGCTCCAAGTTAGCCACAATACAACTATTCCCGAGTAACAACTGCTCTTCACGAGCACCACACTCTTCACGAGTCTTCTTGGCCTTAAGGGCTCCAAGGATATCCACACAAAACTCTTCCCGAGTTACCAACACTCTTCACGAGTCTTCTTGGCCTTAAGGGCTCCAAGGATAGCCACAACACATGCACCAACTTTACTTGTTGATGACTTTTACAATTTCCAACTTGCGTCGGTGTTGGATGACCTTACAATAAATCAACAAACACCTTCACGGTGTAACAACACGAAGAACACAAGACTCTCACAAAAGAAATGAATCACAAACTCCAATACAACACAAATGTATGGAGATTGCAATGCTATATGAAATTTGAATAAGCAAAGCTTTCTTGAAGTTTATAGACTTGTTTCTTGTCTTCAAAATGCTCCAAACATCCATATTTATAGTGTAGGAGGCCCCCAAGGCTCCTACTAGCCGTTGCTACAATCAAGGCTTGAATCACTCCTCGATCGCCTCGGACATCTCCTCGGGCGATCACCATCGCCACGCCCCAACGGTCATCATAATGCACGCATCGCCTCAGGCGATGTATGGATCGCCTCAGGAGATCACCACAAAAAAATAATGTCGTAGCCTCGGTTGGTCCAAAATCTTCATCGCCTCAGGCGAAGCACTCATCGCCTTAGGCGTTCAGGCCATCACCTCAGGCGATCAAGGCATCGCCTCGGGCGAACTCCCCCTGCGAGCAGGCCTCGGCATCGCCTCTGTTGATGCGTGGCGATGCCCCGCATGGCTGCCATCGCCTCGGGCGATCTGCCCTAAGCCTTGCAAAATTGATTTTCTCCAATCAATCCACTTTTCAACCAATAAATCTGCATACTAAGTAGACACATTAGTATAACAAACATAAGTTTTGTTGATCATCAAAACTCAAAAATAATCCGGGGATAAATTAAGCATTAAACTCAATGCGTTTAAGGCTCAACAATGGCTAACATAAAGAATGAGGTGAGGGAGGGCTAACATAAAGAATGAGGTAGGGATGACTAACATGCAGAATGAGGTGAGGGATGGCTAACATAAAGAATGAGGCGAGGGAGGGCTAACATATGAATGAGGTGAGGGAGCGCTTAACATACAGAATGAGGCGAGGAAGGATTGACATGTGAATGAGGCGAGGGAAGGGTGAGATCCATTATCAACTTCGTGAGGGTTATTGAGAGTTCAGATATCCTTTATTGACTCAGATATAATGAGATTTATTTGCTCAATATCTTATTAGTTTGGAATGTCTGTTATCGGAGTTCGTATGGCTTTATTTGCTCAGGATATTTCTTATTTCAGGAATTCTGATGAGCTCTATTAGCTCACGATATTTATAACTGGAGTTTGGACGAGCTTTACGTGCTTGGCATATTTGTTATGGAGTCCTAATAAATTTTATTAGCTTGAGATGTTCCTTGACTCAGGAATTCAAATATGCATTCTTTAAGTAACAACTTTATTTGCTCAGGGTCTTATTAGCTCGGGATTTCTATTGATTCATTTTTTGTCGGTATGGACAATCTCAGGATGACTTTAATTTTTGTGCTGATGCTCGGTTATCTCAGTCAGTCCAGCTATCAGCTCAGACTCGTTATCTCAGCCTCAATCTCCTCGATCAGCAGTTCAGGTCAGTTCAAGATTCTCGATCACCTCAGGTAATTCGGGATTCCTGTCCACCTCACGCTAAGCGTGACCCAATATGTTTATGCCGAACATCGACTTTTTAGAGATTTCGTCAACATACCATCGTAAGGCCGAGCAGAATACTTTATGAGCTATAATTACCAGAGACTCCCCTTGTCATGTTTATACCGATTTCACACTATATTACAGTGATGAGCTCCACACCTCTGATAAGTTCATTTTTTGAAGCTCGGTTCATCTTAGTGTGAATCTAAGTGAAGTCATGTTACATTGTGGTTTATCCTAGATATATTCAAAGTATGAGATTCAGAAATTCAAAGAAGGACGAACAAATACTTCTGGCCTAATACTGGAGTCGAGACAGCGAGTTACACTCTAGCTCGACTAGAGGGGATGCTAGTGTTATACCTTGAATGAATTAAGTCATAACAATTAGGCTGAAATGCACTTTGTGAGACTGGAATATATATTAAAAAATACCCAGGAAGGGAAGAGACACTACCCGATAAGAGAAGGAAACCATCCGGGAAGAGAAGGGACACCACCCGGGAAGAGAAGAGAAAATGCCCGGGAAGAGAAGAGACACCACCCGGGAAAAGAAGGGACACCACCCAGGAAGAGAAGATACACTACCCGGGAAGATAAGGACACCACCCGGAAGAGAAGGAAAACACCTGGGAAGAGAAGAGACACTACGCGGGAAGAGAAGGAAACCACCCGAGAAGAGACCCGTGAAGAGAAGAACCAGGACACGAAATTTGATATGGAATTGACACATATACACGCATGCATGATGACACCTCACATTTCAAGTTTCAATAAAGTGTCATGATTGACAAAATCATGGTAAAGACATGTCAGATAAAATGATTACATTGACTTTCAATTCCTTCAATTATATAAAGAGAATGACCGATGGTTTCAAAGGAGACTTCATCAATAATGTTACACAAAAACATCATTTTTCACACCATTTTCTATGCACTTTATTTACCATTTTATTGTACAAAAATATTGTAACTCTTGGATATTGTAGTGTAATTTATACTGGACTAGGTACAGTGATTTTTTCCCTTATTTTGGGGTTTTACACTTAAAAAATCTTGTCTCATTTAATTTCTGTAAATGGTAGTTTTTTGAGATAACAGTATAGTTAACCAATAGCAATGAAGTCACGGTTTACATAGTCATGCAAGAAATAAGGGCGAAAATCAAGAGAAGGCAGAATATGGCCATGGGTCACTGTCCGAGAAGCTAAATTATGGGCCACAACATTAGCCGAACGACGGCAATGGGTAACAACAAGCCCATTAGCACTACCACACAGGTCCCTGATTGCCGACACAATTGGAGCATCTGGATGAGAAGGGGATGGTCTACTAATAGTTTGAACAACCGTGGTCGCAACAAATTCAACCAAACCAGCAGTCCAGTGGTGCTGACGAGCAAGCACAAGCCTTCATAAACCGCCAAAAGTTCCGGAGAGAAGTTACCGGAGATACGTGTCGCTTGCACTGATAAGACAATGCCCCGATCATCCCGGATAACAACACCAACACCAATAAAATTATGCGCATTCGGGATAGCTGCATCCACATTAATTTTTACCATATGCAACCCATTGACAGAAAGGTGAAAATGTGTACTCTGTTAACAATGTTTTTTTCTGCATTAACTATGAATGAATGTAAACAGGAACCAGTTCTTCCAGGTTGCTTTTCTCAAGGCTAAAGCAATTGGTCTTATGCCCATGATTGATCAGGTACACATACTTAAGTTAATATATCCAGAACGTTGGAGTAAAATTATTTTCTTGTGGAAAACAGGGAGAGAAAGACGACAAGTTATTGCTGTATGTGCTGATGACCCCGAATATCGGCATTATACTGACATTGAAGAGCTTCCACCAAATCAGTTGGCTGAAATCCGCGGCTTTTTTGAAGATTGTATCCTTCTTAAAAGATCGTTGATTAGATTTTTGTTGGCTCTTGCTGTGGAAGTTAGCCACTGCTTGTCCATTATTGCTGTACTTTTTTTGCATTGTTTTGTTTTCTTAATCATTAACAGACAAGAAAAATGAGAATAAGGAAGTTGTAGTAGATGCATTTCTTCCAGCCACGAGGGCTTTTTGACGCTATCAGAGGTTCCATGTGAGTGATGTTTACATAACAATGATGATGAGACGATATCTGCTCTCGCCACTTATCAGGGCATCGCGTGCTTTGATTGGTAGTTTTGATTTTTGAAAATGTTATTGGTTGTGAACCTATGTTAGGACAATTGTATCGAGTAATAGAGAAAATTGCAGAAAGTCGAACAATTACAAAACATTGGCCTTAAGTTTAATCATGCAAATAAAGCCTGATAATTCAAATCTTCCACCTCAAAGAACAAAAAGTTGTGAATGACAGCCTGCTTTTAAGAGAGTATGCCTTCAAAATGGATTAACTTGGACATGTGAACAGAGTATTGTTTTGTTTTTCGGGTATGTGATCTTAAAAAAAATTAGTTTCTTTAGAATAGAGTTGGATTTGAGAAATAGATTTGCAGGTGCATGTTTCAAGTTACTTCATCATTGGTTGAAGAAACAAATAGAGTGAATTTATGCAATGACTCTGAATTCTTTGCAATTTTAGTATGGTGAGAAAACTTTGTAATCAGTATATGCATTCATCTTCTGTCCTTTGCAGGGATCTGTATGCACGTTGCATAGTGGAGCATTTGAAGAGGTAGTTTGTTCACATGATATCACCAAAAAACGTGACTACCTTCTGAGAATGAGAAGAGATCGACCAATGAGCTCGGGTCCCAAAAGAGGTCGTCGGGCAGTTTGGCGAATGGCCAACAGGTGAGGTGAAACACATCGGCCAAACAGGTCGGTCCTAACAAAGAGTTCAGAAGAACATGCAAGATCTTTTGAAGAAGGTGACTTAATACACGATGGAGCCAGGTCGGCTCATTCATCTTCTGTCCTTTGCAGGGATCTGTATGCACGTTGCATAGTGGAGCATTTGAAGAGGTAGTTTGTTCACCTATATCAGCAACTTATACATAATCCATTGTTTTGCATTGGGAACTGGTTTAGCTGTTTCTTTACGATGTCAAAAATATACACGAGACTGTTTTACATTGATGATGTTGAGTTTTACATGGGGCAAAAAACATACTAGCTTCGTAATAATGAATTACCTCACCTTTTTTTGTCCCTTGTTATTTTTGCCTATGTGGTGTGCTTTGTCTGGCTTGTCAAATGGGCAAACCCTGAAACCGCCATAAACATAAGGTAAGGTCCATTTATTGCTTCTTAAAACTTGTTCTGTAATTTTTAATACCAAAAAACCTAAAATTAATAATTTTGGATAGGATATGAAATAGTAATTATAAATAATAGTATGTTTATTATGAGTGATTAAGAAATAAGTTGATAAATAATAGTATGTTTATAAATAATAGTATGTTTACAAATAATAGAAAAGTACTTTTCTTGTTTCTCACCTCACATTCACATGTTCAAAGCTAAAGTCTTTCACATTGCTACTGATAATCAGAAAAATAAGTTGATAAAATATCAACACAAGCCGTTAGACCCGACCACGGTTCAGAACCGCCGGTTAGACGGTTCAAAAAACATCGACCCTTAACTTAACCTTCCTTGACGGTTACGGTTACGGTTCCTGAACCGCCGGTTACGGTTCCGGTTCCGGTTACGGTTAACCAACGGTTACGGTTACGGTTTGACCCTTATTTTTTAAAAAAATTAAAAATATTATTAAAATTTGAAATAAAGTGTAAAAAGTGTATGGATGTGTTTTCATCCATGGATTAAACATAAAATAACGTGAAATAAATTCAAGCCCATATAATCAAAATGTGTAAGATATATTTGTTTGGTCAATATATATATTATAACACTATATTTAGATCAACAACGCTCTTATAGCATAGTGGTTGAAGCTAATTATTAAAGTTTGAGGTCATTAGTTTAAATATACACCATAACATATATTTTAAATTTAAAATAAACCCTTGAACCGCCGGTTAACCGACGGTTCACGGGTTAGCAAAATCATGACCCTTAACCGGCCCTTCTATAGACGGGCCGGTTACGGTTCCGACCCTTCGAACCGTTGACCCGGTTAACCGGCTCGTTGACCACGGGCCGGTTCCGGGCCGGTTCAGGGTCGATGATGACCCTTGGTCGGGTCTACAAGCCGTATCTGAATGCTTGTGTTGGTAATATACCAGATCTTTACAAAACATAAGAAAATAAGTTTGTTCAATAAAACATCTATCATATACCCTGATGGCCTGATTTATGAAAATTAGAAGGTGCGAGTTTGAAATTTTATTTTAAGGTTGTGTTTAGATGGACAACAAGGAAGGATATATAAAATATTCATACCTCCCCAGTTGATTAAATTTTTGGGACTTATTTATAATTATCCAGCCATCGACAGAGGACAAAAGGTTGTCATACAACCTCGTAGCCGATTCTACGAAGTTATCCAGGTTATATCCCCTAGATAACTTAAAATGGTGTTAACTCATAGAAAAGTCCTTGAAGGGCAGTGCATTGAAGGCATGGGCGGATCTATTAAGGGGAGTGCCCCCCCTTGCCCCAGAAAAATAATTTTTTTTTACCTTAAAAAAATATTGCAATTTTACCCTAAAAAATTATAAATTATCCCTTAAACATTACATTTTGCCCCCCCTTAAATTATATTTTGATATCTAATTTTTTTTTTGGCCTAACTTTTTTATTTAAAATTTTTTTGCCCTCCCTTCCTAAAAATCCTGCATCCGCCACTGATTGAAGGGCATCTCAATCATTGATGTCGTACACCCAAATGTTGGGTGTGCTACATCGATGACCTAGTTGTCTTGAAAAGTACTTTCTTTTATGGCAACATCAAAGGAACCAATAAATGTGGGACTTGAAATGAAATGGTTAGATGGCGTAGATGACAATGCTGGTGGATAATAAGGAGATTGGATTAACGGAAATATTATGTTTTTGCTGTGTCATGGAGGAGATTTAGGAGTTGGAAATTATGTGAAGCATGTAATTTGAAAGTTGAAAAACGGGGTATCACGCTCAATTAGGGAAGATAAAAAATAACTTTTTTGGAGAAAAAAGACATTTAAGAAGGGTAAAAAAATTATTATTCATTTATTTATTTTATTTGAGAGATGGGAGTTGTGTTAATCGACGAGACAATGTCATGGGTAAATGCCAAATTGGAGTTATGGAGAGAGACGTTGGAATCAAATGGTTTTAGATTAAGTAGGTCTAAAACGAAATATATGGAGTGCATATTTAAAAGTCGTTCCTTTCAGGGTTCCGGTGTTGTAGCACTCGGTGGTCAAGAGGTATCGATGAGCAGCAAGTTTTGATACCTAGGTTCAGTTATCCAAAAGGATGGAGAGATTGATAGTGACGTTAATCACATGATTCATGCTGGCTGGTTGAAATGGAGAAATGCCACCGGAGTTCTGTGCGATAGTAATATCCCGCTGAAATTGAAGGGAAAGTTTAATGGAACCGTCGTTAGACCCGCAATGTTGTATGCGACGGAATGTTGGGCACCAAAGAGGAATCACATCCAAAAGATGAGTGTGATGTGTATGCTTCGTTGGATGTACGGTAAGACCATAAGAGATAAAATAAGGAACGAAGATATTCGAGCTGAAGTAGATGTAGCTTGTATAGAAGAGAAGATGCAAGAAAGCCGCTTACATTGGTTTGGTTATGTTCGACGTAGATCCATCAGTGCACATGTGCGTCGAGTTGAGTCCATGGATTTCGGTCAGTTCACGAGAGCGAGAGGACGGTCGAAGAAGATATGGCTCGAAGTTATACGCAAAGACTTGGAGTGCAAGGGGATTACAGAAGATATGTTGATCGATAGAAGTGTTTGGAGAAGACTGACGCATGTGTCTGACCCGACTTGATTCTCTCCATTGTTCGTGTAGCCTACCCCAATTCATTGTGATTAAAGACTTAGTTGTTGTTGTTTATTTGAGGGATGAGAGTTGGGGTTTCAAATTTGAAACTCATGGTCATTTTGGAGCACTTTGATGCTGTTTGAACTAAAGACTAGTAGCGAAGGGTAAAATTATCTAATGAATTAAAAGTATAAATAATAATTTTACTAATTTATTTTTTTAACATAAAAATACAATAATAATAAGGAGCAACCAAAGCTGCAGATACAACCAGATTACAAAGAAAAGCAATGGTACCAACACGGCACGATAAAAGTAACCCAATTACACCGTACTAACCAAGAGCCAAAACAACAAAGAGCACACCAATTATGTGGTTGACAAAAGGTCGATGAGAAAGGAGAAGAGCCACAACATAGACCCAATAACAGGAGGTTGGGAGATCTTGGACAACCAAATCAAACACCGACACCACCAACGCTAAAGGATACGGCCTAGCAAGTAGATCGCTAACTGTGATAAAATCATACACTGACAAGAGTAAATAGAGACAAAAACTGATAAATAAACATTAAAGGAATAAGCTCTCTTTACAAGATACATCACCAAATTCCAACGACCGTGAAACACCACTGGATGGTGAGCTAAACATAAATTCTAATAAAGTAGAGCCAAGTTGGGCAATCCCAGCAGGAATACAAAATACCAAAGCAGTTAACCGAGAGATGGTGAACACAAAATGAAAACAATGAAAGCCAACTAATAGTGGAGTGCCAAACGTGGGAAACATGGTTGACAGTAACAATAATCAAGATAACCATCGGCAGAAAAAAAAGGAAACAACAGGGGGCGAGAAGGAACACCCATTTGACCACAAAACACAAAATGACAGTAGGTGCGCGTTGAGGCTATACAACAAGCGTCACCCATGGCCAAAACCCAAGCAATAAGACAACAAATAAACTAGATAACTGTATAAGATAGAGGGATAGAGTACCACGAAAAAGGGTGAAAAAAGATGGATAACCATCCGCAAATAGAGAAACGCTTGGTATTCCCCCAAGCTCCGAGCGTTCCACCAAAAGCCCTTCATGATAGTTGACGGGATTGACACGCAACCACCGCAGGAGAAAAGAGTGATGTGACAGGGGAAACAGTGCAAGTGCAAGACGCCTTGGTAGGGAAACTTTGTTGCTATTCTTAAAGGTGCTGTCCTCAGGAGCAACATCCACCATCCAAATGGAATCTTTTTTTTCCTTTTAAAAAAAGATTTCAAATGAATGATGATGATGCCCCTAAAGACACTACTCTTAAGGACATCATCAAACAAACCCGTTGTAGATCAGCAACGAATCTTTGTGGAAGCCCGAGGAGACTGTCGTGCAGTGCAATGTTGACAGAAAGGGTAAGTACTGCCTCGACCTACCAAAATATATTAATTATTATTCCATAAATAATCATTCAATCTAAAAAAAATTTGGAGAAAGAAAAAGATTACCGATAGTCTCGTACATCCATGCTGCAAGCATTTCATATAACCTTGCAACCCCAAAACCCTGTAGAACCCCAATTTCAATCCAACCATGAATGGCAGCAATCCCTCCGCCACCCACAATTTCGACAACCTCCTCATACAATCCCTAATGGGCCGCCTTCAAGTCCGTACTACTCCCCTTCACTCGCTGCCCTTCTCAGCTGATAAATCTCTCGAAGACCTCTTCTCCGACATGCTACTCAACCTTTCCGACTCCGAATCACACACCGATAACACGGATAATCCATCCTCTTCCTCGACCCAGCTCTCTAAAGAGGAAGCTAAGCTCGAGAAGGAAATCATTCGCACCATTCTCGGTGGTGAGATTGAAAAGTTGAATCCCAATTCTGGCCAGGCTGTGACGATCGGTGGTCATCATATTTGCGTGGGTTTTCATGAGGAAACTGGGTCAGATTACAGAGTTTGGGAGTGGCATTGGCATTTTATGTTGCGATAGAATACTCACAATGGAGAGGATGAAGGGAATCTGTCATGAAAACTATAGTAGAGTAGACATTTTGCCCCATTATTTAGGACCTTGAAAATATCGAGGGTCAAGATTAACTGATATATCGTTTCAAAACATTTGTATCGTGTTCTTAGACATTTGTGGTAAAAGCATGCTATTCATGTGTACGATGTCCGTTTCATTGCAAGTCCATCCCAAGGTTTCTTGATAATTGCTTGCTTATGCTTCTTGATACAATTTGTTTGCCATTACTGATGAAAACAAGTTTTATTTTCTTCATATCTGAATTTATTTGTACATTGTACTTTAATACTGTCTGCGTTAGCTATGCTTCTTCAAACACATTTACGTCTGGTTTTGATTTGCAAAAAGGGACAAAAAATATACAAAAACAAAACCAATAACGAATATGGATTTGATACTTTCCCAAAATAGAACTACTATGTTGCTTAACATACTATATTGTATTTGATGTGAGCTCAAATTTCATGTAGCGGTGGCACCTCCTCTTTTAGTAATTTAAAGTCGCACTTAAAATTTCCGACCATTGAAGGCTGTATTTTTCAATGGGATTAAATGCTTAGTTGTTGTTGTTGTTGAAGGCTGTATTTTTCATTTTTTGACAGATTCTAGCTGGGAGGTTGCGCAAACGCTCAAGGATCAGTTTCGGGCTTGGTACCAATTTGGCCACGGTGATTAAAATTGAGTGCTTTATTATCTTCGTTGAACTACACTGCTCAATATTCAAAGACCTGGGTCCGTAAACCTTGTTGTTTTTCCTTCATTATGGTATAAAAGGAAGATCATATTTCTACTTTTCAGAATTCATATCAAACGTGGTGTGTTAGCCTGCATTGATTCAGCTAATATATGCTTGAAATGTTTGTCCAACATGAAATGCTTGCTGTAAATTTTGTTTGGTTGAAATTCTTAATAATATTGATTCGATGAGATGAGACGAGATGAGAATTATTTGTTGTTAATGCTCTGGAAGTAGCATGATCTAAGATTATCCAGATTCTTGAAGAATATTGATTTAATGTTAACTAGGAATATATTTGTTATGGATTGATTTATGTATGTTAATCATAAGTTGTTGCCTAAAGTATTTACATTCATTAAACGACTCTTTCTAGTGTGTGTTACCGTTATAACTGAACCAAAATTTTGAAACCGAACCCGACCGATTTTTTTTGCATACTATCAGAATCAAACCGATGAAAAAATCGGTTAGTCGGTCGGTAATTGAATTAATCGATATTTTTTTAAAAATAGTAAAAAAATCAGATAGTTTGATTTTAAAAAATCTAAATAAAAAAATGATATAAATTGGTTTTAAAAAAAATAAAAAAAAACTACATTTTTTTTAAAAATACTTAAAAATAGTAAAAAATTAAAAAAATCGGTTTATTCTGTTAACCGATATTTTTAAAATTAAAACCGAAATCGAACCAAATTAATCGATTTTTTAAAAAATCAAAACCAAATTTCCGAACCGAATTTTCCAAATTAGTTCGATTCGATTGGTTAATTCGGTTTAATCGAAATTTTGTTCACGCCTGACTCAAAGCAATGAAATATAATAAAAATCATTTGAGCGAAGAACACTGATTTTCTTTTCAATAGAATCATTTTGGTCTTCCATTTGAATTAGGACCAAAATGATTTTATTCAAAAAAGCATCCTATCTAATTAAAAAAAAAACCTTTATCTAAAATGTATCAAATAATAATTAATTAGTTACAAAAATTCTTACAAAAAATAACGAATACAAGAAAAGAAACCGTGCGTGTGTGTGTATATATGTATCCGGTGTGAGATTAGTAATTTGCGTGCAAAAACTCAACGCCGTTCATGGATTATCTGCTTAGATTGCCCCGGCGATTCCTAGGGTTTTGATGCCGATCTTCTCGTAACTTCCGATTTAGATCCAGATCCATTTGGAGTTTTTGTGGCAAGAAATCGCAGATCATTTTGGTTGCTTGCTTGATTGTTTTGTGGAATCCAAAAAAGAATTAGGGGAATTGGGTAATCGAAGAGCATCGAACAATGCCTTCGGTGCCTTCTAAAGATCTGATTCTTCTCACGCGCTCTCACTTGACGTCCTTCTATGGAGGCTCGTTTTCTCATCGTCTGAAACACCTTGAAAAAAGCGATCGGCGTGGTAATATTAGTAGTTAACCTTTTACGAACATTTAGTTTGTTTTGAGATTGGTTACGTCTTAGTTCGAGGGTTTTTGTTGCCTTCTTGTTATCTGTTTAACCAATTTCCATCTCGGAGATAGTACTGATTGGAATTAAAATTTCGGATCTTCCTTCTCTGCTAATTGGATCTCGTTTGAGTATCGCGGTTTAGCTGTGGAGAGAGGAATTATTCAAGAATTTTCGTATCGACATAAGGTATTTTCTTGACACATTTGCACAGATATATTATTTTGCTTGTTTATTGCTTCAAGATCATGCGTTTGGTGGTGGAATTGTTCTTTTAACCAATAAAATAGTTGAGTAGTGGGCAATGCATAAATGACCCAAGTTGCTGTTAGTAAGTGGAGTTTTATTTATTGCAAGTCAAGGGCGTTCCATAGGTTATGTGTGGGTTTTTGAGATGGAAATGTATGTATTTCATGTGATGTGTTATCTTTCAATTTCACCATTTTTTCCTTTCTGCATTTTTGAAACTTTGTGGACATCTTGTTGGTTTGTTTAATCTTTACTGGAGAATCAATTTTTTTCCAGCTAAAGGTTAATAGGAATCATTGTGCTTGGCTTTGAGTATATGATATTGTGTTCCAAATCTACATCCTCAATTTGAGTCTAACTTTTTACAGGCTTCCCTTTAGTTAGAACATCTTAGATGGAAGTTTGTGTTCCTTGTAATACTCCGACCCGTCAGAATATAAGCAGCAATAGTGGATTTTCATTGGATCCACATAATTTAACTCATTGCAATGCAAGGGATATTACTATGAATGAACTGAAGACATGTTTGACTGAATTTCTGAACATTCAAGACAACCAAAAATCAACAAGTGGCTTCTGCCTATCTTCCAATAGGATTGATATAGGTAACGTTGTGAAGGAAGATGGACATAAAGACAACAGTATATCAAGCAGTTCAGCTTCTGAAAAATCATTTAACAAGTATGACACATTTCCACATCCTGGAGGGCTTGAAGCATCCTTAGAGGAATTGTTTGGTGGAAAAGAAATGCAGGAAGCAGATGTTTTTGCCGAACTCCCTAAAGTAAATACTTCTATTAAGTTGTCCTTGCCTGTGAGTTTTCATTTGATCTTGTGAGAGTGGTATTGTCAGAATGTTTCATTGGTTAACAAATTCTCATATATGATATGTCAATACTAGGAAGTATGCTAAAAAAAAATAAAAAATACTAGGAAGTACCATGTTCACAATTTGGTCGGCCGATTTATACTTTTCTATATTCAACTATGCTTAAGGTCTGATACTCTGTTTGATCTTCTTAATTGATACGATATACATGTATCCCATATATTCGGTTTCCATCTGTTTACTGATCTTCTTAATTCATGCGAGATAACACATATCCCCTGTATTCGCTTCCATGCGGTATGTTTATCCTATGCTCAATTGTGTATCCATGGTTCTCCAGTTCTTTTGGGTTAATCCTTCTAAGAGATAACACAATTGCATGCCATTCAGAGTTACATACCTTAAAAAATCCTGATGCCATATATAATTTAATTTGTCTTTGGATTTCTAAATTATACTACTTTGTTTTTGGTGATTTGTTCTCATCAGAACAATCTCTGTCGATCATTCAGGCGAGTAAAGATTTTTCCCAGCTTCTTTAGTTTATTGAACTTCTAGTTTCCTTTACACTTTATTACTATTGTTTTATTGTTTACTTCTTTTCGTGGTTGACCCCTTTTAGATATTGAAATAGCTGTGGTTTTTGAATTGATTTTGTATCAGACATATGGGCATGTTAGGCTTCATCTTTTGGGAAGTTACAGTTAACAGCTGCCATATTTATTTTCTAAATCCTAATCGAGGCTTTTATCTTTCAGATTCCTGTGAAGGTTGTATCCGCCATGAAAGGTAGCCGTGAAAAGCAGGGAATATCAACTAGGAAGCTTTCTGTGACATGGGCTCCTGACGTCTATGATCCAGTTCCGACATCAGTTTCACACTTTCCTTCTTACACTAATCAACACTATCGCGGTAACGGCAAAAGGTATGGAAAGAACAAGCAGAAGGGTGGCTCCAAATCGTTCAGAGGTAGCAAGAGCAAAGACAAGAAACAAGCTCGAAAAAATAGTGGAAATGTCAACAAGTTCAAGCCTTTAAAGTGACAGCAATCGAACTCATTTCGTTGAGCCGTTTTTTCTGGAGAAATCTGTCCTTGAGTCGCATGCACTACGTGATTGCCTCTCTGTGCTAGTTTGCTTTTATTTTTATCACCCCCGTTGTGTATAAATAATGGTGAGTGGGGTCTTGTTATCTTTGTGAAGCATGCAAGATGCGCTAAACTTTGTAATTTCTTGCATCGTGTGACTTTGGTACAATGTGTTTGATTTGATTACTTTTTGCCTAGTGCTATGTTTTGGTGGCTCGAGTTTTGTGCAATTAGGTTGTCCAATGTTATAGGCCAATACACCTGAATGTGGCGTTTGGTGATGGATTGCTGATGAACATTAGATTGGCTTTTTTCAGGGAAAGGAGCAAGTGAAGTTAGATTGGCTTAGTGCACATTTATGCACATTACCACACTTCTGCGTATCACTGCGAGGGGTAGATAGCATATAAGTAAACATATCTCAAAGAGACTACAACATAGCTCAAATCACAGCCCCAAGCTAACCCACTTCCTGGACCATCACCAGTTGAAGGATTTTTTTATGCTACCCTGGAGCAGTGCCTTGTGGTGCCTCAGGCTAACCTCCGTTGGAATACATGTAAACATCAAAAAAATACATGTAGTCTTGGTGCCTCAAGACTACAACATTTGCCTTTATCATAAAGTATTTTAAGTCTCTGTTTAATTGTGAAGGGAAACAAAAAAAAAAAATTGGTTTGACTTGATCTTTATGAACAATTCATTTAAATTATCAGTGTTCTCCAGATCTCAAGGACTTATGGAGGGCTTATGGTTTTGGTTCAAGTTCCACTTTTTTTACTTTATAGGTACCAAGCCATTGATTCTCGGTTTCCTTAAAACAAAATGGTACCTTTATTGTTCAGGTTTTCAAACCGAATTGAAAGACGATTTCTATTTCAATTCATGGTCAGAACTGAATGATAATCAGATCCACACCAGACCTAATTCAATGTCAAGATCAGTGTATGAAGTGATTTAGCATACCTGTCCAATGGCAGTGGCTGGCCATTATCCGTCAACAAAATATTTCCAAGAGATATTTGGAGTTTGTTTTGATCAAAAGGAACTCCTGCGTAACCAGCATTACTTGCGATTCGTCCCCAGTTTGGATCTCTCCCATACACTGCAGATTATTACATAGATTACAGAGCAACATGCAGATCAAGAAGAAGGATATAGATGCTACTGCGCTGGAGACTTTTCAGAACTATTGAATCATGCCCTTGGTTAATGAAGAAGATGCCACTGATCGTGCAACCTTAGCTGCTTCCCCTTCACTGTTGGCTCCACTTACTTTGACCTGCATATCACATTTGAGTCAAATCCACCACGTTGTTATTATGTTCTGATGCTGTCCGTCGAACCAATACTCACATTTATTCGTAGAACAATATACATTCTACATGTTAGTAAGGCCATACATAGACTTGGATTTTTAAGGTTGCAAAACATGTCAAAAATTCTGTTGCAAAATGTGCACACCTCAACCAAGCATGTCCGCTCCTTCACCATCCCAAGCTATTGGTTTAGCAAGACCTTGCATCACCTACCGAAAAAGGTCTAGATTAGGGTGTCACATTAGCAAGTTATTCCCACGTTAGGCATGCCTTTACTTTCGCAAGCTCACAATTTTTTCGGGTCCCTCGATACATAATTAAAACACTAAACAAAATATTGTGGTCGATATATCACTGGCCAATCTCAGTGCTTATGATTGAATTTTTGAAACTGCTGAAATTAGTTAAACTTACAGCATCAAGACATGCTTGCAGATGCTTTGCCACAGGACTTTGTAAAGATGACATCTTGTTTGCTCCAGAAAGGCCGCTAGCCAAAGCAATGACACAATCATTAGTACCAACTTGAGTTGGGAGATGGTAAATGAGAAGCTAAAAGAATAAATTTGTCGTCCTTGAACCGGAGATATTAGTTCAGTGTTCATATGAAAAGTTGGATAACTGGATACAGCTTGTGCCTGACAATGTTAAGTTAATATGCACTTGCATGGACAAAAAGATGGGACACACCTCAGATTCAATTGCAACACTTTTGCTCACAAGATCAGTGGTAGTTATTGCTACAGCAGCCGTGTCTGCCCTACAGATCCAATGTCAATATTTACCTTTGTAAATGTAGAAAGCATCAAATTTGAGAAAGTAACAGGATAAAATACAATAAATGAAATGGTGTGGATTCTACTGTTTTAAGAGAAAGATACATAGCAATAGGATATGTTTGTTTAGTTGACAATAAATGAAGTAGTCAACTTAACATCCGCGTGAAAAAAACTACATGCATGGAAACACCAATTTTCATCAAAAAAGGATAAATTATAGAATGAGAAGGTAATGGATTCGTTTGGAAAAATACCCCTTAACAGAAGATGAAAGGTGATTAACTAAATTTGGAAGTCTTGAGAAGAGATTCCTACATGTGGCAAAAAACAGTAGTAATTATGTAACTCAGGTGCTAAATGTTTAGTTGAACGAGACCATGTTGATGACCATGAATTACCTTCTTGATTCCTTGACCAATTAAGCCAACAGATTCAATCAAAACTTGGTAAGGATTCAATTGCAGTGACTGCAGTTATTAGGGAGTTAGATACAGAAAAAAATGTTCGGTTCATCTAATTGGAAGTAACTTTAAAATTTTCATACATCAGCAAGGGCACAAAATGCATTCTAGAACGTGCTGGTATCCAGGTCAACAACAATGACAACAAAATTCATATTACGGTCTGTCAAAGGGCTACCGACACCGTCCTACTGTTGAAGATATTTTTGGGATCCTCTAAGGATACTTCGGAATCCTCTAAAGATTAGGATATATTTAGTTTGATTTGTTTCCTTGTATTTAAGATTTATCCCTTAACATGTATATTGTACACATCTATATATTGAATATAAAATCCCACCAATGATTAAGGTGGTTTGATAAATCTTCACATGATATCAGAGCATGCCATAAATCAAAGGAGCCAGTGAGTTGACGATGGTGGAGAGCGGCCACGAGTGCGAGTGACCTTGCTCCAAAATGTAGAGACCCCCATCATGGCACCCTTTTGCCAGCAACTTTCCTGTTAACTTGTTCTGAATATGGAAGGGGTCGTTAGTAAATGTGATGTGAAAAGGATAATCAGGAGTCAATTTGCTGATAGAGAGCAGATTTTTAGTGATACGAGGAACCACCAATACATCCAATAAAGTAATGCCAGTCGAGAGAGAATGCGAATCAAAATGGGAAATAGGTAGTGATGCACCATTTCCCACAATAACACTATTCTTACCCTTGTATGGTTCAAAAGAGTCTAAGGTAGAGACAGATGGGGTCATATGAGCAGAGGCCCGGGTTTCAAGATACCAGTCAGATGTTTCTGTAGGAGAGAGTGAGAAAGATGTGTTGAAGGCATTGGCCAAGTTCGCAGACTCGGAAGCGTGGGAGTGCTCTTAACGTTGGTGGCAACAGTCCGCCATGTGGCCTTCAACGCGACAAATTTGACAGTGAGGAACATAGGTGCACCTTCCTCGTCCACGACCACATGAAGAACCACCACAGCCACGTCCGCGGGAAGAAGATGAGGAAGCGCCTTGACGAACAGGATGGGAACCAGTTGCAGCGATGAAGGCCACAGATGGTTGTTGAGAACCATCAAGCGAGTGTTGAAAAATTTCAAAACTCTCCACCTTTGGGATGAGATCAGTGAAGGATGGCAGTGGGGAGAGAGCCATTTGTGCCTAACAAATTCTCCCCCGAAGCAGGCCTTGTATTTTTATTGGTTATAGCTCTAATCACAAGGGTTTTCGGTGTTTGGATCCTCTCACATCTCGGATCTTTGTTACTCGTCATGCTCAATTTGATGAATCCGCATTCCCGTTCTTGGCCTCTACTGTCTCTCAGCCACTTTCCTCATTGGATTTCAGCACCTTTGTTGAACCTGGACCGGTCTCATTGGATGTTTCTCATTCTGCTACATCTCCTCTCCTGTCTACGCCCTCTTCCAAGCTCATGCCATGCCGAATCTGCTCTGATGTTTCCACTGCTACTTCGTCTGCCATTCCCACGACTGATGCTCCTGCTACAGCCACTTCTATCGCACCATCACTGCCTCAGGCCGACTCTCCACTGGTTGTTTTTCTTCGGCAGTCGCATCCTATGGTCACTCGTACAAGGCTGGAATTTTCAGGCCACGCCATCTGTCTTATTTGGCGATATTCAACGTTCCGCTATTATTCATGCCTTACTCAGTTCACCAGAGCCTAAAGGTTTTAAGCCGCTAAACACCCCAAATGGTTAACTGCTATGGACGAGGAAATTGAGCCCTTAAATCCAACCGTACCTCGTCCCTCTGACACCAACGTTGTGGGATCCAAATGGGTGTTTCGTACCAAATACTTATCAAATGGCTCTGTTGAGCGGCTAAAAGCGAGTTTTATTGCTCAGGGGTTCACCCAAGTCCCTGGCCTTGACTTTACTACTACATTCAGTCCCGTTGTCAAGGCTTCTAGTGTTTGTGTGTTGCTTTCTATCACAATCATGCGAACTTGGCATCTTCATCAGCTTGATGTGAAAAATGTCTTTCTAAATGGTTTTTTGACTGAGACAAAACATATGAAGCAACCACCAGGCTATGTTGACCCTTATTTTCCAAATCATGTTTGTCGTCTAAACAAAGCTCTCTATGGCCTGAAACAAGCCCCTCGTGCTTGGTTTCGGTGTTTTAGCGAGTTTCTTCTTAAACTTGGTTTTCTTTGTAGTCGGGCTGACATCTCTTTATTCATTTTTATTCGATGGCCTACTTTGATATAACTCCTCGTTTATGTGGATGATATTATTCTCACTGGTAAAGATCCGCCTCTCTTGCGCCAGTTCATTTCTCGCATCCACTCGGAGTTTGCAATTAAGGACCTTGGCAAGTTAAATTATTTTCTTAGCCTCGAGGTTACCTACACTGATAATGGTATTTTCTTAAGTCAAACCAAGAATGCTCATGATATCTTGGTGCGTGCTCAACTTCAAGATAGCAAACCAGTATCTACTCCTCTGGTGATTGCACAACGTTTAACTGCTGACGGGACACCTTTTGATAATCCTACACTTTATCGATCTCTTGTTGGTGCTCTACAATATCTTACCATCACACGGCCGGATTTTGCATATGCTGTTAATTCTGTCAGCCAATTTCTTCAGTCTCCTACTGTAGTGAAAATCTGTTAATTCTGTCAGCCAATTTCTTCAGTCTCCTACTGTAGTGAAAATTTCTTACCGAAAGCGCAAGGTGGTCAAGTTTAGTATAAAAGATGTCGAACCCACAGAGATTGAGTATAAAGTTACATCTAAGCACTGAATTAAAATAATCTTCGCTTTATCTAGAGAATCGAATGGTTGAGTTGTTTTATGCAAATAATAAAAATCAATTAAACTACCAATGATCAATCTTGAGTTGGAAAAATCAATTAGAGACAAATCTAGTAGTTCGACGCGTTGCAAAATGAATCAAGATCGGTTTGTCAATTTTCCAGCCTCTGCACTAAAAGGAATTGAGAAATTGTGGTTCTCCTTTATAAAGGCACGGATTAGGCCAGCTCTTCGTGCCAATGATGTGACAAAGGACAGAGCTGCCTTGCTTTTTGCTATTGTGACTGGCTTGTCCATTCACTTAGGGCTTGTCCACCAGTACTCCATTGAGTTTGCTTGCAGGGGAGCAATGACTTTGGGATTCCCACACCTCATGTTGATTACTGATTTATTCTACTATGCGGGGGTGCGATGGTGCCCTGATGAAGAGCGGTTGAAAATTCAAAAGCTCGTCTTGTTATTGAGAAATGCTATTCGAGGGCGATGCCCCCAATCATCGTCATGCAGGCACCTCAAGTGAGCCAATACCGAATGAATCTGCTCCGATTCCGAACCTTCACAACATTGTTAACAGACTCATTGATTTGGAGCATTGTGTAGCGGTTCAAGCTCATCAATGGGAAGCATTCCACCAACGTCACGAAGTTTATTTGCAGCGCCAAGAGGCATTCCAGCAGCGTCAAGATACATACATGAACTTCGTGGTGAATTTTACCTTAGCCCTCGCTCAAGAGTTCCCTCAGAGATTGTTTCCACAGCCGCCTACTTTCCAGCCACCACCATTTCCACAACCGCCCCTGGATGATATGGATGATGATGACCACTGACGATCGTCGCTTAGGTATGTACATCGTTCCTTTTCGTTCTTCATGTTTTATGCATTGATGAAAATGCACATTTCTAAGTTTAGGGGGGTACTTTGAAGGATAGAGTGGTGGGGATCAGAGAAATCAAACCCGCGCTCAATGATCCAGGGCCTATCTAATTCCAACTTATAGTTATTTTCAGTGTCGGCATTCCAGAATTCGTGGGCATCAAAAGATACGAATGAAGAAGCGAGTTCTTTTTGTTTGGAAGTGCTCCCCTTTTGTTTATTTTTGGGTGCCATTAGATGTGCACTTCCAATAAACCAGAATTAACAATAACCCACACAAGTTCGCCCAACGTGGATAATTCACCCCCACATAGTCCTCTCGAACACTATAAACTTCCACGATATGAATCCCTTCTTTCCTATTCACAACACCTTCTCTCGGATGATAGATTACAAATGTATCATCATTCAATCTACATCCAGTAGATCAAATGCATTAAGAACAGAAAAACACAAATAAACCATATGGAAATCCAAATAAAACAATCAATTCATAATATGCGTAGTTTCAAAACAAGCTGCATCGTTCTCCTAGAAAAATAGATTTAGTTCATGATAGAATGAAATAAACACATAGACATGTTTAAACAATCCATAAAACCAAATAAAATTTAGAAATACAAAAAGATTTAGAAGTTGTTCTTCGTTCTCAGATGAACGCATCCGTCTCGTGATGAAATCTCTACTTTTTTGCTCCGAGTCGTCGTCTTCTCTTTTCCCCTCCTCAAAACCTAGTCTTTTTCGATAGTCTCATCAACTGATGTGCTCAAAAAAACGATCCCCTATTAACCCCTAGTCCGAGTGGATCAGATAAGGAAAGTGGGAAAAATTTTCAAAATTCTGTTGGCGTATTTACGCCGATGATACTGGTGTAACTACGCCGATGATGTGTCAAAACTTGGCTTCCCGCGTGACTGGCGTATTTACGCAACGGGTCTGGCTTAATTACGCCTCCACTGGCGTAGCTACTCCTCAAAGTGGCGTAGTTACGCTTGATACAATTTTTTCCAAAATGCAAATACCGTAGCTCTGGCGTATTTACTCCTGATTATGGCGTAGTTACGCCTGTCTGTAGGATGGAAACTTGGAGCCTTGACATCAATTACATCATTTCATCAGCTTTTTGAACCCTTTTAGTCCACAAACCAAGTAGTTACCTGGATTCCTACAAGACGTGACAAAACAATACCAAAAACGTAATTCTGATCGAAAACCAGCAATAAACCATGTAAAATGTGAAGGAATATGAGTGTATAAAAAACACTTATCACCTACTAATATTCATTTTCAAGCAGTTAAGCGTATTCTACGTTATGACAAGGGCACTCTATCTTTTGGCTTGAGTTTTACACGCTCCCCCTTCTCGAACTTGCTCGCTTACTCTGATGTTGATTGTGCCAGTTGTTCTGATACTCGCCGTTCCACCTCCGACTACTCTATCTTCATTGGCCCTAACCTAGTCTCCTGGAGTGCTAATAAACAACCGATCGTTTCTCGTTCGAGACGTTAATCTGAGTATCGTGCACTTGCAAATGCTACTGCTGAAGTTGTCTGGCCCACTCATTTGATATGTGACCTTCGTATTTTCCAACATTCACGACCTACTATTATTTGCGATAACAAAAGTGCGATTTTCCTTATCATAATCCCGTTACTCATAAATGAGCTAAACATATTGATATCGATTGTCATTTTGTCCAGGAACTGATTTTTGCCGCCAAGCTTACTACTCAGTATATCCCTTCTCATCTTCAAGTTGCAAATATTTTCACTAAAAGTTTGTCTCGTCCCTTATTTGGTTTCTTTCGTTCCAAGCTATGCATTCGGCCGAATCCTATGCTTCGCTTGAGGGGGGGTGTTGAGGATATTTTGGGATCTTCTAAGGATACTTTGAAATCCTCTAAAGATTAGGATATATTTAGTTTGATTTATTTCCTTGTATTTAAGATTTATCACTTATCATGTATATTGTACACATCTATATATTGAATACAAAATCGCACCAATGATTAAGGTGGTTTGATAAATCTCACACCTACTTTACTCTGGCTTTGGACAGGCAGCGATACATATCATATGTAAATGCATATCACTGGCGGAGTTGTCCTGGTAACCAGATCGCCATACATTAATTTTAGGATATCTTAGCTCCATCACATAAAACGTTCTTTGAACATGCTAATACAAGCCAACAAGAAAGATTACTGTGAGGGAAAAACATGCAAGAAAAATTATATGCTGTCCGCTTTCAGCTGATAACCATCCAAAGTAAAAACTTACTGTTTCTGCATTTGCCTGACCAAAAGTAGAATACAGACATCCGGTGGTTGGGAATAACATGGAAGAAATTAAATTTGTCGTTGTAATGGGCTAAATTCAACTTGAGAAGATTAAGTTTGCCCAGTTTTACTAGCTTCGAGTTGAGTTTTCACTTTTCAAGACTTGGTGACAAGGTAATGCTCCAAGATATATGTTGAGAGTTGTCCCACGTTCGAAATATATGAGTTGGAACTCCATGTATTCTTAATATGATATCATATGATTGCATATTTTGCCCGCATGCTCACCGTCTATATAATGTCATACGTGAGTGGCGTGTTTAGAGTTGTCATTACGAATTTACAAGGTATGTTAGCTTTTTATAAGATATATGGATTGTAACAAAGTAATCAGCAAGATATGCATTGATACACCACCTAATCTGCCTCTCATCATCAAATAAAAAAAAAGATTGAGATTGGAAAATGGAAAATGAAAATGGAAAAAAGGAGAACATAGCTCTAAGCCTCTAACATTTCCAAGGGTTCACATACTTTCAAATTAATGCACAAACCCATTACTTTCTATTCCTTTAGCCGGAATTCGAGAGATTAGTAGTCACACAGTTTTTCACATCATTTCAAGAGGTCAACATTATCTAATGCAAAGCCATTTTTAACGCGTATAAACTAAAATGGGGGTAAAACTTTATTAATAACAAAAAACGGAAAGAATCGTTCGATAAATTATTTAAGTTGCTATGGATGTAAGATATTTTATTTGGTTTTTGGCGACGAACAACTATGTGGCTTTTAAAATAGGGACTTTATATCCATATGGTTTGAAAATTGCCAGTTATGCCCTATGTTTTTCAAAATATGCATTTTAGCACATGTGGTTTATGAGTAGGTGTAAATCATAATGTTGATAAACTGTCTATTTACAAAACACAAAGAAGTAAAGTACTATAGTGATACAACGGAGGATAAATTATCACTCACTCTATCTTATTCCCTTCTTTTTATCTTTCTCTGTTTTTTTGCTATGAAGAATTTAATAATTGCACGCGTTCAGGAGTTTGCGCAAAATTCTTAATGCATTTAGCTGTCTACATGCAATTTTAAGTTTATAATGTTTGGATCACACTTAATGCTAATAGTATTATATTATGGTGTTGGTGAATCTTAGATGTCGGCAAGTGCGGATCTACATAGTGGCAAGGGGCAAGTGCCCATGCCCAAAAGAAGAAAAAAAATTTACCCTAAAACTTGCATTTTACCCCCTCAAAATTGCATTACTTCCCAGAATTGCAGTTTGCTCCTCCTTAAATTTTATTTGACCCCCTAAAATCTTTTTACGAACTTTTTTTGCCTTCACTTCCATAATTCCTGCGTCTGCCCCTCAGTACTTTGGGTCCGTTGAAATTATGGAGCTGATTGTGTTTTGGGCTTCATATCGATTTAATTTAATAATTTTTTAAAGGGATAATTACGGGCCGGTACCTCTTGGAGAACAATAATTCATCCTAGTATGCTGAAAAAACAACAATTCATCTAAGTTCATTCTTGGTTGACATGACATAAAAACCTCATGTGGTCCATGTGGTCAAAGTGGTCCACGCAGTCCAACCAACTTTTAATTTAATTACATTCTTACCCTTTGAAAAATGTTTTAAGATAATAGATGCCTCTATATACTATTATTCATCTTCTTACATCCTATTATTTTCAAAACAGTATCATTTTATAAACATGATATCCTTCAGTTTCTGTCATATTGAGAAGAATCTAAGAGCATACTTTTGCAAATGACTCACAGTTCATATTTAGCTCCTAATTACGATTCAAAACCCTATTCGAAAAACATGTTTAAAATTCATAACAGGCGCATCATGCTTCCGTATTACAATAAAATTTTAGCAAAATGATGTATATCTTTTTGACCAAACTACTGTCTGGTATCCCACCAGGTTTTATGATGGCTCCTCACCATCAACCTCACGATCGCAACCAGTGGTTCTGCAATGGGGCCATCAATAGTAGGCAGCACAGTAATTCGTTTCCTACCTTAGGGCGCAGAGTATAACCAGATATATGAAAGATTTAAAGAATATGGGAGATAGATGGACAACAGCCTTCGGTTTATTCTAGAAATATATATTACATTAATACATCTCTCCTAGGATGAGATTAACTTGTTTAGCCTCTCATATAATAAGGCTTGACTCGTTAACAAACTGAATTACAAAACAGAAATATTACAAAGAAAGAAAGAAAGTTTACCAAAATATGGAAGTTGATAATAGTACAGGTTGGAGATTACAATATTTATTCACTGAGAAAACTATGGAGAATTTTTGATGTCCTTAGCTTCCTGAATGCATGGCCGTATATAGGCATGAATCCGGACTTCAAATGCGGATTCCAAACTCTCGTTAATGTTGAGTGCGCCCGTGAGTGCGTCTTTAACTTTCACGTGGTCTGGCACCTTTGTTTGAGTGCGCAAAACTTTCTCGTGACTGCTGACGCTTTTTGTCTAATTACGCCATAACTTTTCTCGTTAGTAGTCCATTATTTTGTCTGAGTGCGTTTAATAGTTATCACACTATCCATAATGGTCCACACCTTTTCCTTTATCGGAGAATCTTTACATTATTGGTTTTTGTGGTCCACGGGCTTTAGGAAAACATGATCTCTTCTCAGCAGGTCTTTTGTCTTTTCCTACCTCTGATCTGTCGGGTTTGGATCGGAATTCTTCCCTGAATTCTGGTTATTTCTGCTCCGAGCATGCTTGGCAAGTCCGATCTTTCCATCGGCCAATGTGTGCCATGTTGCAGACTTTCTGGTAAGTTTCTTTGCTTGTCGGAATCTTGTTCTCCCAAAGAATCCTCTTTTTTTGTTTCGAAGAGTTATTCGGCAAATCCTATTGTTGTCCATTCCATGGAATTCAGCATAAATGATCCGTTGCTGAATTCTGAAAGAACTTGAATGAGTATTTGACTTTGTCCATTCTAGTTAGACAAACCCAAAGTCTCCATGCTCGTCTGGTTGAAGTTTCATCCTCTGTGATTGCCCCAACTAATACCGGTGCGTCCTCTGGTAACACTGCTTTAATATTTTTTTTAAGCATTCTCGTCTGGTCGTCTGAGCTTCATGAAATGAAAAGCTTCTATGAAGCCTTTCTTTGCTGGTTCAGGAGCTGCACTAATGAAATACAACTCCAAAATATCGCCTCTGGACAAATGTTGATTATTTGCTCAAGTCTCGTGGATTGCTTCTCTGATCCACTTGGATAGTTTTGAAATTTCAGAGAAAGCTGGTGTAACAGTATAACAGAAGCAAGTGCTCCGAAATTATACCGTTCATGTACATCGTTTGGTTGGCTTCTTGGTTTCATCCAAAGCCTCGGGTATTTTTCGGAGATATCAACAATTATTTTTTATGGGTTGATACCTCGTCTGGTTATCAGTTTCTCCCAAGTGCGTTGGTAATCCTGCATAGGAGAAGAAACTAAATCCTTGTTAATTTGAACCCTAGAAGTGCATGTTTGTGGCCTAAGGTTCAACTCTCCCTCTTTTACACCAGAGGTGATGGGTTGACTCTAAGGTTCAGATTGTGATGACATCTGACCCTCAACATTCGCTACAGCTTGTACATCCTCAAAGAATGCATCATCTGCAACACTTGTGACAGGGGTATGTGAATCCCTTACTTCCGGGTTCGGTGAGCCTCGTTCTCTAAACACTTCTTTTTGCATCGTTGGAGATGCGGTCTGGATGATAGGCCAATTCAAGACCTCGACCAGGCGTTCTTGGGCCTGAAGTCATACTCGTATATGACCGGAAATTAGGTCCCGATCTGCTTGTTGTAGTCGTCCTGCGACCTTAACATTGAGACGAAGAGTCCCAAAATCTCGTTTAAGGATCTCAAGGTTTTGCCTGAGATGCCTTACTTGTTTGAGGGTATCACTAGAAGTGTGTCCCTCCATCTCGAGTCAAGATATCTGCAAGGACATTTTTATCAGATTTCACAATAACAATATCATAATCATAATATTGGCATTCAGCTTGCCATCTTAAAAGTCTAGCATTTTCTGGTTTGATTCAATTTTATTTTTCAGAAAAGACTTAACACTTGTATTATCTATTTTTTTCAAGATAAATTTCTTTGCAAGTAAAAATCGTGTCCATTTTTTGAAGCCTTTTGGATTGCAAAGAATTCTTTCTCGATGATATGTCATCAGATAGCCTCGCTGCCTGAGAATAGACCACTGTTGTATCTGCATGACAATTCTCCATCTGGTGTAGCTTTCATGAGAACTGTTGCCCACCAATTATCATTGACATATGTGTATAATACCATTTCATCATCGTTGTTTGGAATTGCAAGCTTTGGTAGTTGCCTGCAAACCACTTTAAGCTATTTGACAGCTTGTCGATGATCTTCATTCCATTCAAATTTAACATCTTTTTTGAGTAGTGGACTGAACACCTTCACGTGGCTTGCGAGATTGTTAATGAATATTCCAGCAAAATTAACAACTCCCAAAAAACTCTGAAGTTGCTTTAAATCCTTGAGATCATCCGGATAACCTTGTACCTTCTCAACAATGTGTTTTTGAATGATGATTCACGATTCATCGATCTCAATCCCAAGAAACTCGATTTTTGTCTAGTAGCAATTATTGTCTTACTTTCGGACAGCAATAATCCTTCCTTGTAGCAAACACCTGAAAAGATTTCCAAATGTTTAAGATGCTCTTTCATGTTTCTTGATGCGATGAGGATGTCGTCAATATACACGAACATGAAACTGAAATAATCCTTGAAAAGATTATCTATTTTTCTCTGATATATCTGGGGAGCATTTGCCAATACCATTGTCATAACATTCCAGATATAGTGTCCTTGTGATGTGGAGAATGCTGTAAACTGTTTGCTAGCTTTCTCCATCTTAATCTGGTAGAATCCAGACTTGCAATCGAACTTAGAAAACACATTATCATTTTTGATACAATTAACCAAATGTTCTCTACTCGGGATATAGTATCCGTCGAATTCCAAGATCTCGTGGATCCCTTTGTAGTTGATCACCAATCTTGGTTTTCCACTCTTTATTTCTCCATGATTTCGAACAAGAAATCCTGCACTGATGTATGGACAAGATGTTCCTTTAGTATCATCTGCATATCCTCTCGATCTTCCTGGTTCATGGGGTCGGTTTGTATCTCACGAACTCATTTTCTTTTCCAGCTTTCACCTTCAAATATGCTTTAAGCTCGTTTATGTCCCACCACGCCAGAGGATCCTCATTGTAGTTCCTCAAAATCTTTCTTTTCACCTCCTCTAGAGTAATTTGCTCTTCAATGGTAGCTTCAGGTTGTAGAACATTGTCTTGTAATGCCTCGTTAGTAGTAACAGGGTTTCTGGGTCAACTTCTTCTTCATCATGTTCTCCAAAAGACATAACATTCTTCCCATCAAAAGTCTGACTATCCTTTTGATTGGGACCATATTGTCTGAATTGAAGAATCGATTCGCCAAATTTCCATTGATCATTCATCTTTGGGTGTCGAAGTTTTCCTTCATCACCACGATTGCTCCGAAAACTAATGGGGAATTTCCTGTGAAATGCTTCCATTAGTCTCTGGACAATAATTTTATAATTCCAAATGGTTGTGAAAACAACTCTACTTATCTCGTTCTCCTGTGGGGTACCGCCTGCTCCTCCGATTATTGTCTATGTCCTGGACTCCTTCATTAAGAATAAAAATCCGCTTGGAAAAGTCTCTCCCGGCAATGGCTGGTAATTTCTCATCAACTTCTTTAGGGAAGATATCTTGTTTGACAGTGCATATTACAGCTTCTGAATCAATAAAAGCTGCAAAATATTCTGCTCGATATTTCTCGTATAACATCCCGATTGAGATGTATATTGAGAATTGACTGGTGCCATTGAATTCCGTATCTTTTCACGCCCGCCGTCAATTCCATTCTATCATGTAATCTTTCCCAAGGTTTATGTTCCTCGAGAAACTTAATCCCAATAATAAGTTGTTCTGAGATTCTTCCTGCTGACCCGGCAATTGTTAGATCGATTTCACCAATTTTGAAGTTTCCTTGATATCTGTCAACTATGGGTTGTTGTAAATAATATAAGACATCACGAGGAAAGATGTTATCCTTTTCTGTAATGCCGGATATTAATTCAACTTCTCGCCATCCTTCTGGACACTTTAGAACTTCCTTTGTTTTAAAGATAACTGGGATTTTCTTAATCATATTCGAAACTTCATTTTGTTTTTCCGCGGGATAGTTGCTGATTAACCTATCCTGTTGGAAATACATTCTTTTTGGCTCGATCATAAGGCTTCTGCTTCTCTTCAAGACCGGCTGGTCATGTATCCTCATGTCGATCTCTCCAATTGTTGGTGTATCAATAATGTCCGGCAACACTGCTTTTGCGAAATTTTCGAAGATTCAGGGGACTTCGATGAATTTTTTTCTCAAGAATACTTCTGAATGTTGTGTATTCGAGAGAGCATAAGACACTTTGTAGGTGATCGAGTATGGCATATTTCTTTCTTTCATCATATCATTCCTTTTAAAATCTTGATGAAGAGTAAGAACTATAGGATCGAGCACTTACCGCTTTACCAATAACTATAGTTAAGGGTAATGGCGCAACTTCAATCTTTTCAACCATACACTGGCACAAGCGCCACGTGTTCTATCGATCACAAAGCAGAGGCAATTGTTGAACTCCAACAATCCCTCCCCCAATAATTGCACTCTCTGCAACTCATGGGAATCGAACACGCGACCTTGGCTCTGATTCCAATTGTAGGATCCAGCGCTTACCGCTTTACCAATAACTATAGTTAAGGGTAATGGCGCAACTTCAATCTTTTCAACCATACACTGGCACAAGCGCCACGTGTTCGACCGATCACAAAGCAGAGGCAATTGTTGAACTCCAACAAGAACCTAGTTGAAATCTCGATCTCCCAAATTGTATGCGATTTTGGATAGATGTTAAAGGCCATCTTTCAACATACAAATTTTCTGCAACTGCTCGCAAACAAGAGTCTTTGAGGTTTGGGATTCTCTTGTCAAATATTGCCATGTTGAGTGACGAATCAATTCCTTCTTTGAAAGTTGATTTGATAATAACTCTAATGGCTCCGATATGAATCCATGAGAGTGTGCCAGCAGCAACTTCTCTTTTTACCATGTTCTTAATCTCCTGGATTTCTCTATAGGGGATTACATCTTCTCACTTTGTTTTCCCGTAAATTCCATCGGGGTCGCAAATTCACCTATTGTCACATTATGGATATTATGATGCTTCCTGCTTCGAAGACAAATCATTACATTGCTCCAATTGTAAATACATCATACATCTGAAGATTTGGCTCTTCTTTCATGATCCTCATAAGAGTTTTATGAGAAACAATGATATGAGAGAAAAACACAGACGGCTCTTCTCTGATCATGTGTTGAAGGAATTTTACTTCATTCTGATTCTGAACTAGATCCACTTCCATTGTCAGAATAAAGCTCTTCTTTGTAGATGCTTTCATCTGAGGGGATATCCTCAAATTGATACATCTGCACCAAATCTTGGAAATAAATAGTATCCTTGAACTCCTTGATATGATCGAACTGTTACATTCCTCGTTTTTGGTTATCTGGACAACCTGTAGAGATATGTCATCTTGCTCTGTATGTCCAGCAGTTAGAATCTTTAAAACTTTCATTCGCTCTAGTATGAGTTTGCCTAAAAGTTCTCTTTAGTGATGCTCTGCTTGTACTTGCTTGATTAGAACATGTTGACGTGGTTTTACTCATTGTTGGTCCTGGTCTTTGCCCTGATCTGTAACTTCGGGCTTTCTGCGTTGACCAGAACTTTCTAGGTCTTCATGAAGACCTAACTCTTCTCGAACTGCTTCCTCGGGCATATGGATGATTTCTGTGTTTTCTATATTCCGCCTTTGAGGGTAGCTTCCGATGACAGTATTGATGTCTTTTTTGGACACATCAAAGATGAAATGTTTTGTTTATTCCTCTTAATCACTTGTAGTTCATTTGGAGTGCTGCTTCATGGCACCACTATACAATTTTGAGCTTGAGAAATGACATTCTTCTGGCTACCGTCTCTGTTTCTTATGGTATATACTCTTGGATAAGCATTTCTCTCCGTGGGCTTGGAATTTTGGCAAACAATAGTTCATATGCATCTTTGTCATCAATCCGTGCCTTCCATCTATACTCTGTGAAAAGTTTGATGTACCCATCTACATGACAGATGTCATGTAGTTCAAGGCTGTTAAGCTTATTTGTACTTCTTTGCCTTCTCTTATTTCAGTCCTTCGAAGTATCCTACTCCAATGAAAATGATTTTGAATAGCTTTACCATCCAGTCAACAATTGTTTTTAGTGACTCTCCTGCTAGAGCTTCCTCCTTGATGCTTTGATAAGTGAGTTCCCAAGAAATTTGAGATGATCCTTCCAAGCTCATATTAAGAAGTAATATGAACCTTCAATGTTAGTACGCCTTTTAAAGTCGAATCCAATGTGATCAACATATTATTGTCCAACAATCCACTAGCAAATTTCCAATCCTCTTTCTGTTGCAGGCTTAAATGAAGGGAGAGTGAGTAAAACAGATCTTGATTAGAGCCCTGATGGGGAAGAAAATTGTGAAAGTCCTGCAACGTAAAGAAAGAAATAGATGAACGTCGAAAATTCATTCACGAATCAAGTCAACAATCAAAATCACAATTTTTCCAAGGAGAATGAAATCACCTTCTTATGCAACCAAGATATTATCATTCAATCACACCCCTCATTCATTTGGATCAAATAGTCCACAACACTAAAACGTCGTCATTAAAGAAATCATGGGAATAGTTTATTTTTATCAATAGTATGAAATTTCGTGATGCTACCGCATGGATGTCAATTCTAGAAAATATTATACACCAAGCAAAAATCCCAATCTTGAAAGAGGGAAAAAAATGTTATATGAACTTAAACCTTGAACACACACACCCAGGGAAGACCAGGAATTAGGGCATGATACCAAGCGGACTGGTTCATCTTTAGATTTACGAGATTAAGTCCCACAAATGACTCTGCAAGATCATGTAGATCTTCAAGATTAATTTTTTCTATTACTTTCTGGGAAGTATTGGCTCTCCTAGGATGATGGCAATCATCTTTTCAGTGTCTGTCATCCGTCGTTGGACCTCATCGGCTTTCCCATTTTGGTGTAAAAGGGGTTCTGGAGTAACGTCACCATGTTCAGAATGATCATCTTTGGGTAACTGAAACTGTAGTTTGAGGTTTACCTGGTGAAGTCTCTTAGCCATCCTCTCCAGTTTCTTGTAATGATTTATGCCATGTAGGCATACTCCAATTCCTCGTAATATTGTCCACTTCTGGTTGAAGCATTGGGATTCCGTCAGATGCTTCAAATTTTTGGAAGTATCATCTGTATGAGTGACACCTCTAACATTCGTTCGGATCCATAATCTCTTGGATTGTCTCCTGCACTTGGGATAATATTAATTTTCAAAATATTATTTTAATATTTTCATAATAAACCTAGACTATGATACTATTTTTTCGAAAAGTATTTATCTATTTCAAGTGTTTGCTTTTATTGATTCTGTTATTGCTTCTCTAAAAGAATGGGTAAAAGCAGCTTTAAGTTGTGCAGTGACAATTCTGTAATAAATTGAATTCCACTAAGCTATTTTTTATTATTTTAATAACAAATTCTCAATGTTTTTAGTTAAAAATAATTTTTTCAACTTTAAACAAAAATAACGTATAAATACTTTAAATAATTGCACAAACACATCATATATCTAAGTTAATTATGCCATAAAAATTTAGTCTTTACCATGTCATTGTTTAGGAAAAGGGTATTAAAAATAAAATTATTTTGAAAGATATAATAATACGATATAGACTTACAATTTCATATGAATATGTTTAAAAAATTTCATACACAATATTATCAGCATTAGGATTTAGAAAGTAATAAGAATATTATGTCAGATCAACACATAGATATATGGAGAGATTTGAACATAGTTTAAGATAAAGTGAAACGTATAATCCCCATGATAAAATTTATCATATAGAAAAGTAAATTGTATAAATTCAATTTCAAATATATAGAAAATTCGAAATGTATTGACATAATCTGTTGAGAAGTATTGTAATGCTGAAATATTTTAGGAAATCCTACTTAGTATTTTTTTATATCACGGGGTGGTGTATTTTTCAAATTATTACATGACTCGAACATGAATTAATTCTCAAAATGTGAATGTGACAATTATGAGGCGAGCCTTAGGTGTCTCATACTTAGGGGTGTTTGGATTGCACGATTGTTTTTCAAAACTGTTTATCTGCTTTTTAGACAAAAAACAGGCAAAATATAAGTAGAGAAGTATGTCATGAGATGTTTTTCATTGTTTTTACTTAGGTGGTGACAATTTTGTAATAATTTGAACTTTAATAAACTTTTTTTTTATTTTAATAGCAAACACTTAATAATTTTGTTTAAAATCAATTTTTTCAAATTTTAAGGAAAAATAACATAAAAATACTTTGAATAAGCAATTACAAACAACGAACATATTTTAATTAGCAACTTGTAATGCATTTATATCATGAAAATTATTTGGATTAGGTTTACATAATTTCAAATAATAAATGCAATGGAATCCCGATGTAAATGGATAATCTTTGACCCTCTAATGCAAATATAAACCCCACCAAACCCACCTCTTCTCCCCCACATTCCCAAACCCAAAGCCTCCGTTAGACCATTACATCGTGCAAACAGTTCAATGTCTCAGAGGACCCACCGCCACCAACGGCGGCCGTCTCAGGGTGTGTTTGTGCTGCCGGAAAACCTCTCCGACCCTCTTCCGGTGGATAACGCAGGTGGAGAAAGCAAGGTCAGGACGCCACCTTCCGCCGCTCAAGTTCCTCCACTAACCCACTTGCCGCCGCCGCAAGCTCCTCCCAAGTCGGCGGAACAAATGCCGATTTCTGATCGTTCTAGTAAAGGATAAATCTTCTTACCCTTCTGTGCATGTGATCTGATGAGATGAAAGCTGATGAAGTCTTGAAGAGTTTCTGCTTTATTCCTTTCGTATTCACTTGCTTTTTAAAGATATATTAGGATCGTGATTTCATTTCATGTTTATGGAACAGCCTGCACTTTGCTGGGAGTGTAAGAATCAAAATTTTCAGATTTTTTTGAGTTTGTTCATCAGCACTGTGTCTGAATCGAGATCTTTATTTAGATTAAAGCTGTCATATCATATAAAGAAAATTACAATAAGCTTTAAATTATAAACACAATTTGCAATTAATATATATTTTATTAAGGAAAATTATATATGACTACCTTGTAAAATAAATTATAATTTTCCTTTATAAAATATATGTATTATAATAACACTCCATTTAATTTGTAATATATACAAAAATTACAACTACCGCCCATCTAATTTCACATAAAAACATGAAATATATATAATTATTCAAAATAAAGGGGCCAAAACGATATTTATGAAAATTAGAGGGTATATGCAGTTCACCCATTTAAACAATAATTATAATAGAAAACTTTCGAACAATCGTAAAGGTTTAGAAATTAGCAATCAACTTATTAATAAATGAAGGTTGATAAAAATTTGTCCAATATGGATTTTAATATTATTTCTAAATTTTCAGAATTAACCAAGTATAATTTTATAGGAATTATTTAATAAAAATAGTCCAATAAAAATTATTTTTTAATAGAAGTGATCATATAATTAAATATGAGGTTTTGAAAGTATTGTCACATACAAAAAAGCTTGGGCTAAAAACAAAATTCAAGACTATTTTTTATTAATTTTTTTTTTATATAAAACTATATTTGATTAGAATATCATCCATATTCTATAAACCTATTTTTAAAATTTACCCATAAATCAATAAAGGCTTGCCACCTACCCATCCTCTTTAGGACATTATTTCAGAATCACATGACGCTACGTTGGGACACATATCTCTCCTTAAGTGGCCGATGTCGACTACCATTTAATAACATTAATATACGAATAATATTTATTTAAAAAATGAGAAAAAAAAATCAATAAAAACCTTGTGTATGATTATTTTGTTTATTTTTAAATAAGCTTTGATGTTAAAAATTCATATTTTTATAATTAAGCTTGAGCTCGAACTTAACTCGATCCTTTAAGCCGAAGACCTTGTGGTACAACTTGCACCACCTCCATCAAGGAAACTTGGGGTCTCGGGTTCTCATGTAGTTGTAATAGTTGTTAAAAAAAACTCAGATCCTTTAGATCAATATTTTTTAGTAACTAGAGTGAGGGTTCACATTTATGTTCTGGCTTGAATCTTTACTTGCGAGGGATAGAGTGGTTGCTTCTGTTGAACTACCACAATTGCTCCGCTTACATAATCAAATTTAAAGAAAAATAAATTATGTATTGGCCTATTTAGTTTGTACAATTATGAATTTTTCACTCTAATTTAAAAATAATATATATCTAGTCTGTTATATATTTTTATGTCAAATTATACAAAATATATCGTAATTTTTTTTAATCTGTTACAAATTAGAAAGGAACAAAAATTATAAAAATATATATAATCTCAAAGTGACAAGTGAGCAAAGGGCAAACTTATTTAAGTGGTTACGACGCATTGCTTTATTTTGGGTGGGTAACACAGAATTGCTCGTAGCATCAATTATTGGAGTCCGACTAATTTCACATTTATTCCACGTGTAAATGCCAAAACATGGGAAGCCCCTAACCCAAAAGAGTAGGACTCCGGTTTGGTGGTTGACATTATTACTATTATTATATTATTTAATTTCATACTATTTTTTATAGATGTCAAACGGAGTGGACGGCATGAGACACATCAAGAAGCGACACGACACGTTTTGCTACAGTGTTGTGCCGTGCCAGGCAAGACACTGTAGCATGGGCCGTGCCGGGCCATAGGGTGCCAGCCCGTGGGCTGGCACGGCACGGAACAAATCTGTTAAAAATAAAATAAAATTCTTAGAGTGTAGCGATCGATTGGCAGTAATGTGCCGATCGATCGCTACTTGACCGATCGATCGAAACTATCGTACCGATCGATTGGTAAGCCAAAAAAATAAAAAATAAAAAGCACGGCACGTAGGGGTCGTGCCTATGGGCCGTGCCGGGCCCTGCCTATTGTGGAAATGGGCCGGCAAGGCACGGCCCATTTTCAAACTGTGCCGACACGATTAAGGCACGGCCCATTTTCAAACTGTGCCGACTCGATTAAGGCACGGCCCGTTTGACACCACTACTATTTTTATACATATTTTATTTAAAATTTAAAATCAGTTTCATTTTTTAAATATGGTTCTTGCATTTACTATTATTTGTTTTGGATGAAAGGGGACGAACAAATGATTTGTATAAGCCTCGAACCAATATATCTGTGGAAACAGTGACCCTTTACCAGGCAGGTTAAGTTGGAGGCTCATTTACTATCATTTTTAATACTAACCTAGTCCAACACTCCAACTCGTTAATCGATGAATAAAGCTAATCCGTTGATGATGTTTCTCGACCTAATCAGACCACCAAGGCGGTGTTTGGTTTTAAAAAAAATTATATTTCGGGATAACAAATTTGAAAAATTGAAGGATTTTGATAACATCAAATGCGGAATATAAAACGATACTAACTTGTTTGCCTGATTGAAAAACTGGGTTGAGATTAAATCGTTGTTTTGAACCTTTTTTTGCCCGTTACGTCGAAAACGATCACTATGACTTATATTATGTTTACACAATCCAAGAATTACTTTAAATATGCAACATTTTGATGTATTGCAAAGCCAAAACCACTTTTCAGATTTTTGCTCAATTTTCTACACGAAAATGTGTTATGATACTGTCAGATCAATTATGGTTGCTGCCAGAGCAATTTTCATGTTAAATTCATGAAAATTGCTCTAACAACAATAATAATTACACTGACAATAATATTTTTCCACGAAAATTGCTTCAATGCTTTTGCATATCTTGCATTGCACGAGAGTTACATGGAAGTTACAAATTATGGGAGTTAAGAGTATAAACTACTCCCTCCATTTCTCATTTCAAAACATATGGATCCGGGTCGGGTTAACCTACATGGGCGACCCACCCATTTCTATTTACTTAATTCCAACAGAAACAATTTTGAGAAATTAAAATTAATGTTAGGTATTATTTTGTGGGAAACAAGAAAAGATTTCATAGGTTAAATCTTATTAATTTATAGTTGATGAGATTAATTAGAGTAGGAATTATTTTAAAAATTTTAAAATACAAAATATTTGATTATAATATTGTTTATTAGCAATTACATTTGGATAGTGTGGAACATAATAATATTAAGAACTCAAAAAACTTAACTGATTCTATTTTATATAAAAAAAAATCGAAATTAAATTTTTTTTTTTTTGAAAAAAAATTGTGGTAATTTTCTTTGTCCAATTCACAATACTATTTGATGGTTCGTTAATTCAAACACAAAGGGTGGCTGCCCAACTACCTTCATCCACACTTGAACAACATTAATTTATTTGCAAAACTTATTAAATAATAATATAACCAAATTAAGAGAGAGCCAGTTGATGAAGAGTTGGTGGATTTAATAGTGATTTTCACCACAAACTCGATAACCAATTCAACTAATAAAGTTCGTTCTTCAAACAACAAAATATTAGTTGAAATGATTAGTTAATATTAGGTTTAAATCCAACTCCTCCGTGTGTATATAATCCAAATCCCAAAGACAGTATCGAATGAGAGAATTGAAGAACATATACACAGAAATTATGAGTTCCAGTTTCTTGAGCTCATTGCTTCGAAGATTTTCTCATCCAAAATGGTCTATGCTGCTGTATGCAGCTACATGGACGGCCCTCTTAACGGTGACGGTGGCAGTGGCGGCGTTATCTCCGGAGTTGGCTTTTGTTTCGGCTGTCAGCACTTCTTCTTCCGCTTATTGTGGTGGAGTGGCCGGCTCCGTCAGTCTTCCATTAGATATCCCGTCGGAGAAATTTTGCTTCCCGTCCCAGATATCCAAGCAGTCTAAATTGGATGTACTGATCCCGCCGGTATTTGCCGCCATTATTGTAGCCGGTTCGACTTGTTTGGTTCGAGCTTTGGGTTTGTGGGAGGTTGAGGATGAGTAAAGATGTTCAACTCCTAACAATTGGTACTAGTGCGATGTCATAGATTTGAGCCGCTTAAGAAACAATTTCTTTAGGAAACAATTTCTTGGGGGATCGGGAATGGTGTATCCATCAATTCTTCTGTTTGTTCGTGGGGTATACCATATAAAACATAACAAATCTGACATATTGACACTAACATGATGCAGACTTATATGTGTCGTTTAATTTGTGGCTCGATAAAAGAAAATAAAGTTCTGTATCTACCAGCAGTTATAAGTTTTTTGTCATAATGATAAGCGATTGATCGTGACTATTCTTTGAGTATATTAAATACAATACACAAATATCTATTTAAAAAGTTAATATAAAAATTAAAATTCAGTAGAATTAAGTAAGAGAATATGGCAATGTTTGGTTCTCGTTCTAGATTAAAAATCTTTTTTTGTTTCAAAATAAAATCAAATGACACTACTCAAGATTTCATGTTAAAATTCCTTAAAGTGAATTTGTTTAGGAAGACATACTCGAAAATTCGACAAAATCAAGATTTAGCAAAAAACGTTATACTACTTTATTTTCAATCCTCCCCGAAATATTAATTCTTAATTTCTAGACTTTCTAACATAATTATTACAAATCATAAATTCAATTTTCAACTACTTTCTAAAAATCATAGCTATCATATAACATTTTAAACAAATAAATATTATATTTTAAATTTTTATATATCTCATTCTTAATCATCATCCAAACAGTATTATCGACTGAAATATGAACTCATAAAATTATAAACAAAATATCATATTTTAAATTAGAAGCTCTTTGTTTAATAAATAACACCGAACATACATTTCAAATAACTTAGCATCTTTACCAGAACATTTTTTTCTCGTTGTGCCGCTATAATGTGAGGTGGTTTAATTGATGATGCATGATCTTAGGATCAAGCCAATCATTTACTTGGCATCATAAGTAATATTCCGTCCATGTCAAATGAATTGTTGGATGCCCCCTAGGCACAACCCTGAGGTAGCATCAATAAACCTAATGCGAGGGCTAGTGCTGTCCGATCAAACACCATAAAAAAGGGTAATCATTTTTACTCTTCGTACTTCCAATGAAAGTTGGTTCTCTCGGCGATATAAGCTTGAGAGAACAATTTGGCTACCACATGGTATTCCTTTGAAAAAAAAAATTCGGGTTGCAATGATGAAGGCAACTTTAATGTTGAAGAATCCTGTAAAATTGAAGAAGTAAAATTTAAATATTTCAGAGCCAAATGGGCATCATACACATGGAACAAGAAACGGTGTTGATGTTGCTTGGGTTTTGTTGGGTATTGTGGCCCAAACATTAACCAAGCTCATTATCCTTAACCCTTTATTTAACCTAAACTAATCCCCCCATTTAAAAAACCTGAAGCCTAATTACGTCTAAAGAGAAGCGCCGCTCACGTTTTTGGTTCACCTCCTTCATTCTGTAAAGATACAGACGTGCGCCTCCTTCTTCCTGAACCAGTTCGTCCGCCTCCTCCTTTGAGGGTCTGGACGTGAGCCTCCATCACCACTCTTCTATCTCGCCTTTCTTCCTGCTTCTGTTGGCCGTGGCTTTGTGTTGTGCGATTGAGTGCTGTGTGTGCTTCGCTGGTGTGTGTGGAGTTGCTGGCCGTGTGGGTTGTGGGGAGTGTTGTGTGCGCTTTGCTTGAGACTAGGTGCAGTGGGTTCTGGCCGAGAGAGTTCTGTTCGGTGGTGGCGTGAGTATTGTGTGTGCTTCGCTGTGGGTTCTGGCCGAGAGAGTTCTGCCGTGAAGCTTTGTTCTTCCGGCAGAATTTTGACGTGTGTGTTGTCGACACCTTCTGGTCTTTGCTGAGGTTTCTCCGTGACGTAGATTGGAAAACAGCACCTGACACGATATCCTTTTGGATTTAGTATTATATTCGTATATTGTGTATTTGTATTTGTTTTGCAGGTACACATGGCGAAGTCAAGGCGTATACCCTCCTAACAGGTTTTTTGTGCAACTTGATTAATGATAATGTAGTGTCAATTGAATTACACAGCTGGTTGAATCTACTTGTTTCTTCATTAATTTTAACAGTTCTTTACTTTGAGGGAGTCCAAGTCTGCCATCGAATAAGAAATCACAAAACCCTGGTCAAGCCAATATGCTCTAGCGCTGCTTCCTAAGAGCAGCGTGTCGACCAACTTTCATCTCACACGGCTCTCAAAAGTGACAAAAGAAAGAAGAACTCATCTTCTTATTTAACTTCCTAGCGTATGTATAAGACCGAATCCATTCACAATTCATGTTATAATACTGCACTTATTCTTGAAACTCCAACGGTCATTTTGGGTTTTTATTGGAAGATAGATTCTTGTAATCATCTATTGCATACTGATGATGCGTGCTTTACCCTGTTTTTTCATATTTGTTTCCACTTTTACTTCTTTTTATCTTTAGTTGAAGAGTTAATCTATCCATTTTGTGGTGATTCAAACGTTTGAGAAGTTTGGATCCTGATGTCATTGTTTCAGTGTTTATAGCAAAAGAGACATTCTAATCACTATGCTACATTCCAAAGATACAATCTAAATTTCTATCTTGATCACATGAAAAACACTAACCGAAAGCCGACCTTCACATTCTAACACAGAGTATTTCACAGCGATTCAAGCTGAAAATCATTTTCTCCAAATCCCCTCAATGGAGTCCTCCTTGACACAAATTGTAATGTCAAAAGTGGACGAGTCAGTGTTTACGCTGAGTATCAAATGGCTCCTTACGGCTATCACTAGTTCATCCATCTGGTGGTTGAAGAATTTTGATATTGTAAAGATTGTATAGCATTGAAATATCAGGAATCCAACACGTTTAAATCTGGACTATTTGGAGGTTGGCATTACATATCGATATGAAATCCATCTGAACTTGCAGCTTCAAGAAATCCCAGATCATCAAAACTATGAAGCTTTGCAGTGTCTTGCTGTAATGTTAATAGGCTTTGAACTAACTTATGGCCATTTCTGATGCAAAACATCTTTTATCATGTGTTTATATCATTATTTTATATAAATGTTCCGATAACCCTGTTTTTTACTGGTAGATTGCATTAGAATTGAAAGATTTCGATTCAAAAGACAATAAGGTGAGAATTTCAAATGACTAAGTTGTAAAAGTCCGAAATCTATCGCACGGAACAATTTCAAATCCCGGTATATAAATCAAACGAGATGAATGCTGACTTGATTTTAAATCTTCCCATGTTGGGATGAACCCAACATCCCAGATTCTTGATACAGTAACAGAGAACTGGTCATAGAGAATGCAACCAACATAAGAAGAACCAATATTCAGCCAAGGAATAAAATTACTGTCGATCCCAAACCAGATTTCAGTACACTAATTCAAAATCTTAAAAAAAAAATCACATTCCTGACTCAGATTAGACATCACAAACACCCTTTACATTATCTTATTTTGTACCCCAACCAGTTGTGACAACCTTAACCACCAAATCCGTAAAGTGTGCGGCCTTGTCTTTTGAGCGCGTACACCACATCCATGGCGGTGACAGTTTTACGGCGAGCATGCTCTGTGTAGGTAACAGCATCACGGATGACGTTCTCCAGGAAGATCTTGAGGACACCACGAGTCTCTTCGTAGATAAGACCACTAATTCGCTTGACACCGCCCCGGCGAGCCAGGCGGCGGATGGCGGGTTTTGTTATGCCCTGAATGTTGTCGCGCAGCACCTTCCGGTGACGCTTTGCTCCGCCCTTTCCCAAACCCTTGCCGCCCTTGCCACGTCCCGACATTTTTCTCTACTTCTGACTTGGTAAAAACTCAAAAAGCTGATTATCTTGGGAAGCTGTCTACTTGATGGGGGATTGGATTGAGATTATATACGAGGTGAAAATTGGTGAGATCCGTTAGATCTCGAGTTGTAATCGACGGTTAATAATCACGATCTGCGTGTCTTTGATGGGTTGCTATGTGCCGTTGATAAGGAGAATATCAACGGTTCATAGTGCTTGTACTGAGTTGTTTGTGTTCTTAAATAAATGTGAGGTACTGCTTTTCGGAGGGGAGATCCACATATTTAAAAGTTTCGTTTGAAATTAAAATTGGAAGGAATATGGTGGGAAGGGGAAAGCATCCTCTCAACTCTTGTTTTACAAGGGTCGACGAATGTCTACTTCACATTTGCGTAGAGTGACAAAAATATGTGATGTCAAATAATAGGGGATGTGGTTGTATTTTTCCAAGTTTAAACAATTGTGTTCGAAATTTGAATTGAATTAAAGGAAAAAGAGAAAAAATAGGCGCTAGATCGATCGAGCTCATGGTATCGATCGATCGAGAAAGACAGAAAAATTCCTTCTGTCGGAATCAGGTGCTCGATCGATCGAGCACCAGGCCCAATCGATCGAGTCATGTGTCTGTTGTGTGGAATGGTATGTCCATTCATGTTTCGGTGTGATTTTTCGCGATGTGGTGCCTCCAAATGGTGTCCGTTTGAACGTATCTCTTTGTCTACTATAAATATAACAATTCTCTCACTTGTTTAACATTGAATTTCAAAATTCACTCCATATTTGAATATCAAAATTGAGTAATTTTGTGGTCTTCATCCTTGTTATGGTTGAGCGTTTTTAAACCTTTGTGGTTTAGAGGATTTGTGATTTGGAGTGTTCATATCACTAATAATAGTCATTGTATCTTGGGAGACAAATTGTCAATTGAATCGTTAACACAGTTGCGGGGCAATATTGTCTTAAGGACGGGTTCCAAATCTCGCCTCGACATTTCTACTACAAAGCCATTTGTTGTTTTACTTGATACTTTACTAAGATACACACCCATGAATTTGTACAACACATTGCTATGTATTTTTTTTGTCAAATAAGAGAGGATGTAGTTGTATTTTTCCTATATCGATTACAAACTAGAGGGCATACTATTATAATGAACTATTTACAGGGGGTTCATCCGTTGTTTAACTTTATGTCAAAAAGTTGTAATAAATCTTTTTTACATGGGAGGCAGCTATAATTTTCTAAATATTTTATATTAATTTCTTTTCATTTACTTCGAGGCCAAGATCATCTTCGTGCAAAGCCGGGTTGTGAGTTCAATGTGTAAGCTTAGGACAAATATCTTGATATAGAATTGAACTCCTAATACTGTCCTCCAAATTGAATTATTAGCTTTTTGTCACTAAGATATATATGAGTCTTTGTAGCTAACTTGAGTGTTACAATTTATATATATTAATCAAACAAATATTATCATACATATTTTGATTACTTGAGATTGAATTTCTTTTGTCTTATTTTAGAATAATCTATGGTAGAAAATATATTCAATTATTTATACACCTTTTTATTTATTAAAAAATAAAATTTCTTTTGTCTTATTTTAGAATAATCTATGGTAGAAAATATATTCAATTATTTATACACCTTTTTATTTATTAAAAAATAAAGTATCGAACTGTAACCGTAACCCACAGTTCATATACTGTTGGGAATTTGACCCTCCAAATTTACCCCGCCAGGATCTGCTCCTTTTATGGGAAAAGCAAGCAAAATGAGAAATAATGACGACACAATGATTTAACGTGAAAAAGTCCCAAATCAAGAGAAAAACCACCAGGACTAGAGAAAAAAATACATTATATAACCACATAATTTCTCTTCTCACCCCAAACACACCCACAAAGTTTTCACACTAGCCACACTTTATAACTTACACCCCTCCCCTTACAAGAAAAACATCTAATAAAATCTTTTCTGATGTGGAAGCTCAGTCACAGCTACAGAGCATACTAAGCATTTTACTAGATTCTAAAACAAGAGAGAAATTTATCTAAAGCCAAAAGTTGATAGACAATCTATTGACTGGTGCACTTAAATCAAATGGCTCAAGCCTTCTTTTATACTAAAATATTTGGCCATGTTTCTTCTCTCACCCGATGTGGGATGAGAAAACAACCCAAACCAACAATCTACACTTTGTGGCTTTGTCGTCCCATGATAATCCACCTCGATGAAGATCTTCATAGCTTCTGCTACCAACACTGCAAGACAATCATAATTCTCAATGTAGAAAATTATCATGCTCCACCATAAAAAATATACCCACTCAGAACAAACCATTCCAAGCATTTCAACTCGGCTCATGCCGAAAATTAACCATGCTGAAAATTATGGTGCAACTCCCATGTTTTGGCTCTCCTGGAAGTTAATCAGCCATTGACATATGTTTCCACCACACACCCTGCATCAACTAATGCATGTGTGCAAACTGTAGACCTGCTAACATTTTACATCCTTTTTCATGGCAACTTGGGACACCGGCATGCCTTAAGGATGTACATGTCCTTTTTCATAGGACATCAAAAGATGAGACAATGTTAGCTTCATTATCAGCATCTCCACTTGCTGATACGGAGCAATTCGCCGAACCCGCTCCAGCTCTTGGATAATTTTTCTTGATGTGGCCAGGTTGTCCACACCCCCAACATGATTTCTTCATGAGTTCTTATTCTTCCAATTATTAGCCACCATTGCAAAAATTTCATTTGAGCCGTTAATCCCGCCAAGTCTCCTGTATTCAGAAAGAAGCTTACTAGTAACCTCTGAGAAAATGATTTTCTGTTTTCCAGTATCAGCTTCATGTGGTCATACGAATGTGGAAGAGACCATATGAGTCTCAAGGCCTAATCCTCATCATCAATTTTAACTCCAATAGATTCCAGCTCAGAAACAATGCCATTGAGAACGCTTAAATGATCTGAAATAATAGTATCACCATTCATTCGTAATGTATGAAACTGCTCTTTCATATACACCCGATTTGAAACTCATTTGTCTGATACAACTCCTCGAGCTTTTCCCAGAGATCCTTCGCCTAGACATTCCATGCACATTTGCAAGAACATTTTTTGCCAGAAACAGATGGATTGCACTTGCTGCTCTCAAATACAGATCCTCCCAATCTTCATTGCTCATTCCAGCTTTGCCTGTTGCACTAATCGTTCCACCAGTCGAACTAGTATCATTGCTTCTTTCGGATAATACTGTGTCTTTCAACGCCTTGTGTAAACCATACTGAATCAACACATCCCTGACTTGCACTTGCCACAAGCCAAAGTTGATTTCCCATCAAATTTCTCCACATCAAATCTGGCTGCATTTGAAATCCGCTTCCCGACATTGCCTTCTGATACTTTGATGAATTTTACTGTAGACCTAAATAGTACACACTAAGTAAGCTCCCAGGAAAGAGATAATCTCGATCTTTCATCGACAGAACTTCAAGATTCCCAGAAAAATTGGTGGGGTCACGCCGGTCCCACTTAAATATCGATTTCCTAAACAGAACCTCCTTAGTCAATACGTATTCGTCTACCACACCAAAGCTCCACCGCAGCAAAAGGAACCTGGCTCTGATACCACTTTTTGGGAATTTGACCTCCAAATTCACCCCGCGAGGATCTGCACCTATTATGGGAAAAGCAAGCAAAATAAAAAATAATCACGAAACAAGGATTTAACATGGAAAACTTCCAAATCAGGAGAAAAACCACCAGGACCAGAGAAGAAAATACACTATATGAAAAATTATTACAACCACATAATTTCTCTTATCACCCCAAACACGCCAACAAAGCTTTCACACTAGCCACACTTTATAAATCACACCCCTCTCCTTACAAGAAAGACACCTAATAAAATATTTTCTGATGTGGAAGCTCAGTCACAGCTGCAGCCACTGAGCATACTAAGAATTTTTTAGATTCTAAAACAAGAGAGAAATTTAACTAAAGCCAAAAGTTGCTAGACAAGCTATTGACTGGTACACTTAAATCAATGGCCTCAAGCATTCTTTTATACTAAAATATTTGGCCCTGTTTCTTCTCTCACCCGATGTGGGATGAGAAAAAAACCCAAACCAACATATACCGTAACCAAAATCATCAAGAAAGATTGGAGTCATGATTTTTAAACCGTCAAACATGCAGTTTTTGAACCATGCTCATGTGCTAAGTGCAACCAATTATATGTGAAAATGAAAAATTCATTGCTAAAAACGTAATGAGTTGAAGCTTAACAAGAAACGAGAATAGAAAGTATTTAACAATCATTAATTTTATATATATAATCAAGACAATTACCTCAAGTATGGTCACCTTCTTTTCACAAGAAATTAAAAAAAATAATCGAACATTATCAAACTATTTTTTTTTCTTTGAAAAAGATATAGAAGAATTAATTAATCCATTTCGGTTTGCTTAATGCAAGTGTAAAGCCTTATAATTTTTTAAATGAAGATAGGTACCCACAATCTCAATAATACATTATCTTCCCCTATAAATATAACACACCAAATCATCACTTTTTTCATGCAATCACAAATCAAATGCTTTGTGCTACCACATCACAAGAAGAGAAGCTTAAAGGCTAAGTAATTTAGAATATCTATCCTCGAAACCTTATACTGTATTTCTTTTACTATACTTGTTAATATATGTATATTCCGTTTGAGATTATGTATACTCATAAACATATAATTAGTATAATAAATAATCTGATACAAAATACAATGGAATATTTCATTTCTGATTTATATAAATCCTGAAAAGCAATAAAAATAAAGTCAGACAGAAAGAACAATTTAGTGTTTGGGTTGTGTGTATACACGAGAAATACTTATATACATTTGGTTTGGACCCTACGTGTATAACAACTTAATATTAAAACACAAAATCTTTTTTAAATAAAATAAACTAACATGCCAAACATTTTAGACCAATCATATTGAGTTGCTCTATAATAGGCGGAACCCACGTCGGGTCCATACCATCATTTGTTGTATATACTTTATGTATATAAAAAGCCCCATTCTTTATATTAGTTCTACCATTCGATCTCGTTCTCCTTTTAATTAGTGTTCTTCTCTTGCTTTCTTCTCCAAGTCTCCAAAAAAAAAAAAGATAAAGAATATAAGACCAAGAACAATGGTTTTTTCTTCCATTCGAGCTTATAATCTTGATCCACCCAACTGGCAGCAGGTTTGATGATCAGGGTTTATTTTTTGAATTTTCTTTGATCAAAAGGCAAAGAATAATTAAAAGATAAATAATATTCTCAGTTCACCCTTTCGTATTGAATCTTAATTTGTTTCCTTTATTATTTGTCGAATATACTCGAGCCTGTGTTTGAATTTTCTTGATTCTGATCTGCTTTTTTGCAGCAACAAAACCATCAAACGATATTTGGCAGCACCAGCGCAGACCCTGTACTCCCAGCACCACCGCCACGACAGTCGGCGCCGCTGCCTGTGTCATCCCATGGAGGCAGAGGATCTGGGTCGATCAGGCCAGGCTCCATGTCGGAAAGAGCCCGAATGGCCAACATTCCGGTGCCTGAATCCTCCTTGAAATGCCCCCGTTGCGAATCGATAAACACTAAGTTTTGCTATTTCAACAATTACAATCTCTCCCAGCCTCGCCACTTTTGCAAGACATGTAGAAGGTACTGGACCAGAGGCGGCGGGTTGAGAAGCGTCCCTGTGGGCGGAGGATGCCGGCGGAACAGAAGAAGTAAACCTACAAACTCAAAATCTCCAGCCGGCATCGAAAGGCCGCAAACAACCTCAAACCCCACCAGTAATATTTCTTCCAACAGCAGTCCCGCCAGGCTCATGCCTCTACTTCCACCCCTACGCTTCACCTCTCCCACGAATCAACTCGCCGGAAACTTTAGTAGACATGACATGAGCTTGAATTATACCACAATTTCTACTTCTACAGCGGATGCTAATAACGACATGAATTTTCCATTGGATAGTACTTTTTTTGGTGGTGGGGTGGCTTCACTTTCAACGAGTGGCGGCGGAATTGAGCCATGGAGGCTGCAGCAGGTGCAACAATTCCCTTTCTTGGCTGGTTTGGACCAGTCTCCGTCGGAGATGTACCAATTCCAAGACAGCGAAACAGGCCACCTGGTGAGGCCTAGACTTTCTAGCTCCATGCAAACGCAGATGGGAGCAGTTAAAACTGAAGAAAAGTCTGAGCTAAAAAGACGGTTAACAGAAGGGATCATGCCAAGAATTAATGATAATCAGTGGAACGGAATTTTATCTAATTGGCCTGAGCTTTCCAACTTTAGTTCTTTTTCCACAAACAATTGAGCCCTTCTAGAATCAAGAAAGAGCAGCTTGAGAACTCCATAATTAGAAGCTTCAGTACAAGATACTAATTAATGGTTGAGGAAAATTGAAAACCCAAGATGGCCCAAGTGTTGAAAGAATGGAGGAAGAATTTGCGTTTTTTTTTTTTGGCAGTCGTGTGCTAGTGATGTCTGGTGTAAACCCTAAAAAAATTAGGTTAATTATATATCTATCTTAAATTTTCCATTCGTAAGTTAGTTTTAGTACCACCTTTTTCTATTACATAATACTGATTACGTACGTGATCTGATCCAGAGTCATGGTCTAACTTCAGGTTTCTTAGCTGTTAAGAGTTTATCTTATGTATCATGTTCTCAAAATTAACTTCATCTGATCATTTTAGATGTATGACGGTGTCCACGCTATATTGTCTACGATTTATTATGTTGTTTCATAACCAAAACTACTTCTTAATTAAGATATGATCATGTTAGCAAAAACGGACGTGGAACGGCTGTTTCGGTATGGGAACGACATTAGCAGTGGTAAAGTTCCGTACTAAATGGAACGAAACAACGAGTTTGCTGCATGGAATGGCGATTTCGCGGCAAGAAAAATCCGTCGCGGAACAAGTTTGAATTTTTCATTCCAATTTTTTAGATTTTTTCATTAATATTGTCTAAATTATCTGATTATTTTTACTTTTAATTTAAAAAAAAAAAACTCCACGGAAATAACCGCGACTGTTCTGCAAAATGTCAATGGAAATGGACAGCATCTGCGATGTCCTTCGCGACCGTGTCACCGAACCATGAATATGATATACAAATTTGTGGGATGCGTCCATTTAAAATTATGGTAAGTTTATGAGATGAAGTAGTATCAAATGTCGCATAATATCAATATATATCCTTAGTTGTGATATTATCCCACGGGTTGGCATCCCTTGGCCCGGCACAGCCGATGTTCCGGGCAGTGCTTGGCACCGCACGACACTGTAGCAAAACGGGACGTGCCGTGCCCGTGTCGTGCCTCGTGCCGTCCGCTCCGTTTGACATCTCTATAACTAGCATGAAAAGTTACAAGGACATCTGAGAATCACATGTTTCCGTTGTACATATGATAAGTGTTCGGTTTTAAGTTTTAGACAATATAAACTATATATATTACTAACCAATTTTTACACATATAAGTTGTATTTTAGACAACACATGCAGATTTAAAATTTAGGTTAAGGGGGGCAACAAAAAGGGCTCGCCTTGACTTGCGTCCGCCCCTGCTTGCTTCTGTTACCCCAGCTCCTAGTATCAATTAAATGATTAATCCTTCTTTTCTTCGACCTTGCACAATATATACATCACATCACGAATTCAAGAATTTCCAAATTTATATCTTCCTGCAGTGATTCCTCGGTGATACCAATATGTGGAAATCAGCATATATAAATCATGTCTGCTTGTTTTATGTAGCCCCTCACGCACTCAAAAAAAAAAAAAAAATCTAGATTCTCGGGACAAGTTGTCTTCAAAATTAAATCTAACTTTGTTACAACAAAATCATTTGGGGAATGATTCTGAAATCATTCAGAACTTAATCAAAATGGAATCAAGGGATAGAGAGGAAGCATCCAAAAGGGTTGTTAATGCTAAATAGGCTGGTGTTTCAAACGTCAATTAGTAAAAAATTAGTTGTTAGTAGGTTGGAGGCATGGTCGATTAGCTGGCTTTGAGGAGATTGCTGATCTAGTGTTTTTTCATGTCTTTTCTTGAAGTTGGTTGTTTGAGGTTTTGGCCATTCTATGTGGGGGTCCTTGTTCCAAGTGCATCTCTATGTATTTGGTTAATTGTAGCTCTCGGGCTGGTCATTTCGTGGGGTTTTGGTTTTATATGGCTTATGTTGGTGGGTTGGTTTTGAGTGTTAAATGGTGGTTTTCCTGCTGTTGGTTGTAATATTCTTGGAGGGGTATTGTGATCGCTGGGTTTTCCTCATGGGTTCTTCTCAGATTGTGTTCGTGATTGATTGTTCTGAAGCTTGTTTTCCCAATTCTTCTCAGATTGTGTTCGTAATGCCCAAGCACTTTCTGTGCTTTATTTAATAATATTTTGGCTTTTTAAAAAAAAAATATTACTTCCAATCACGAATTGTGTTAAGAATAACGAAGTTTCAACTCAAAATCAATTGACAATAAGTGAAATAACATATGTATCTTATAAAGAGTTAGTATATCATGTAAACTCTCAATGCGCGACAATTCTCAATATGTCCCCTCACGTGTGACATTATATAGGTCAAAAAACATGGATTGATAACGCAGGTGACCAGAGGTGAAACCAGTATTTTTTATTAAGGGGGGCTAAATTGTTTTCCTCATTATTTTTTTATGCGAAAAATTCTTTGATAAAAAATTAATGGGTCACGATAGATAATAAATCTAGCATTTTATATTGAATAATATTTCAAACAAATATATAAACGAATAACTCAAAAAGATAAGAAATATATAATGCCGATGTTTTCTCACTTTTTTCTTTGTCTTTGTTGCATCTCTCTTTCACCTATCTCCCTTATGTTCTAAAGGGTGATGTCTTGGCTACCCCATGGGGCGGTGCCCCATGGGGTACATCTGACCACACATTGGGAATATTCCCACGGGAATATTCCCAATGTGTGGTCAGATGTACCCCATGGGGCACCGCCCCATGAGGTAGCAAAGAATTATTCGTTCTAAAGGCTACCATTTTTAATTAAAATATGGTCGTGTTTCACATTTTTCAAAAAAAAAATTGTCCTTTTTTTTTTCAAAACCATATATATAATTTAAAAAACAATCATAAAAAATACATATGGCGGCTGGCATAGTCATCTTCAATACAAACCAAAAATTCAATTGCTAACCCTTCCCTCCGAAATATTAGGAATGTCAAAAGAGTTTTACGTATTTAGTGATTTAGACATTTAGTATCTAGGACCCAATTGAAAAATATTTTTTTTGAAGTGATTAAATTGGCACATACTAAAATTTAAGGGGCTAGGTTGGCCCAGACTGGGTTGGAGCCCAGTCTAGCCCCCCACTATGGCTTGCCCTTGCGGGTGACGTAAACATACGGATGGTGGAGTAGTCAATCGCATGAAAAGCATGCTACGATATCATGTTAAGAATACATGTAGTTCCAATTCAATAACAATTTATAATGAGTTGGATAACTCGTGTATCTTATAAAGAGTTGGTATAATTTCTAAACTCTCAATATGGAACAATTCTCAACAAATATGTCAAATCTTAATAATTAAATTTGGGATTTTACAATTATTGGAGTAGGCCGTATCATTCGAGTTCAAATACTAATCCTCCAATCAAACAACATATAATTTATCACATACTAGTTTTACAATCATTTCACAACTTTTTAATCATTACATTACTTATCATATCCATCACTTCAAACGGTACCTAAGATATTCAATAAATTTAATTTTTATTTGAAAGGCGATACTTCGGGGTGTTTTCAGATTCAAAAACTTTGTTGGGCAGCAAAGATAATTATTAAAAACTTTAATTTCATTTTCCTTTAAAGTATAAGAACCTTATCCTAATTGAAACTTTACTCAGGAAAGTCACTTGAGCTTATGAATGAGCATTCAGTCGATTAGGTTATCGGCTAAACCAAATTTGTAAACCGAAATAAACAATCTGTTCAATATTTTTTTAAACCGAATTAACTGAACCCATGAAATAAATATCTTTCACTGATAAAAAAAAAATATGCAACATCAGTCGATAGAATAGATTCCTCTTGCAATAAATAATGGCAAGCAACTTGTCTATTGATTGTGATTAGCACTAAGCTAGTATAACTATAAATGATATAATGTATTTAAAAGGTAATTAATAATTGTAGATAAATTCCCAATTGAATATCATTTTTTTTATGACGGGAGAACCGACGCCGCTATCTTTCGGATGTGCATTGGGTAAATCATCAGGCTGAGCAATAGCCTACAAACCACGTCAGCCAGGTAAACCGTACTAAGTAAGCCCAGTGCGATATGCTCGACCGAGAAAGTGTTGGGTAGGAGAATCAAACTCATTATCAAAAACCTCTGAACTCAAATACTCTACCAACTCGACCACCATATGCGGGGCATTGAATACCTTTTTGTTTGAACCCGAGGAGGTCATCTACTATCTTTGGAACAAAGGAGAGGAAAGAAACCAAGAATGTAAAATGATGATCTACCAGATAGTAGTTTAGTGCTCAATTTACTTAGTCGCAAAGGAGAACATGACGCCCCACACTTTGTGAAAAAGTCCACAAAATTAGCAATTGTCCCACAAAAAGTACTGTAGATTAGTGTAACCAAAATGAACACGATTCATATTTGGTACCCTAAAGTTCTTTAACATATGCAAGAACCCATCAGATATGGATTCAACGATTAGGGACACTTGTGTTTAAATTAAAAATAGTAAAAATAAATGTGATGTTAAGAATTAATGGGGTTCGTAACCCAGAAATATTTATAAGGAATAAATATAGTTTTTTTATTTAAGTTGACAATGTTGGACAGCAACTTCTCAACACACTCTCTCACGTGTGACATTATATAAGTCAAGCATGTTGATTGATAACGCGGGGGACGGCCAATCACATGAAAATTCTGTGATATCATGCTAAGACTTAATTAGGTTCTTACTCATAACCAATTGATTATAAGAGGAATAACTAAGAATCATTTATAAGGAACAAATATAATTTGTTATTTATGTTCCCTAAGTGGGACAACAAATTCACAACATGTGATTATATTAGTTTACGTCGTTAAGTGGTAGAATTATATTTTGATAAGTTATATTGTGATTATTAAAATAATTAGATATAATTAAACACGGTGACAGATAAATAGTACTATATTTTTAATTTTATTATTTAAAAATTGTGCTATAATTTATGAACGAAAATAAATTTCGTTTTACTCTTCCATTGTTATTTATTTGAAAAAAACACACGTCACGTCTCTTTACCTAACACATTGTTCAGGTATATTTTCTCACCCAAAGCTGCGTAGAGTTGAAGTTTTTCGACATCCAATTTAGGGGTGTTTATCGGGCTCGGTCAGAGGCTGGGTCAATTCGGAGCCGACCCAAAACTGAATCGGTTAGCTCGGTTCGGAACCGGAACCGGGCTAACCGGTTTCGAACCGGTCCGGAACCGGTAAGATACCGGTCCGGATCGGTTCTACCGTTCCGGAACCGGTATCTTACCGGTTTCGGATTAAACGGATCCGGTTCCGGGTTGAACCGGAACCGGGTCTGTTAATTTTAAAAAAATTAATTTTTTTAAATATAGATAAATATATTGGATGTTAGTTTACAAACACAAAGGCTCATTAGCTCAATTGGTTAGAGTTATAGAGTTGAAGGTGATGGTTGAGTGTTCGAATTCTCCACATAACAAGTTAGTTATACCTTAATTTTTCGAAAAATAAAATTAAAATTCTAAAATACTGGTTCCGGGTTGGAACCGGTCCAACCCAGAACCGGTGGAACCGGAACCGGACCAGATCCGGTTCCTTACCGGATCGGACCGATTTCGTCCTTAACGGACCCAAAACCGGCCGGTTCCGGTCCAGACCGGACCGGGTCAAGCCAATAAGCACCCCTAATCCAATTCTTCAAGACCAAGTATTGAAAATTTGCAGCATGCAGTAACGCCACTTAACAAAACAAATATTGTCCTCCAGTGTGGGTTTGTGCACGTGTTGGACATGGCAACACATGCCGTCGTCCTAGTCCTAAGGCCACATGATGCTACCCTTGTAAGCCAGTTCGTTCTTCTTCATGTTTTCTCTATTTGCAACATGCAGTTACACCACTTAACAAAACATATATTGTCCTATGTGTGGGTTTTATTATTCTCGGAATGGTCGAGCTTGTTTTATTATTGTCCGTGTTGGTGGGTTAAATGCGGGATCGGGATGTTTGGTTCGTATTTGAACCTAAAACGTGACTGAGTGATTGTTGCTCGGGTGTCGAGTTTATTTTATTATTGTCCGTTGTTGGCGGGTTAAATGCGGGATCGGGATGTTTGGTCCGTATTTGAACCTAAAACATTACTGAGTGATGGTGCTCGGGAGTCGAGTGCGTTCTATGTTGCTCGGGATGTTTGAGTACATTTTATTATTCTATGGGGATGTTCGAGCTTTTGTGGGAATATTTGATTAATGTCCGTTGTTGGCGAGTTAAATGTGGGATCGGGATGTTTGGTCCGTATTTGAAACTAAGACGTGACTGAGTGATTGTTGCTCGGGTGCCAAGCTTATTTTATTATTGTCCGTTGTTGGCGGGTTAAATGTGAGATCGAGATGTTTGGTCCGTATTTGAACCTAAAATGTGACTGAGTGATAGTGCTCGGGAGTCGAGTGTATTCTATGTTGCTCGGATGTTCTAGTACATTTTATTATTCTCTCGGGATGTTCGACTTCTGTGGGAATATTTGATTATTGTCTGTTGTTGGCGGGTTAAATGCGAGATCGGGATATTTGATCCGTATTTGAACCTAAAACGCGACTGAGTGATTGTTGTTCGGGTGTCGAGCTTATTTTATTATTGTCCGTTGTTGGCGGGTTAAATGCGGGATCGGGATGTTTGGTCCATATTTGAGCCTAAAACATGACTGAGTGATGGTGCTCAGGAGTCGAGTGTTTTCTATGTTGCTCGGAATGTTCGAGTACATTTTATTATTCTCTCGGGATGTTCGACTTTTGTGGGAATATTTGATTATTGTCCGTTGTTGGCGGGTTAAATGCGAGATCGGGATATTTGGTCTGTATTTGAACCTAAAACGTGACTGAGTGATTGTAGCTCGGGTGTCGAGCTTATTTTATTATTGTCCGTTGTTGGCAGGTTAAATGCGGGATCGGGATGTTTGGTCCGTATTTGAACCTAAAACATGACCGAGTGATGGTTCTCGGGAGTCGGATGTATTCTATGTTGCTCGGGATGTTCGAGTACATTTTATTATTCTCTCGGGATGTTTTCTCTGGAGTCCGGTCATATTTATCTGCTCGGGATATTTCCCTGGAGATCAGTTATATTTATCTACTGGGGATGTTTTCCCTGAAACTCACTTTATATTTCATCTGCTCGGGATGTTTTCCCTGGAGCTCAGTTATATTTATCTACTCGGGATGTTTTCCCTGTAGCTCACTTATATTTTATCTGCTCGGGATATTTTCCCTGGAGTTCAGTTATATTTATCTACTCGGGATGTTTTCCCTGGAGCTCACTTATATTTTTCTTCTCTGAATGTTTTCTCTGGAGCCCGATCATATTTATCTGCTTGGGATGTTTTCCCTGGAGCTCACTTATATTTATATGCTCAGGATGTTTTCCCTGGAGCTCACTTATATTTTTTTTGCTCGGGATGTTTTCTCTGGAGCCCGATCATATTTTATCTGCTCGGAATGTTTTCCCTGGAGCCCGACCATATTTATCTGCTCGGGATGCTTTCCCTGAAGCCCGATTATATCTTATTTTCCTGGTAGCTCGGATGCTTATTATTTCTGGAATTCGGACGAGTTCTATTCGCTTAGGATATTGATTATGTCAGACGAGCTTTATTTCCTCGGGATATTTCTGAACTCTCATTAGCTTATTTGCTCGGGTTGATGCTTATTATCCGGACGAGCTTTATTTCTTCTGAATATTTCTTATTATTCTGGAGTTCAGACATATTTTACCCGCCCAGGCTGCTTATTATTTCGGGAAATTTCTTATCCTAGCTGAGCTTTATTGCTCGTGACCATTATTAGCTCTGGAGAATGGTTGAACTTTATTTGCTCGGATATATATTAATTCTCGGATTCAGGAGAGCTTTATTTGCTCAGATTGATGCTTATTAGAGTTTAGATGAGCTTTATTTGCTCAAATATATGTTATTTCCGGAGTTCATACGAGCTTTGTTTGCTCGAGATATTTTTTATTCCAGTTGAGCTTTATTTGCTCGAGATATTTATTATTCCATATGAGCTTTATGTGCTCAGTCTTTATGTGCTCGGGATATCACTGGAAATTAGTTGAGCTCTATTTGCTCGGGGTGTTTTTTTATTGGATCTCACCCGTTAGTATTTGAAGTCAGCATAGTATTAAGTCGGCCAAGTCATCTTCGGATGAGTTTTATTTCATACATCATTGCTTAAAGCCGGCTCGAGCGACTTACAAAGTCTACAAAGCTGAACTCAGCTTATTATGATTTGACCAGATTTCTCAAAGTCTGGTTTCTCGGGGATTTCTGTCTACTTCGCAGTGGATATTACCTCGGATTTATTTACCATTTTGCTTTTATTGGATTGATTAAAAATTCACAAGTTCCGAAAAAAACACTGAAATGACAACAATGATTTTATCAGATGTATATAAACCAAGATCTCGACATTGCTCATCTTGCTTTACTTCAGGGGGTAATGTGTTGTGGTGGGAAAATTAGACCACATCTGGTAAAATCATTGCCGAACAAGACAAAAGTGCCCGAACAGAAAAATACCCGAAGATGATGATACTCCACTCGATCCACGTGGCCGGTCATAATGCATAGTCAAGCGGATTTTTCGGACATGTTTTAAATAGAATATGTCATAAACAAAATGGCTATAAGTGAGGGCAATTAAGGTGGCGATAATTGTGGGGCAGTGGGCAATTATTGGGAGTTAATGGCTTAAGTGATGGGCTAAATTCTGTATTAAGGGAGGATTTTAGGGCTAGCCATAGGAGGATGGGCACTCGGCTCTTCATCGAGAGAAAGAAAATTCCCTTCATTTTTAGTTTTTTGGCTCATATCTTGTAGAAGAAACACTGTAATATGATAGTTTACAGTGAATGTTTTATACTGGACTAGGTCCCGTGATTTTTCCCTCGTTCGGGGGGTTTTCACGTAAAAAATCATGGTATCCTACTTATTTTTCTACTGCATTTTTCTACCTCGTAGCAAAATATGGGATCACATCAACATATATCTTATAAAGAGCTAGCATAGATTCTAGATTCTCAATTTGTGACAACTCTCGATACGTCTACTAGCGAGTGACATTATATAAGTGAAACACGTTGATTGGTAACGTGAGTGACGGTGAGCATGCCGGTAGAATAGACAATCACATGAAAAATCTGGATCTGATATAACATTAAGAATACATGGGGTTCCAACTCAAAATCAATTGGCAGTAATAGACTAACACAAGTATCTTCTAAAGAGCTAGCATAGCTTCTGGATTCTCAATGTAGGATAATTCTCAACATTTTTTTAAAAAAAGTAGAATTTCTTCCTTGCTTGAAATATACGAGAAAGACAATTGTAACGTATTTGATATATGTATTTTTAATAACAGCAACAATTAAGTCTTTAATAGATTATATTATATATATATATATATATATATGTCTTCCGTTGTGCTGATTAAATAATGGATTGACTACTTGACTCTAATAAGATCGTGCAAAACACATAAAATGAGATTTATTTTTTTCCTGGGCTGCTTTTAGCTATTCACCTTTTCCCCAACATTATTGGGGTGGTTAAGTTTGTTCGCTAGTAACTACTAACTACCATTCTGCTGCACTGCTTCCCATCTGTTCTCCTTAGTTTGGTCATTTGATTTTGACATTTCCAAATATACAAGGTAATGTCGTGATAGTTTCCAATTTCACAGATGAAAAAAATAATATATAATTTGTAACATTGTGGATTTTTTTTCTGTTAATTATATTTCGAAATTTTAAATATCTGCCAGTAAATTTAATTATTTCAATATCTAATATTGTTTTTAAATTTGTAATATATTAGAGAATATGTAGCAGTTATTAAAAGAACTAGTAACTTTGAGTTTACGAACGCATAGAGTTTTTTTGATGCCACTCTTAATGGTAGTGCTCTTTGGAGGCGATATCTTACGACATGAGTCAACTTTTTGAAAAAAAAGGAAAAAAATTATAAGTATACATGTCATAAGATGCCGTCCCAAAGGCATCGCCTTAAAGACGGCATCAAACAAACCGTAATCGAACAAGCACTAAATATACAAGTACAATTAATTAATTATTTTTTTGTTGATACGTGCACAAAAAATTGAATTACAGGCAGAACTTTGTTTATGAGAACATTTGCGAAAACCAGTATATTTTATTTAAGGAGAATCGAGTAAATCATCTGTAATCTGATTTGTTCAATGTTATACCAACTAGAGTCATATATATATATATATATATATATATATATATATATATGTGTGTGTGTGTGTGTAAAATTTCAAAAGAGGATTATCAGCTTTGTTTCATGATACGAGGCCTGCCCTTTACAGTCAAAACAATAAATACCTATTTTGATATTGAGTTGGGGCCATTAAAGACCTTTATTGAACCTTTAAACTGAAAAGAACAGATATCGAATTTTCAGGGCAATATATTAAAATGTTCGTACAGCTTGGATTCGTATTCGTTTTAATCCCTAAAGTATTCAGTGATCCATTTTAGTTACTAATTTTTTTAAAAAATTTAGTAACTAAGTCCCCGATATTAAGTCAGATATTAGAAGCAAACGTAGAAAGACTAAAACTTTAAGGGCTATTTTGGGTCTGGTTTGTTCTCAATTCAGTCCTTAAAATGTTATACATATTCTCAATTCAGTCCCTATTCGTTTGCTTTTTACAACCAACTTAACGAGTTACCATTGGTGGCCGAATTTAAATTTTTTTTAAAAAAAATTGGAACTAAATCGGGTCATTGAAAATTTTAGAAATTGAACCGTGAATGTTACAAACTACATGGACGATTTAATGTATTTCCCCTCGAATTTTATACATAACTTTTTTAATAATTATACATTCGTAGCCACAATTTTTAAAACAAATGTATTACATAAAGTCATGAACACATATAAGTTGCTTCATTAGACAATATTAAATATTTTGGGCTTCATACTCTATGAATTTTTTTCACAGCAGCTGAAAATTGGATTTTAGGTACCTAATCCAATTTTATACATCCCTTTTTCTAACTGTTTTTTATCAGCTAACGACACAATTTTAACGCATAATAAACTAGAAGTTTATTTGATTTTAGGGGTTTTTGGCAGATTATCCCACTATGGTTTGAAAATAGATATTTTACCCCCCTATGGTTTGAAAATAGGCAGTTTACCCCCTATGGTTTGAAAATATGCATTTTACCCCATTGTGATTCGTAAAAATAGACATTTACCCCCGTGGTTTACAAAATAGGCAGTTTACCCCCTATGTGTAGGGTGTATTTCACATATTCACAAACTATAAGAGGATAAAATGCCTATTTTCACAAACAACAGGGGTGTAACATACCTATTTTTAAACCATATGGGGTAAACTGCCTATTTTATAAACCACATGAAGTAAAATACTTATTTTCAAATCACATGGAGGTAATTTACATGGAGGTAATTTGCTTATTTGACAAACCACAGGGGTTATATACCATTAACTCTTGATTTTAGTGTCTAAAATTTTGATTGCTGTACTACCAATATAATTCTACAAAAAAAAGAGCAATATAAAAATATTGTACGAGAGTAACACTCTCGGTTACTCTCGATGTGGATATAATCATTATATGGTGTAGACTCATGTTCACCTATAGAATTTTCCGGTATAATATAACCTTGGGCATCTAAATTTCAAATTATCCCATAATTATGGTAATTAAGTAATAAATAAAATATTACATTTGTACGTCATTACCATGTTTTGAGAAAACATTGGATCAATCTGCATCATCTCTTCTAGCTTTCTTCATGCTTTGTTCTTCTGCAATATCCTCAACCACCGGCCGGAATATGGATTCAACCTCGTCCGCGACCGCATCGAATTGGAGGCTCCGGCGAGCTATCGGCGGCGACGCTTTTCTTTTAACTCCAGATTGCTGCGGCCTGGTTTTCCTAGGCGCCGGCGGGCATCGAGTCACCGCCGGGATTTTGTGATCCGATGTTGTCGGAGTTCTGAACCCATCATTCTCCTCATCAACATTTTCTAAAACGTTCTTGATGGCTTCATCTTCTTCCTTAACCTCGATCTTTTCAATGTTTTCCTGTGTCTTTTCTTGAGCTCCGGCGACTGATTCTGAACCAATTTCCTGACCAGAAGCTAGGTTTTCCGTAACGGGTGGAGTCGGATTTCCGGGCTTGATTATCCTTTCTTGCCGGTCTTCTTCGAGTGTAAATTTTGGGTCATCGCTTTCGGACATCCTCAGAAATGGAGAAAACCCAAGAATTTCTGAGCACATTAAGGTGAAATCTTTGAGAAATGAGAGAGGAAATTGGTTGGGCAAGGGGAGGTAGGAGATGAGAGGGTCTTAAATAGGTTCTACATGAGATTAAAATCAAGAAATTGCAGGGATTAACATTTTTTTTTTCTTTTTCCTCCACAATTATGAAAGAATTTAAAACGGAGATTTTGAGAGAAAAAAGGGAAGAAAATGTGTTAATGAAGATGGAGACTTTCCCGAACAGTACCTTAGGCGAAGGATCCAATGCGAACACTCACTCTCATATAATCTCTTGCCTTTTTAATTTTCAGAATCAACTTTGTCCTCCTTTTAAATCAGGATAAATTACAAATTCTTAATTTTTATTTTTAAAATAAATTACATATATATATTAGTAGATATATGAAACTTATATTATTTTTACATAAATTTTATATATTTTGATATATCTGATGAAATATATTACATATGTTACGGGAGGCATATTAAATTCCGTGATAAATATAAAAAAAATTTATACAATTTAATTACACATTTTTGTATTGTAAATGATATTTTCAACAGTACATAATTAGTGGTGATTAATTTTGGATTATCCTGATCGATATTTTAGTGGTCAAAAAGAGTGTTTGTGATTATTTTTCAAAATTATTTATCTGCTTTTCATACCAAAAAACGTGGATTTTTGAATGTTTTATTCAATTGCTTCTGCTATTACTTCTCAAAAAAAATAAGTAGGTAAAAACAGAAGCAGAAAAGCAGCTCATGAAATGTTTTTCAACGCTTTTACTTATGCGGTGACAATTTTATTTGAAATACATTAAACTGCTTTTTTATTTTAGTAACAAACACTCAATATTTAATTTAAAAGTAACTTTTTTCAACTTTAAGCAAAAAGAAACATAAAAATACTTTAAATAAACAATTGCAAGCATACTCATAATATTTTTAATAATGTAAAATCTTTTATAAAGGGAGAGGAAAGTAATTTACATTATGCAATCTAATTGAAGAGTATCAAAATATTAAATCATATTTACGATAATACAATTTTAACATATAACTTCAAGATTTCTTTATTTAATGAATAGTGTGTATATCTAAATAAAATTTACCCATCTTATAATTTTTCATCGCACAAGAATAAAAAACTAGAACATGTGTAGCACTTGGTGGTGTTTTTACTTCAATTTTTTTTCAAATAATTTGAAAGATTTATGAAATAAATGAATGATGTGATTAAAAGTACACTCAGATGTAGGGGTGGGAATCGGGACGGGTTTCGGGAAATCGGGATATTCGGGTTCGGGTAATTGGGTATCGGGATTACTAAAAGCATACCCGAACCCGAACCCGAACAATTCGGGTTTCGGGTACCCGAATTCGGGTACCCAAATCTTGAATTTTTTTTTTTTTAAATTTTTTTAAAGAAACACTCTTTAGATTTAAACCTAAATATATATATATATATATATATATATATATATATATATATATATATATATATATATATATATTTAAAGGAAATCGGGTTCGGGTACCCGAACCCGAACAATTTTTCTATCAAACCCCTACCCGAATCCCGTCCCGTACCCGCTATTACCCGATCGGGTAATACCCGATTATCCCGAAAAACCCGATTATCCCGCCCGATCGGGTGGGTCGGGACCCGAATTCTCGAACCCGTTTCCCACCCCTACTCAGATGTGATTAAAAATATACTTAGGGGCGGACCTAAAAAATATCGAGGACGAAATTTTTGTCTAGAAAATTTAAGGGTAAAAAAAAACAAAGGTAATTTTTTTTTTTAAAACAAAGGTAAAAAATGTAATTTTAAATAAAAAAAATTTGCAATACTTTTTTTTTGTCAGGGTGTAGCCGCTCCTGCACCCCTTGGGTCCGCCTCTAAGTACACTATAAAAACTTATATATTATACATTAAAATTAAATTTAACATAATTTTGTTAATTAACATCTAATATCGGAATTTATTTATTTTTTGTGTGTGGATGAAACTGGCTAACATGTGAGCCCGTTTGAGTTCCCCCTACCCATAATGTTGTGTCTGTAGGCATTATAACATGATATAATATTTCATGTATTGTCATAAGAAATATCATCAGCATTATATAAGATGATATTTCTTAATTCCACATCATTAATATCAATGTTTGGTACAAGAGGGCACTATCTCAAAGATAACATCAAATTTTCTCGCATCTTGTATCGTTGAATTACGTTAGGATTATTCTTTTCAGACAATATGATTCAAAATTGCGGTTTTTTGGCAACGAACCCCTCTTGGTTTTTCAAATATGCAGTTTACTCCCCTTTATTTTTAAAATAGATAGTTTATCCACATGTGGTTTATGAATATGTACAAAACACCACTCGATGAATCTTCCATAAACCATATGGGGTAAAATGCTGTTGAGGTTAATAAATTAAAAGCCCAATAATTTTGTTTAGTTTTGTTAATGAGAACAAAATTTGGTAAGTTAATTTTGAATTGTCAATTAGGCTAAACAAATCCCACATTGAAATTTTGAGACACTTATGGTTTGTTTATATTGAAAAACAAATCAATAGAGAGTAGTTAAGTAGAAAGGTGTGTGCCCATAGCGCGCCGTCCGTCCGTCTGCTCTGTTCGTAGCGTCGCGTCGCGTGTGTCGCTGCCCCGAAGGCAACCATATCTTTTTACTACTCGAATTTTTGAAATGACTTTTCACGTACCTGACTTTTCACATTCCGTTGAGTATTAAGTTTGAGACTTTTCATCTTATGCAGAATTGATATCAGATTTAAGTGTGAGACTTAAATCCGTATTAAATGTGATACTTAATATCTGATGTTAAGTGTTGAGACTTTTCATCTACCCCACTAAGCATTACACTTAATTTCTGAGATTTTTCGGAGGTCTGCTGCTCAGCTATATAAGCTGATCCAGCTCCATTGTTTCATCCATCCGAAAATCTGCATTCATACATATCACACATACTGTTTGAAAGTACTACACACTAGTAGTGTTCGAAGAGTCTGTTCGGAGTTCAGCTTCAATTTGAACAGTGGTGATTTGGCGTTGTACCTTGAAACTCACTTGTCCAGGAGGCCAGAAGCTTAGGTGGGTAAATTTGAGTTTACGGGCACACGGCTTGCTGCGGCCTCGTCCAGATTCATTTTCAGTTTCTTGTTGTGTTTTCTACAGTTTTACACTGTTGTAAGTTTACTGTCTTACTATTTCAGTATAATTTATTTTGCATTGTCCTTGTAATCTAATTAAATTCGTCTATGTAGATATACAGAACCAACAATTGCCTTTTTTGAAACCACACTGATGTAAACTGTGTATTTACAATCCATATCGGAGTAAATTGTTAATAACTTTTCAAAAGTCTCCTTATTGCAAACATTAAATCTAAATCCGCGAGGGTAAAATAAAACCATATATTTATTTTATACTGATATATTAAAATTCAGTTACAGACACATTTTACCATACTACCTCCCTCCACGAATATATGAATATCGTAAATTGTAACATTCTATAATATTTTAAGTTGTAACATTATGAAAAATCAAACATTGTTTAAAATAGAATGTCCAAACTATATACTGGATGAATCATATATTAAATCATTTCCTTGAACGTCAATTTGCATAACGCAATAGTGAATATATACAAAAAAATTTCTTTCTAAATGTCGGTTTCTTTCTATACAAAGAGAAATAAAGGAACCGACTGGTTGGTCGTTTTGGATCGGTTTGGTTCCCATCGATTTTTTAGCAATGTGTTTTAGATGGTCAATTATACCGGACCAAACATCGATCACCAGATGAACCGGCCAGTCCGGTTTTCTAAGAGTATAAAGGGTTAAAAGTAATTTTCTAAGAAATAATTTGTTGAATTAATAGCCGTCTAACCTATATATTATTAATTTGTGGAATCTTAATCAAGTTATCTTCATCTAATTGTATGCAATGTTTGGCATTTTCTGGACATTATTTTGGAGTCTTTTAAAAACACATTGATTAGTCTAAACCACGAATAAACTGGTCGGCCTTTTAGTGGCAAATTCTCGCTTAATATTGACAAAATAAATATATCTGAAATATTAATAAATGAGTTCTTGCATATATATAATTTATAAATGTATTAATTAGTAAAATCATTTTATTTCCTTTATAAAGGGGGAATGAATAGTATAAGATGAAGTATGAATAATATTGATCAATTATAATATGATTTAGAAAATAAAACTTTGTTTGTCTATTTTATTATTAAACAATAAAGAACTTTGGGGGTGGGGGTTCAACTCGGGTATTCAGATACCCGATCCGACCCGATCGATATCCTGATCATGAATGATAATTTGGGAAAAATCGAAATCGGGTATTTACCCGATCCCAACCCGAGTATAGTTAACCTACTTTGTCCCAGCCCTAAACAACTTTAATTGGTCAAATGTTAGAATTTAAATTTCTAGATTTGCTGGTAGGGGCCAATGCTACATTATTTATTATGTTTATAAATAGGTCAAGGTGGGTGGAAATGTTCGGATTTTTTTTAAAAAAAATTCTAAATAAAACAATTATTATTAGTATTATATAAACCTACGGACGACTGAAACTTTCCGTGCAGGATTTAATAGATTTGTGTTTGACTTCATTAAAAATAAAATAAAAATAAAATAACATTTTGGTTTATAATTTTTATTTAGGTTGAAAATTTGATAATATTCCTACGTCACATGCTTATTTTAGACGCATAGAGGGATCGTTTTCAAAGAAATATTTAGAAAATATTGAATTTTGTTTACATCATCGTGATAAGGACCTATTTTTGTTTGGGACGGACGACAAATTATTCAATGTTTTGGATTTGTGTAAAATAGGAATTTCATTGTGGAAAGCAAGTAGGACAATTGCACTTTTATATAATTTTTTTAAAACTTAAATGTAATATTTTTTACAATTAAAAGTTTAACCATTTTATCTCCCAATAACTACTTTTTTTAGTAACTATTTAACTTCAAATTATTGTTGAAAATAATGTACTCAACAATTTTTCTGTGCATTTGGAGAGGTGGACCGTCTATTATATAACAAGCTTCACACATCGATACCCATATGGTGCAGTCCATCATATCTGCTTGTCGCTTAGTATGAGTATTTGCGCTATAAGAAAATAAAGTTGTGCATCTACTATCAGCTATAACTTTTAGCAAAATGACAAGCGTTTGAACATAACAAATGATATCAGTGCGATATCATGTGTTCAAGCCTACCCATAAGCAAATTATGGAGATTATTCTGGGAGGGGGAATGCTGGGGCGTTGGTACGACAAGTTTTATGTTTGCTTGTAGACGAAGTGTCACTCACTGAGCTGTCCAGGACGCAAATCTCTGAAGGGGATTGTTGGAAATTGTGTACCCAACTATTCTTCTATGTGCTTGGAGAGGTGGACTGTCTATGGCATAAAAAGTCTGACCCATCAGGACCCATGTGATGCAGCCACGCATGACCACATATCGATTAGTATCAGACTTTTTCGTTGTCACTATAAAAAAAATAAAATTGTGTCTCTGTTAGTAGCTACAACTTTTAACAAAATGGTAAGCTTTTGATCCTAATAATTATATTAAAAATTATCAGCTGACACCTAAATTTATTAGTAAATAAATAAAAGTAAATGTAGGAAATGCATAAATAATTTCAATATTCATTTGACATAGCAAAATAGATAGTAAAAATTTTGCGACAGCCTACAGTTGCTAACTCGTAATTATTTGAAAAATAATTGTATGTATTCGGTTTGTGTCTCATCTATTAACCAATTTAATATCATTAGTCTAGAATGATTGATATTTAAGTTTATAAAATTTTTAGTCTAGAATAATTGTATGTATTCGGTTTGTGTCTCATCTATTAACCAATTTAATATCATTAGTCTAGAATAATTGTATGTATTCGGTTTGTGTCTCATCTATTAACCAATTTAATATCATTAGTCTAGAATGATTGATATTTAAGTTTATAAAAATTTTATTTAAAATATGTTATGTTTTAATATTTAATTAATGTATAAATAAGTTTCAAATTAGATACACATACGTATTTGACGTACAATTTGGTCCAACCAAGAAAGTCACCTTCAATGCTAATTAAAACAAATAAATAGTCCTTTAATTAAACAAATTAATAAACCTACAGTCTTCAATGTCCATCCAACCGCGCGCCATATTCATTGATAAAAAAATATTATAAAATGGATCATCATTTATCTTTTTTAATGTACTAAATTAAGTAATTTTCATTTTTGGCTATCGTTGGCATCTGTTGAAACTAGCTTGATTGTTTTATTCAATAAATTAGTATATTGTGGACAGGGTTGGAGCACTATTGGGTTATGGTCCAGTCCCATATAATATTTTAAAAGAAAAAAAATTGGGAAAATTTTGGGTCGATATCATTAGGTAAAAGATTTTTCGGCCTAGTCAACTCTAAAAAGTTCTTTCAACTAAGTCCATTTTTTTAATACAATGACCGAACTAAACCTCAATTATCAAAACACTCTGCACCACATGAGTAACTTTTTACATGCACCGTATGAGTAATTTTTACATGCCCAAATCAGTAAATTTTTACATGCACCGCATGGACAAATTTTTACATGTACCGCATGAGTAATTTCTACATGCATCGCATGAGTGAAATTCTACATGCATCGCATGAGTGAATTTTTACATGCACCGCATGAGTCAATTTTTACATGCACCTTATGAGTCAATTTTACATGCACCGTATGAGTCAATTTTACATGCACAACATGAGTCGAATTTTACATGCACCGCATGAATAAGTTTTTACATGCATCGAAAGATTCAATTTTTATATGCACATCATGAGCCAATTTTTACATGTATTCCATGAGCCAATTTTTACATGAGCCAATTTTTATATGCATCGTTAGATATAAGTGATGCACTTAAACCGCAATAATTTACATGCATCGATGTGTCAAATGGTGCATATAATTTATATGCACCGCTAGAAACAAACGATCCACTAAAATACTACCTCTATTTCATTTATCTATACAGACTGTCTCTTTTACCTCCTCACACCACCACCTCCTCCACCACCTACTTATTCACCCCCTCCTCCTCCATCGCCTCCAACACCACCTCCTTCACCATCGTCACTTCTACCAGCTCCTCCAACGCACTGTCTTCCCTCATAAATGAATGCAAGTTTGAGGCTTGCATCAAAACGCAAAATCGTTAGAAGAAGATTTAGATTTTGGAGTGAAATAAAACAGTTAAAACTTTAAAAACTACTTCCTTTGTCCAAATATTCACATGAAGAAATCGCAGATAAGGAAGTAGAAATTTTCTGAGGCATCATGTCTTGAATGGCGCAGAGAAGAGCAGAAGCTGCAGTCGTTGAAGGATTGTTCTCTAAAATCTTCAACACTGCAATTAATAAAAACAAGAGCATGTAAAAGGCAGCATTTATGCATAAATAAAATGGTAATTTAAATAGAAATGCCATGTTGAACGTTGAAGATAACATCTGAAGCTCTGTGTATGAGAGCTTGAGTTAAAGAAGAGTCGTTGATTTCGAAAAGAGAAATTAAATAGTGAAGAAAGAAGAAAGGAGAAAGGAGCGATGGATCGCATCCTCCATTGCAGAGTCGCAAGGGTCTCCATTCATGGGACATCTTTGACCCATCATCGTTTCGGATTTACGAAACCAATCGCTTCTTCAGACATGAAAGGATTTAATAAACAAGGGTAATTTGGTCACAGAAATGGACTAAATAGATTAGGATTCTAGAAAATAGATTTATTTGAAAGATGTTTTTAGAATGTATATTTAGTTGAAAAAAAGATTTTTTAGGAGATTTATTGAAAGATATTTTGGGAAGTGGTACCTTTATGTAATTTTCTCAAAAAAAATTAGTGTTACTTTTAGCCAAACATTCTAAATCGTCATAACCTTCTAACTCTATTTAATCTGATCAGCTCAGATAATATTGATTCTTGGATGCGACAATAAGGGTGTATTACACCTTTTAACATCTAAATTGAAGTTGTTGGTTCAGTAACGTCGTAGTAATTAAATGCCATTCAATTTGACACTAATTGTACCTTTTTTCCAAAAATGAATATTTTAGTTGTATCATAAAATTGAATAATAGCTCTTTAATTTAGAGTTCATTTAAAAAAATTACCTACAAAATTACTTTATATAATTTCATATCAAGCTCACAGCCCCAAGCCAACCCACTTCCCGGATCATCTCATGTTGGAATACATGTAGCGCTCATTTGGATGGAGGGATTTGAAGCCATGAATTTCAAATCCATGATTTTATATCTTTTCATTGTTTGGATGAATTTATGCTCAAATTCATCCATTTATTAATTTATGTAGATGTAATGGTAATTATGATGGATTTGAATACACCCAAGATGTGTGTCATTTCAAATTCATTACTCAAATTTCTCTTCAAATCAAATCCATTCCTCCAAATCAAATCATTCAATCCAAACACAACCGTAAAAAATTGTGTTCTTTGTTCATGTTGCATAAAGTCAATTGACAATATAATGATATATATTTTTAGATGTAGTTTCACTTCGCAGCTTTGGTCTAAAAAAGGATTGTTTGCGCATTACATTTCTTGATGTCTACTGTGAAGGATGCTCTTAATTATTAAGTGTGTTTATCAAAGGCTTTCTCCTATTAATAAAACACGAATTTTTGTGTTGTCAAGTATTGTATATGCTCTATGGAAAAGTCATAATCAGTGGCGGATGCAGGATTTTTAGGAAGTGGTGTAAAAAAAATTAAAAAAAAAATTTAGGCAAAAAAAAAATTTAGATGTCAAAATATATTTTAAAGGGGGGCAAAATATAATGCTTAAGGGGCAATTTATAATTTTTTAGGGTAAAATCGTAATTTTTTTTAAAAAAATATTTTTTCAATGTACCAAAAAAATATTTTTTTGGGGCAAGGGGGTGCAAGTGCCCCTCCTTGCCTCTTAATAGGTCCGCCCCTGGTTACAACATTATGATTTTTGAAGGGATAATTTCGAGATGTTGTCAAGATTAAACTCCATTCAATATCGATGCTTACACTTTATTTTTCTTCTTCTTCGATGCCGTGTATTGGGATTGAAGTTGAAGATTTTGAAATTAGATTATCTTCTCCAAGAGATTATATGCACCTGATTTATCATGGATTTTATCAGGTTTTTTCCACGAGTTGTAGGTATATCTTATCTTGTGTTGTTAAAAGAATCAGGAAATTTAGCATTAATGAGTTTTTGATAGGATAAATCGCATTTAGACACCATGCAAAAATATATGAGTTGATTGAATCGGGAACAAATTGAAAATCCCTACCCAACAATGATTCACACACAAGGAATGAACTAACAAAAATTGTGCTAGGTGATTGTTGTAAAATATTATAATTTGCAAGCAGGGGTGGAGCCGCCTTTGGGCTAGTATGGACTCCAATCCCATGCAAATTTTCAAACAAAATGTTTTCTTAGTGTTCATTTTCGGAAATTAATTTTTTTATTCCTAATCCTCTCAATCATGATAGTCATTTAGCCCAATCTAGCCCTGTCATATTTTGTATCCTACTCCACCCCTTTTTGCAAGTATCATTGGTTATGTTTAATCTTGTCAAAAATTGTAGGGGAAAGTCACCATTTTTTGCCAAATTACTACTAATGCATCGACATTGTGAATTTTAGGTCTGTATGCCATACTTCATCAAATGATTTTGTAGTATAAATGTCCTTGATGAAACTCATGTCAATTAACTTCTGGATCAGGAACTTAAGCTAGCTAATTGGAAGTTAGTTTGCAAGTGATCCAATGGATAGAATTGCACAACACTGGGCTGGAAGTTGGAGCAGTTATAATCAAGATTCCTTCGTATGGCTTCACATATAACAGGCGCAGAAGAGTGATGGATTGCAGATATACAGAAACTGATCGAATAAACAGAAGATTTTGAGAAGCATTCCAGAGCATGAGAGCTGTGAGAATTCAAGAGTGATTCATTTTGTAATTGAGAGAAAAGTGATTAAGAGTGAATTCGAAATTAATGCTTGTATCTTGTATTTGATCTCAGCTTGAACAATTGACAAGATTTTAATGGCTCCGGTGGATGTAGGCGTTTGCTTTGGCTGAACCACCTTAAAGTGATTCATTATCGCTTTCATTGTTTATTTCGTTCCGGTGTATGATATATTGATTTGTGAATGAATTGCGTGTAGCTCAACCCTATATTATTCCGCCAAGCCTATATTTTGATATACATTCTGATCAGCCACAGGTAATCTCAAATGCTGGCTCCGCCCCTGACTGCACGAGTCAAGAATCATGAGCAATGAGTGCATATCATAGTGTTTTGAATTCTGTCGAACACAATATGTAATTGGTGATTTCTTGATGTAGTTAACTTTTTGATAAGAGGTAAACTTTCTTATTAACACTCCAAAGCAAGAAATATTAGTAATGATGTGAGATTTCAAATTTTGAAAAAAAGTAGTGGCATCTTACAATGGATTATCCAACACTAAATATTTTGAAAATTGCTGTAAAAATTTATAACTTCACATTAAAGTTAAAGAAGAAAATACAAACATATTAATCATGAAGGGAATTAATTTATTTTAATATATAAGAATTTATTACTTATAATTATCTTTTATTTAGTAGGGAGGGGGTAAATCAATTTTTATCTGCCAAGTACGACTCGAACTCGAGTCTGCTCAAAATAGACATGAGCTTTTATCCATTTCTACAAGACTAGAGAGCTACTTATAATTATGTATTAGTAAAGGAAGAAGTTCAAAAGATGCATTCAATAAAAGCAATTCAAAAGTTTAACAAAATTGCTCAATAATTAATATTTTTGTCTTTAACTAAGTATTAATGATTACTTTCAATATCACACTGCCTTTTCAAATCCCTAAGTGTGTGTCCTAGTACAGTTTTATGAATCTTTACAAACTCCCCCGACACTCTACATTGATAATGTCTTAAGGACACTGTCTTTAGGAACTTCACATGAAATATTTTATACGAAATACTCCACATGGAGAGCTGAGATGCCCCTGTATATCATCAAAAAATCCTCAATACTCCAACATGGGCTATGAATATTATAAAAACTAGTAGACGACGCACACGCGTTGCGTGTGTAACGTAATATATAATGCATATGAATTGATTCGTGTAATGAATAAATGAGACATATACATTGGTTAATATTACAATTCAAAAGATGCAACAAAAAACCACAACAAATCATTGGAGGGGGTAGTTTGATAAATTCAAATTTGACATACCAAGGTAGTTATTATAAGGGGCTTATGCATTATAATATAGTAAGATAACCAAGCCATGATGATAAATACTTACTTTGAAGTGTGTTTAACTTTTCATTATAATACCACTACACATAGTATCATAAAATCTAAATAAATCTAGAGTCTGAACCTATTAAGAGACATGAAGTAGTGGAAAAGAGATTCTCCATCCACTCCTCACGGAGCAATAACCTACTTCAAATTCCAAAATTAACGAGTTCTTGAAAGTAGCATTTGACACTTCAAATGGCCAAAATGAAACATAAGGAAATTTGTCAGTGGAAAGAGATTTGATCCTAATATGGACTTGTACATAAAAGTATTCTTGAATATGGTATATCTTCAGAAGCTTCCATTGTAAATTGTATTTTCAAGAAATGGAGATTTGGTTACTTGACTTGATAAAATTTTCAATATTCATGGTTTTAACCCCTTTTAGCAAATTGTTTTCTACATTTAATCCATTCTTTATAAAACCATTAAGTAAGAAAGGAATATAAAAGCTATCAGAATGCTCAAAATGGGATTTTATATTTTGATAGAAAACGAAGTTCTAAATGAAAATTTATTCTACAAATGAAAATTTATTCTACAATTGCAATGCAAGAATTCAATTACAAAGTTCGAATTTTTATGTCACCTGCTTTGATGAAAATCCCATCTTCTGCAGATCACTTAGCTGCATTCGAAGGATTAAACTTTTTAAGTATTTTTTTCACAATGAAACACAGTAAGTTCAGTGCGTGATATCATTTTCTTACCGACTTCAAGGGGCTTGATTCCCTTAGCTCGATGATGTACTCTGCTATCCTTGATCCAATTCCCTAAACATAATTACACATTCACAAATCAGAAGTACATATATAGCAAGCATATGTTGTGAGTTACATTGTTACTATCAATGTCACCTTTAACTCCAATAGCTCCTCCCTAGCAATAGATGGTATCATGGACATCAGAATGACATCAATATCAGTCAATAATTACAAAAGATACACATTATGAATAAGAAGAGGCAAGCAGTAAATGACTCGAGTTTACCTGCTGGCAGTGTTCAAGAATTCGATGTAATCCTGGATGAGGGAGCTCTGTTTATAGAGAACATGTTTATATTTATCAGAATAAATGAGACGGATCAGATCATTGATTGATTTATGAGGTAAAATTCATAAAAAAAACCTTTAAACGAGAGCCTTGAACCGCAAATTTGTTGAATGGGGTGCCTAATTCTTGGAAGTAATTTTCGTCGTTGCAAGTTACAGAATTTGACCTAGGAGTCTTCAGATTTAGAGGTGACACTTGGGCTTCTTTTATGTTAGTGTTAACAGAAGAAAGGACTTGTCGTTGTGGACTTTGAAATGTCTTAATTTTTTCAGTGACTCGAGGAGACAAGGTAATGGTATTGTGATATGTGTTTGCTCTCTTTTCCTCATCGATCACGGATTCATCTACAGCAGAGATTATATTACATAGAATTATAGTTGATACAATTTCCTGAGAAAATAATTTTAAAAAGGTTTTGAATTAGAGTACCAAGTAAAGGATAACTTAGTTCTGATGCATCTCCATGAATTGATATCACACATTTATTTTTCACGGTGGCAGCAAGTTCTTCAACCTGTGGATCAACACATATGATGATCGACTTTTGAAACTATGTAATGAGACTCAACACATATACGATCACAAAGTAATGGCTATATATATATAATATATACATTGACATATTCCAGAATAGAAATCCTTTTAAAGAACAAAAGTCATACATGCTATACCATCTTGAATATTTATACTGATGCATACCTTCCCGCTGGGATTTTCATGGCATCCACTGTTAAATAATTTTCTGCCAGCCAGGAATGGAGTCCTCGTAGAATTCACAGAACAAGGAGTTCTACCAGAAAACGGAGACTGGCATGGCACCATTCTTTGAGAACTTTTTATTTTTCCTTTTGATTCAAGCCATGCAAGAAGCTTAGCCTCCATGTCAATTTTCACCTTTGAGGAAGGATTCTTCTGAGCTGATATAAAATTTGACACATGCCGAGATCTAGCCGCTAAGCTTACTGTATGAACAGATTCTTGATACTCTCCAGGGTTCTAAAAATGACAAAGACAGGCCAAGTTCTTGAGCGAGCTCTAGAACTTTCAAATTAAGATGCAAACCAAAATACTAAATGTCATACCAAACAGGCAATCATAAGAGCTCGGCTTGTTCCACCAAGAGAATCTTGTAATATGCGTGTCAATTTGCTTTCCCGATAAGGTATCCTTGGCTTGTTGTTGTTTAGTGCATATATGACATTTGAAAGAGCGAACAAAGATTGGTTTATCTTTGCACTTTCTTGAAGCCGAATCCCTTCATGGAAAGTCTTTCTGTTATCTTCATTTCCTACAAATACGAATTCAAAATGTAGAGATTTTTAATGGTCCATACACTAGTACAGAAGAACTCAAATTTAACGAAGGACTCGAAAAAAACCTGCCAAATCAATAAGAGTAAGCTTCCCAGTAATAGGATTTGCACCATCATCATTTGAAGGAGTGGAAACAGTTATCACAAGAATTGCATGGCTTCTGCTAGATACGTCATTGAGAACTGTAGATGCAACCTTTCTTCTCTGAAGAGCGGCTGAGAAAACTTCATGGAATTGTGACATAACACTTATTCCAATTTGAGATAATCCTTTGAGATGAAGTTTTTCATCTTTATCATTCAACACCATGATCTTCTTTTCCTTGGGCTCCAACAAATCATAACAATTATCTAGATAGACCTCAAAGTAAGATATTGCAACTGCACTTCCAGTAGACTTACACATGGACAATATCAAAGACATGGCACGAGACATTAAACCAGGTTGCTTATCACTCCCCTGTATAATCATTTAGTCATAAAAAATTCAATATAATATGAAGAAACAACACCATTGCAATTAAATCAAATTCAATTATAGATTGGTGTCAAATGCTTTATATGTAGCTCAAATTCAAGTTGAGCATAGAAGATTCGAACTTTCTATATAGGACAAGCACATTATCAAGCAACCTCTCAAAACATACATTCTTATATATACGTATTGTCATTTTTTTTTTTTTTACCAAGTCCTAGAGGATCTTCAAGTTTCATTAAATTAAAATGCCAATACAAGCAATAATCTTGTTATTTGCGATGGCAGTCCCAAGAGACGTAGTGTCCTTGATAACAAAGAAAATTATAGCTTGCCCTGTCTCAATGTTATGTTGGACAAAAAGCGTTCAACCATTTTGTCCACTCTTTAGAAGCTAAAGCATTACTTGATTATTGAATGAAGGCCGCAAAACGAATACAAGATATGAAACTTTTGGAAGGCAAGCGATATGGATTTGACATAAAAGAAACAACCAAAAAGGGACAGGTAATGAGACCGATTGAGTCACATCACTCTCTAGTACAAGAAGGGTAAAACGCTAATTGAACTACGTAGGCTTTCTTAACAAACTAAGAGGATACCAGACTAACGGTGAGGACATTGGAAAATAAAGAAAATGTTTCCAATGCATTATTGCATACATGGGAGATTATAGAATAAACACAATCCTGAAAAGTAGATTCTCAAAGCACCTATATGATTCGCCAGCCTCATTGGGAGGATTCTTTTACTTTAAACAAATTTAAGTTAACTTGTCACTACGAAATGGGAACTACACCGCTTGGAGTCTTATTTTTGGGTGCACCTTTAGTTCAAAAGGTTCCACATCGCCGTTATGAGCAATCCTCCACGACAAAGGGAAATTAGTCTTCCCTGTACTGGTTCACATTGCTGGGGGACTGGTTCGATGACATTATTATTCTAACAGTATACAATGAGTTTCCAACAACTTGGTGGTTCATGTAAAGCATATGAAGACTTCAATTAAACCAAACCTGCATGGTGTAAGTTTTCCCACTCCCAGTAGCCCCATATGCGAAGACAGAGGCGTTATAGGCCTGAAATATTCCTGGAATTAAAGGTCTCACTTCTTCTTCAAAAATCTGGCTCACATTGTTGTCTTCTTGCTCGAACAAAGCATCTAATTTGTAGCACTCATTCCGACTGCTCCGGAAAACAAGAAAAATCCCACATCAAAACACACATAAAAAACCCCAGAGAAAGCCAGACAAAACAAAGAAACCCAGAACAAATCTAATCAAAACCATAAGAAACAAAATTCTTGATATGTTACACTGTCAACCCAGTTAAATCACACGCGTAAAACCTAAAATTTCAAATTCTCCACCCCACCGGAAAAAAAACAGATAGAAGGGGAACAGAAACCTGGTCTCTGGATCTTTAAGAAGAACAGTGACATCTTCTCCATAACTCTCTGATTCCGGGCTCAGGACAGAAACACAGGAGATGGGGTTTCCATTTTGCGAAGAAATTTCTCTAGGAAGAAATGGACGAACTCGTACCACAACTCGAACCTTATAAATCGAACAAGGATGAAGGTTCCGGGAGGAATTTGTAATGGGAGTAGAAACGTTTCCAGTATGCGTTTCGATCAAAGTATTTTCAGTTTCCATGGAACGAAAGATTTTTTCACACACTTAGAGGAGAGACAAATTTGAATTGCAGACGATAGAGAGAACAGTGACCGTTGAGAATGTGTAAGCCGTTTAAACTTCTCGAAGTCTGGTTTTTTGAACGTTTGAATTCGAAATTTGTACAGCAACTGAAATTTACGGAAAAAATAATGGAGACTTTTTAATTTAGTTTAATCATCTCAACGTATGGTGTACGAACATTCCTAAAAATCACTCTTAGAACATCGATACTCCTCAAATACGTGTTGGACACACCATATGGCATGCATGTTCTTAATTTCTTTTTAAAAAATAAATCGGACTTGTATCGGACACTCACCTCAAAATCGTACAGTAGTGTTGTACACGGTCGATTTGCATGTTCGGAAAGAATACTTTTGGAGTTAATTGTACGATTTAAATTTGCCTAAAATGACATTTGGACGTGTTAGTTAAATTTTATGTTAATTGAAGTAAGATGCATTTGGTGTTAGTATGGATGATAGTATGATGATTTCAATGACATGTTTTATTCATGTGCTTTTTGAATTATGTAATAATATTTTTGGTGTTATCTTTTATTTGGACGTATTTGTTAAATTTTATGTTAATTGAAATAATATGAATTTGGTGTTAGTATAAATGATAGTATGATTATTTCAGTGACATTCATTTATTTATATATTTCTTAAATTTGATAATAATATTTTGTTGCTTTTACATGGTTTTAGAAAATGTGAATTTCAGTATTTTGTAACATAATATATATATATATAAATGTGTGTATCAATCGTGTCGTATCTTGAAAAGTTTGAAAAAATGGTGCAGACGTGTCGTATCTTGTCATCTCGTGTCAATATTATCGTATCAATGTCCGTACATCGTCGATATCAATTAATTGAGAACTTTTTGAAATAATCTAGAAAATTCTCCAAAATTTGGAAGAAAATTCTTAAAATCTGAGATTCCACGTTGTTTTATCCTCTCAATTCCAATTTTTTTGTTTTGAAATTTCCTTTAAAAGTTGGATGATTATATAAATATTTTTAAAATTACCATTTTTCTTATAAAATGATAGTAAAATTTGTTATTGGACTTCTTTTATCCTTGGTATACTCATTAGTGAAAAATAATAGAAATGGATGTAACCTGTTGTTTGATGGCCCAATTTTTTAGATTCGACTCAGACATGGGCGAGCCCACTAAATTTGTTGCGGTGCAGCTGATTTTGACCAAGTATTCATTCATTTCTGATAACCTCTCTTGTGTTCAATTTTTTTTATTGAAGAGAAGATATCTGACTTGTGTTTTTTGGCTAATTTAATAAAATAATGCAAAATAAAAAAAACTAATTTTATTTTTTTATTTTTTTTACAGAAATAAAATGAAATGCATACTGCATATGCGTTTTTAGAAAAACACAAACCTCGTATGCGTTTTTTTTCAAAAATAAAATAAAATTAAACAACCAATGAGTACCATCTATCGGCTCTTTTACTGGCTCACCACATGCTACTTGGATGCACTTAGTTTGTATTTTTTATTTTATTATATAATTATAATATTACTAAAAATAAGTACAATAATTATAATATTATAATTATTATAATATTATTGCGCCACTTCGCATAATAATATTATAATGGTCAAAATTATTGCTCCACTTAGGACAAAATCAGTGTCGAGCAGGACAACTCATTCCGAACTCAATGGCAGGATGATACCATGCTCTACCCTGCGTAATAAAAATTGTTGGGTATGACCTGAACATAACAGCTTGTCAACCGGGATGATTGAATGTGCACTAATGATGAATAATGAGCACGGATTTACCCGGACATTATAATTATTCTTAAAATTATAATTATTATACTTATTCCGAAACGAGATCTGCATTTTTAAAAAAAGCAGACTTATTGTGCGTTTTTAAAAATGCAGACGCTACGTTTCACGTTATTTCTGTAAAAAAAAAATTATATTATTTTATCATTTTGCATTATTTAATTAAATTAGCCTGTGTTTTTCCTAGGATGAATTGGAGGTTCAGCTTGAGGAGAGCTCCTGCAACCAGTGGCAGACGCAGGATTTTAGGAAAGGGATGCAAAAAAATTTAAAATAAAAAATTTTAAGCCAAAAAAATTTTAGGGGTCAAAATATAATTAAAGGGAGGCAAATGTAACTTTTAAGGGCAAACTACAATTTTTAAGAGTACAATTACAAATTTTTTTAACAAGAATTCTTTTTTTAAATATTAAAAAAATTATTGTTTTTAAGGAAGGGAGGGCACTTGCTCCCCTTGCCCAGGCCTCCCTCCGCCCCTGCCTGCAACCATGGGAGAATTTAATTATTATTTAGGAGGGCAAAAATTACTAACATAAAAAATAGAAGTAAAAAGAGTATATAAAAAAAATTATAGAGGGATCAAAATATAATTTTAGAGGGCTAATTGCAATTTTTTTTAATTTTCTTTTAAAAGGTATACAAAAATTTGAGGGGGCAACTGCCCCTATATTTTGTGTATATTCGCCCCTGCCTGATGCTGTTAGAGTTCCTGCCGGAAGATAACCAACAAAGAAGATTGAAGATGGCAAAGATGAACTTGCTGAACTGAACTGCAGAAGGAGATGTCATCAATAAATTCAAATCCTTTTTTCCTAATTGATTTTATTTGTTTAGGTGATTTCGAATATCAAAATTCACCAGACATTAGACTAATTTAAAATTGTCAACTACATCCAACAAAGTATGCATAATTAATCGCCATTATTTTGCGGAAGTTAATCGCCATTATTTTGCCTTTCATCAAATCATATATGGAAGATTCTTGTGTACACCTAGTGCGGGGCCATGGTAACACAATATGGGTGTGAACCAGTACCGGGTGTATACAAATTATTCTCATGTTTGGTTTGTTTTTTTAAAAAAATTATCATAACATATTTATCTTATTTTAATATCATTTTGTAACAAAACGATAAACAAAATTTCTCACATTTTTTTACTATTTTAACATTTGAAATCCCCGCACTAAATTTCAACTTATTTCCTATAGCATAATCATAAAAATTTGAAATTTCCTCCGAAATTTGAAATTCACCAAAAATTAACATTCAAAATGTCGAGATATTTTGGTTATTATACCAAACAATAGAATTAATCATCATTCTAAAATCATATTAAACATCATATAATTTACATATTATATTATTTATCATTATCTCATAATTTTAATCATTATATTGCATATATCATCATTCAAACCAAACGGTACCTAAGATGATACCTGGCAAACAGTGAGGACATTGGAAAAAAGAAAATGATTGTCAATGCATTATTGCATATTTGGGAAATTATAAAAAAAACACACAAAATTCTGAAAAACTCTCAAAACATCTATGTGAGGATGAATTTTGTTTAAGGTTGAATCTATTTTAAGAAAACATGTTTTTCGCAGACCTCATTGTGAGGATTCTTTTATATTAAATAAATTTAAGTTAACTTGTCACTACGAAATGGGGATTATACTGCTTGGAGAGTCTTAATTTTGGTTTCACCTTTTAGCTCAAAAGTTCCACCTCTGCTGTTTGGAACAATCCTCCACAACTAAAATGTGTCCTCTCCGCTAAAACGACGGCCGCCACCGTAAAGTTCCATATTAAAACGGATATATAATAATAATGGTGATTTCACGATCGTCTCGGAACGGACAGCGATTTCGCGTCCTGCAAAGACGATTTCGCGGCCTGGAACGACCGTTGCGGATGTTTTAAAAAATTTCAAACATTTCCAAGTTTTTTGATTTAATATTTTATCCAAATTGCCTAAGTATTTTTATTTTTAATGTAAAAAACTCCACTACAATAACCACGATCGTTCTCTAAAATGTCAACAGAACTGGAGCGATAGCCTCCACGACGTTGTCTGCTGGGTTACTGGTTTGGTGGTATTAGGGTCGGCACTATCACTATCTTTTGACTTGATTCTACTTTGAAATTTAGCTTCTTTTTAATACTTTATTTAAATTAGGTAATTACTGTAATCGTATTCAACAAGTTTCTAACAACTTGTTGGAAACTTGTTGTATACGATTACAAAATTTATTAATCGAAGACCTGATTGGTGTCCGTTTTCCCACTCCAAGTAGACCCATAAGCAAAGACTAGGGGCAAATTTATGTAATGGGTTGCCCCTCAATTTTTTTTATCTTAATTTTTTTAAAATTGTATTTTACCCTCTAAAATTATATTTTGACATCTTATATTTTTTCTCTATATTTTATGTTATTATTATTTCCCCCTAAACAAAAATTTCAAAGTCGCCCCTGTCGAAGACATTGTCATTATAGGCTTGAAATATTCCTGGAACTAAAGATCTCACTTCTTCAAAAATCTGGGTTTCTCATTTGTCTTGCTAGCATATAAGACAAGTATTGACAAACTCTTCGATGTCATTCTACGTGTTACGCCAATAATAGCGCTCTTCCACTAGAACAAGTGTGTGATGGACCCCAAGATGACCCGCCCATTTGAAGTCATGACACTCATGTAAGATCTCCTTTTGTCAGGTTGTCATGAGATGATACATACAAATGTCCCCCTTTGATGCGTAAGAGCTCACCCTCAGTCCAAAATCTTTCCTTGATGTAAGCTAGAAATGTTTTGGGTTGAGGGTGAAGAGATATGTCTGCTTTGATTCGCTCCACCTTACAAACGTACACCTTTCATGTCTCGATTCTGTAGACCGAAATACCGAGCGATATTTAAGCATCTTGACTTGCTAAGAAGTAAGCATGAATACACACAAGGAAACTAAGAACTTGGAAAGAAAGCTTGAGAGGGAATATATGTATATTGCTTGAATTCTAAAAACTTGGATGCATACAAATGAGAAAATGAAACATATTTATGCTAATTCTCCTATAAATGACTGACCAAGATCTAATCTATCATACAATGGAGATTAAATCTCAAGAATGTTCATAAGATATTTACAAAAAGAAGTAATGTAGAATGTTTAATTCTAAATTATACTAAGATACTCTACGTTACAAAATAAAGTACAAGTAAAGTATAGAACCTCCGGAGATTGAGTAGGTTTGAAACTTTAGGGATTTTGCAAGCCAATAAATTATAAAAATTTACGATTATGATTGCTATAATAAAATGTATTATAAAAATAATCAGTATTTTAAAAAAAAACATGAAAAGTTAAATACTTTCTTATTTACAAAATATGATTTATTTTATTCAGCCGCTTGTCTGACCTATGATTTCCATCCCAAGTCCCAACTACTTGTGGTCCTCCGTTGACTTTGAAACAGCAATTCCCAGCAACCAATTAACAAAAGTAGATTACGGATTTGGTGTTTTGTATAATATGTGCTCTGAACAAGTCAATTATTATTTATAAAATGACGTATGTTTCCGCTCCTATTTGGTTTTTAATTAAAAATAGGGATAATTATATTTATACCTCAACTTTAACATAATTACAAAATCTTCTCTATGGTTTGAAAAATTATAGAAACCTCTCCTCAAGCTAGGTTAAACATTACAGACAAGTGTTACTGTTATGCGGCCGTTACAGAAACTTCAACTTTTAATTGCTTTTGACGGCGTTAAACTAGAGGAATGTCTCTGTAATTTTTCAAAGTTGATGAGAAATTTCTGTAATTAGGTCAAAGTCAAGAGGTTGTAGATGTAATTATCCCTTAAAAATATTGCTATTAAGCTCAAAATTTTCTCCATGGTTACGCCGGGAATCCCCGAAAAACCAAGCATACAAGAAACTCTCGGTTGTATTAGCCCTAGATTGTTTACTTATCTCGCGTTGATAGTAGGACCTTATCAGAGATCCAACAAAAGGCTGTCTTAAGCTCAATCTTGAAGGGCCCTAAAAACATATATTATTAGCAATGAGACAATTAAAAATTGTGAATTAAACAAAATTCACATTTTTGTACAGCAATTGAAACCTACGGGAAGAAATGGAGAATTTTGTTGATGTTGCAATATCATATCAAGAACAATAAGAACAAAGAGATTGAATAGCAATCTGAAGATTAAAATTCAGAACTTCTTTATTGAAGAAATCATTGTGTAAAACATTAGAAAATGAAGAATGAATGTTAAACCTATTTATTTTACATTTAGGGACCATTCTGCAAATACTTAGCATCTTGGGCCTAATTTTAATATACTTAAAACTGATATAACTAACTTTTAACCTATTCTATTCCTCGATCAATCTGAGCGTTGTTGCTTTTGATCCTCGAGTTTCGGTGTCTTGATCATCGAGTTTTGATCATCGGGGGATGGAAATTCATCGTATTCCATACGATCCTCCAACCACAATGGTTAGCAATAACACATTTTATTTATGATCTCATATCATAGATGCACATAAACGTATTAAAACTATGTCACACTGACATAAAACCGCAACCATGCGTAAACTATGTACTTTTCATTTCTATCAATACATCCCTCGACCCTCAACAGTCCAAAAGAGCAAATCACTGCTCTGATACCACTAATGTAAGGACCCCAAGCCCTTAACCCGCTATTAGTGCATTATCACAAATAATGGTGCATACTTTTATCACATTAGGGAATTCTCGTACATACTTCAATAACATTAACATGTAATCTATAGAATTTTCGACATTAATCCTCTTAATGCTCAATTCCCAATAGAGCTCAACTAGCATAAATTTACACCTCATAACGCACTAACATGTTCTCAATTCGTTATGCAATTCTCCTTAATTAATTGCGTGCAAATCATAAATGAAAAGAGAAATCTCAAAACCCTTATACAATCCATATACACATTAGAATGCTCACATGCGAGCATTGAATAAGTAAACGTGTATCTATTGTATAAACGTATTACTCAATACCAACATTGGTACCTCAGTCCTAGGAGCATTCCTAATCCACAGCTCGAACTCATTTCCAGAGCCAATGTTGTACATGTTCTACCTCTTTCAATAGAAACAGCCCCACATGATGTGAGCATACCAATAACACAATCTCAATATCATCAATCTCGCAATTCAGAATTTACAGAATAAAAAACGTAAATTTAGAAAATACTCCATGTATAGTACCATCACCGTATGAGATCTCCATGTTGTTCATGTTCTCACAATACCCAAAACCATCAAACTCCAAAATCAGTTAATCATTACACTGATTAACTTTACTCGTGCTCAAACCGCCAATTCCATAATCAATTATAGCCAATCATTTTAATAATGATTTACAGAAATCAAATATCTCTTAATCGACAACTTCATAATTGTATCACATCGCTCGCTCAACAGCGGCGGCACTCTAATCTCTCGCAGGCTCAACAGCGACGGCCTCATAACCATTGTTCGCTCAATAACGACAACATTATACTCATTGCTCGCTCAACAGCGGCATTACCATAATTCACAATACGCAGTAACTCATCGCAACAACAATATATTATTCATCTAATCAATGACAATAATATATTTAACTATACTCGTACGTTATACGTACCTTATAATCCAATAGCAAGAGCCAATCATTGCTTTTGCCCCAAAATCCAGTGAATTATTTGCTATACACTGTTAATAACTCACAATCAATTACGTGCACACAATACATACCCAAGCACGTACTCAACCTCCATACACATCATCAAATCATGATGATTAATCATATAAAGGACCCGAGAAAAAAGCATGCATCGATTCCAAGACAAACTAGAATTTTCACTAAACTCGGACTCTCGATCGATCGACCAAGAGCTCTCGATCGATGAGCCACAAAATATTTGCATTGAATTTTTCATTGCGCGCGATCGATCGCCGAGATCAATCGGTCGTTTTGTTTGATCGATCGCCCAAACTATTCATCGTCGTCCAATTTTCCCAACGACGCGCGATCGATCGATGCTCCCTTGCCGATCGATCGGCAAGCTCTATAATAACCTAAAATGGCATTTTTGAGCAAAACCTCTCAGAACAACAATCTCAACACCCAATACACCACAAATTCTCAACAAAAACACCATAAATACTCCTAAAAACAACCACCAAAAATCTCTAAAATTGAAAAAAACAAACCCAACTCTAAACATGCGCATACTCTACAAAATTACTATCAAATCGAGGATAAAAGAGAGGAGAAGAGTAATACCCAACTATCTGCTCGAAAATCCATCTAGAATCGAGCCTCCATCGATTTTTCTTCAAGGGAGAAAAGGAAGGGAAAAGGGGAAAGAGGGAAGGCGGCGGAGGAGGAGAGAGGGAGTGAAGTGGAGAATGGTTGAACACCGAGTCCACTTGGTATACATAGTACCAAGGACCCAAAAACCCGAGTTTCAAATACTCGCACCATAACTCATTAAAATCATGTGTGTTCAATAATTATCTCTCACTCACTTAATTACATCGCAAACCTCAATCCATGCTCCCCAGACTCCAGATCCCACTACCAACACAATTTCAAGGTTAACACCTCAATGAGAAATAAAATCTCAATCCTTGGACCCAACAACCCCGATACCAAATTTCAAATCCTCTGGAGTCTCAACACTGTAATTATCTCATAATTACCACAATTAAAATCCATTAATTATAATAACTCCAAGATTAACACAATTTCCGGATATCACAATTTGTGATCCATTGATTTGTTTACATTAATGTTTACCATGAAGTTAATAAGGAATCCAGATCTCAACAGATCAAGAAAAATTGAAGAGATTGGAGTGATGACCAGGAAGACCATTAACGTTGATTTCTAAGATTGTTTTCTGAGGTGAACTTCAATCAATTCGACAGTATTTCACTCTGTACATAGCTTCCGCTTTCTGCCACTACCTCTATTTTTAAGTGGGTTTGCTGTCATGAATTCATTCCTATGAAGGTTTCTTATTGTTACTTTTCATGGCCTTAAATGAGTAGTGGATTTAATTCTTGTGTTTTCTTTGGGTAATTGATAGCTATTTATTTAAACAGAAAATTCTAGTGTAGTGATTTTATACCGCAAGTGCACGGTGTCAAGTTTTAGTATAGTAGTTATAAAACATGAGTGTCGAACCCACGAGGACTAGAAAGTAAGTACCACTTTCAATTAGATTAACTATATTTAGCCTACGATTATTGAGTTATTATTAAGCTAATTTGACTAAAAACACAAAAATTAACCAGAAGCAGCGATGGATACTGAAGAAATATGATAAAAACAATTATCAAGACGTTGGTTCACCCATTTAATCCCACACAATTTTCCTATTAATTATGATTCAAAATCATACGTTATAAGGTGACGAGTTTTCCTATTGCGTTTGTTATACTATGGTCAAGCTATAACAAGTCTAGTATTAATGTACAATAAACCACTCACGTGTCCTTATTGAACGATTAATACCAAAAAATGGTTTGTGAAAACTACTAGCCTTCGATTTTGGTAAATCTATAGCTAGCACACGTATGCTAGATTTTACTTGGTTCGTCTCAAGGAGCATTGCTCGATCGATCGATCAAGGCTTTAAACTTTCAAATTTGCGTTTTGTGGACTCGGTTTGGTCATTTTTCATCATTTTAGCTCATTTCCTCCACTTTTATATACTTTCACCTAAATTCCCGAAATCAACAAATATATACCAAGAAGCGTAAAATCGTCTATGAATCAACACAGAAATCAATACAAAAATCATAGCAAAATAAGTGTAAAAATGACACTTATCAGTGATTAATGTTTTAATGGTTCAGTAATGGTAGGGATCATTCACTTCTTTTTATTTTGTTTTTGGGAGTGGAGAAGATGAATAACAGAACCAGGAGCAATATGCAGTCTGTGAAGGCTCCTTTGAAACATGAAAAAGTAACGGAAATATGATTTTTTAATCATTTTGTGGATTAGACTTTGCAAAGTTATGATATGGTACTAGATTCTATCACAAGATTATTGTGATTTTGATGTAATATAACCTAGTTTGAAAATGAGATGGTTTTGTTGAATGTTGTTTGAAGCTTAAGAGTTTTTGGTGTAATATAACCAAGTCATGTATTCTACAAATTATGATATTTAGTACTATAAACTAGCTTATATAGTACCACATATTAGCTTATATAGTACCACAAATTGTATAATTTAGTAACACAGATTCTGTTATATAGTACAACAAATTATAATATTTAGTACCACAGATCAGTATATTTACTACCATATATTAGCTTATATAGTACCAAAAGTTAGTATATTTGGTACCATAAATCAGTATAACCACATAATAACTTATATAGTGCCACAATTATGTTATTTAGTACCACAAATCAAAATATTTAGTACTACATATTAGCTTATATAGTACTACTGATGTGGCTAGAAATAGATACATTTAGTAGATTTAACTGCCAATGATTATGAGTATTTTAATGATTAAGTTGATGCATATGTTACCTTATTGTGTGAATGTAGATGAAATCGAAGAAATAGAGTTAACAATGGTGAATAAAGACCAATGAATGCATTGGAGATGACAAGGGATCAAAGTAGACCAAGAAAAATACATGAAAAAGGAAAAGACTAGAAATTGATCTCCCAAAAGAGAGAAATCGATCGTCGAAGGCAGAAAAATGATAAACAAAAAAATCAGCCCTGCCCGGAGAATTTTGAAAGAAAAAAAAAGAAGCTGCTACTCGCGATCGATCATGAGGTGATGAGTGATCGATCATGAGGTGATGAGGGATCGATCACCGAGGAGTTTTGGAAATTTTGCATATTTGTTTTCTCTCATTCCTACATGGATTCTAACATACTCTATCAGCCTCCCCACCTATATACTCAAACCTAGGCCTTATAGCTGAGATATTCATGATACTTTAAACTTAGAATAATTTTCTCTCAATTGTTGAAGAAGAACTTTAAGGTTTCAAGGCACGGAAAGGAAGTGACGCTCCAGAATTGTGCTCTTTAGTAACGTTTTTATTTTGCTTTTATCTATGTTTTTTACATTGGATTTCGATTGTTTGGCATTGAACATGAGTAATTAAACTTCTTGTGATTCTTGGTCAAGGAAGACGATACATTGGAGTTTACGATTCTCGTGAGATTTAAGTGTTTATTTGTTGATTTTCATTGAGTATCAATTATTTTTCTGATTTTATTGCTATGATTGTGGTGTTTGATTATTAGATTGGTCACCTATTGTTCATGCAATCTAACGCTAAATTAGATATCAAATTAGGAATCGTTTGATCCCTCTAATTTACGAAGCACCTGAGATTAATAAATTTCCACTTGTGAGTTTGTTAAATTCTTAGGAAAAACGCTTGACTAAATTAAACATAGACGCTTGGATGATGTTATTTAGCTTGATCGATCTCACTAGTTTTTTTTAATCTATCATTGATTTAAATCTTAATCGCTTGTATTTTGATTGATTGTTTGATAAGTGTTAACTAGAACACTTGGACTATTTAATTAAACATAAGGTGAGATATGAATTTAACTATTGAATTGAATGTCCAATGATAAATATTCATATGAAAGTTGAATCATATGTGAAGATCAATGATCGAGATAGTAAACCCCAATTGTAAAGTCGACCGAAAGACAAGAATTGTCTTTCTCATAATTTAATTCATATTAGTTTAATCTTGCATATTAGTTTAATTCAAAATTTTATTAGATTTTGCATCATAGTAGTAATTTAACGGATTTGAAAATTACCTTTTTTACTTTGTTTTGCATAACTTAACACAAATATACTACATTCCTCGTGGAACCGATCACTACTCACGCTACTATCTATTGATATTAACTTGTGAGGTTAATTTGGGAGTACATGATAAACACACACCAACCACAAATCAGTATATTTAATATCAAAGAGTAACTTATATAGCATCACAAATTATGTTATTTAGTAGCAAAAATATGTTATTTAGTACCACAAATTAGTATATTTAGTACAACATATTAGCTTATATAATACCACAAATCAGTATATTTGGTACCACATAGTAGATTTCTATATAACATGTGAAATAGATAGTTCACATCTAAGCTAATCTTTGGTACCAAATATACTGATCTGTGGTGCAAAATATACTGATTTGTGGTACTATATAAGCTAATATGTGGTACTAAATAACATATTTTTGATACTAAACATAATTTGTGGTACTATATAAGCTACTATGTGGTACTAAATATACTGATTTATGGTACCAAATATACTGATTTGTGGTACTATATAATACAATTTGTGGTACTACAATTTTCTTTTGATAAGACAAAATTTTATTAATAATAGGAGTACAAGGGGTGCTCCAACCCTTTTACAAGTCACATTGAATCTACTAGCAATGTCAATACTAAACAACAAACTAACACAATACCTAGGACAACAAGTAATTAAGAAAACACAATAAAACTAAAGGATAAGAAAATAACACCCAACTAGTAAAACCTGCTAAGACCCGCTAAAATCCCAACATCAACTGAGATTGGCCAAAACGAACAAACTAGCACAGCAAAAACAGCTACCAAAGTAGGCAAATCTGAACGAATAACACACGTCACCTTAGAAACCAAGCCACTCGATCTCAAAATAATAGCCCAAGAGAAGTAAACTTTCAGTCTAAAGCCATGAAGAACTGAGAAGCAGTAATATCATTGGACCCATTCCAACAGCTGCCAACCCAAACCAAAGAGACAGTATGCACGCATCAGTTTGATCATAAAATGACTCAAATAGTTTGCACGCATTTTGGATATTTTAATCACAGGTTCCCCGGTGTGCACTTTCTATTTTCAACATACACTACAATTATTGGATTATATACAACTTTATTGTTAATAAAATGCATATAACTTAAGATATATCGAGAGAATAACTCCTGGGAATTTGCATAACCTCACTCCCAGCCATTTCCATGGTAAATTGGAGGGATTAGGGGTCCTTAGGATGCAGGATACAGTAACCTCACCGCTATTACTGTAATTGTCCTCCATTAATCATGTTGTCTTAACCATTTATTTATTAGTCAATTCATCAATGTTTCAGTAATTCAATTCATTTCAAATCAATGACTTTTTATAACTGATTGAGCTCATAACAGCCACATACTAAAGAAGCTGAGGCAGAGCAGAATGGAATAAAGTCAACCATTTTCCTTTCAAGATATAAGGATATATTTCTTATTTCACCTGTCTTGTCTATAATATGAAAAATAACATTAACAGGTTTACATACATGCTATACAAACTCAAAATTTCAACCAAAAAAAGGTTCTTTTTATAGAAATTGAAATGTAAAAAAGAATCAAAATGTAAATGTATTCCTCTATCTGTCTAGATTTATGTATTTGCTTTATATACGTAATTTAATATAAAAGTAATATATAAATAATTGAAATTAAAATAAAAAATTAATATAGTATACGCTGTGTCATGGGTAGATTTGGTTACCCAATTATGAGAAGAAATTGGTCTCGCAAAGCAGTTATGCTCATTTAATGAATTAGATCGACAAATTTATAAAAATATTAAAATATGACATTAAATGCATCCTATATTTAATTCCACATGCCATCCAAATAATTGAGTTGCCCAAATTAAGACACTCAACTATTCGGTGGCCCTATTAACACCATGTCCAAAATAATTTACTCTTGATAAAATATGTGGTCGCCCTATAAATTTTTTTTTATAAATTTTTAGAACATATATCAGATTATTTCATGAATAAATTTCAATAACTACAAATGACACACAATCATTTTGCTTTATATATCGTTGAAACGGTGGAAACGTCTATATCAAATCTCTTCATTTAGGTTATATTTGGAGCGAACGATTTGATTTAAAGGAAGTGATTATAAATCTAGTCGTTTGAAATTGATGGATTTGAAATTACATACAAATGATTGTCATTTCAAATCCTCCCAAAATGCAAAGGAAAATACATGTAAGAAGGAGGAGGAATTTGAAATGCTCATTTCAATGTTTTACCCGAACATAAATACTGGATTTGAGTGGGGATTTAAAATTCATTTACTTCAACTCCTACAATCCAAACACAACCTTAAATAACTCGATTAAATGTAATAGGATCACACACTTGTCGCTTTACCAAAAGCCCGCAGCTTAAACACAACACTTCAATCGCTCTCCAAGTAGGGACAATTATTGTACTCCAATAATCTCTCTCCCATTAATTGCATTACCTTGCAAATAATGAGAATCGAACAAGTGACATTGACTCTGATACAAGTTGTAGGATCAAGCACTTGTCGTACCAAAAATTGTAGATGGTGGTAACTGTACAACTCTAATTTTTAAACTGTATATTAGTCAAAGCGTCATGCTTCGATCTTTATCCAAACAGAGACAATTATTTCATTCTAACATAAAATCTATGATTCAAAAGTAGCACGTAATAGACATGGTGGGAACTCTTTAAAATTCAAAGCATTTGGTTTTTAAGTCAAAATGTGCTAATATTAAAGTCATCACAATAATCATGGGATTAATTCGTTTTACCATGCAGAGAGGATAATTGACTTTTTTTTTTATAGCATAAAATAGATATTATATTAATGAAAACAATGGTACAAGTTATACAACTGTCAGTCACAGTCACCTAAAGAGCACGCCGAACATCAGACAGACAAAGAGGTCTAAAAGGACCAAACAGCACGACATAAGGACAACGAGAGATAACAAGGGCCACCGTAGCAAAACCAAGTCTCCTCAAGCCAAGCTTCAAGATAAAGTCGAAAGTGAGACATCCACACACCATCTTAATTCTCCAGCAAGCAAACCTATGGTGTTTTAATTAATTCTTTTTGAAAAAAATCAATACTCTTAATTTACTCATTTCAATAATAATTAAATTTTTTTGAGTAGATAATAAATTACAAATTTAGTGTAAAAACTCTAATCCAAAAAACAACTCAATGCCTAAATTATAAATCATATAAAAAAAATTCAAGAAAAATATATCTCACATGTATATTTTTTGGTTGTCGATGTTTGTGAATACCTGATGCATAGAATAAAAGCCCGACCATGTTTGGGTTTCTACAACGTTTCATCGTACAAGTGTAAAGTTTTTTTTAATAATATATTTGTAATTGATTAAACTGATAGGTTTATGCAGACCTGGGTGTGAAAGGAAATTGCTTGCAACATTCAATTACATATATATATATATATATATCATAGGAAAACAATAATAATAATATATAATCCCCCACCTCATATTTGTCTCTAATAAGTACGACGAAGTCAACACAGATCTTGTAAACAATCTTGTGAACTTTACACAAAGGTCTAAAAAATCTTCTTTCCAGTATCCATATGATCCCCGGGCAAAAGAACAAAAACAAGAATTTACATATTTTATCCGAATATAATATACAAATCCTTGAAATCCATGTTGGTAAACGCCCAGACTCTTTATCAAGATCCAATCTTTTTTGTGTTTGAACTCATTTTGTGAACCGGAAATGGCATGAATTGCAGAAGAAACACACAGTCAGGTGCTGAAACCCATTCAAAATAAAGAAAATTCAGAGAGGGTTTGCTCTAAATTTGGGTTCAGGGGTTGGTGATGAAGGTTTCTTTTGTACATTCAGGCCTCCGAGAAAAGCTAGTTGTTTGTTTCTGTGTATTTACCGAGTAGAAATAAAATCTTGAGGTGGGCTGTGGAATTGTGGCCCGGTTCTTGAGCTGTTAACTGTGAATTATTTGGTCTTTTTTAGGTCGTTTCTGGGAATTTTAATGGGGATTTGCCTGAGTAACCAAGTTAAATCTGAGAGCCTTTCTCACACCGACACAGGTATATTTTTTCCAACTCATTTCTGCTTCAATTCTTGGTTATAAGTGGAGGCATTGTATTTTTCCTTGTGCTTGCTGAGAATAATGGAGAAACAGGAGCATAAGCTTACAAATTGTCTTTATTTTCTGTTTAAAGACGATAATTTATTGCTTAGAACTACTCGAAATTGTATCCAGTATAATATATGTTATTTGCAAAAACATATCTATCTCAAAGCTATGTTTTTCGACATGATCTTTTTGTAAGTAAGTGTTCCTATTATCGAACATTTAACCTCCTCTTGGATCTAAGATAGAAACCAATGGCAAACGTAAGAATCGATTGAAAGTATCGGTGCACTTATGTTTCTCATGATTATTTATACCGGCATTTCGTTCTGATCATCATTCAAAACAAAACTACTATAACTTATCTCTTTAACCTTTTTTCTCACTTAAATTCAATATTCGGTTGTAACCAAATGTTTGTAACCTTCTAATTGTTTACAAGTTGATTTGCCAAATTTAAAGTTCTCTTAGATTCTTGGTTTCCCTTATCATTTATTATCCTTGATTGTATACCTTAACGGGATGATATACGTAGGTGTGAACTCTTCTAAAATGGTCAGCAAAGATGGGACTGAGTTAAGTAATTCAAGCAGTAAGGGTTCTTCTACTTCTGTACCTCCAACTCCTCGAAGTGAGGGTGAGATATTGCAGTCTTCCAATTTGAAAAGCTTTACATACAGTGATCTCAAGGCAGCCACAAGAAATTTTCGTCCCGACAGTGTATTGGGGGAAGGGGGTTTTGGTTCCGTTTTCAAAGGATGTATCGAGGAACATTCACTTTCAGCTTCTAAGGCTGGATCCGGTATGGTGATAGCTGTGAAGAAGCTGAACCAAGAAGGGTGGCAGGGCCACAAGGAATGGTTGGTATGTACAATAATCATCTGGTTATCTTCTATACATTTTTCAGGAAGTTTGTCGTTTTTGTCTCTGATGTCTACTGGTGCTGGCATGCTTTTTTTATTCCAATGTTGGGAATTCGAGTTTTTTGTGTTCTGGGATATAAACCATTTTTCTGATCTTGCATGGAATCGACTTATGTAAAACCAATTAAAATAACAACCATGGTATCTTATAGCCATTCTTGCGTGCAAATTTTAATGTAGGCGCCATGTTCTAATTTATTAAATATAGTATCTTTGTGTTCGCAGAATACTCTGCAGCAGATTTAAGCAGACATGTGCCCAGTTGATGCATATATATCACTCCATTTGAATGGTGCATATTAACTTAAATTATGGAAGTTGATGAATATGCTTGATGATATATCATTTTATTTGAATCAACAGGCAGAAATCAACTATCTTGGGCAGCTACGTCATCCTAATCTTGTAAAATTAATTGGTTATTCCTTAGAAGATGACCACCGACTTTTGGTCTACGAGTTCATGCCCAGAGGCAGCATGGAAAATCACCTATTTAGAAGTGAGTTCAGCATAAACTACGTGCAATGCATTGGCTAAGATCTCGATTAAATTTCTGTTTGTAAAGTCACTGCAAGTATTATCGAAACATTTACTTATTCGAAAATCTAGTTGATAGTTTGAGTCTATGATGAACCAGGAGGTTCTTACTTCCAGCCACTTTCATGGGGAATAAGAATGAAAATTGCTCTTGGTGCTGCTAGGGGGCTAGCCTTTCTTCACAACGCAGAGACAAAAGTTATATATCGGGATTTCAAAACTTCAAACATTCTTCTTGACTCGGTATGTAACCTCTTATTTCTGCAGCAATAATGGAATTTACTTCATTTTTTGCAGAATGGTTTCTGATAATCAAATTACAATTTTGGATTATTTAGTGCGTAATTTTGATCGTTTTTGTGCTTGTTGATCCGCAGAACTACAATGCCAAACTTTCTGATTTTGGGTTGGCCAGGGATGGGCCAACTGGTGATAAGAGCCACGTCTCGACTAGAGTCATGGGTACTTATGGATATGCTGCTCCTGAATATCTATCAACGGGTATAGATTACATGGAATTCTTTCTAATTAACGATAAGCATCATGATTAAAATTTTACACTGTGTTTTGTCGACTTTATATAAAATTATGAAATTTCATACCTAGAATTCTTAAAGCATAATTTCCATGCTTATCGTTTGCTTTCTTGCTATTACCTGAAGTTGAAATTTTGAAATATGAAGAATTTATAGCATCTGCTTTCAAGTACACTATATATTTATTTTTCTTCGTATTGTTCTGAAAGAAATTTACTTCAGAAGGGAAACATTGAGCCTTAAGAGCTTAAATTGCACCACAGAATCCCATTCTATTAGACTTTCTTAACTGGCACTTAAAAACATGTTATATTATCTCTTATATCTATTTGGCCACTTTATATTGGTTTCTATTTTCTACGAATTCATTCGAGAAACCAATTTCTTACTGCACAGGCCATTTAACCACCAAGAGTGATGTATACAGCTTCGGTGTGGTTCTTCTAGAAATTTTATCCGGTAAGAAAGCAGTAGACAAGAATCGTCCCCCCGGAGAACATAATCTCGTTGAATGGGCAAAACCTTATCTCACAAACAAACGCAGAAATTTCCGAATTATGGACCCTCGACTTGAAGGCCAATATTCAATGGCTCGGGCTATAAAGGCAGCTAACCTTACACTTCAATGCATATGTATGGATGCCAGGTTAAGGCCGAACATGAACGAGGTTGTTATAGCTCTAGAGCAGCTCCAGGACTCGAAAGACACTTCAAAAAACGATGAAAAAGATTACCCACAAACTCAACGTGGCCAACCAGGTAGTGGGCTTAGGTATTGCAGGAGCAGTGCTGCTGGTGAAACTCGAGCGAAAATGGCTTATCCCAGACCTTCGGCTTCTTTACATTATACTTGAACTTGTTTGGTTTCAAGTTTAAGTTATTTTTCAAGTGAGGGGCAACCAGGAATCTGAACTATTCACTTATGTTTCGTATGGTTGTATAGTTTTTTTTTTTGTCTATGGTTTTAGAGATCTTAGGCATGGATCCATTTGTTAATTTGGAGTCGTGAGCAGCTTTTGAATTTTTATCAGTTGGATAAATCTTCGAGTTCCATGATCAATTTGAGCTTACCTTTTATTATTTTTTCTTAGGAGGTCCATCAAGTAAATATTTCATGTGGATGAAGTTGATGTCAAAACTCTGAGTTTTGAACTCGGGATCTAGACATTAGCCAAATGCTCTGATACAATGTTGAACTGTCGTCTCATCTAAAAGCCCGAACTTGTAGTGAGGAGATTGGATAATTATTATTTATTCCCTATTACATCAGTCTAATTTCTGCTTAATGTTTTGAAGATTCACTTCGTCGCCACCAAATAGAGGAAATAAAATTCACTTATTGTAGATAGGAGATTGGAGAATAAGAACGAAGATAATGAATGTACAACCCACTGCTGTACGACTCTCGCTACTAATCTTCCTTTTCTTTTAACAAAGAGTACAAATGGAGGATAAAATGTCAATATAATACAAGCTTTTAAAAACTTAACACGATCCGTCAACAAGTTTCAGTCCTACACATTCGGTAAGATGAACCAAGTATAAAAAAGAACCTCACAATTTTGCAGACTCCCTCAATAAATATGAACCAAAATTCACTGCAGCTGGGGACATCAGGCTTCAAAATCACCACCAGCGAATATGCTTAAACAAAAACCACCCGAAAATTTCGGCTCTATTTCTGCAGAAAGCAACTTACAATCCATATTCCACGAATTAGCTGAGAGAAAAAAGTTCCCGAGTCTTCAAAGCCTGTGCATGCCATATGCCTCTGAAAACTTGGACCTTGAACAGAATATCTTCAAGAGCATATATTGCCTCATTTGATCTGTATTCCGTACATTCAAACTTCAAAAGATTGTTTGATCATTGATCGTTAAACCAAACTGCTAGATTCTTTGCAGGCGTTTTGGCAGTGTGCTGGTATGGATTCTTACGATGTTTGAACCTCCTTGAGAGTAAGAATATCATCACGCGGACATGCATCTTTCACCTGAACTTTCACTTCATCGCCAACATGTACACCAATGGACACCCAAGCAGAAGCTTGTAGTCCAACCTACACGAGAGATAGTTCGTTAAATTAGTCATTAAATACACATACATCATTTTGTGCTATGAAAATTTGAAGATGGAGCTTTTAACAATTCATCTACACATCATAGCCATGGAACTGGTAAGGGCTAAAGAGTTATCTGATTTTCCAAAACAAGCCAATTAAGAAAAAGAACACAAGAAACTCATTTAGCATCATAGCGGAGATATAACTTGGCGATTATTCAAGTAAAACTGAGGCCCATGTGGCAATAGTAGCAGAGGGTGATACAAGAAAATATAGCAATTACCTCCATTAAAAGTATTGCTGCAACTCTATCTTTGATAAATCTGAGGACCAAACCCGAAAACTTTCTGTCTTTCGGCTGCCTTCTCAAATATTCTATTATCCAATATCTCAGGCTGCTACTAGTAAGTTTCTTCACGACCCTAGTAGTCATGTTTATCATAGAAGCCATCCCTTCCAATTGTCCAGCTGAGAACGGAGGAGAATCTCCCCTGAGAAAAGCTTTCACCTAAAATAAAAAACTTATTATCTTGATTAATACTCACGCAACCTGGTAATATGTGAGCTTTGGTAGATATTATATAACAGAAACAATCTAAAGGAGAGTAGACATACTCACGAAGATGTATGCCAACTTTTTAAAGGAATGACAGAAAATGCAAATCCCATCCACCATTAGCATGAGCGGAAATATATTCTAAGGTGTCTGATGTGAGAGCTCTAGGTCATTACTCATTAGGCAACATGATTTTCATACCTAGCTAAGGTTCCTTGATCCTTTGGGTACAGTTTGTATGGGAAAAGGGAAAAGGCGATCAAGTAAAATTAAATCCTTGACGGGTTAGTTGTCAAGCAAAAATACATCAAGCCAAAATCCGATTGGCTAGGCGAGCCAAGGCAGCAAGGCAGACATACAAAGCTTGCGAGTTAAAAACACCACAGTTTGCACAATAGCTGGCCCTACATTATGGCATAAAGTGTATATTTTCTTTTAACATATGATCACTGCAAAATATATATTTAAAAGATAGAATGAAATAGAATTTCAACAATAAAAATATACCTGGTAGTGTGCCAGGAGATCCAAATATCTGCGTATGGGAGATGTAAATTGAACATAGCCCGGAAGTCCTAAAATTCCATGCCGTATAGGCTTCCTAAAATCCATTTCAGCAGCACGCAGAATTTTGACTATAGCAGAACTCCTGACAGGGCCTTCGGGAAGATGAGCAAAAGCAGATGTATCAATACTTGATTGAGGTTGCCCTCTATATGGTAAAGGAATTTTGTTAAAAGAACCAAGAGTGGCTATAACTTCGCCACAAAGTATCATCATCTCAGTTACAAGCTGCATTGCGGGATCTGCCTGATTTTCCACATACAGCTTGATCAAGGGCTCTGGATCATCCGGATTAGAAACTTTTATTCTGGTCTCTATTGTAGATGTGTCTACTGAGCCCTACACAAGGCAGTTCAGATCATATACAAGCTGATTCAATAATGTAATGAAATGATATATAATCACAAAATATGGAACCAACAAATGACAAGCGCTATTGTCGATGATAATATAACTAGATCCAGAAACGTATGCTCTATATAGAGCATAAGGGGTAAAAGTGAAGGAGAGCAGGAGTCATGTAGCTTCCCACATAAATGAACTACAATATTTTAGTTATCAATTGAAGCAGCAAGTTCACAATATAACATGTAAGGAGTCGCATAAAAATAGCCATCATCCGAATTTTGGATGGAACATATCAATGCAAGTTGAATTAAGGATAATATATATGGGCGTACTATAAAAAACCGGAAATAACCCTCTAAGTGGGTTTTTTTAAATATAACAAAATTTGGCCAGCAAGTTCACAATATAACATGTAAGGAGTCGCATAAAAATAACCATCATCCGAATTTCGGATGGAACATATTAATGCAAGTTGAATTAAGGATAATATATAAGGGCGTACTATAAAAAACCGGAAATAACCCTCTAAGTGGGTTTTTTTAAAATATAACAAAATTTGGCCCAAATTTGCAAAATATAGTAAATCTGGGCATTTAACAAACCATAATAAACAGGCAGATCAGCGGATCTCAAATTTTATATTTTTATTACATGCGACCATTGAACCGATCCTTCTGTCCATGATTTCGTTTTAAAAAAATTATTTGTCAGAGTCCACCGCTTAAACCGGACGACTCTAATGCAGATTCAGTTTTTTACGGATATAAACATTTGGACCATTCACAGTCTTATTTCTGTTAAAGAAAAAACGAAAAACAATCCGCGTCAGAATCCGTCGGTTCAATCGACTAGATTCTGACAAATATTTTCTCTAAAAATAACCATTGAACAGATCCAGATTGACTGGTTCAACGGTCGTGCGAAAAAGAAGATAAAAAAATTGAGAATTGTTAAATGACCCAGATTTGCTACATTTTACACATTTAGGCCAAATTTTGCTACATTTTTTTTTTAAAAACCGACAAATGCATGTTTAGATCACTCAATCAAGAAAATGGATTCTCTCTAGCAAGCAAACTGTTTAATTTAAATACAGAGCCAGGTACTTTCTTCAGGTCCGTTGAACTGTGAAACGAACCTACACAGTTGAACCTCGGGCTTCACAATTTTGTTTGACAATCACCAGAAAATATGAAGCCATGTTGCATTGTGGCATTGATTTTTCAAAAAAATCAGCTATTTCCTTAATAAATGGTTGTCCCGTACAAACAAGAAACCAAAGCGTAACTGCAATAGAAACTGGTCTCCTTGCAACAGTAACACATACCTGTTGTCGACGCCATTGTAACCGGAGTCCAGCAGCCTCAGAAAGAAGCCTAAGTTCAACCTCCTCCTCCAGGTTCAGATGTAGAAGTTCTGACGCACTCTCATATGTAAGCATATATGTCGGTTTGATAATTGAGTTTTCCACCGAATATTCTGCTATACTATAAACAAACTGTAGCTGTAAGATGGTTGTCAAAATGATTTTCTAATCTTATGCAAGGGAAAAAAAGACTGCTAGACTGTCAATCATTAAATAGAAAAGTAAACCATATACAAAGAAAAAAATTAGGTGAGCTTTGCCAGACTGGTAATATAGTAAATCGAAAGGTAAACTTCTGCACAATGAATATGACACATCCAGTAACAATAAATAAACTTTCTTCTGAACGTAGATGACAAGGAATGACCAATTCATATTACCGCCAAATATTCTGTTGTATAAACAAGAGTGACCGTAAGACAGTTTCAAAAGGATTTTCTATCTCATGCCAGGAAAAAATATATTATACTATCTATAGTTATATAGTAAGGTAGACTTCTCCATAAATGTATATTATACTGCCTACATAATTAAAAGGTCCAGTAACGCTACATAATTTTAATCTGAATGTAGATGACAAAGAATGGGCAATTCCAGATGTGTCAGTGACTCAGTAATGTTTCTGACCATACTATTTGGAAATATGACTACCACAGAAGGTTGCATGAAGTAAGGGTTGGGGAAAGAGCCTTGTAATGGGGATTAATTCCAAAAGTGAACAGATAAAGGCAACGAAACTGAAAACAGAATCCTAAGAGCGAAGTTAATGCCCAAAGAAAATATCACCACATGCAAGTGTTGACCATTTACCTGCCATCAGAATGCAGAACAACAGAAACCGTAACCGCTTTGCATTGCTTTCCCTGCTTCAGGCTCATTCCTTCCATGGCCAATCTCTCAGGAAACATAGGGTATGTAGCAGTGGGCAAAAACACAGAAGTTCCCCTTTTCATTGCCTCTCTACATATAAAAAACTATTATAACATAATGCCTGGAGTATCAGCCTTTAAAATTAATTTTACATGAAGATCAAGATACTTGTCTATCATGGTGCCAGCTTCAACTATACTAGTGGGGTCTGCAACATGGATCCAGATCTTCACGCGGCCATCAAGCAGCCTTGTTGCGCTTAATGCATCATCGAGCTGCACATGCTTGATTTTTAGAAATTGGTACATTCCAACTACTCATGCACAAATATAAGCTTGTTATACTTGGTCTGCAACCAATGCAAAATTCTCACACCATACCAAGGAAAGATCTCCCAGAGAAGGAAAAAAAGGTGTACCTCATCAGCTTCATCAACATCTATAGCATATACTTTCAATTGAGTAAGATCTTTTCTGTCAACCTGACAACAAAAAGAATCATGAGATCTAGTTGAATTAAAATACGAAAATGACCACTCCTATTTTCTTATCAACAGAGATTCTAGAAAAAACTGTTCCTACTTCCACACGTCTCTCTCTATATGTCATCAAGTTCACCAAGTTGATTCTCAAACTAACTACACACATGGACGGCGTCCACTCCTGAGAAAAATTTTTTTTAAGAATAATGCTAGATAAAAGATCAGAACTTGGCGAAATGGGTCGCTTTACGAGGATATCCACTCACTAGAAGCCTAGAGATATGATACTCCCAAACATGAAATCAGCTATGGTAAATGCCATTAAGTCTATAACATAAGATACCTCATCCAGGTCAGGTAACTCTGCCAAAATACTTTCAGCAGCTGTGAGAATCTCTTCTGGATAGTCGGTGCGAATGTTTAGCTTTAACAAATCAAGATTTACGTGCACTGGAAAACACCCAATATCAATAAGGAGATTGACTGCCGCAGTTGATGTTTTAGCCAATCCCATGGCTTTCAAAATCTGCCAAAAAAGAAGGCATTATAATTTTATGTACTTTTATTATAGTTAAATAATCTAATTGTTGTCACAGTATTGATAATGATATTATGTTTAATTGAATATGGACAAGCTGTTAAACACAACATGAACTCTTTTCCGCAAAAGTCTTACTGTTTTTCTCAATTTATCTAAACATTATGCATTTGACTCCAAACATGAAGGACGAGAACGTCAACAATTACCATCCCAGCAGTTCGTTTTTCATCTTCATTCCTACAATCATCTAGTGCGTATGCTTTAAGAGACATAATTCTCTTCAAATAATTGTCTTCAGATGTCCATCTAGATTTTGGGGGCTTCTTATTTGAAGGCATGTCCCTGGCAGATTTCAGTAACTTGACAAACTCTTCAAGTTCCTTCTCAGCAGCCTCTTTCACATGCTTCATTCGTATAAGTTCTTCAACCTACCAATTAAAACTTATTTAGTCTTGGTTAGCAAAGTTAGTGAAGTAGATAAAGGGAATCCTACAAGAAATTGCCAATCAATCATCCATTACAGTGACCAACATTCCAATAAAAAGTATTGCAAGTGATAACTATATAAAATATCAAGTGGAACAAAAGAAGATGTAAACCTGAGCACCAGACCGAGGCCCGTACACATAAGAAGAACCTTTAGTCTCCAGAGCTGTGAAGTATATGTCATCCTTTGAAAGCAACAAATGAGCACAATAGCTCTCAAGGGGTTCCGCACTACCAAAAATCATCTGTTAGAATGAACTGATGTCATTAGAGGAACATCAACATTTGAAAGCGATTCTGAAAAAGGTATACCTCAGCCAAATCCTCCACTGTTATCGAATCATTCTTTTCAATAAGCTCAATCCAAGCAAACTCGAGCAATGCTGGATCCTGAAAAGAAAGCTTTTACAGAAATTACACCTGGAATCTAGCCCATCATCACTTCAACTCCATACATAAAAAATAAACTACCAAATTGTCTTGTGCTTTCTGAACAAAATTTGTTATCTCTGTGTGGTCAAAGTTATTGACACCAGGAACAATGAAAGTGACTTGCTGTGGCTTAATGGATGTCATGACCCCATTCTGCAGAAACAAAATCCAAAAACTCAGCACTCTTAAAATGGGTGATTCCAAACTCTAGAAACCAATTACAAATGCCATACTAGTTGTTTCAAATAGAACCTGGTCGAAAACCATCCAATTCTTCTTGCCATCTGGTTTCTGCACAACTGCCAGTAACACCCTCTCTGGGTCTTTCCTGAATTCAAGCAGTAATCCTTTCTGCAGGACCGGCTTCCCGGTCTTATTTCCGATAATCACTTCACTAGTTTTCAGTTCCAATCTGCAAAAATTTCTATCATGAATCTCACATAAAACTGTGGAAGGAAAATATCACTGTATCCGTTCATCCAAGAATAACCATGAAAACTAACTTCATAAACTCAATCAAATATGAGCAAACAATCAAAACAATTTCTGAATACTTCATATGAGCCAAACATTAACTTCCCGCCTACTCTGTCTGCATTGCGTGAGCAAGTTTCAGATGCTTGTTTGAGATTCTATCGTTATGATAACACATTTCGTACCTTATTCCTAACAGAGTTGATCATGGTGTTTCTGTGATAGTTTTGATTCAAAGACCAACTCCAAACAGTTTTTACTTATTATCTTAATTCAACTATCGGTTCCCTCAAAATAGTAGTAATACATAACCATAAATTAATAGTTTACTAAATTATACACTAATAAAAAACTTCTCGTCGATTATGACTCCTAAAATTTCCTGTTAACAGGACATCTCAGCTCAGTAATTAGAAAAAAACTTTGATCGGTTCTCAACTTCAGAAAGCTCCAAAATTTGAGAAAAGCATCTTATGCAATTTCATCGGCACACCTCGTGTCAACTTCGAAGCTCATGCCTCCATACCACCTCCAACAATAGAACTATCTAAAAAACTTCACCACATTCGGTTTAAAAAGTTGTAAATTGAAAATAAACATACGAACAAAGGCATCATACTTGTTTGACGCGCGAATTCCACCTCGCTGGCGCAGTAATTCTAGCTCTTCCGCCACCAAATCCACCAAACTCTGTGCTGAGCACCTCTGAATCGAAAAACCTCCGTAGAAAAACCGGAATTGATAGTGACGCCGTCGTAGAATCGAAAACCGAGCGGCGGGATGGAATTGAACGGTCCTTTGCTGGCGTAAACAGCATCTCTTGGCGGCAAATGGCGGAGAAGCCGCACAGCAGCGGAAGATTACACCGCCGTTAATAACCCGAATCGCCATATCTTCTAGCTTGGGTGAGAGAGAATTGAAGAGTTCATGTGTCTGTGAACCGTGGAAGAAGATGTATGCACCTTGGCTTTTCCATTTATTTTATCATTATCATTTTTTAATTTTGGGGAAATCTCTTTTTGGATATTCACTTGAGTTTTAAGAAAAAATTCTAGTCCAGAAAAATCCAAATTTGAAAAATATTTATTCAAATATGTCTAATTTCAAAGTTTTCAATCAAAAAGCTCCTATATAATATTTAATTATCTTTTATAGCCTTATATTTATAAAAAAGTTACATTTAACTTTGTCTTTTTATAAGTCCCCGTTATTTGCGATCCTTGGCACAAAATGGTATCAGAGCTTATAAAGAACCCTGAGCCTCTACTGCGTGATCTGTCACAAAGCGTACTCTCCGTAGGGGGCAACTTGTTGTTGATGGTCGGGCTAATGGCAAAATCTTTGTTGTAGACTGGAGACAGTTAGCAAACTGATAGGTACCACTTGTGGTGACGTTCGATTATCCTGTGGGTAAGTCCTTGTTAGGTCTACGACGGATAAAAGCCATGGTAACATGATGGTGAGCACGGGACTTCGGGAAACTATAAGCCTCACACTAAGTAGATTAAGCACAGCTGAGATAAACCTGTAGGCTCTGATTGGGTTTGGACACAAAATGGTATCAGAGCCTATGTTTATTCTGGAAATATTATAATAATATCTTGAATATTAATTTGTACCATATACGGGGGAGACAATTCAAGAAAAATATGAGCCCGAATGAATGTTCGAAGTGTCATTCTTACAGGCGGTACTTCCAAAAATTGGAAGCACTAAATCATAAGCATATGGCAGAAGCTCAACGCTACAACCATAAGTGGAAACTATTACGAGGAACATGATTATCCACACCCGACATAAACCATTACAAGAAACTAGAAGGATGGCTAAGAGGCTCCATCAAGTGAACCTCAAAATACAGTTCGAGTTAGCCGAACTTTAGGAAGACGATCATTCTGAACATGAAGACGTTGTTCCAGCCACCAATTATCCAACAGGGTCTGAACCAGATGATTAGGATGGGAGAACCAACCTTTCGAGAAATCGAGACGGATTCTTCTAAGATATCCCAAGATCTTAGAGAGATCCAGAAGACAATGCAGCGTTATGGATACCTTCAATACCATGTCCCTGCACAGGTCCATCAGAATCAAAGTCAGATGGAGATTATAATTAAACATCAGGAGAAAATTCTTGAGATTCTTCGAGATGTTCAAACCCGGGTAAAGGAGTTGGAGTCAAGACCAAGTCCGACGGGAAGAAAACAAGGAGGGTGGTTACCACCGTCCTATGGAACAGAACCCATTTTACACCAAAAAAAGGAAAGCGGAGGAGGTCCGAAGACCTTTGACGGAGACTGAAAAAATGATTGCAATTCTACGAGGAGAACCAGTACTTCCCACCAAGTAATGGAAAGAATCAACCTGGAAGATCTACATGATCTTGCTGATTCATTTGCGGGATTGAATCTCGTAGAATTCAAGACAGAAGAACTTGTAACAAGACCTCCACCACAAGAAAGTTTCGGGTCACACACTCCACCCGAAGGTGATCAAAGTATGCCGCATAGGGAAGATTTCACCTCAGCAACTTTAGATCCCCCAGTTGGAACAAGGAACCGTTCCCGCGGGCCAGATATACATCAAACGCCTTACGTAAAATCTCAGTTAGATCCAATCCATCCATATGGACTTATGCTCAACATGGATATCTTGGATTTCAAAGACAGAGAAGTTATTATTGATGAATGTGTTAAGCAATGAGAATAACAGCATGAATGCTTGATCTAAGCAAAGAAAGATTCATTTTAATTCTTAAAATGAGTCTGGAATGATCAGTCAAGATTGCCTGGGAAATCCCTAAAAGAAATCGTGGACAAGATGGCAAAATTATTTAAAATCTGTTTCATTGGAGTAAGCTACTTCGAAGGAATGGAGGAAGAGAAAGTTAAAAAATATAGACAAGCTCTAATTAGTCTGGAACTGCATGATATCTATTATGTAGACGAGTACATCAAACTCTTTACAGAGTATAGATGGAAGGCAAAGATAGAAGAAAGAGATGTAGTTAATCCCCTACAGAGAAATTCAGGAGATTAAGAACAAGGTTAAAAGAGAAGTTGCTAACACGCTCTCATGGATTCATATTGGAGCCATTAGAGTAATCATCAATGCAACTTTCAAGGAAGGAATTGATTCGCCACACAGTCTGACAATCTTTGACAAGAGAATCACGAACCCCAAATATTCTTGTCGGGGACAGTTGCAGGAAATTTGTATGCAGGAAAGACGACATTCAACATCTATCCTAAAATTGCATATAATTTGGGAGATCGAGATTTCAACAAGGTTCTAACTCTTCATCAAGATTTTAAAAGAACAGATTTGATGAAAGAAGGGAACATGCCTTACTTGATCACCTACAAGGTGTCATACACACTCTCGGATACTCATCATTCAGAAGTATTCTTGATAAATGAATTCATCGAAGTCCCCAGAATCTTCGAAGATTTCGCGAAAGCAGTATTGCTAGACATTATTGATACTCCGACAATATGAGAGATCGACATGATGTTACAAGATCAACCTGTTCTGAACAGAAGCAGGAGCCCTATGATCGAGCCAAGAAGAATGTATTTCCTACATGATAGTTAATCAGCAACTATCCGGGGGAAAACAGAAGGCAGTCTCGAGCAGAATTCAGAAAATCCCCGATGTATTCAAAACAACAGGAAAGTTGAAATGCCGAGAAAGCTCCAGAGAAGTACAGATAATTTTTGACATTACAGAGAAAGATAATATCTTCTCATGTGATGTCCTCTACTATTTGCAACAACCTACAGTTGGCAGGTACCAAGAAAATATTCAAATTGGTGAAATTGATCTAACAATTACAAGAACTGCGGGCAGAATCCCAGAACAGCTTATTCTAGGGATTGAATTTCTAGAGGAACATAAACATTGGGAAAGATTACAAGACGGAATGGAATTCACGGTGGACGGAAAGAGATATAGGATCATATGACCACCAGTCCATTCTCAATTTACATCTCCGTTGGGATGTTATATGCGAAGTATCGGGCAGAATATTTTGCATCATACATTCATTATGGAGCTGGAATATGTACTGCCATGCATGATATCTTCTCCAAATACGTTGGTGAAAAACTTCCAGCCATTGCCGAAAGAGACTTTTCAAAGCGGATCCTTATCCTTAATGAAGGAGTCCAGGGAGCAGAAATAATAATCGAAGGAGCAGGCGTATCCCATGGTACAAAGTCAAGACTCCACCTATTTATTTTCATGATACATGAACTGATATGCTGCTAGACATTCAAACGGTTCACTCAGGAGAATGAAACACGGAGACTTATTTTACGACCCTTTTGTTATCATAAGATTATTGTGTAGAGACTACGGGAGGTGTTTCACAGAAAATTCCCATTAGTTTTCGCAGTAAGCACGATGATGAAGGAAAACTTCGACACCCAAAGATGAAGGATCAACCGAAATTTGAAGAAGCAATCCTTCAGTTTCGACAACAAGGTCCTAGTGAAAAGGATTCTCAAACTTTTGACTGGGTTAATATTATGCTTTCAGAGAACAGGATGAGGAAGAAGTTACTCCAAAAATCCTGTTTCTACTATAAAAGGCATTACAAGAAGAGGTTCCACAACCTGAAATTTCCATCGTAGAGCAAATCACTCAAGAGGATATAAAAAGGAAAATTCGAACGAACTACAACGAGGATCCTCTAGCATGGTGGAACAAGAATGAGCTCAAAGCTACTTTGAAGGTGAAAGCTGGAAAAGAAAATGAGTTCGTCAGATTCAAGTCAATCCCCATGAATATGGAAGATCGGAGGGATATGCAGAATATACTTAAGGAACATCTTGACCTTAAGTTAATATCATCAGGGGTTTCTCCATATAGCAGTCCAGGATTCCTTGTTCGGAATCACGGAGAAATCAAGAGGAAAGCCAAGATTAGTAATTAACTACAAAGGAATCAACTACATCTTGGATTTCGATGGATATTACATCCCAAGCAGAGAACATTTGGTAAATAGCATCAAGCATGCCAATGTGTTTTCTATATTCGATTGTAAGTCTGGATTCTACCAGATTAAGATTGAGGAATCAAGCAGAAAGTTCACAGCATTCTCCACACCACAAGGACATTATATCTGTGTTATGCCAATGAGATTGGCAAATGCTCCCCATATATTCCAAAGGAAGATGGATAATTTTGTTAAGGATTACTTAAGCTTCATGTTCTTGTATATTGACGACATCCTCATTGCTTCAAGAAACATGAAAGATCATATTACACATTTGGAAATCTTTTCAGATGTTTGCTATAAGGAAGAATTAGTGCTATCCGAAAGGAATTAGTAATTGCCACAAGACAGGTCGAGTTCCTCGAATTGAGATCGATGAAGCCGGAATTATTTTGCAGAATCATATTGTTGAAAAGGTTCAAGGATATCCAGATGACCTCAAGGATTTAAAGCAACTTCAGAGTTTTCTAGGAGTTTTTAATTTTGCTGGAATGTTCATCAACAATCTAGCAAACCACCGGAAGGTTTTCAGTCCACTACTCAAGAAAGATGTTAAGTTTGAGTGGAATGAAGATCACAGACGAGCTGTTAATCAACTTAAAGAAGTTTGCAGGCAACTACCAAAGCTTGCAATTCCAAACTATGATGATGAAATGATATTATATACAGATGCCAGTGATCATTGGTGGGCTGCAGTACTTATGAAGGGCACACTAGAAGGCAAAGTGCCATGCAGATATTGCAACTGTTTATTTGACAATGACGAAGTTATCAGATGGCATATCAACGACAAAGAGTTCTTTGCAGTTCGAAAGGCTTTTAAAAAATGGTCATTATTCTTACTTGCAAAAAAATTTATCTCAAAAATAGATAATACCAGTGTAAAGTCTTTTCTGAAAAATAAAATTGAATCAAAACCAGAAAAGGCTAGGCTTTTAAGATGGCAAAACTGAATGTCAATATTATGATTATGATATTGTCATAGTGAAATCTGATAAAAATGAATGTTCTTACAGATTTCTTAACACGATATGGAGGGACACATTGCTAGCGACACACTCAAACGAGTGAGTAATCTCAGGGAAAACCTAGAGATCCTGTAACGAGACATTGTGACACTTTGTCTCAATGCTGAGGTCGCAGGACGGCTTCAACGAGCAAATCAGGAACTTGTTACTAATCACATACGAGCATGCTTTCGAGACCATGAACGTTTGTTTGAAGTCTTGAAAGGGCACATCCCCCAGGCCGCACCTTCAACGGTGCAGAAAGGAGTGTTTAGAGAACATGGCTCATCTAACCCGGAGCAAGGGATTCAAGTACCCCTGTCACGAGTGCCACATATGATGCATCCCTTGAGGATGTACGAGCTGTAGCGAATGTTGAGGGTCAGGTGTTATCACAATCTGAACCTTCAAGTCAACCTAGCACATCTGGGGTAAAAGAGGGAGAGTTGAATCTTAGGCCAATGATTGACAATTCTAGAGTTCAAACTAATGATGATTTAGTTTCTTCACCTATGCAGGATTACCAATGTACTTGGGATAAACTAATTACCAGACGAGGTATCAACCCAGACAAATCTATTGTTGATATTTCAAGAAAATATCCGAGAATTGGGATGAAACCAGGCAGACATCCAAACGAAGTTCAAGAATGGTATAATTTCGGAGCTCTTGCTTCGATTTATACTGTTGCACCAGCATTCTCTGAAATTTCAAAATTAGCAAAATGGATCAGAGAATGTGTTCATGAGACATGGGCCGATAATCCACATTTTGCCAGAGGAGGTATCTTGGAGTTGTATTTTTTCAATGCTGCTCCAGAACCAGCGAAGAAGGGCTTCATTGAAGCCTTTCATTTTATCAAGCTCAGACGACCAGACTGAAACGCCTTAAAAATATAAAAATGGCTCTACCAGAAGGTATACCAATTTTGGCCGGGACTATCACGGAAGATGAAGTTTCAACCAAACGAGCATGTGATCTTTGGGTTTGTCTAACGGAAATGGACAAAGTCAAATACTCATTCAAGTTCTTTCAGAATTCAGCCAACGACACTTTCATGCTGAATTCCATGACAGGAACATCAACCAGATTTGCCGAAGAAAACAAGATTCCGGCGGGAAAAGAAACTTACCGGAAATTCTGCAACATGGCACACATCGGCTGATGGACAGATCATATTTGCCAAGCATGCCCGGAGCAGAATGAACCAGAGTTCGGGAAAGGATTCCGATCCAAACCCGACAGATCAGAGGCAGGAAGAGACAAAAGACCTGCTGACAAGATAGCCCATTTTCCTAAAGTTCGGGGACCACAAAAACTAATAATGTAAAGACCCCCCAACAAAGGAAAAGTTGTGGACCATTAGAAGTTAGTGCGGATACTGTTCAACGCACTCAGACAAAAATAATGGACCACTCACGAGAAAAGTTGGCACACTCAGACAAAGATGCCAGATCACGTGAAAGTTAAGGTGCACTCACGGGCGCACTCAACCCGGATTTATGCCTATATAAAGGCACTCATTCAGAAAGCTAAGGACATCGAAAATTCTCCATAGTTTTCTGAGAATAAGAATAAGAGTCTCCAAGCTTTGTAATTGTTCAACTTTCGTAGCTTGGTAATTCTTTCTTTCTTTTGTAATAAGTTTGTAGTATTATTCTGTATTTCAGTTTATGTGTTCTTGAGTCAAGCCTCATCTATATGAGAGGCTAAACAAGTCCGTCTCCTCCGAAAAGGAGACGTTTTAATGTAATAGATATTATAAGTATTCCAGAATAAAATAAGGACTATTGCCCATCTATCTCTCAGATTTCTTTAAATCTTTCTTATATCTTGATTATACCTCACGCCATAAGGTAGGAAACGAATTAGGGCTGTGTTGTGCAGATGCTGAAGGAGTCGGATAACTTGCAGACTAACCTCGCCCAATGGGCTGAGGTTGGATGGTGATAAGCCATTTGTAAAACAGTCTGGGGGCAGTAATTTTCCGATTGATGGCTTTGCAACCCACCTCACCAGGTGCCGTTATGGTCAAAATGATATATTCAGTTTGTTAAAATTTTATTGTAATACGGAAGCATGATGGGCCTGTTATTTATTTTTAACATAATCTTCAAATCGGGTTTTAAATTATAATTAGGCGAACGTTATATGAACGGTGAATCCTTTGCAAAAGTATGCTCTTGGGTTCATCACAGATGACGGAAACTGGAGGATCTCATGCTCATATAAATGCTACTGTTTGGTGAATATTATGATAAAAATGATGATGCATATTATATAGAGGCATATTTGCCCTTTAAACATTTTGTTAGGGTTAAGAATATAATTTTATTACAGATTGGTTGGACCGCATGAACCACTTGGGGTTATTATTGTCATTTCAACCAAGAATGAACCTAGATGAACTAAGATTTTTTAGCTATACTAGGATGAATTAAATTTCAGGAAAATGTATCGGCTCGCAATTTTCCCTTTAATTTTACGTTGACAATTGTTAATTGGACCAGAAACACACATTGGCTCGCAATAAGTTCTTTTTAACAGTAAATTTACTACGGCACAAGAGGTGGTTGTCCGTTGATCGCACTAACTTATTACGGAGTTTTGCCATGCAATCTTCATTCGATGTCACGCTCTATGCAATCTTCATTCGATGCCACGCTCTACTCAGTAAATTATTAGGATTCCGTGGCAACCTCCTCAAGGTCAGATTAAAATCAATGTCGATGCGTTGGTTAGACCAGATCTTCCGTTTTTTGGGCATCGGGATAGTGGTAAGGGATTCAGATGGGGTGGTACTATTTGCTCTGGCTCGTCGCCTTATTAGATATGACGTACTCAAGACTGTATTGACACTTTCTACTGTGTCCTCGCTGGCTCCTGAAGCATCGATTGTTTCTGCTATTCGCACAGCGGCGGGTGATGCACTTGGGCACAAGTTTGATCACTGCTCCCCTGACGCTAACAGGGTAGCCCATAGATTAGGTACAGCTACAGTAGATGAAGGGATTCAATTCCTATTTTTCTGCGACCAGATGTAATATTTGGCATGTTACAATGCTAATATCTTATTTCTTCATAAATATACCTGGCCTTATTTAACATGCATCCATCCACATAAATTTCAAATGAGATATATGCACACCGTGGATGATCCAATAATGAAATCACTTCATCCAACGGAAGATATATAGATTTTGGGGTTATTTATTTAAATAACCTATTTTTAAAAAATATTTAATAAAATAACCTAAAATATAAAACTTTAATTTTCTAATCCAAAACGCCAATTGGGTTGGCGCGTTCAGGGGTCCCGCCAACCCAGTTGGCGGAACCAACTTTCCAAAGTTGGCCACGCCAACTTCTGTTGATTTTCTTTTTTTTTTTCCTTTTTTTTTAAACTTCAAACATTTGTTTTTTTTTTTTGATAAAAAAAATTTAAATACAATACATAAAATATAGAAAGCAACTACCACTTCTGCACAGTGATTAAATATTCACTTACTGTAAAAAGTAAGAAACTCCTTACCAATGTAGAAGCACTACCATCTGCAAAAGTTCATATCAAGTTTTCTTAACATATTAAGTTGTACATGAGTGTACCCTATAAGCTGTCATTTTCTAAATCAACACTAGTAAATATCAAACAACACATGTGATATATATTATACCTTGAAGAAAATGATTCATCCTTATTTTTTTCATGAATTATTTGGGGGCTTAGTTATTTAATCATTATTAATTTTTAAAAAAATCACAACAATACAATTGTATTATAAATTTTTTAAAATTATATTTAAGTAACTCAAAATCAAATTGCGTTTCTTGGTGAATTTATAAAAAAAATATTGAAGAACACATGTTAGTCGTGCATTTGTTGAATTTCATTTCTTTTCCGTCAAATTCTGTTTTTAAATTTGGTTCAAGGTTTAGTAATGTTTGGGTGTTTTTGGATAAGTTTGAATATTAAAATTAAAATTTATAGACATATACAACTGAAAGAAAAATAAAAGCTTGAAACAGTTGAAATAATATTTAAAGCAAATTTTTATTTTGATATAAATAGTACAAACTGAATTTATATTTAATCACTGTGCAGAAGTGGTAGTTGCTTTCTATATTTTATGTATTGTATTTTAATTTTTTTTATAAAAAAAAAAGAACAAATGTTTGAAGTTTTTTTTTAAAAAAATAAAATATTAAAATCAACAAAAGTTGGCCACGCCAATTTGGTTGGCGTGATCAACTTTCCAAGTTGATGCTGCCAACTGGGTTGGTGTGACCCCTGAACACGTTAAACCAGTTGGCGTTTTGGGTTAGAAAATTAAGTTTTTATATTTTAGGTTATTTTGTTAAATATTTTTTAAAAATGGGTTATTTAAATAAATAACCCTATATTTTGTCTGTTCGGTACTATAATATGCAGTAAATTTTACAAATTAACGAGTAAAAAGTTAATAGGCTACAACATACAAAGAATAACAATGTAATTCAGCTAATTCCAGTTCCTCTACTTCACAATCACATTATTTCATACAGATGACACAAGTTTAATAGCTTGTTTTTAAATGGAAACATGTGGCGAAAAGATACGAAAGACATTCATCATCGACAGAGCTGTGCACATAACCCCTGGATCTGGATTGCTGTTGGATTCAACAACGAATATGTCCGGCTTTTGCTGCTGTTCGAGCATGTCAATGCGTATTGGCTACCGATTTGCTCAGACTACAGATAAGAAAAAACTATCCGACATTAGTAAGGATAGAGTCGAAAATTAGTCACGAGGTGACTAAAAACATATTTAGGGGTGAAATATATATTTTTAGACTCTAGTGTGTGGATAAGAACGTGTATAGAACGAGAGCATATATCTTAGCCTGATCAAAAAAATGAAAAGGGAGTTGAGCGATTTTCTAACCTGGCATGAAACAGGCTGCGTGTTGCAGCTCCATTTCGAAGTGGGAACACAACTAAGATAACGGCACCATGAACAATGATCATTCAAATCAACTCCACGAAGCAGCATGACCATGCCAACCGTGATCCTATATAATAAACGAGTTTTTAAGAAAGTGGAAAGAAGAGTTGACGGGCGTCAAAACATGATTTGAAGATTCACGAACTCACCCAACAATTAGAATGATCAAAGAAACCAACCAAAGTATGCGTTGATAAGCCTTAAATTTAGGACTATTCGGTGTTGAGGAATATCCTGGAGGAGCATATCTCTGATTTACCCATCCAAACTGGGGGCGGATCAAGAACAAAAAACCAAGAAGAAAGCCCGATAAAAACCCTCCAATGTGAGCGAAATTATCAACGTGTGGGAGAATTCCTACGGCTAGATTGATTGCGATAATTATCACAAGGGTCAACAAAGCCGCTACCTAAATAAATGGTTTTGTGAGTGGAAATTGAAACCTGAAGTTCATTTCACAGAAGATAGATGCAGTAGTATCTCATGCAAGGGTCAATACGGGGTAAAATGGGCAAAACTTCTATGCTTAAAAAATTTAACAAAAAAAAATTGTAAATAGTTTTCGTTCAACCAACATATTTCATCTTGAAGCTAGATCCACCCACTGATATGATAACATGAACAATGACAATATAACCAACTATTTATCTGACATGTATGAGTGCTCCCAATCTCAATATTGTATCAAAGTATCAAACACACGACATACCTTGTTTGCATATATAGACCAATTAGTGATGAGCTCGGAAAGCATTCCTCCCAACAATCCGAAAAGTGCACCAGAAGCGCCAACGGATATGTTTGACTGAATAAAGAGAGCAGATAGCAAGCTACCACCAAGCCCAGATATAAGATAAAGGAGGCCAATACGTACTGCAAAACAGCAAAAGTGATATTAATGAATCATTTTACCAGATAATGCTACAAGAGTTACAAACAACTGGGTCAAATAATAAATTACCATAATTCATATAGGATCAATCACAAACTCTTCGTGGTGCCTAGAAAATCTAGTGAATAATTTATATAAAACCAGTATCTTTCAGAAAAGAAATGCCTTGTTATGGTAAAATTGTTCTGAAATTCATTTCTAGGCCAAGACTAAAATGACTATACCAGCTGAGGTTCTTAAAAATGAAGTGGACGTTGTAATCATTGAACAAATAAGTACAAAATTTACAGATGATAAACTGATAAGTCAGTTGTCACATACTAAATCCGAATTCTTGTTCTAGCCGAATGCCGATAACTAAAAGACTCAGCATGTTCGCAAGTAAGTGAAAAACTCCACCATGTAACCAGATACAAGTGATAAGCCGCCATCCTTCATGCTGGTGGATGACTTTACCAACGTCTAAGGCTCCCATCTTCTCTAACCTGAAAAAAGGAGTTGGATGGCATTTTAGATGCCATTATCGAACTATATTTCTCCCGTGCTAAGAGAAAAAAGTAAGAAATATAAAATATATTCATCACTTTAGTACCACACAACAGTAAGAATAAATGTTGCAAAAATCAAATTGTTATGTATAAAGAAATGAAATAACAGAATTCGTACTTAAACAAATAGGATGATGTAAGTATAATAATCTATCTTCTTGGGAAGAAATCCGATCGACAAGCACCTATCGAGATATATTTGTGCCTTGCTGGTATAAGGCCATTACACCTACCGTGTCATTTTCTGCTGGAGATTTATTGAGAAGAAACTACTGGTTGATGAAATCTTCAAATTCCGTGGTGTTCAGCTGGCCTCGAGATGTCATTGTTGTAACAATGAATAAAGTTGGGATCATGTCTTCTATTCTAATGCTACGGCTCAGTTGGTTTGGACTTATTTTGGGAATTTATTTAGTGTTACTGCTCCTTGGTACTTAGACGCTTGGAAAATTGGTAACAATTGGCGCAGAAAGGGTCATGTAAGGATCCCTTTCCTCATTCTATGGTTCTTGTGGTTAGCTCGAAATGCTGCCAAACACAATTGGATTAAACCCAACCACCATCACATCATTAGGAATGTGCGCAGACATCTTATACTTTTTTGTCCTCCTTACTTCTTGACCAGTGGTGTGATTATTTAAATGTAGCTAGCCTTTGGGGTTTCTCTACCAATCCTCCTCGCCCTACTCAAATATCATTTATTAAATGGCTTAAGCCCACAACTGGTCATTTCAAGCTTAATACAGATGATTGTGATATTTGCAATCCTGGATATTCTTCACTTTCAGTTCTTTGTGGAGGATTCCATGAATTATGACATTAGACAGCTTTGTAAATCAGATCGCATTGGTTTTCCGTACTTACGCACTTCTTTCAAATAATGTAATGCTTTCTTGGGAGGTTTTGGTTTGGTTCCTCTCATGTATTGGCTTTTAATGTTTTTAATAAACTGGTAGGGGTCCGCCTAATCCTCCGTCATGACAACGGCGGCTTTAATATGAAAAAAGTATAATAATCTATCATTTTCGAGGAAAAAATTTATGTCATCATATAAAAAGGATATTGAAATCCGCTCTCAAATATCAACAACTATAAGTAATTGGTTATCTTCGTAGCAGAGGCATGTTTAAAAATGAAATCACAACCATATTAAGTAGCTTTAAACTTAAACGTCCTCAGATTACCATAGTTTTGCATAATTTTATATCTATTGGAATATCAAATTTTCCATCCGCATATTTGTTTAGATGAATTACAAACTCCTGTTCAAAGCTATAATGACAAAACTGCTTCTCCTTTACCATAATGATCATGAACAAAACTCCCCTAAATTTCATTCAATTCTAGAAGTAACTAACTTAAGTTCGCAAGTCATATATTTCAACAGAAACATATTGTTTCCGTCAGGAAAATCAAGACAAAATGAATCAAAATTCATCATGATATCCTAATAACAAAAGGATATCATAAAATCATACATTAAAGACTAAACCCAAAATCTTAATGCTGGAAAAAAGACCAAAAACTCAAAAAAGGGATGAAGACAACAGGGGCTTACGCTGAAGAAGATGGCCCAAGAAGAGGATTTTCACTAAACGGCTGAAAAGAAAACCTTCCCAAAAACCTGGCAACACAAGAAATCGAATTCTTGGGGCAATTATTCACATACATGGTGATGACGAACATCACGGTGTTTGCTATCACAAAGGAAGGTAGCAACCAGGAAAACGATTTCTTAAAATGCTTTACTTCCCGGTAAATAACGGCATCGGGTCTCGGGGTTTCGGTGGGCTGCGGTGGTGTCTCCACCGAGACAGGGTGGATCATGTTGCTTACCTGCCGTGAGTGGACTCGTATCTGGATATCTTGGGGAGTGGCCATCGCAGGATCCAAGAAATGGGGTAAGAACAAAAGAATAAGTAGTTTAAGGTTGTCGGAATGTAAAAGAGTGGTCGTATATGTAACAGGTAGGCGGCGGAGGGGTGAGGGCGGAGAGGATCAGGTCAACCGTTCAACTGCAAAATATATTTTTGTGTAAGATAAACGGATGCAAACTTGGAGATGAACATATGTATTTTCCGGTACGCCCATTAATTCTTTACTATGAACCCCACAGATGAAATACACGCTGAAACGCACAAACTTATATGCCTGTGGGATCTCCACATTGAAGTAAAAAAAACATATAAGTTAGAGTTCTAGTTGGACAGTGACCAAAAATATTTACAAATTCTCGTTCACTCACATATTCGCTAGATATGTACATCAAACTTTTTCTATCACTTCTAAAATCGTATTTTTTTTTCTAAAACTATATTTTATCTATCCAAAATTATAAATTCATCTTGAATTCTAAACCTACCTCAGATCGGATATGATCCCTTTACACATGGGATTATATCCACATAAATCAATCATTATATGAGCTCCAAACTTAGCATTGAATAATTCATTTTATATTGATATCCCTAGTTCTGGAGGCCCAGTAGGTCTTGAGGGTCCGAACTTTATTTGGGCCCGGTCAGTGAGGGGCCCATTTAGCCAACAAGGGAAGTCGTTAGGGCCGATCTCGGGCTGTCCTCCTCGAGCTCGCAGCCCGACCCGAGTTTATCGCGGGCACGATCACCCCTGTCTAGCTGCCACTATCGTTTCCGAGCCGGGGCGGCGAGGGAGCACATCAAGAGGTTGGGGCGGTCCGCCATGGGGCATGCCATCCAAGCTGAGGCGCGGTTTCCTCAACAGATCAGGACGGGCTATATTTACCAAGATAGCCGGACTGAGGCGCGGTTTCCTCAATAGGTCAGGACGGGAAGTCATGGGACAGGACAGTCGAGCTGAGGCCACCTAGGGTGGTCCCTTGTACCGGGACTAGGTTTGCAGGAATCGGACACCTATTAAAGCAAAAGCTAGGCCTGCTAACCAATCAAAGGGTGGTCAAGCACTGTGGGTAAAAAAAAAGCATATTCCCGGACGCAGAGAATCACCAGAGCAAAAGGATCGTACGAGGTAGGTAGCAGATGTAGATGGTCCCCCATCTGTGGTCCCCCCCTCAGTTTCAGACATTGTCCCCAGAATCCCCGGCAGAGCGGAACCATTGGCATCCCTCCCCCTATAAAAGGGAGAGTAAATTAACAAGAGAAAAGGGAGAAAAACCCTGGAGCCCTCCTCTAAAAAGAAAAAAACCAATATTGATCATCGGAGATCCGAAAAAAACCAGAGAGGATCCTCCCGGACTCCGGCCAAAACCGCGACTCCGCGAAACAGCACATACATTCCCCTATAAATTCATTTGTTATCAACGCGAACCAAAAGTAGAGGTGATGACCTGCATGCTAAAGCCCAGGTGTATGAGGCCCTGGCACCAATTAAAAGTGCAGGTCATCCCTGTCACTAAAGCCCAGGTGTATGAGGCCCTGGCACCAATTAAAAGCATAGGTCCGCCATATTTTCGGATTATTATCTCCAGAGATCAGGCCGATAGGACGTTATCTGCTCGTATTGACTATTTCGTGAGCGGGGATTAAGCGACTGTAGTGTTCAGATTAACAGTTTGTGGTGTTTATGAAGGTCAGCCCTGCCAATGTAACAAGTCAGCCCGGTTGTAAGGACCCCAAGCCCTTAACCCTTGATTAGTGTATTAACCACTATGTGTGGTACATGCTTCTATACAAATCAATCGGGAAACTCAGATGATGCTTACAAAATTCTCTTAACATTCAACGTTATAAGATCATCTCTACTAACATATAGACTCATAGAGTTGCCCATTACCATGCCCTTTTTGCCACTTTTTACATTGTGGACTTTTATAAAAATTTGGGCAGAGTCTCCCCATAAATAGAGCTATCCCGAAACCAAAAGCACATCACAGAATACAATTCCCGGCCAGGGAATACACAATACTCAACAGACTACTGAACACAAAGTCAATTCCCAGCCAGGGAAGACACCACACATAAGACGACAAAAGTGGATTTCAACACCCACATAATACACTAACGACTCTCATATCATTAGCAATTCTACCACAATTGCATGCAACATATAATGAAAGAGAGAAAGGCTCATGCCTTTATATACAACCCATATACAAGAATATCCGTGCTCACATGCGAGCATCATAAATATGAATATAAACCTCGGGTGTATATAGTACTCTATACGATACCGTGCTCCATCAAGCCCTGGTACCACGATCCTGTGAGTACATCCAATCAACAGCTCGAGCCCAGCTCCATAGCCATCGATGCACCTGTTCACCTGCCCCAACAGAGACAGCCCCCCAACGGGGTGAGCATACCAATACACAAAATCCCATAATCACAATAATGAAATTCATAATTTACAACAAAAGTAAATACTAATGAATTTAAATGATACTCCCTGGATGGCAACATCCTCATCCGGGATTCCGTGTACTGTCCCTGTTCTCACAATCATCAAACTCATCAAATCTCATAAATCAGTAAATCAACACATTGATTTAACTCATAGCATGCCTGATTCTCAAGTATCAATAATCAATGATTTCCAAGTTCATTATACATACAAATATAGATATCTCAATATCTAGTACTGATTTCTCAATTTCGCTATCAATCACAGATAGCTCAAATGCCTAGACATCTCACATGTCTTATAATGAGTACATGATCCCACGATCATTCTCAGGCATCTCAAATGCCGTACAATAGTCACATAGACTCAGTACCCCATATATATCAACATATATATGCATATAGCCATACCCACAACCATCTAATGCAATTACAACACATTATGCATTTCACAATTTCTATCACATAAAGTAGTGCTCGTACGTCGCACGTACCTTAAATCTCCGAAGTCCGAGCCAACCCTTGCTCGAGTTCCATGCTCCGAGGAACGATGTGCTAACACGATAAATTAATTCACAATTAATTACGATCATGCAACCCATGCTCAAGCACACCCATAACCCTCAAAAATATTGTCAACACAAGACAATAAACCATTATCGAAAATTGCTCAAGAATACCCCACAAATTCTCGAACCTTCACAACACAAATTGAACCCAATATAAACACCATAATTCATCTAAAATATGAATTAAGCTATCCAAGCAAGAATCAACACCCCTTGCCAAAAACCCCCAATTTTCGAAATCCAAACCCTAATTTCGAATCCAATTCTTCAATTCCGAACACAATCAAGCATCATAATGCATCTACAACATAAATAAATCAATTGCTAACAAGAAACATGACTCCTTATCAAAAAAAATCCCCAATTTCGAACATAAACCCCACAAATTCGAACTGAAATTCGAACCAATTGCAACCAATAATTCGAACCACAAAAGTCTGAAATAATCGACTCAAAACCAGCTTAAAAACGCCCCAAAAACATCAGGAAAATCGTACCAAAAACATACCAAAATCGCGTCCCAAAATCGGACAGAAATCCAAATCTGAACCCTACGCTTTCTGCAGAAATCCGAGCTCAATCCTCGACGAAACTTCGAATTGGTGGTATGGATAGGACCGCCTGGAAGAGACGAACACGGCGGCGGGTCGGACGCGCCGAACGGCGGCCGGACGGCGGCGGGCGAAGGCTTTTTCTGTGCGGTGGTCGAAAGGGGATCGGGAATGCGTGTACGCGGGAGAGAGAAAGTGACGGGAAAGGGTGGGGAAAAATGGCTCCGATAATTAAAATCTCGGGTTTAACTGGTATTTATAGCAAAAATACCCTGAAATACTAATATCCCCACAAATACATCATGATTCATTAAAAATCATCTGTTTTCAAAAATTCTCTCTCTAACTCAAAAACCCCCTACCGGTGCCCACACACAGCACCCGAGATTCTGAGTCACACTAAAAACCCAACTCACAGGTTTTCACCGAAATGAGAATACGATCTCAACCTCGGGATCCAACGATCCCAACTACCCAAATAGACGAGCCCAGAAGGCCCAACACTTCGATTAAACCCCAAATCGCCACGTAAAACAACTTTACGGGTTATTAACACTCCGGGATTAACATCCCTAATCTCAGATCATCACAATATTCCCCACTAAAAGAATTTCGTCCTCGAAATTAGCACCGGTGTATCACATAACACCCAGGCTACACAACAATCATGAAGCCGTAACCTCGATTCCTGACCACAACAGAATCGTCTTAAAACCGCGAGGATACTTACCTCTCTTCAAACTCTGAAACAGAGCGACTTACCAACACCAACATATCACCCAAGAGGCAAAACGTACCTCGATGCGGGTCATCCCAAAAGTCAGTCCCTCATGACTGCAAAACAACCAATACTTACGACCGTAGATCGGACAGTCATCCTTCGTTCTAATACCACTAGTAAGAACGCATCATGAATGACACCTCAACCGTGAGAACGTTGACCTCGTGTCAATCTCTGGAGTGGAATAGATTTCCAAATCCAACATAACGTCAAAGAGCGTCAGCACAACTCAACGCTAACAATCCAAAAGCAGTTAGTCAACTGAAACTGCAAGGATTCGAATCGCTCCCGATTCCATCGTAGATATCATTCAAAGACATCTCTATCAAGACTCACGATGTCTAACATACATCGTTACGAGGGAAACACTAGCATACCACGGTGTACACATACCAAACCTGGTTTCCACTTTCAAACCTTTTCCATCGAAGGAGCAGTCGCATCATTGCAACTCAATTTGGGCAACTCACGGCCACATATTCACACAAAAGACATCTCACAAGATGTCCACCTCCGGATATTCCAAGGATCACATCCTGATCATAAATAAACCATCGAGACTCCACAGAGTTCAAATCCTGGAAGGACATGCAATAAACACATTGCATCCTCAACGCTTGTGTCGACAACGACACCCAATAAATCTGAATTCCTGCCATCCCTTGACAATCCTAGGATTTAACAATCCAACTTGGGAAGGCTATCACATAACTCGAAGGAAACACCAACAAGGAAATACCTTAACCCGCACAAGATAACCCCTCCTCAAAGGGAGTCAACTAACTCCACGATTGTTTCTCATAAATATCGTGCCATAGAGATTCCCAATCTCAAGGTGTTCCATATCTCTCATCAGAGATTTAACCATCCAAAAATAGCATAACTCTATGCTTGACAGAAAGAAAATCAATAACTGGCATCTGTATACTCACCAGTATACCTGCCTAAGCACTGACATCGCATGCATACTCAATGCACTCGGCTTGGGTATCTACAACCTACCCCTAAGCCCCAAACACAACCGTCAATTCTGAGTCATTCCCTATCCAGTGGAGAACGATAATCGACGATTAACAACACGGTGTGATTCCCAAAATCAACACCACACGTACCAACTCCCCGAATCTTTCAAAGATTCCCAATTAGGTATAATACTACCTCCTTCCCCACAAGGGAAGTGCCATCGAACTCGAGATCCACAAGTCTCGAACCACTGTTCGGAAAAACTGAATACAATAACACCCATTGCATCCCAAGTGCACGGGTTCCCTCAGATCGAGTCAATAACGACCTGATGACTCTCTCGTTGGTACTCCAACATCATGAGCTGTCTCAGACAAGTCCCTAAAACATTGACGTAAACACGTCTCCTCGAGGTATTCCCTGCCTCAATTATCAAGCCACAAAGAGACTACAGAAGTCTACCAATGTCTCAAACGTTCCACCCGGTATACCATACCGTAACATCCATTTAGAGTAGTGGGTCATCACCCAAAATCTCTCTAAAACCAAAGCATAATGGACATCCCGGTGTCCTTGCTCAACCACGGAGCCATCTTAATTCATTAGGACATATCCCACACCTTCAGGGTGGGCGTGACCACGCCTACCGTAGATCACAACAACAAACGAGTAGTTTCCTCAATGACTACTCTTACCACCAATCACTTGGCCCTAGCCAAACCAACGAGCATACCCAAGGGTATCATTGCTCGACAAATAAATACTTCGAATATGTGCTGCGGTATAATTCCTATACGGCGCACCCAATAGTTCCTCGAGCAACTTGCTCGGCATAATGGTCTCGTCAACTAGTGACTTAGACACTACCATGTGCCACCAAGGCACTCAAACCATATAACCAAATACATAACATAAATGTATTAATCATAAAAACGACGCCACACGTTTACATAGAACATCAACTATGTCATCGTCATCCCGTGACGGCATATGTCAACATATGACATCCAACTAACATCGTCAAACATATGACGTTACCTGTCAATACACGACATCTATAATCTCATCATCAAACACATGGCATATATATAGCAACACATAGTATCCACAATAATACTAACACAAGTAATATGCCATACCTCATCGCTATCAAGATAGCGGAATACCTGTATCCGTCGCTCGATAATAGTGCGTAGTCAGCACCCATCGCTCGAAGGCGGCAAAATCCTGTGCTGAGTACATAGCGGCACAATCCATCGCTATAGAATCGACGGCATGATACCTCGTCATATAATAAGTGGTATGAAACCTCGCTGTACACCTGAGCATGAATCATCGTCCACATAATAGCGGAAAGAGGCATCGCTAGCAATATATATCCGGCGGCAAGAACCATCGCCTATCGATATAGCGGAATGAACCATCGCTATCCATATACATGGCGGCAAGAACCATCGCCAGTCAATATAGCGGCATGAACCATCGCTATCAATATACATGGCGGTATGAACCATCGCCAGTCAATATAGCGGCATGAACCATCACTATCAATATCCATGGCGGCAAGAACCATCGCCAGTCAATATAGCGGAATGAACCATCGCTATCAATATCCATGGCGGCAAGAATCATCGCCAGTCAATATAGCGGCATGAACCATCGCTATCAATATCCATGGCGGCAAGAATCATCGCCAGTCAATATAGCGGCATGAACCATCGCTATCAATATCCATGGCGGCAAGAATCATCGCCAGTCAATATAGCGGCATGAACCATCGCTATCAATATCCATGGCGGCAAGAACCATCGCCAGTCAATATAGCGGCATGAACCATCGCTATCAATATCCATGGCGGCAAGAATCATCGACAGTCAATATAGCTGATCCCTAGTCATTGTCACGGTAGTGTATTTTAATGCCCCTCGCTCAAGTAAAAACATGCGGTACTCCCACCCCTCGCTTCACATATAGGCGGCATAGAATAACCTCGCTTAAATGGACATGCGGTACTCCCACCCCTCGCCTCACATTTTAGCGGCAAATATTCTTTCCTCGCCTCATATGCTAACCACGCTTCAATGTGACATGCGGCGCTCCCACCCCTCGCTTCACATTTAGCGGCACTAAATAATAAATAGCGGCAAGCATTTAAAATCATCACTCATCCATAACAATGACTCATGGGATATTCACCAAGTATTCCATTTACACCTGCAATCACAAAGCATATGCCATATCCAATATACATCAACATGAGTGTATTTTAATGCACCTCGCACAAATGTGACATGCAGCGCTCCCACCCCTCGCTTCAACAAATGGCGGCAAAGCATTAAAATCATCACTACATGTACACATACATCCACAATGTATAAATCCATGATGTATATAAAATGCAGGTTACCGTTTCGTGTCTTTCAACCATGGCCTTAGCCTTTCGCATCATAGTGTTCCTACAGGAACAATCACAACCCATGAGCATACAATAATCCATATTCCCACAATATGATTATAATGAGTAAATGCATAAACTATGAGTACAAAGTACTTCCTGAATCCCAATGCATTTCGATATGCTCCACCTGGTTGTCCCTGTGTCACAACTCACAATCATAATCAACAGGTTATATTATGATTCCATAGATGTCATGACATATAATCGTTTCACTATGATCACATATCACAAATGCACATAAGCAAAACAGTTGTGTCACATAACACTAGCTACTATCATGCATAAATATGTGCTACTCATCCCTATCAGCATGTTCCAGGCCCTCAACAGCCCCAAAGAGCTAACCACTGCTCTGATACCACTAATGTAAGGACCCCAAGCCCTTAACCCTTGATTAGTGTATTAACCACTATGTGTGGTACATGCTTCTATACAAATCAATCGGGAAACTCAGATGATGCTTACAAAATTCTCTTAACATTCAACGTTATAAGATCATCTCTACTAACATATAGACTCATAGAGTTGCCCATTACCATGCCCTTTTTGCCACTTTTTACATTGTGGACTTTTATAAAAATTTGGGCAGAGTCTCCCCATAAATAGAGCTATCCCGAAACCAAAAGCACATCACAGAATACAATTCCCGGCCAGGGAATACACAATACTCAACAGACTACTGAACACAAAGTCAATTCCCAGCCAGGGAAGACACCACACATAAGACGACAAAAGTGGATTTCAACACCCACATAATACACTAACGACTCTCATATCATTAGCAATTCTACCACAATTGCATGCAACATATAATGAAAGAGAGAAAGGCTCATGCCTTTATATACAACCCATATACAAGAATATCCGTGCTCACATGCGAGCATCATAAATATGAATATAAACCTCGGGTGTATATAGTACTCTATACGATACCGTGCTCCATCAAGCCCTGGTACCACGATCCTGTGAGTACATCCAATCAACAGCTCGAGCCCAGCTCCATAGCCATCGATGCACCTGTTCACCTGCCCCAACAGAGACAGCCCCCCAACGGGGTGAGCATACCAATACACAAAATCCCATAATCACAATAATGAAATTCATAATTTACAACAAAAGTAAATACTAATGAATTTAAATGATACTCCCTGGATGGCAACATCCTCATCCGGGATTCCGTGTACTGTCCCTGTTCTCACAATCATCAAACTCATCAAATCTCATAAATCAGTAAATCAACACATTGATTTAACTCATAGCATGCCTGATTCTCAAGTATCAATAATCAATGATTTCCAAGTTCATTATACATACAAATATAGATATCTCAATATCTAGTACTGATTTCTCAATTTCGCTATCAATCACAGATAGCTCAAATGCCTAGACATCTCACATGTCTTATAATGAGTACATGATCCCACGATCATTCTCAGGCATCTCAAATGCCGTACAATAGTCACATAGACTCAGTACCCCATATATATCAACATATATATGCATATAGCCATACCCACAACCATCTAATGCAATTACAACACATTATGCATTTCACAATTTCTATCACATAAAGTAGTGCTCGTACGTCGCACGTACCTTAAATCTCCGAAGTCCGAGCCAACCCTTGCTCGAGTTCCATGCTCCGAGGAACGATGTGCTAACACGATAAATTAATTCACAATTAATTACGATCATGCAACCCATGCTCAAGCACACCCATAACCCTCAAAAATATTGTCAACACAAGACAATAAACCATTATCGAAAATTGCTCAAGAATACCCCACAAATTCTCGAACCTTCACAACACAAATTGAACCCAATATAAACACCATAATTCATCTAAAATATGAATTAAGCTATCCAAGCAAGAATCAACACCCCTTGCCAAAAACCCCCAATTTTCGAAATCCAAACCCTAATTTCGAATCCAATTCTTCAATTCCGAACACAATCAAGCATCATAATGCATCTACAACATAAATAAATCAATTGCTAACAAGAAACATGACTCCTTATCAAAAAAAATCCCCAATTTCGAACATAAACCCCACAAATTCGAACTGAAATTCGAACCAATTGCAACCAATAATTCGAACCACAAAAGTCTGAAATAATCGACTCAAAACCAGCTTAAAAACGCCCCAAAAACATCAGGAAAATCGTACCAAAAACATACCAAAATCGCGTCCCAAAATCGGACAGAAATCCAAATCTGAACCCTACGCTTTCTGCAGAAATCCGAGCTCAATCCTCGACGAAACTTCGAATTGGTGGTATGGATAGGACCGCCTGGAAGAGACGAACACGGCGGCGGGTCGGACGCGCCGAACGGCGGCCGGACGGCGGCGGGCGAAGGCTTTTTCTGTGCGGTGGTCGAAAGGGGATCAGGAATGCGTGTACGCGGGAGAGAGAAAGTGACGGGAAAGGGTGGGGAAAAATGGCTCCGATAATTAAAATCTCGGGTTTAACTGGTATTTATAGCAAAAATACCCCGAAATACTAATATCCCCACAAATACATCATGATTCATTAAAAATCATCTGTTTTCAAAAATTCTCTCTCTAACTCAAAAACCCCCTACCGGTGCCCACACACAGCACCCGAGATTCTGAGTCACACTAAAAACCCAACTCACAGGTTTTCACCGAAATGAGAATACGATCTCAACCTCGGGATCCAACGATCCCAACTACCCAAATAGACGAGCCCAGAAGGCCCAACACTTCGATTAAACCCCAAATCGCCACGTAAAACAACTTTACGGGTTATTAACACTCCGGGATTAACATCCCTAATCTCAGGTCATCACACCGGTTCTGAGGTTTAAGTCCCCTGGAATTGTTCCTAAGTTGTTAGGGCATGACAGCCCCATGCGGCGTTTGGTTCTATGCGTGGGATTATTTTTAAGTTAGTATTAGGGGTCAATCCAATATAAAACCACGGGACGGCTCGGCTGCTATAAGTGGTCAGGACGTTCGTAAATTTGCAATAATAGAATATATTGCTTTAAAGAAAGGACAGTAAACATTCAAAATAATTTCATTACCAGGGGGTGCGAACAGAGCAGAGTACAGAAAAAAAAAAAAAAAACAAAAATACAGTGTTGAACTAAGAGTTGATCAGACTAGTTGAGAAAGTTGGGAGGGATGTTGGCGATGATCGCGTTAAGGTCCAGGAAGTCGTCAGGGTCCTGGTCATTAGGCGGGAAGCCCTGGGCTTTAAATTGGCCCTTACACCCCTCAAAACCAAGGTCCAAAAACTTAAAGGCCTTAGAGGCCAACATGCGAGTGAATTCCTCCGACTTGATGAAGGCCTCGCGACGAGCTGTTTCGCCAGCCACGTAGGATTCCAGCTCGGACTTCGCCTTTCCCAGCTCGGCCAAGGCACTTGAAAGGTCCTGTTCCTTCCCGACCAGGGCACTGCGGAGCTGATCGACATCAGTTCGGAGTCGGGTCACCGAAGCCCTGTGGGACTCTAGTTCAGCAGCGTCCGCCTCGGACTTAGCAGTAGTTCTCAGCCTGTGACTTGGCCTCCCGCGCTGCCTTCCTCGCATCCCTGGCTGATTGGCCGTAGCTAGCGCCCCGACGAAGGCTCTCGCACATCATCACCAGACCCTGAAAAGCAAAGGGGAGTGGGGCTCAGTTTTACATCCACCAAAGAAAAATTCTGAGCTTTAAAAAATGCTTACCGATAGGGCCCGAGATACGCCCTCCTCTGCTAGGGGTTTCCACCTCAGCTCTGATAGGACTTGCTGGTCGGCAGAGGAGGTCAGACACTCGACAATTCGGGCAGAGAGGCCTGAGGGGGCAGAGTTGATCAAGCTGACCTCTCTAGTATAGCCCACTGGTACCACAGGAGAACCCGGGTCGGCGGGAGCAGCGGACAGATGGCTCGGGGGAGAAGTGGGCGGGGTGTCGATCTCATGAATAATTGGGGAGGTGGCCACCTCTTCCCGAGTCGAGACCTCGGTTGCGCCCTTGCATCTTTTCCTTTTTCTCAGGCCGGTCTCCTCCCTAACCTCTTCAGCGTGAGGGAGACTGGCCCCTGGGGAGGGCGGGATTGGAATGCCAGTGGGGGCGCTAGGGGGTTGGCTCGAAGGGCCTGCCCCAGCCGCCTCTTTTCCCGCTTTTTTCTGAGACGCCATGGTAGATAGCAGCTGCTGAAGAGACATGTTATCTACAAGAAAGGATTCAGCTCAGACATAAAATAAAAAAAAGAAAGAAGAAAGAGAAGAAAAATATGTTTAAATATCATAAGCGGGGGCCAGGTAGGAAGAACGTACCACCAGGGACGTCTGGATAGGAGCTCAGCCCAAAACGCCTGAGTACGTCCTCCCTGATCAGGGCAGCTGAATCAAAACGCCGACCCCCAAGGGTTGAGATAACCGTTTGGAAGAACACGTCCTCTTTATATTTTTGGGCAGAGATCGGGGGGTAGGTAGGGTATCTCGCTAGGCCATTGGGCAAGCCCAGCGTCGAGGTGGTTTGACAAAAAAGTAGCTTTGTTTCCATCCCTTACGGGAGCTCGGGATGTTGCTTAAAAATTTATAAAAGGTCCGGGCACCAAAGTAAAACGCCCCGGGAGATGGGGTTTTCTTAACCTGAAAAAAATAATTAAGAAGGGTAGGGGAGAAAGGCAGACCCAAGGATCGGAAGAGGGCGGTGACAGAGACTAGGCTCTGGTAGGAATTGAGGGTAAGCTGGCTCAGAGAGACACAATGATAGTGGGAGAACTCCTGGAAAGGAAGGGGGATAGGAAAGCGAAGTCCGCTTTTAAGCTGCTCGAGGAAGAAGGGAAAGTACCCGGGCGGGGGGAGGTGCGGACGCTCACCAGCCCTAGGGACCCGGACGTCGTGATCCGGTGGGATAAACCACGTACGGAGAAGGTGCTCGGCCTCAGGGGAAACACACGAGTCGAGGATCTCGTACCAGGGAAGTCCAGCCTGGGCCAGGCTCCTCGGGTCGAGAACCTCGAAGGTGGGGAGAGAAGGGTTAAATACCCTAGGAGGGACTTGTCGGAGGGGCGCCACCTCGGGAATGTCTCCCTCGGGAGCATCCGACCTCCGACCCGAGGGGCTGGGTAGATCAGACACCTCGGCCTCCTCGTCCCCCCCTCGAAAGAGAGCACCAGAAGTGGAAGAAGTAGAGTTTGACATTAACAGAAAGGAAGGCAGAGCTGACTTACAGGGTTTTTGGGAGAGACGATTGATCCGACCTAGAGCGCAAATGGAGGAAAATGACTCGAGAAGCCTCAATTTATAGAAGATATGGTGCGTGGGCCGAGGAAAGCCTGGCCCAAACCAACGATGCAGATGAAAGGATTTGAACGGTCGGAGCGCCAGATAAGGGCACGTGGCCTGACAACCTGCTAGGGTTTGGTACGGGACAGCTGTCACCCCGAGACCAGGAGTTGTCCAATCAAAGTACCGGGGGTCAAGAACCAATAAAGTTCGCCACAAGCCCATTAGTCGAGGCAGCGCTACTCTAGCTCGACTTGAGGGGGATACTGATGATATCCCTAGTTCTGGAGGCCCAGTAGGTCTTGAGGGTCCGAACTTTATTTGGGCCCGGTCAGTGAGGGGCCCATTTAGCCAACAAGGGAAGTCGTTAGGGCCGATCTCGGGCTGTCCTCCTCGAGCTCGTAGCCCGACCCGAGTTTATCGCGGGCACGATCACCCCTGTCTAGCTGCCACTATCGTTTCCGAGCCGGGGCGGTGAGGGAGCACATCAAGAGGTCGGGGCGGTCCGCCATGGGGCATGCCATCCAAGCTGAGGCGCGGTTTCCTCAACAGATCAGGATGGGCTATATTTACCAAGATAGCCGGACTGAGGCGCGGTTTCCTCAATAGGTCAGGACGGGAAGTCATGGGACAGGACAGTCGAGCTGAGGCCACATAGGGTGGTCCCTTGTACCGGGACTAGGTTTGCAGGAATCGGACACCTATTAAAGCAAAAGCTAGGCCTGCTAACCAATCAAAGGGTGGTCAAGCACTGTGGGTAAAAAAAAAGCATATTCCCGGACGCAGAGAATCACCAGAGCAAAAGGATCGTACGAGGTAGGTAGCAGATGTAGATGGTCCCCCATCTGTGGTCCCCCCCCTCAGTTTCGGACATTGTCCCCAGAATCCCCGGCAGAGCGGAACCATTGGCATCCCTCCCCCTATAAAAGGGAGAGTAAATTAACAAGAGAAAAGGGAGAAAAACCCTGGAGCCCTCCTCTAAAAAGAAAAAAACCAATATTGATCGTCGGAGATCCGAAAAAAACCAGAGAGGATCCTCCCGGACTCCGGCCAAAACCGCGACTCCGCGAAACAGCACATACCTTCCCCTATAAATTCATTTGTTATCAACGCGAACCAAAAGTAGAGGTAACATATATGTATACGATGGATACATTTTTGTCTGCCGACACGCTTCAATAAACACTTGTTCTTTTTCTTGCAGCTTTGTTTAGTTAATTTTTAAACATGACCTTTATTGAAGTTATTTAATTACGGAATTTTTTCCTCAAATTGATTAATGGTAATAAGTTGATGTTTGCAAATGCTTTTGTAAACTGTTTATTAGTTTTTCAGGCAAAAAAGCAGTTTTTGAGTGTTTTTTCTCATTGCTTCTGTTGTTGCTTCGCTAAAAATAAGCAGAAAAAAACAGAAGCAGAGAAGCAGGGTATGACATGCTTCGATGTTTTAAGTTATTTGTTGGCAATCTTGTAATTAATTGAAGTTTATTAAGCTGTTTTTTATTTAATAGTAAACACTCAATGATTTTGCTTAAAAATAATTTTTTACAACTTTAAGTAAATAGAACATAAAAATACTTTTAATAAGCAATTACAAACACTAGCCGCGACTTACAGAGTGGATCCAATAGATATAATGTATTGTACACCATATTATATTCTTGAACGAAAAATTCATAGAACTAATTTTTGTTTAAAATACTTTATAATAATCAATAACTTGATTACAATTTTTTCACATTTTCATGGGGAAATTATTTTCTTTAATTGATACTATAATGTTTTGCGTTCTAATTTCTAAAATTACTACAGTAAATATATAATAAAGTTATTTTTCACAAAAAAATCAACTAATTTAGTGCTTCAATTATTTGGGTGCGCATGTGTGCGTGTATATATATATATATATATATATATATGCAAACATGTGTGAAAACTAACCCTGAACGCATGGACATCAATTCAAACCTAAATGGTCGAGTACTGGGACAGTAAAGTTCAATTCATTAACTTATTATTCTCATGAAGAAATCTTATTCCTCCCCAATTTGGGTCAGTTTAAAAAATAATAACTTTTGAAAAAAACTCTCATATAAATTTATAAATTAATAATTCTCTAAAATTATAAATATAATTAATTTTTTTTAATAAAACATAAATATGTTATTGTTTGTTTTTTCTTAAAATTTAAATCAATATGAATTGCATCTCTAACTTTTCTCATTACATCCAAAAGCTCCGATTCAGGTTGTTACCGGGCCGGATTAGAACGGTTCCGAAACACACCAGGTTGGAACCGGGAACCAGTCCGATCCGATGATCCGAATCGGAATCTCGGACTGGTTTCGGTTTGGACAAGGTTCCAACCTGGAACCGATCTGGCAATTAACTTTTTAAAAAAAAAATAAAAATCAATTTTTAAATTTAGAATTTTTTTCGATATTTATAAATATCTTGTTCAACTAATACATGAATTTTAATGGAAAAATACATACTTTATTAAATATGAAAAATATGAGGTAAAAACTACATCATTTAAACTTAATAAAAAAAATTACATTATTCATCACAATCGATTAATATGGTGTTCGCATATTCTTTTCTTCTTTGGAACTTTGTTTGTCGAACTCATCGACTCCTCCTTATCTTTTATTCTTTCTCTCAACATCGAACCAATCTTTGAGCAATGTAAGCATGCACAATGCTTATGCATTATGAGAACTTCCATGGTCTCCAATGATTTGACCACAAGTTAAGGAGGCCGACTCCGACGCGACATTGGACACTTGAACCACAAAACGTCTCTAACCATTTTGGCTAGGATATGATATTGTCTAGCATTTGCCTTTCACCACTCCAGTACATCAAAATTTCATCTGTTACGACATTTGACCAAAGAAGAAATGTAACGTGGTAGATGTCACTCCGTTTCCTTTCAGTTTCTTTCTGTTAAGACTACTCGGCAGATTAATCCCTCAATTCCTTGACTGCGTAATGTCTTTTTCATCTTCTCCTCTCTGTGACGAGAATGAAATGTTAGTATCTCCGCCTATACATGACTAGGTACTGATCTAGACAATTTTAGATATTTAAAATATATATATTAATAAATTATAATAATTAATAAATTATAATTGAGAAAAAAATGAAATGATATAGACAATTTTAGATATTTAAAATAAATAAATAAATATATATATATATATATATATATAATAATAATAATAATAATTGATAATTATGATTGAGAAAAAATGAAATGATGATCACATCTTTCCAAACACTCAAAATATGATTTCTAATTCCAAATCCCCCAAAATCTATGCAACCAAACACACTTATAAGTTGGAGTTTGATTATGACCATTTTTTAGCATGTAGTTTGGTATATGGACATGTTCAAAAATCGAACCTTGATTTTTCAGAGTTGAAATTGATGTTAAAATTTGTTATATAGTTTGTCAATAGAAGAAATAATAATCTTATTGGAAAATGAAAGGAAAAGGGCAAAAAAAAAGGAGGAAATATAAGCAGAATGTGAGGCGCTCAAGAGCCTCTTGCCAATTTCCATTTTTTCAAAACAGAATGTGAAGAGGTGCTTGAGCGTCTCCTCTGCTGTTTGTTGCCGGGATTATCTTCATAAAACTGAATAGTAGTGTTTTGGAAGTTATTTTTCAAATGGTTGTTGTCCTTTCATACCAAAAGACATAATCTTTTATGAAGAGTCAAGTTCTTTCAAGAAAAAGACATGTTCTTGCATGAAGAGATACATGTTCTTTCATGAAGAGACATGTTCTTTCATGAATAGATATAGTGACTATTCAATATCTATATATATGAGGATTGTTGTCACGCCCCGAAACCGGGGTCAATAATACCAGCATTGATTCCCATTAACAACTGAAAATCAACAAGCCTCGTAATACACTATTCAACGAAAAAAACCAGTCTATATTCCATAAAAATAAATAATTGTCTTTACAACTGAAATTAAATTGCATAACCAATTCCTAAAAGTCTTAAAACGAAATAAAATAACGAAATCCTAATTAAACAAAATTTAAAATCTTTATTTCATAGAAACGCAGCGGATCACCAACCCTGTGATGCCCGGAGATTAATGGTGTTAATCCCGGTGTGGTATGATCCTTAATGGATTTTAATTGAGGCAATTATCAATTAATTGCGGTGTTGGGATTTCCGAGGATGGTTAAATCGGATATTTGGGATCGCTGGATCCAAATGTCGAGATTGTATTATCATCGTGGTGAAAAACCGTGGAATTGGGTTTTTGGTGGTATCTGGGGTCCGTGGTACTTTGTATTGGGGATGGTATTGAGAATTTGAGTTGGAGAGAAAATTTTTGAAAACTGATGATTTTTAATGAATCATGATGTATTAAAAAAGGTATTGATATTTTGGAGTCTTGGTACTATATATACCAAGTGGACTCGATGTTTCGTCATTGCACGAACTCTCATCCCTACCTCTCTCCTCTCACCTGCGATTTCCCCTCTCCCCCAAACCCCTCTTTTCTCCCTTTGGTAAAAATGGCTAGAAGCTTGGCTCGGGAGCCGGATTTCACGAAGATAATAAGGTATTGTTCTTCCCCTCGTTCTTATCTTCAATTTGATAGTAGTATGGTGGATTTTGATTGAGTATTTTGTTGGGTTTGGAAATTGAGGGTTTTTGATAAAAATCCAAAGTTGAGTTTTTGGAGTTTTTATTGGTTTTAAATGATGTATTTGAGGTGTTGAAGGTGTATGTATTGTTGGTTTTGAGTTTGGGTGTGAAAAACACCATTAAAGCTCGAATTTTTCGAAAACCCGCAGGTCGCGATCGATTGCGGCTTGGCGCTGATCGATCGCGACATGTTACTTATTTGGGAAGGCGATGATGAGCAGTAGCGGCGATCGATCGCGAAAATTGGGCGATCGATCGTAGGGGTCTTGGCGATCGATCGCGAGATCTGGCGATCGATCACGGAATGTTTATTTTCGGGTAGTAGGATATGGCGATCGATCGCGGCTTGGCGCCGATCGATCGCGGCCCTGTTCCCTTTGATTTTTCGAAAATGTTGAAAAATGTCGGGATTTTGGAAACGATGTTTAATTAACCGATTTACGGGGCAATGTCTACATTCCAATGGGTTGACGAAGGTAGCTCACTTCATTCCCTACAGTATGACATACACATACTTGAGGATGGCTCAACTGTATGTCCGAGATATAGTGAGACTACACGGGATTCCAGTGTCTATTGTATCTGACAGAGAGGGAAGGTCTTCAGTCAGCTTTGGGTACTTAGGTGAGGTTGAGCACATCATATCATCCCCAGAAGGACGGTCAGACCGAGTGTACTATACAGACGCTCGAGGACATGCTACAGGCTTGTGTATTAGAGTTTGATGCTTCGTGGCAAGATTTATTGGCCTTGGTAGAGTTCTCTTACAACAATAGCTATCAGGCGAGTATTCAGATGGCTCCGTTTGAGGCTCTGTATGGTCGGCGTTGTAGATCGCCATTATACTTGGATGATTTGACCAGTAAAGCAGTGGGAGGACCCGAACTGATTCGGGAAATGGAGGATAAGATAAAGGTTATCCGACAGAAAATGAAGGCGGCCCAGGACAGGCAGGCTGCCTATGCAAATAAACGGACCGTTGGAATTCCAATTGGGGGATACGGTCTTTTTGAAGATATCACCTTTCAGAGGTGTAGTGCGGTTTGGTATGCGCAAGAAATTATCTCCGAGGTATGTGGGACCGTTTGAGATCTTACAGCGCATCGGTACCTTGGCTTACCGTTTGGCATTGCCACCGTCATTGTCCAGTATTCATGACGTGTTTCATGTATCTATGCTGCGGAAATATGAGTCGGATCCATCACATGTGTTACAGCCTTCTGAAATACAGTTAGATTCTGATGTGTCTTATGTGGAACGACCAGTCAGGATTCTGGATAGAACTGATCGCAGACTTCGGAACAAGGTGATACCAATGGTCAAGGTTCAGTGGGATCGCAGGGGTGTCGAGGAGGCCACGTGGGAGATGGAGCAGCATATGGTGCAGCACTACCCGAAACTATTTTCTGGTATGTGATTTATGTTTAGTTTCGGATTGGTAAGTGCATGCGATTTCGAGGGCGAAATCTTATAAGTAGGGGGTATTGTGATATCCCCGAAATAATTATATGCATTTAGGCATTAATTATGTTTATGTGATTATTTATGGTGTAAATTAATTTAATGTGAGAATTAATTAATATGTGAAATGCTTTGTCACATGTGGACGTGACCCGGTAATGCATTTCAGGGTGCTTGTTATGCATGTTTGGAAATAGGGTGTTAACATGGTTTAATTGTGATGGTTAATGATTATTTGGTAAAGCATGTATTTAATTGAGGTTTTGGTGCATTTCTGGAAAATGCTTTTAAAATATCATGTTGGGATATTTTGTACATCATGCTAATTGTTGGGGTACATGTTTAATTTAACCCCCACTTATACCCCACTACCCCACACCCACCATCACTCTTTACCAATCAATTTCACTCTCCCAAACCTATCCCCAAACCCCATTCACGTTTTTGGTGCAAAGGAGGAGAGGAAATCTTTGCAAAAGCTTCCTTTGTGAGGTTCTTAGTAGGATTTGGAGTCCAAAAAGGGTATTGATCCTTCCTAGTTGTTCTTATGAAGTTTGGTTTTAATTTGAGTTTGTATTTTGGATTTTGAAATGGGTTTGTTTTGGATTTGTGTTGTAGTTGGTTGGATGTTGGATTTTAGGTTGTATTAAGGTGTATATTGAAGGTTTATAGTGTTTTTATGTTGTTGGTTTAATGGTATTTGTGTTGGTAAGGATTGAGGAAGAAAAATGGTGATTTTTCGGGTTACAGGTAGCGGCGATCGATCGCAAGTTTTTGGCGATCGATCGCGCGCAGGCAGTGCGCGGCAGAAGCACTTGGCGATCGATCGGTGGGCCTCGCGATCGATCGCGTCAAATGTGGCGATCGATCGCCGAAGGCAGGAAATTGTTGGCACGGGCAGTGTGATCTCGCGATCGATCGGGGCTTTGTGGCGATCGATTGCGAGTCACCAAAAATTGATGTTTTGGTTATTTTTGTGGGATTTTTGGTATTGGACTATCATTGGCTCCTAATATTGGTTTGTGTGAATGTGTATAACCATCTCAGGTGGTAACACAGCCAAGGAGATAAAGTCCTTCGACATCTCCATTTTGGAACTAAGGTACGTAGTGAGACGTACGGGCATCGGACGGTAAAACGTATTTTACGCATTGGATTTGGTTATGCATTTTGGTTGCATACATGGATTTAATTATGCATTATGGTTGCATATATGGTCTTGGTTATGCATCATGGTTGCATACATGGGTTGGATATGCATTATGGTTGCATGAGTATATTGGATGCATTGGTGCATGTAATTGTAAGTCGAGATTATATTACAGTGATGAAGAATACTTGCCGCCAGTGGCGTAGCATGTGAATACTTGCCGTTGTCATACCGTAGCGATGAGAGAAGATTTGCCACTAATATGAAGCGAAGAACACGACCGCTGTCATATTATAGCGAGTGATATTATTGCCGCTGGTATTGTCTAAGCGAGGGGTATTTCCGCTGTCATGTTAACGCGAGGCGTATTATGCCACTGATATAATAAGACTTGAAAATTGAATATGGTATTCGTGGAATGAATGCATGTCATGACATACATTATTGGTGTTATAATATATTGGTTATGATTGTGGTAAAGGAAAAACCGAAGGGAGCATTAAATGTATTAAATACAGGAAGTGATTCGCATTTACGGTTTATGCATATCTATATTACAATAATATTATCGTGAATATGGTTTGTTACATGCTCATGGGTTTGGGGTTGTTCCTGTAGGTACATATTGGCAGGAAGGGCTAAGGACAGGTTGATGCGTGAGCTAGTGAGGAGTGCTTTTGGTATAGCAGGATATGATTCTTTTGTATAGTCTCTACTCTATGAGTAGTATAAAGCTATAGGATTAACATTCATTGTTTGGGAATGTAATTTAATCCTTTTTGGAACTTTATTTTGGTACTGTAATCTTAATAGCTCGGGCATCAACACGAAATTTTTATACTCTGATTATGCATGCTTAGTTCTTATTGTACCTAAATCGACACTTAAGGAACTAGGGTCCTTACATTAGTGGTATCAGAGCAGTGGTTAGAGAACCCGTGAATGAGTGAAGGGTAGCCTTAGCAACAGGTTGTCTAAGTGTTTATATTTGAGCATGTTTATGCATGTGGTGCATATTGGTGTATAAAATTGTTATACTAACATGCTTATTGTCATTCATGTTATCTAACGGTGTAGCATATGTATTGTTTTGGAATTGTTGTTAACCCTTGTATTACAGCATGGCGGCCATAAATTTGGGGAACCTCAATGAGGAGGTAGGCGATGTAGGAAGTGTGAATGCAAGTATTGCTCAGACGAATCATCTACCGCCACCGGCTGTGGGCGTGGAACCGGTAGCACAGTTGTTATTGCCTGGGGAGCTAAGTCTGACTCAATTTCTGACTTTCCATCCGCCCAGATTTGAGGGGACAGAGACAGGGGAAGAAGCTGATGAGTGGCTAGAAAGACTGGAGCAGATATTTGTGTCTGCGCCTTGTGCTAGGACGGCTTGGTTAAGGCTAGCAGAATTCCAATTGGCTAAGAAGTCTTCCATGTGGTGGAAGACGACAGTGAGGGAAATGAGGGCTCAGGGCATGTTGATAGACTGGACTTTATTCAGAACCCGGTTTCTAAACCGGTACTTTTCTGCTGCGACTAGGCAAATGAAGGAGGATGAGTTCACGAATCTGAAGCAAGGGAGCATGACGGTCTCGGACTATGCCATGCATTACTCATCAACTTGATGTATGTTCCTCATATCGCTACGAATGGGCATGCCAAGATGAGACATTTCTTGAAAGGATTGAGGCCAGAACTATTTGATCGGGTTATCTCCAACAACCCCACCTCTTTTGATGACGCTCTTACTAGAGCGGAACTGGCAGAGATATGAGTCAGTGCTTACACGGACGTTGCACCCCCACAAGTTCCACCACCGAGGCCGGTATCTAATAATCTGAGACCACGAGGAGAATCATTTAAACCTCGTGGGGCTCCTTCTTCTTCTTCTTCTTCTCGGTTTGGTGGAAGGCGAGTTGATAACCGGAGGGGTAGTGCACCTAGCAATAGAGGGCAGACTCAAGTAAGTAGGAGCGGAGTAGTGAAGTGTCACTTTTGTGGAGGACCACATCACATGCGTGACTGTAAGGCTTGTTACAAATGTGGCAAGATGGGCCACATATCTCGGTTTTGTCAGAACAGTGATGGCCAGGTAGATCTCAGAGGAGGCAGGGGAGGTTTACTAGCGGGACAGTGCAACAGAGGCAGCCGATGGTGCCTCGAAAGTTGGGAGGTCAGGCGATGGGGCCACCTCAAGGGCAGTTCCATGCACTGAATAGGGAGCAGGCCGAGGCAGCTCCAGAGGAGATGATAGCTGGTACATGCCTTTTATTTACGTAGTCCACCTTTATTTTGATAGACACAGGTGCTTCGCACTCCTTTGTGTCTGCGGACTTTATGGAGAGACATCATATGTACACATCTCCGTTACCCACGTCTCTTTTGGTTTCGACACCCACCGGAAGAAATGTTGTTGCTGATAAGTTTCTTGCGGACTGCCTCATTTATTTTGAGGGTAATGAGTTGAAGACAGATTTGATTGTGTTGGGTATGTCAGACTTCGATTGCATTGTGGGCATCGACATACTGAACAGATATCAGGCAGTAGTGTATTGTCGGCAGAGGACGGTTCGGTTCAGATCCGATATGGGGATTCAGTGGACTTTCTATGGGAACAGTTCTCGTGCGAAGATTCCGTTGATATCGGCGATCAAAATGTCCCAATTATTGGAACGTGGACACACGGGCTATCTTATCTATGCCGTGGACACGACGGGAAAGAATAAAGAGTTGAGGGTGGAGGATGTACCCGTGGTAGCAGAATTTGCTGATGTGTTTCCGGAGGAAATTCCAGGGTTCCCACCGACTAGAGAAGTCGAGTTTGGGATTGAGTTATTACCGGGGACGTCCGCTATTTCTCGTGCCCCTTACAAGATGGCACAGGCGGAGTTAAAGGAATTGAAGGAGCAGTTGCAGGAACTCCTTGACAAAGGATATATACGCCCTAGTGTATCGCCTTGGGGAGCACCAGTTTTATTCGTTAAGAAGAAGGATGGTTCGATGCGTTTGTGCATCGATTACCGGCAACTGAATAAGGCCACGGTGAAGAACAAGTATCCTCTCCCAAGGATTGACGATTTATTTGATCAGTTGCAGGGTACTAAGCTGTATAGCAATATTGACTTGAGGTCAGGTTACCATCAGATACGGGTCAGGGAGGAGGATGTTCAGAAGACAGCATTCCGGACTCTGTATGGACACTACGAGTTCTTGGTTATGCCGTTCGGTGTGACAAACGCCCCGGCTGTCTTTATGAGTTTGATGAACAGGGTGTTCCAACCATATCTTGACCAATTCGTCATAGTGTTTATTGACGACATACTCATCTATTCTCGAAGCGAGGAAGAGCACGTGAGACACTTACGGATAGTGCTCCAAATCCTCAGGGATAATCAGTTATTTGCCAAGCTCAGCAAGTGTGAGTTCTGGTTGAGCAGCGTGGTGTTCTTGGGGCATGTTATTTCTAGCAGTGGAATATCGGTGGATCCCAGGAAGATAGAGGCTGTGATGGAGTGGTCTGCACCCACTTCTGTGCCCGAAATACGGAGTTTTCTTGGTTTGGCCGGATATTATCGACGCTTCGTCGAGGGATTTTCGAAGATTGCTAAGCCATTGACTCAGTTGACTCAAAAAGGGAATACCATTTTATTGGTCTGAGGCTTGTGAGCAAAGCTTCCAAGAGTTGAAGCATTGGTTGACGACGGCGCCTGTGTTAGTGATTCCCACGGAGAACAAGAGGTTTGTTCTGTACACTGATGCATCACTACAGGGCTTGGGATGTGTTTTGATGCAAGATAAGCATGTAGTAGCTTACACATCGAGGCAGTTGAAGCCGCATGAGACCAGATATCCAGTCCATGACTTGGAGTTGGCGGCTATTATTTTTGCCTTGAAGATTTGGAGACATTACTTGTATGGTACGTCGTTCACCATTTATACGGATCATAAGCGCCTGAAATTCTTGTTTACTCAGGCGGAGTTGAATATGCGACAGAGGAGATGGATGGATTTACTCAAGGACTATGACTGTGAGATAGAGTACCATCCTGGAAAAGCAAACTTGACAGCAGACGCCTTGAGTCGGAAGGTGAAGAGTACTGCTGAGGACGCCATGTATTTATTAGCTATGATGACTTCTTACTGCCATCTGGGCTATGATTTTGATGTGGATGCATCACCGGTACGGGTATCGACTTTATTGGCAGAGCCGGACATTTATGAGAACATCAGGAGAGCCCAGAAGACAGATGATGAGATTCAGAGATGGTCATCATTGGTACTCCAAGGACAGCCATCAAAATTCAGAGTGGCTGGAGATTGTTCTTTGAGCCTCGGTAACCGTTGGGTAGTCCCGAGTACGCCGGAGTTGCGTAGAGGGATCTTGCAGCGAGCTCACAGCAGCCGATTTAGTATCCACCCAGGAAGGAGAAAAATGTATAAGGATCGTTGTGATCAATTTTGGTGGAAACGGATGGAGCGTGATGTGATCGATTTTGTCAAGAGGTGTTTAATCTGTCAGCAGGTTAAGGCAGAGAGACAGAGACCTGGTGGCGAGCTAAGGAGCTTAGAGATACCGGAATGGAAATGGGAACACATATTCATGGACTTTGTGACCCACTTGCCGATGACTACTTCTGGTTGTGATGCCATTTGGGTAAACGTGGATAGGCTGACGAAGGTAGCTCACTTCATTCCCTACAGTATGACGTACACATACTTGAGGATTGCTCAGTTGTATGTCCGAGATATAGTGAGACTACAAGGGATTCCAGTGTCTATTGTATCTGACAGAGATCCGCGGTTTACATCTCATTTTTGGGAAGGTCTTCAGTCAGCTTTGGGTACTTAGGTGAGGTTGAGCACAACATATCATCCCTAGAAGGACGGTCAGACCGAGCGTACTATACAGACGCTCGAGGACATGCTACGGGCTTGTGTATTAGAGTTTGATGCTTCGTGGCAAGATTTATTGGCATTGGTAGAGTTCTCTTACAACAATAGCTATCAGACGAGTATTCAGATGGCTCCGTTTGAGGCTCTGTATGGTCGGCGTTGTAGATCGCCATTATACTGGGATGATTTGACCAGTAAAGCAGTGGGAGGACCCGAACTGATTCGGGAATGGAGGATAAGATAAAGGTTATCCGACAGAAAATGAAGGCGGCCTAGACAGGCAGGCTGCCTATGCAAATAAACGGCGGAGACCGTTGGAATTCCAATTGGGGGATAAGGTCTTTTTGAAGATCTCACCTTTCAGAGGTGTAGTGCGGTTTGGTATGCGCAAGAAATTATCTCCGAGGTATGTGGGACCGTTTGAGATCTTACAGCGCATCGGTACCTTGGCTTACCGTTTGGCATTGCCACTGTCATTGTCCGGTATTCATGACGTGTTTCATGTATCTATGCTGTGGAAATATAAGTCGGATCTGTCATATGTGTTACAGCCTTCTGAAATACAGTTAGATTCTGATGTGTCTTATGTGGAACGACCAGTCAGGATTCTGGATAGAACTGATCGCAGACTTCAGAACAAGGTGATACCGATGGTCAAGGTTCAGTGGGATCGCAGGGGTGTCGAGGAGGCCACGTCGGAGATGGAGCAGCATATGGTGCAACACTACCCGAAACTATTTTCTGGTATGTGATTTATGTTTAGTTTCGGATTGGTAAGTGCATGCGATTTCGAGGGCGAAATCTTATAAGTAGGGGAGTATTGTGATATCCCCAAAATAATTATATGCATTTAGGCATTAATTATGTTTATGTGATTATTTATGGTGTTAATTAATTTAATGTGAGAATTAATTAATATGGGAAATGCTTAGTCACATGTGGACGTGACCCGGTAATGCATTTCAGGGTGCTTGTTATGCATGTTTGGAAATAGGGTGTTAACATGGTTTAATTGTGATGGTTAATGATTATTTGGTAAAGCATGTATTTAATTGAGGTTTTGGTGCATTTCTGGAAAATGCTTTTAAAATATCATGTTGGGATATTTTGTCATCATGCTAATTGTTGGGGTACATGTTTTAATTAACCCCCACTTATACCCCACTACCCCACACCCACCATCACTCTTTACCAATCAATTTCACTCTCCCAACCCTATCCCCAAACCCCATTCACGTTTTTGGTGCAAAGGAGTAGATGAAATCTTTGCAAAAGCTTCCTTTGTGAGATTTTTAATAGGATTTGGAGTCCAAAAGGGGTATGGATCCTTCATAGTTGTTCTTATGCAGTTTGGTTTTAATTTGAGTTTGTATTTTGGGTTTTGAAATGGGTTTGTTTTGGATTTGTGTTGTAGTTGGTTGGATGTTGGAATTTAGGTTGTATTAAGGTGTATATTGAAGGTTTATAGTGTTTTTATGTTGTTGGTTTAATGATATTTGTGTTGGTGAGGATTGGGGAAGAAAAATGGTGATTTTTTGGGTTACAGGTAGCGGCGATCGATCGCCAGTTTTTGGCGATCGATCGCGCGCAGGCAGTGCGCGGCAGAAGCACTTGGCGATCGATCGCCATGTTTTGGGCGACCGATCGGTGGGCCTCGCGATCGATCGCGCCAAATGTGGCGATCGATCGCCGAAGGCAGGAAATTGTTGGCACGGGCAGTGTGATCTCGCGATCGATCGGGGCTTTGTGGCGATCGATCGCGAGTCACCAAAAATTGATGTTTTGGTTATTTTTGTGGGATTTTTGGTATTGGACTATTATTGGCTCATAATATTGGTTTGTGTGAATGTGTAGAACCATCCAGGTGGCAACACAGCCAAGGAGATAAAGTCCTTCGACATCTCCATTTTGGAACTAAGGTAGGTAGTGAGACGTACGAGCATCGGACGGTAAAACGTATTTTACGCATTGGATTTGGTTATGCATTTTGGTTGCATACATGGATTTAATATGGTTGCTTACATGGTCTTGGTTATGCATCATGGTTGCATACATGGGTTGGATATGCATTATGGTTGCATGAGTATATTGGATGCATTGGTGCATGTAATTGTAAGTCAAGATTATATTACAGTGATGAAGAATACTTGCCGCCAGTGGCGTACCGATGTGAGTACTTGCCGCTGTCATACCGTAGCGATGAGAGAACATTTTCCGCTAATATGAAGCGAAGAACACGACTGCTGTCATATTATAGCGTGGGATATTATTGCCGCTGGATTGTTTAAGCGAGGGGTATTTCCGCTGTCATGTTAACGCGAGGGGTATTATGCCACTGATATAATAAGACTTGGAAATTGAATATGGTATTCGTGGAATGAATGCATGTCATGACATACATTATTGGTGTTATAATATATTGGTTATGATTGTGGTACAGGAACAACCGAAGAGAGCATTAAATGTATTAAATACATGAAGTGATTCGCATTTACGGTTTATGCATATCTATATTACAATCATATTATCGTGAATATGGTTTGTTACATGCTCATGGGTTTGGGGTTGTTCCTGTAGGTACATTTTGGCAGGAAGGGCTAAGGACGGGTTGATGCGTGAGCTAGTGAGGAGTGCTTTTGGTATAGCAGGATATGATTCTTTTGTATAGTCTCTACTCTAGGAGTAGTGTAAAGCTATATGATTAACATTCATTGTTTGGGAATGTAATTTAATCCTTTTTGGAACTTTATTTTGGTACTGTAATATCAATAACTCGGGCATCAACACGAAATTTTTATACTCTGATTATGCATGCTTAGTTCTTATTGTATCTAAATCCACACTTAAGGAACTAGGGTCCTTACACACTTAGTATACCTAGGTTCAAGTTTATCACATTCCCTATGCACAAAAGCAGAACAAACAAACACTTTAAGATTAGAAAAATCAAGTTCTTTACCAACAAAAACATACTCATGACACAAACCATTTAAAGGCACAGAAGGAGATCTATTGATCAAGTAAGCAGTTGTCACAACAGCTTTACCCCAAAACTTCTTTGAGATGCCAGAAGATGCAAACATACTTCTAACTTTCTCAAATAGAGTCATATTCATCCTCTCAGCCACATCATTTTGCTGATGGGTATAGGGCACAGTCTTGTGCCTTTGAATCCCAGATTCATTGCACAAATTGTCAAAAAAAGAATTACAGAACTCCAAGCCATTATCAATCCTAAGTTTCTTAATCTTTTTACAAGTTTGGTTCTTAACTAAAATCTTCCAATTTTTAAACTTTTCATAAACATATGATTTATTTTTTTATTAGAAAAACCCAAGACTTTTCTAGAAAAGTCATTAATCACAGAAAAGAAGTATATATTACCACCTTGTGTAGGAACACTAGAGGGTCCCCACACATCGGCATGCAAGTAACTCAAGAACCACATAACTCTTAGTCACATTAGGGGAAGGGGAAACCGGGAATTTTACTCTTTGTTGTTTGCCATAAACACAAGAATCACAAAAAGGCATGCAAGACAACTTGTCTTTACAAGAACAACCTTTTTATGCAAAATCTCTAGACCTTTAGCACTCATATGACCTATGCTACAGATCAGTCAAGTCATCAGTCACAGAATTCACAGAGATGTTATCATACACAGATTCAGTTTTGCTAACATAAAGATTTCTTTTCTTTTCACCTTTGAAAACTACCAAAGAACCCTTTAAAATTTTCATTATTCCATTCTCCGTTTACCCTCAAGACCACAAGTTCTAAAGCAGCACAAGACATCAAATTATTGCACAAAACAAGAACATGTCTCACATCTTTTAGAGTCACAGAATAACCAGAATCAAATTTCAAGTAAACATCACCAATGCCAGCAACTTTACAAAGTTTCTCATTAGTCATAGAAACAGAACCATGTTCAACTTCTCTATAATTAGAAAACAAATCTCTTAGTGGTGACATGTGGTATGAACAACCAGAATCAATTAGCCATTCGTTTTCACACACAGTAGATGAATGCACAGAATTCACAGAATCACATAAATCAGTCACCATAAGATATCACCCATGTTTTCACCAGATGAAGAAGCATGATTCACTTGTTCATAAGATTGGTTATTGTCATTTTGTTTCTGGTTTTTCTTTTTAGGACAGTCTTTAATAAAGTGATTAGGATCACCACAATTAGACCTAGTCTTGCTTTTCCCCTTATTCTTACCGTTATTCTGATTTTGGTTATTATCAGATTTATGATGTGTTAATACCTATGTTGAGACCGACCTCTAACATGCATAACTTCACCTGAATTTTGCTTACTACATTTGTTCACTTTTAAATCTAATTCTTTACTCTTAAAGACCATTAATCACAATGTCAAGCGTAATAGAATATCTATCATACTTAATATCAGAACTGACATCACTATAAGTCTCAAGAATAGCATTTAAAAGAATAATATGAGTATAATCATCAATGTTTTTTATCTCTAGTTAACTTAATATATTGTATCAACTTGGTAAACACATCAAGATTCTCATCAACAATCTGTTCAAGTAAAAATAATTTACTAGGCAAAGAGATTTCCATATACAGCTCTTCTAATTTTTCCCAAAGAAGTTTAGCAGAAGTAAGTTTACTATATTTTTTAAGCAGAGTCGGATAGATTCAAGATTATGGAGTAAGCAAATTCATCATCTTCAGTTTTCTTAGCATTGGTTATATCATCAGTATAATTACCACCTATAGCTTTTAACACTTTCTGTTGGATTAAAATTCCTTTCATTTTCTGTTGCCAAATAGGAAAATCTGATTTTCCATTAAAAGCTTCCATATTATAGCCATCAATCAATCCTCATAACTATGACCTAGACGATCAACAAAACAGTAAAAGTTTTAGGGTTCAAGCCAACCACAACCCAGAGGCCAACGCTCTGGGGGTTTTCCACCGAAAAGCTGAACCGGGGCAGAATCTGAACCGCCAAACAGCCGATGCCCCAGCGTGGCCGCACTGTCCACCCACCAGGAGTGGATAGCCGCTCGAATACCATTGTTAGATGTTTATCCGCATTGGCATCGCCTTGTGTACCTGCAAAACAAAGACCAACACAAATACACAAGTATGCAAATATATAATATAATCAAAAGGATCGAGTTCGGCTCATATCTGCTATTTTCCCCAAGCTACGTCACAGAAAGAAACCAGGTAAAGACCAGAAGGTAAAGACACCCCAATAATCTGTCAAGGTGAAGACACCCCAATATTCTGTCAACCTACCAGCGCACAAAGCTACTGGACAAGGAAGCTCTCAACCTCGGCACAAAGCAAGCGAAGGCAAGGAACCAGAAACAAAACACCACCGACCAGAACCACTCCTCCAAACGCCAAACCACCGGAGCACAAAGCAACCGGACGAGAAACCTCAAGTCCGCCGCCCACTGAAGCACAAAGCAACCGGACAACAAGACCCCGCGCTCAATCCGCCGAACCCACAAAAGAAGCGACGGGGATCACAAAGAAAAAAGACAGGAAGAAAACGAGCGATAGAGTTGAGTGGAGAAGAAGGAGAAGGAGGTGCACGTTCAGCGTTAGAAATTAGGCTGATAGAATAGGTATATAATAAAGGGACAAATCCCTAATGGGCCAAACAAATTGGGCCACGATCCCAACAGAGGTTTATTGATCAGATGCTCATGGAAGAAGACATGGTGGACAATATACATATGCTTCAAGAGTCATTGGAGCTTCAAGCAAAAGAAAAATCATTCTATGATGTTCTTGGTGAGATCCGCCTTCCCCCCAGCCTGAATCATCTTTGTTTAGTCAATTTGGTGAGAGCCCAGATGCTTTTTCTTATGTAAATCCGTATAGTTTATCACGTAGCAATAGTAATGGCAATGGTTACCTAATTGATATAGTCGATCCTATGTGGATCAACATGCCTTTTATATAGTAATACTTCACTCGTAGGATGCCATACCACTGCCAACACTCCCAACTAGTCTGTTAGTACATCAAATAGCTTATATAATGTTGTGGATGTTTTCTCAGACTCGCCTAAAAAAAACAAGTCCTCTGCAGATACGTGAAATGCATACTGAAAGTCAATCTATATGGAATTTCAAGAAGAGGGTTGAAGAAACAAACAAGTTCCTTCTTAGTGAAAATAAATTGCTAATAAGTGAGGATATTTCCACTCGAGATTCAATAGAAGAATCTTTCGAAGGGGTAATTGAGGTGGGGAAGAAAGATGAGATGGAAGGCTCACTTTCTCAAATCAAAGGGTAAGAAAAATGGTCATAATTTCGATACTGATTTTGAAGAAGAGAGAAATAGCAAGTGTCCTGCAATTTTTTTTTTTTTTTTATTGGTAAGCGTCTTGTTATTTATACGGAGTCTGAGCCTATGGAGGAATTTGATAATGTCCTGCTTCTTTCTTGGGGGAGCATGGAAAGAAATTTGCAGCTTATCCGGCTAACCCGTAATATGCAGCGAGTAAAAGTGTGCAACGCAATGGGAAACTAAAAGGATCCAGTGGTGGAAAGGGCCATGGCAAGAAACAGAGCCATAAAAATTGTTTTGAGGACCCTTTTGATTAGTTGTGCCCAAGCTGTTGCTGCTGATGATCCTCGAAACGCCAACGAACTTCATAAACAGATCAGGCAGCATTTGTCTCCCTTCGGTGATAGGAATCAGAGATTGGCACATTATATGCCGATGGTCTAGAAGCACGCTCGGCTGGCATTGGTAGCGAGAGGCATAAAGCCCTTGTCAATAGAAGAACAACCGCTGCTGATTACTTGAAAGCATAATATACTTATCTTGCATCATCTCCATTTAGGAAGATCACTAATTTTGCCTCGAATAAGACAATCATGACAAAAGCAGAAAAAGCAAGGAGAGTTCATGTTATAGATTTCGGTAACCTTTACGGCTTCCAATGGCCTACTTTTACTCAACGTATTGCTGCAAGAAAAAGGTTTCCACAACCTGACCTGCAGAAGGAATTCAGGAGACAGGATGCCGATTGGCCCATTATTCTGAGAAATTTGGTGTCCCTTTTGAGTATAATCCTATGGCCCAAAAGTGGGAAGCGATCGAATGGAGGATCTCAAAATCGACAGTATGAATGTTTAATTGTCACCTGCTTGTATCGAGGCAAGGACTTACTTGATGAGTTGGTGGCGGCTGAAAGTTCAAGAACAATGGTTCTTAACCCGTCTAAACAGCAGGTATGCTAGAACTACGAAACGACCATTGTGCCTGTACACACCTCTCAAAAGTGAAAAGAAAGTGGAGGCTGTAATAAACAGAGATTCCTGTTCTCCTCAGAATATATAATAACTGAACCAAGTTCAAAATCCACTAGGAAAATGTTCTAGTTCCCGTGTTGTATGTCAAATAATAGTTGAACAAGGTGCTTATAGATATAGATTACTACAAGGATCTTTCAATGACTATTCAAATCATTTTATAACTCAAACCATTTAATAAACCTTATCATATCAGATGAGGTAACATGACTCATAATCAAGCAATGCACGCAACCATTTTTGCAACCAATGATGTAAGCAACATGCTGACTTGGAAACTCCATACATATAGCATCACAATATCGAAAATATTTAGGAATACTCTAAGCCATCCTCGTTGTGCTATTTGGTTAACCAAACCATTACTTGGTATTAAACAGAGAGTTTGATTACATCATCAAAATATACAAATGTGCACAATATAGAGACATAAGGTGGACACACAGATAGCAGAAAGACTGGTTTATAAAAAGACTAATCAACACTGGAGTAAACAACTCTTACTGTCAATAAATAACTGTCTACTTTTTCCAAATAATTTGAAGGCACCTTATCTGCGTGACACTCATCCTGGGTGTGAATTTTTATTTAGTATTTGAGTATGTGAATAATCATGGAGAAAACAATTAATTTCTAGGTTCATTGTGGAGTTTTGCAAGTTCGGTTACTTTTTTTTGGAAATATGAATTGGGTAATAACTCCTTGATTCGGACATTTCAGTGCCAAAGCAACCAAAACTTTGGTTGCTTGGGGTTTGTAAGTTGTGGAAAGAAATCTTCCTGTCGTAGGCTAGAGAACCACAAACTATTGAATATTTTGATACAACTGTAGCAGTAATAGGTAACATAGATACATACAAGATATCAAATCAAAGAAAAAAAGAAATTCTTCGAGAAGACCTTCAAAATTCATAAAGAGATGGCCGGTGATAACTAACCTATAAAAGTTTCAACTGAAGAGTGATGTGCAATCCAGTAATCACTAAAGTGGAACAAAACTACACTGCCGAAGTATTTTGCATACACATTCACATGTTATTTATGGCAGATCCCTAACATTCCATTTTCACGCACCTTTAGCTTCCTGTACTTCAACAGATATTATTTTAGAGTTGCCGAAGATAAACTTCTAAGAGAACCTATTATCTGTTCATTTTACAGATACTCAGTCCACAAAATATTTAGGACGGCCATGAAATTGTGATGTTCCTGGAAGAAGATTTCAAGTTCTCTCGCATGATTTGCTGCTCTGGCAGCGGTATTTTTCTACATATTCCACAGCAGTTGCAGCAAATAAACCATGCCCTGAATCGTAACATAAGGAAATTGCTAAACTTCTGTTCTAAAGGACATGCTTTAAAAACAATCGTTTTGAAAATTAATCAAATTCCAAAGCTTCTATAACGTTTAGAAAATTAGGAACAACAGGATGGAAGAATCATGGTGTTTATGCTAAAAGATGTTGACTTTTCATAAAACTAATAAGTACATATTTACCATCTCCTTCCCAATCAAAAATGATTCACTGCTCTGGTGGAGTTGTCTCATCAAACCATCTGGGGGGATCAAAGCCGGATCCACCTATCACGTTCAGAAACTAACATTGTTCATCTAATTTTCCGATAATAGAGCAACTAATTTTCATAATATCGAGAATGAATGGCTTTCTACTGTAAAAACTTGTCAAAAAACCAACCACTTGTGCGTATACGAGGGTTCAAAACACCCAATTATTTGCACTGCCCACTTTTTTAAAATAGTTGGCTTATAGCAGAATTCACAATGAACGAAACATTTTCAAAATACTATATGAATGCTTCGTAATTCTATATATGAAAGAACAAATCGGGAAAAGGGCAATACCAAGAGGATTGCAACGACAAAGGCGCCAAGTAGTCAATAAGGTTCCCTTTACAACTCCATACTTTTTGTAAGCAATCATCGAATACTCACTACATGTCGGAACATACCGACAACTATTTGGCAACAATGGCGAGATTTCCCCTGTTACAATCAGCATTTGAACACGTCCAACAAGATTAACTAGTGGAAAGTGTTGAAGGCAACACATGAAATTGTTTTCTAGTTCTTCATAAAGTAAAATAAGGGCAATATAAACCATAGTGCTTGATTATGCCAACTTCTCTACTCGATCACTCAAGTTCATCTGTTCATGTTCCCGATTATATTCCATTTCATGTTTTATTGCGTGCAGATAATGGAAGTTAACTAAATCATTGAAATTTTTATCTAAATTGTTAAATGATTCAACGATGAATCAGGAAAAACTCACGTTTGTAGAACCTTAGCATAGACAATGCTGCTTTAACACCTACACTAACCTTTTCATCATCTGAAACATGACACAAAAACCAAATGAATTTTACTAAAAAAGCGCAATAACTTTTTGACGTAATGCCAACATAACTGAATAAATTATCACTCAATCTTACCTTGTGCAACATTCTGACCCGAATCCTCTCCTGAACAATTAACAACCTCAAAACAACGTCGCTCTTTCCACTACCAAAAAAACGCAAAAGAACAATCCATAGAAAGTAACCAATACAATGAATGTCAAAATACTAATAAAATCAACAAAGGGTTATGCAGGAGAAATGAAGTAATCAAGAGTTTAAAAAGTACAGTAAAAGAAGAATGGTGATTCTGAAACTGTCCAGAGAATCGGGAAGGATTGAGTTTGGAATTAGGGTTTCTGAAGTAGAAGGGTTCGTGATAATATTTGCAGTTGATACGCAAAATTAACGCCATTTCCGTCTCGCCGGCAACAAGTATTTTCGGTTGTCTCGGTGACGGCTCAAAAGATTACAGCTTGTATTTTGTATTTCTTGATCAGTTGTTTGCCGGTGTACGATATAGATATAAAGTCGACGCCACGGTGGATGATATAATCCCGTAGGCATTTGTACGCCGTACATACATTGATTTTATAATTTATGTAATTATTAATTTAATAATTTATATTAATTTAATAATGTATATTATTATGAACAAGAAACATGATCCATTGTGTTTTTTTTTGGAAACTATCCACAATTGCATTAACCATCAAAGGAAGAGTCTCTTATTACAGATTTGCTAAGAAAAGCATTTCTATGCTGCTTTTGCTTAAAGTTAGAAAAAGTTATTGAGCGTTTATTATTAAAATAAAAAACAGCTTAATAAACTTCAATTAATTATAAAATTGCCACAAAACAACTTAAAGTAGTCAAAGCATGTCATGATCTGCTTCTTTGCTTCTGCTTTTTTCTGCTTATTTTTAGAGAAACAAGAAAATAAATCAAAATCTGCTTGTTTTATCCGAGAAGCTGATAAGCAGTTTGCAAAAGCATTTGCAAACATCCTATAAATCCACAATTTGGACAGTAGTTATAGCATAATGTACAAGAGTATGTGCAACATTGTTCGCTTATCGAAGCAGTGTTTGATGGTTAGTGAGTGCTGCGAATTAGTTGCTTGACGAATGCCATCAAAGAACAGCAATTTCTGGAGGTCAAATTGATTGTGTGAAAAACTGCATTTACAATCGATAATGCATCAGTTTCTACAACAGCAGGCGCACAAGAAAACCTGCTAACAGCCTTACAATTCTCAAGAACAACGAATGACTCAACAATTGAGGTTCAAATTGGCCTTATAGAACACGTGCGTGCAAGTGCGAATAACACCACCCCTGAAGCATCCCGTCTAACCACACCCACTCCAACAAAAAGTAGATCACATTGAACAACAGCATCAACATTAATTTTGATCATACCTGCAGGTGGAGAAGTCCAAGAAAGTGGAGTTGCAGTGATTTATTTCAAGAACTCTTTAAATTCTCGATTAATTATTTCAAGAACTCTTTAAATTCTCAATTAATTATTCAGCAGTACTACGTAGTATGTACTTTCACAGATTTCCCATATCCCATTCAATTCCCATTCTTCGTACGTACAATTTCCAAATTCCCATGGGTTCACAGAAATCGAAGCAAACCACAAAAAAGATCCCAAGAATTCGAATTGAATGAAAGCCGCCCTAAAAACCTTCCACGCGCCACCCTAATCTGAGAAAAATAGCAGTGGTCCATAATCCACGTCTGCAGAAACAGCCGGCGCCACCAAAATCTTAACTGCCATTATCATTCCTTCGCCGCCACCTCACATACCTGTCCTATATCTATACTAACCCAAAGCTAACTATTTAAAGAAAACTTAACAGCTTGCACCACATTAGTCGTGAATCCATCAACCAAAACTTCATTAAGAGTTTGCTGAATGTTTCTAGGTAAAAAACGTGAAATTCTTATATATATCATGTACCCACACATACAACATCAAGACTCAAATCCGTGCATGCAAGAATTTAGCGTAAAAAGGATTATATAAGGCTGGTTCTTATAATATTATAACTATTAAGAGAGTTTGGGGCTGTGACAATGGAGGAACCAGAGTGCAAGACTCCGAAGAACCAGGAGTGCCAAATACAGGGGGCGCTGGTGTGTCCGCCGCCGCCAAGGAAGAAGAATATGGAGGCTCAAACGAAACTGGCTCCGCCAGAGAATGGCTACTTCCATCCTCCTGAGCTTGATACTTTTTTTGACAGCGTGACGAGGCGAGAAGCTTGGACTTAGTCTAGCTTGTATTGTAAGAAATTATTTGGTTGTTCTTAATTCTCAATCTCATCTTCCTCCTTTTTTCCCCCAGAAAGACAATGAATAATGAGCCATTTCAGATATCTTACATAATTTTAGATTTTAGATTTTTTATGTATAAAGATTTTTCCCTTATATGTCCGATTGTGCTCATCAACATCTCTCAACTTTTCAAGCCTTGATCAATTAAGGTCTTCAAGGAATATTTGAAGAAATTTGTGCTTGTTTTCTTTGATGATATGCTCATATAAAGTTTTAAGAGTTCATTTGTACTGATTAATGGCTACCTTCTAAATCTTTTTTGTGTAAAAATGTTGATTAGGGAAGAAGTAAATCTTCAGTTTAAATATGATCTGAAGAGATGGTTCTGAGTAATCAAATGTGTTCATAGAACAATTTTTTAGCTACTTTCGACTACAGGGTCTATAAAGGAGGTGGAAAAAAACCTTTTACGTGAAACCCTTTATGGATTAATAGTGTTAGGAATCATGAAATTTTATTAATTTAGAGATATATTAATTAATCGATAAATAATAATTTACTAATTTAAAGATTTTGTTTCGGTTAAGCGAATCTATCATGAAGAAGACATTCACGATTTGGAGAATATGATTAATGATCTTTATTACCTCAATAAACGGATGACAATCACCTGATTACCCGAAGTGAAATGATGACTGTTCAAACTTTTAAAGCTTAGAAAAAATTATGGCTAGTGTGATTAAAAATCATGTTCAGGATGAAAATGAAATGATTCGATACTTTAGAATCAATCACACGAAAATTAAATATTCATACAAGTAATAAACTCTTCAAAATTTTGTGTTGCAGTTCGAGGACATGATATCGGAGCTTTTGAATGTAATGAGAAAAGTTAGAGATGTTACCTAAATTAAATTTCGAGGGAAAAAACAATAATAGATTCAAATTTTATTAAATGTCCTATTATCTTTGTAATTTAAGAGAATTATTAATTATGATATTGATGAGGTTTGTAATTTATTGAAGGATATTCCTAAAGATTATTATCTTCTTATTTTTCAAAATTACTATTTTTTAAACCGGCCAAAGTTGAACAGGGAAAAGAAATTATTTATAAAGATTATTAATTTATTCATCATTATTTTAGTGGCTTTTGTTTTCCGGAATCGATAAACTTTTATGGAGTAGTTTCATATTTATTTATATGATCAGATTCATGAAATGTACGTAATGAACTGTGCTAACTAGGGTTTCTTTCTTTTCTAGGGATGTATAAAAGTTTGATGCATGTGAATCAACGGCGGAGAAGCCGAGACTAACTTCGGAGAATCCCAGAATCTTATCAAGAGGACAATGC